>LR738712.1:391527818-391721780 GCA_902687465.1 Secale cereale
CCCCGGGGGCGTACGCCTGGGCCGAGGCCCGTACGCCGCTGCCGCCTCCTCTGCGCAGCGCAACCGAGCCGCGCGCTCGCCGCCGCCTCCCGGCCCGGATCGCCACCAGGCCGACCACCGCTCCAGGCCGCGGGACCAAGCCACCGCAGGCCTCCCAGGCTCCACCTCCCGGGCCGCCCCGCACCAGGCCACACCGAGTCGCCGGGCCAGGATCCTCCGCCGGGCCAGATCCGCTCGCCGGCCCGCCTCCTTCTTTTCTTTCTCAGATCGGATCTGTGAGGTTGTTTCAAATCCTTCTAAGTACCAGTTTTTCATCTGTCTGATGCAAAGTTTGAACTGCTCTAACTTTTACTGTGATGCTCCGTTTTGCGCGTGTAATATGTCCAGACGTTCGTGGAGATGTGCTCTACGTTTTATCTGTTGTAGTCATGCATGTTAGAGATCGTCTAGGTGCTTGTTTTGCTGTTGCAAGAGTGCATCATGATATAAGCTGCTGTTATGTGTTATTTTCATGCCACCTTTGCCATGTGATATCTTTTAGCTCGTTTGTCCAAATGATGCAAATGACATGTCCACGTGTTCGTCTTGCCACGAACTACGTGTTGCTTGTGATAGGTTGCATGGTAGATTTATTATTTCCTTGTTATCATCGTTGCAAAGTGCCATGTTCATATGATGTGTTTTCACTTGTTATGAAATGCCATCTTGTTGAACTCGTTACAATCGTTGTGTTCACCTCTATGAAGCATGCTTGTGTGTTTCGGGATCACCTTCATGAGCACTTTGATGAGGTGCTTACCCTTTGCCATGTTTAGTTTCGAGGTGACTTAAACATGCTCTTTTAGTTGCTATGATGATATTGCTGTTTTAGGACTTAGTGGTTTTTCACTAAGTCTGGAATCTGTAACGTTCCGATGCCATGTTTGTGTGATGCTCTAGGTCAAAGCATGATAGTTTTGGAGTGGATTTTGTTTGTTCCTTGTAGTATATATTGTTGTCTTTCCATCCATGTCCTCACATGTCCATTTGAGTGGCTGTAGCATGTTTATCTTTTGCTCTAAAGTTTTAATAAAATTCGGCTGCCAGAATTTTATTGCCAAGTTCAATATGTCCAAGATCATTGCTATTGATCCGTGGCTCCGTTGGGGGTGCACCTTTGGACTTAGTTGTTGTACTATATATCTAGTTTGTGTTCAAGTCCTTTGCCATGCTTTTTGGGTGCTGTAGCTTAATTATTTTGAGCTCCAAAGATGCTATGTTGCTGTAATTTTCAGCTTTCGCTCAAATCTTGTTTCGGGCATAACTTTTAGCCCGTAACTCCGATTTCAGCGAATCTTATATCAAACTTGATAGTTTTTCCGTGTAGATTAATAATATCAGATTGTTATCATGTTTTGAGGTGATTTGCTTGAGTGATATTTTCCGTGCTCCATGTGCATCCTTAGTGCATCCATCATGCATTCATGTTTTTCGAGTGCGCATTGCATCTTGTTGATTGGTGCTTGGTGTGATTGTTTTGTTTAGAGCCGGAAGCTGAGACCGGGTACGAGGTTGAGCACGAGGTTTCCAACGAGGTTGAGCACGAGGACCCTTCTTACGATCCGAACGACTTCTCTTCAGGCAAGATGACCGAACCCCGATAACATTACTATCTTTGCCTATTGCTAGTAGTCTCGATCTATAGTTTTTGCCTCGATGCCCATGATCTTCTTGTCAGCCTCCTATTTGTAACCAATTTCCATGTTTAACCAACCTACCTATGCAAACCGTTGCTTGGCTAAGTACGCTTCGCTCAACCCTTCTTATAGCGTTGCTAGTTGCAGGTGAAGTGAAGATGCTTGCTCCATGTTGAAGTTTGGTTGGGTTATATCACACTACATAAATGCTTTAACTGAAATCATCTATATATTGGCAAGGGTGGAAGGCTAGGCCTTTTGCTTGGTGATTTGTTCCACTCATGCCGTTAGGATCCGTATAAGCCGGTATTATGTTCCTTGATTATGCGTTCCTAACACGGTTGGGGTGTATGGGACCCCCTCGATAAACCGCTAAGTGCTAAGTCTTTTCCAGCAAGTCCCAACATTGGTACTATTTGCCTAATAACAAACTAAACATGCATAGGGAGTAATTAACCCTTTTTCTTAATCAACAACCCCGGGCCAGTGCTCCTCATGAGTGTTGGTCCGAAACGAGCAGACTACGGGGCCGCCTCGGGGCAACCTGAGGTATCTGGCATACACCTGTAGGATGACTCATCCGGTCGTGTCCTGAGACTTAGATACGCGCGGCTACTATCAGGGTGTCGACACGCCGGGAGGATTTGCTGGATTAGCCTTACCTTAGCTCGGTATATCTTGAGCACGGGATTCCGAGGATACTCGGGTCTTCCCACTTTGGAGTTGCGACTCCGCGGATCGTGGGCTTGTAATGGGTCAAGTTGGAACACCCCTGCAGGGTTTGAACTTTCGAAAGCCGTGCCCGCGGTTATGTGGCAGATGGGAGCTTGTTAATTCCGGTTGTAGAAAACTTGACACAATGTTACTAATACACTACCAGCGTGTGTTCCGTGACTGTCAATTTCCGAATAGGGATTCGGGAGTTGAACACGGAGGGGTTATGATTTGTGGAGCTTGTAGCTAGGATCACTTCGTGATCACTTCTCGCCGAGGCTTTCTCTTCTCGCTCTCACTTACGTAAGCTAGATGCTAGTTGCTGCTGCAGACACTTATTCTTTTCTTCAGCCTTTTCCTCACCCAAAGGCTTTGATAGTCTTGTTACCCGGAGACGGGATTGCTGAGTCCTCTGTGGCTCACAGTTACTTCACACACCAGATGCAGGTCCAGCTGTGAGCTATCCAGGTGATGGCACCGAGCTGGATTGGGAGTACGACGAGGAGCGTAGTCGGTACTATGTGCGCTACCCGGACGATCAGTAGTGGAGACTCTTACTAGGATTCGATCCGCCTGTGGTTTATTTATCTAAGTTTGGTACTTTGACATTTGGATTTTGCCCTTAGAGGGTTGTGATGTTCTTAATGTATGATGTTTGAGACTTGTACTGTAATTCTGTGACGTGGCGAGTGTAAGCCAACTATTTTCAGTTTACTATCCCCTCTTTTACATGAGTTGTGCAAAGATTACCGAACTTGAGATCATTCTAGGATGGATTTATGCCTTTAAGTCGTGCCTCGACACGTAGGAGGTATAACTCCATCCTGGGCATTACAAGTTGGTATTCAGAGCCTTCTCCGACCTAGGAGCCCCCACTGTTTGATCGAATCGTTGACGGTTGAGTCTAGGCACACACTGAAAACTTTTTGAGTCCTATATTATATCGGAGAGTAGGATTTCTTTGCTTCTCATCCCCTTTCTCTCTGGTGAGGACTCCTGACGTCTACTCTTGTCTCTCCTATCTTCAAAATTTGCACAAAATTTTTTTTAGGAATCCCGCGAGTATTCTAGGATTGTTTCGATGTTCTTGTGACAAGGATATTGTTCCCGATGCCTCCTGTTACCGAGGAGTTGAGCTTCGGGGTATCATTGTAACAATCATATCGCGGCAGTACTAAATACTTAAGACGGCCGACATCGAAAATCTCCCCTATACGGCCAGTGGCAAGATAACCCCGACATCACCCAGTACTGGGGAGGTAGTTCGGGAGTATTGCCATAGCTTGTTATAGTGGATGCTTTTCGAAGGTCCGAGGTACACAGTTTCCGAGAAAGACTGGTTATGTGTTGAAGGATGGATACACCTGGATGTAGGTTAGAGTTGATTGCGCGGTGCTTCCCGTGTATCCCCAACACCTGATTGCATAACTGGAATCTTTCGGAAATCTATAGGTGGGTTTTATCCAGTAGATCGTAGGCATTCTTCCAACGAATGCAAGTTAGTGAGTTCGGGGTTCGACATTGAGTGAAGGGGTTATATGACCGATGTTACTATCAGGAGTTGCATCTTAAAGGGTCCTTGGCTATGCTGATCCGGGGATTGCAAAACCTTTTCATAACGCGTTCATATGCTTTCAGCACAAAGATGTTAGAACGAAACTCCTCTCTTGTGTTTGTTCCTGTCCGTAACTTGTTGCTTTTTCTTATTTTCATTTTGTTCCCTATGTGGCTTCTCGTGAAGACTGATGTTATCAATTAACTGAGAAATTCATTCGTTCCTCATGTTCGGATGATTTCATTCGTTCTTATCGTTCGAATGATTATTGTGAAGACTTGTTGCAATTCATTCCATTGATTCAGCTTATTCCTTTTGTCAATTAATTGCTGATTCGTGGTCATCTCTTACAGGATGGCTCCGAAAAAGGTTCCGAACGCTAACACAGAGGTGGAAGAGGTCCCAGAGCATCCTCCTTCCCCTCCTCCTCCGCCTGAGGCTTGGAGAGCAATTATGGAGACTACAGCTCAGAACACTCAGTTGATGATGCAGATGATGCAGATGATGCAAGCTAATCAAGCTAATCAGGGTGTTCCAGTGAATCAAGGCAACTTCTTCCAGCAGCACCATGCTACTCTCAACCAGTTCCTGGCTAACAATCCTAAAGCTTTCAGTTACTGTGTCGACCCTCTTGATGCTGAGGATTGGTTAAACCGACATAAAGAAGCATTTTGAGTGCAGTAACGTGAAAGAAGATGACTATGTGAAGTTTGCAGCCTTCCAACTGAAAGATCAAGCAGCTGACTGGTGGCAGCAGTACAAAGACTCCAGGCCGGGTCAAGTGATCTCTTGGGAGAATTTCTGCAAGGATTTCCGCTCGCATCACATTCCTACAAGTGTCATCGAGGGTATGCGTGAGCAATTCCGCAACCTAAAGCAGGGCTCCATGACAGTCTATCAGTATAATGTCAAGTTTCAAAACCTCGCTCGCTATGCAAAGCAAGACATTCCTGATGCCAAGAGTAAAATCTATCAGTTTCGTGGAGGTCTCAAAGATGAACTTCAGCTTGCTCTCACTTTGTTCGAGCCCGATGAATTCGACAAGTTCTATAACATGGCTTTGAAACAAGAAGCAGCTCAGCTTAAGATGGAGGCTTCTAAGAAGAGAATTTGAGATGCTGTTCACTCTTCCTCATCGTCTCAGTTGGCTGTGAAACAACAGAAATTCTGGCTTCCTCCTCCTCCAGTGATTCGAGCTCCATACAACAACTCCAACAACTTCAACAACTCCAACAACAAGAACTCTAGTGGTCGTGGTTTCTCCCACCCACCCAACCCGAGCAACCAGTCGAAGAAGCAGTTTCAGTCTCAAGGCTCCAAGTCCAGTGGCTCTCATTTCCGTCCTCTCTCTGAAGTGGTGTGCAACAAGTGTGGCCAGAAGGGTCATTATGCCAACAGATGTCCGAATCCGAAGCGTCTTCCTCCTCCTCCACCTGTGAGTTCAGCTATTGTCAGGCATGATCCAAAGGCAGCAAGGGTCAATCTGATGAATGCAGCACAAGCGGAGGCTTCTTCTGATGTCATTTTGGGTAACCTTTCAGTTAACTCTTTTCCAGCTAAAGTGTTATTTGATTCGGGTGCTTCATGCTCTTTCATGTCTCAACCATTTGCATCCAAGTATAATGTTGACATCCAAAGTCTGCCTCAGAGGTTGCAAGTAATTTCTCCGGGCAAGTGCATGTCTTCCAACATTTTTGCTCCGAATGTTTCTATTCGCATGGGAGATTATCGTTTTATGGCTAAACCGGTGATTCTTGGTAATTCTGACATCGACCTCATCCTCGGAATGGATTGGCTTTCTCAGCACGATGCTCATATTGATTGTGCTCAGAAGGAAGTCAAGTTGACTCATTCTGATGAAGATGTGATTATCTTCGCCTCCAGGGATAATACTATTCGGCTTTTCTCTCTTAATGATAAGGGCGAAATTAATGCCATAAATCAAATTCCTGTGGTGAACGAGTATCAAGACGTTTTTCCAGAAGAACTTCCAGGCATGCCTCCACACCGTCAGGTGGAGTTTGTCATTGAACTCGAGCCGGGCACTGAGCCTGCGTGCCGGCGTCCATACAAGCTCTCTCCGGATGAATTGAAGGAATTGAAGAAGCAGCTTGATAAGCAGGAGAGTATGGGTCTCATCAGACCGAGTACATCTCCGTGGGGCTGTGGTGTCTTATTTGTCAAGAGGAAAGATGGCACGGAGCGTCTCTGTGTTGACTACCGGCCATTGAACAAGAAGACGATTAAGAACAAGTATCCGCTCCCCAACATCAACGAACTCTTTGAGCAGCTCAAAGGAGCTAAAGTATTCTCTAAGCTTGACCTCCGAATGGGCTATCATCAAATTCGCATTCGCGAGGAAGACATTCCCAAGACGGCCTTCAGAACGAGCTACGGTTCATACGAGTATACCATCATGTCCTTCGGTCTCGCCAATGCTCCTCCTACCTTTTCAAGGATGATGCATTACATCTTCAACCCCTATACTGGCGAGTTCGTGCTTGTGTATCTGGATGATATTCTGGTGTTTTCCAAGAATGAAGAAGATCACGAAAAGCACTTACGTCTGGTTCTTGATCGACTCCGAGAGCATAAATTCTATGCCAAGTTCTCAAAGTGCGAGTTTTGGCTCGACAAGGTTTTGTACCTGGGCCACATCATCTCAGCTGACGGTATTGCGGTTAATCCCGAGAAAGTTGAAGCAATTGTCAACTAGGAAGCTCCTCAGAACGTCAAGCAGCTCCGCAGTTTTCTGGGTCTTGCCAGCTATTGCAGAAGGTTTGTTGAAAACTTCTCCAAGATCGCCAAGCCTCTTTCCAACCTGCTTTAGAAGAATGTCAAATACTTTTGGTCTCCCGATTGTGAAGTGGCATTCAAAACCCTCAAAGAGAAGCTTGTTTCTGCTCCAGTTCTGACTCCTCCGGATGAAACCAAGCCCTATGAAGTATTCTATGATGCTTCTCTTCAAGGTCTTGGTGGTGTGCTTATGCAAGATAAGAGAATTGTGGCATACACTTCTCGGCAGCTCAAGCCAAATGAGAAGAACTATCCCACACATGATCTCGAGCTAGCAGCTGTGGTACATGCTCTGATTACGTGGAGACATCTGTTCTTGGGCAGAAAGGTCGACATCTTCACCGATCACAAGAGCTTGAAGTACATCTTCACACAGCCGCATCTGAACCTCCGCCAGACTCGTTGGGTCGAAATGATCCAAGAGTACAATCCCAGCATTGAATACACTCCTGGTAAGGCGAATGTGATTGCAGATGCTTTGAGCAGAAAGGCATATTGCAACAGCCTTCTTATCAAGCCATACCAGCCTGAGCTTTGTGAAGCATTCAGGAAGCTCAACCTCCAAGTTGTTCCGTAGGGTTTTCTTGCAAATCTCCAAATTGCTCCTACCTTGGAAGATCAAGTCCGTGAGGCCCAGCTCAGTGATACCATGGTGAAGAAAGTGAAACATGGGATTGCAAAAGGCACTCCAAAATACAAGTGCTTCCGTGTTGATGAGAGAGATACCTTGTTCTTCGAGGACAGACTCGTTGTTCCCAAAGGTGATCTCAGGAAGCTCATAATGGAAGAAGCTCATGATTCTCTCCTTTCCATTCATCCCGGCAGTTCCAAGATGTACCAAGACCTCAAGCAGTCTTACTGGTGGACACGCATGAAAAGGGAGATTGCCCAATTCGTGAATGAATGTGATGTATGCAGAAGAGTGAAAGCAGAACATCAACGTCCAGCCGGTCTTCTCCAACCTCTTCCTATTCCCGAGTGGAAGTTCGACCACATTGAAATGGACTTCGTCACTGGTTTTCCTAAATCCAAGCGAGGCAATGATGCTATCTTTGTGGTGATTGACAAGCTTACCAAAGTCGCTCACTTTCTTCCAGTCAAAGAATCAATCAATGCAGCTCAACTTGCAGAGCTGTACACTTCCAGAATTGTGTCCCTACATGGCATTCCTCAAGTGATATCCTCAGACCGTGGCAGCTTGTTCACATCAAGGTTCTGGGACTCCTTTCAGTCCGCCATGGGCACTAAGATCAGGTTCAGCACTGCCTTTCACCCTCAGACTAGTGGTCAAGTCGAGCGTGTGAATCAGATTCTAGAAGACATGCTCAGAGCCTGTGTCATCTCCTTCGGCATGAAATGGGAAGACTGCCTTCCATTTGCCGAGTTCTCTTACAACAACAACTTTCAAGCAAGTGCAGGCAAAGCACCATTTGAAATTCTCTATGGCAGAAAGTGCCGTACCCCTCTCAACTGGTCTGAAACAGGTGAACGCCAACTTCTTGGCAATGACTTGATCTCTGAAGCCGAAGAAATGTGCAAAGTCATACGTGAGAATCTCAAGGCCGCTCAGTCGCGTCAGAAGAGCTACTATGACGGAAAGCGTCGTGATTTGGCTTTCGACATCGGTGATCATGTCTATCTCCGAGTTTCTCCGATGAAAGGAACCCAAAGATTCGGTATCAAAGGGAAACTTGCTCCTAGATACGTCGGGCCTTTCAAGATTCTTGGCAAAAGAGGCGATCTAGCCTATCAGCTCGACCTCCCTTCCAATTTTGCAAATGTTCATGATGTCTTCCATGTGTCTCAACTTCGCAAATGCTTCAAGGCACCTGAGCGCATGATTCCGTTTGAGGAGATTGATCTTCAACAAGACCTTTCCTACCGAGAGCATCCAGTTGCCATTCTTGAAGAAACCGAACGCAAGACCCGCAACAAGTCCATCAAGTTTCTGAAAGTCAAGTGGTCACATCACACCGACCGAGAAGCTACCTGGGAACGAGAAGATCATCTTCGTTCCGAGTACCCTTCCTTTTTCCAATCCTAGATCTCGGGACGAGATCTTTTTGTAGTAGAGGAGAGTTTGTAATGCCCCGGATGTAATACTTTCCCTTTTGGGTATATAATATATCTCCGGCTTCATCTATTTCCATTCCGGGTTCCTTGTCTTTCGGGTTTTCGTCGTTTTGTTGTGTGAGTGTGTGGCATTCATTCATATCATGTAGACATGTGCATTGCATTGCATTTGTGTTGTGGGTTGCATCCGGTTCCGCGTGTTTCTTCCCGTTGTCCGTTTCGCGTTCCGGAGCTCCCTCACGTGTCCGTGACGTCCCATAGGCCTACTTTGTTGTTCGGGCGTTTAACGTCACCGGTGTGCCGCGAGGTTGTTGTGTGTGTTGTTGTTTTGTTGTGTGAAACCCGCCTCTCAAATCTCGTCTCGTTTGGACTCCGTTGACTTTCCCATCCGTTGTTCATGTGGGTCCGATGTGCCTTTACTCCGTGTCCCGAAAACACCCCTACTGCTTTCTTTTATCTCCTTCTAGGCCTTTAAAATCTATCCCCGCGATCGGATCCGTCGGATCGCGATCGGAGGGCTCCTAGCGCCCCTAAACTCCTCCTAACCCTAAAAAACTGCTATATTTAGACCCCCCCTAGGTCTAATTTGGGCATCCCCTTCTTCTTCCCCTTCTCCACTATTTTTTTCCCTTTTCTTTCAGATCAAATCAGATCCCAAAGTCCTCCCTCTGTTTTCTCCCCGGATCCCGAGGAATCCGGTCGAGGCAGCCAGCCGCCGCCGATCTGTCGATCGCATCCCGCAGGCGCCAGGTCAACGCCAGCGCCGCCGCCAGGCGCTGGATCGACCAGATCGATCTCCGCCAACGGCCTCCCGCGCTGGGCCCGAGCGGATCGCCAGTCCACCACTTCGTCGGCGACAGCCCGGCCCGCCCAGGGGACCACTTCCCCCGCTTCGGCTCCCTTCGCCCGCATCGCTCTTCACCGCGTCACTTCCCCCCCCCCCCGGGGGCGTACGCCTGGGCCGAGGCCCGTACGCCGCTGCCGCCTCCTCTGCGCAGCGCAACCGGGCCGCGCGCTCGCCGCCGCCTCCCGGCCCGGATCGCCACCAGGCCGACCACCGCTCCAGGCCGCGGGACCAAGCCACCGCAGGCCTCCCAGGCTCCACCTCCCGGGCCGCCCCGCACCAGGCCACACCGAGTCGCCGGGCCAGGATCCTCCGCCGGGCCAGATCCGCTCGCCGGCCCGCCTCCTTCTTTTCTTTCTCAGATCGGATCTGTGAGGTTGTTTCAAATCCTTCTAAGTACCAGTTTTTCATCTGTCTGATGCAAAGTTTGAACTGCTCTAACTTTTACTGTGATGCTCCGTTTTGCGCGTGTAATATGTCCAGACGTTCGTGGAGATGTGCTCTACGTTTTATCTGTTGTAGTCATGCATGTTAGAGATCGTCTAGGTGCTTGTTTTGCTGTTGCAAGAGTGCATCATGATATAAGCTGCTGTTATGTGTTATTTTCATGCCACCTTTGCCATGTGATATCTTTTAGCTCGTTTGTCCAAATGATGCAAATGACATGTCCACGTGTTCGTCTTGCCACGAACTACGTGTTGCTTGTGATAGGTTGCATGGTAGATTTATTATTTCCTTGTTATCATCGTTGCAAAGTGCCATGTTCATATGATGTGTTTTCACTTGTTATGAAATGCCATCTTGTTGAACTCGTTACAATCGTTGTGTTCACCTCTATGAAGCATGCTTGTGTGTTTCGGGATCACCTTCATGAGCACTTTGATGAGGTGCTTACCCTTTGCCATGTTTAGTTTCGAGGTGACTTAAACATGCTCTTTTAGTTGCTATGATGATATTGCTGTTTTAGGACTTAGTGGTTTTTCACTAAGTCTGGAATCTGTAACGTTCCGATGCCATGTTTGTGTGATGCTCTAGGTCAAAGCATGATAGTTTTGGAGTGGATTTTGTTTGTTCCTTGTAGTATATATTGTTGTCTTTCCATCCATGTCCTCACATGTCCATTTGAGTGGCTGTAGCATGTTTATCTTTTGCTCTAAAGTTTCAATAAAATTCGGCTGCCAGAATTTTATTGCCAAGTTCAATATGTCCAAGATCATTGCTATTGATCCGTGGCTCCGTTGGGGGTGCACCTTTGGACTTAGTTGTTGTACTATATATCTAGTTTGTGTTCAAGTCCTTTGCCATGCTTTTTGGGTGCTGTAGCTTAATTATTTTGAGCTCCAAAGATGCTATGTTGCTGTAATTTTCAGCTTTCGCTCAAATCTTGTTTCGGGCATAACTTTTAGCCCGTAACTCCGATTTCAGCGAATCTTATATCAAACTTGATAGTTTTTCCGTGTAGATTAATAATATCAGATTTTTATCATCTTTTGAGGTGATTTGCTTGAGTGATATTTTCCGTGCTCCATGTGCATCCTTAGTGCATCCATCATGCATTCATGTTTTTCGAGTGCGCATTGCATCTTGTTGATTGGTGCTTGGTGTGATTGTTTTGTTTAGAGCCGGAAGCTGAGACCGGGTACGAGGTTGAGCACGAGGTTTCCAACGAGGTTGAGCACGAGGACCCTTCTTACGATCCGAACGACTTCTCTTCAGGCAAGATGACCGAACCCCGATAACATTACTATCTTTGCCTATTGCTAGTAGTCTCGATCTATAGTTTTTGCCTCGATGCCCTTGATCTTCTTGTCAGTCTCCTATTTGTAACCAATTGCCATGTTTAACCAACCTACCTATGCAAACCGTTGCTTGGCTAAGTACGCTTCGCTCAGCCCTTCTTATAGCGTTGCTAGTTGCAGGTGAAGTGAAGATGCTTGCTCCATGTTGAAGTTTGGTTGGGTTATATCACACTACATAAATGCTTTAACTGAAATCATCTATATATTGGTAAGGGTGGAAGGCTAAGCCTTTTGCTTGGTGATTTGTTCCACTCATGCCGTTAGGATCCGTATAAGCCGGTATTATGTTCCTTGATTATGCGTTCCTAACACGGTTGGGGTGTATGGGACCCCCTCGATAAACCGCTAAGTGCTAAGTCTTTTCCAGCAAGTCCCAACATTGGTACTATTTGCCTAATAACAAACTAAACATGCATAGGGAGTAATTAACCCTTTTTCTTAATCAACAACCCCGGGCCAGTGCTCCTCATGAGTGTTGGTCCGAAACGAGCAGACTACGGGGCCGCCTCGGGGCAACCTGAGGTATCTGGCATACACCTGTAGGATGACTCATCCGGTCGTGTCCTGAGACTTAGATACGCGCGGCTACTATCAGGGTGTCGACATGCCGGGAGGATTTGCTGGATTAGCCTTACCTTAGCTCGGTATATCTTGAGCACGGGATTCCGAGGATACTCGGGTCTTCCCACTTTGGAGTTGCGACTCCGCGGATCGTGGGCTTGTAATGGGTCAAGTTGGAACACCCCTGCAGGGTTTGAACTTTCGAAAGCCGTGCCCGCGGTTATGTGGCAGATGGGAGCTTGTTAATTCCGGTTGTAGAAAACTTGACACAATGTTACTAATACACTACCAGCGTGTGTTCCGTGACTGTCAATTTCCGAATAGGGATTCGGGAGTTGAACACGGAGGGGTTATGATTTGTGGAGCTTGTAGCTAGGATCACTTCGTGATCACTTCTCGCCGAGGCTTTCTCTTCTCGCTCTCACTTACGTAAGCTAGATGCTAGTTGCTGCTGCAGACACTTATTCTTTTCTTCAGCCTTTTCCTCACCCAAAGGCTTTGATAGTCTTGTTACCCGGAGACGGGATTGCTGAGTCCTCTGTGGCTCACAGTTACTTCACACACCACATGCAGGTCCAGCTGTGAGCTATCCAGGTGATGGCACCGAGCTGGATTGGGAGTACGACGAGGAGCGTAGTCGGTACTACGTGCGCTACCCGGACGATCAGTAGTGGAGTCTCTTACTAGGATTCGATCCGCCTGTGGTTTATTTATCTGAGTTCGGTACTTTGACATTTGGCTTTTGCCCTTAGAGGGTTGTGATGTTCTTAATGTATGATGTTTGAGACTTGTACTGTAATTCTGTGATGTGGCGAGTGTAAGCCAACTATTTTCAGTTTACTATCCCCTCTTTTACATGAGTTGTGCAAAGATTACCGAACTTGAGATCATTCTAGGATGGATTTATGCCTTTAAGTCATGCCTCGACACGTAGGAGGTATAACTCCATCCTGGGCATTACACAGAGAAACAACACAATCAATGCAATGCAACAATATGATGCATGAACATGACATGGCAACATGCTGTGGATTGAGCTAATGCAACTAGCAACACAATTAAATGAAGTTGGTTTGAACCCAAGATTCAAATTCAAACTCCATATGTGATTATTTAAATGCCATTTAATTGATTTGACCTGATCAGCAGGTTTAACTTGTTCAAACATGCATGAAAACGCCATAAACAGATTCCTTGGATTTTTCTGATCATTTTTCATATATAAATTATTTTCATCTGAGCTATAGTTGATTTTATATGATTTTTAGAAGTTTAAGGCATTTTCTGGAATTTCTAAACCTTTCTGATTTATTTTAATTCCAGAAGGGCTTTATTGCGTTAGCACTGCATCAGGCTGAGGTCAGCAGGTCCACTGACCGGCCAGAGTCAAACCTGACGTGTGGGGTCCACACGTCAGTGACACATGGACTAACTCCAGTCAAAACCAGCACTGACTGGGGTTTGACCAGGGCTAGGGCCCACTGTCAGTGGCTATTAGGGGTGTTTAGCGGCAGGGTTTAGCACTAATGACAGCGCCACGTCAGCAGTCGCCGGAGTTTGGCCGGCGGCGCCCAAACCGACAGCAGCGCGTGTCGGAAAAACGTTAGGGGGCTCGGTTTTTGGAGCGGTTTGTTGCTACGGCCTGCTGGAGCTCTTGCGCATCTAGTGGTGGCATCAGCTCTCGCCGGAGTGGAACAAAACTATGGCGACGACAACTTTTGCGATGGCCGGAGTTCGGTCAAGCTTGGGTTCGGCACTAGGGGGCTCGGGAGGGAAAAATAGAGGTGGCTACAGGTTCCTGGAGAAACACTGAGTGCGGTGACGCGCTCAGTTTTGAGCGTGCGTGGATGTGGCCACGGCGGCGGCATCGCCGGCGGATCCGAGCTCTCGGGCTCGTCGGCGATGGTGGTTAGAGGGCTACTCGAATGGAGCGACTAGCGGGCAAAGAGAGAGGAGCTCACGACGGTTGCGGAGGTGGCCTCGGTGAGCTCGGGGAGGCGACAGACGTTGCGAATCGACGGCGAGGTCGACGGCGGCCGGAGATTGAAGACGAGCGCGATGACGACGAAGCAGGGCCTAACGGCGTCCCGTAGCTTGGTGTAGAGGACGAGAAGGACGCACCGGAGCTCGTTGGCGCGTCGGAGAGGCGAGGGGGTCATGGTGGCTACGACTACGGCAACGGCGGCGACGGTGGCGTTCGGCCATGTGTGGAAGGGAGTGAGGGAGAGGCGAGGGGAAGGACTGGAGAGGCCGGCTCGATCCAGACGTCAGCGGCGAGACGATTCGCGGCGTCGCGCTGTCCTCGGGCGACCAGGCAGGCAGGTCGCGTGGCAGCACGGCTGAGCACGCGCGCCGGCCACACGCTTGGCCGACTGGCGCCAGGAGGACGACGGCGGTGGTGGGCTGGGCCTGTGGCCGGGCCGGTTATAGGTAAGCCTCTGCTCTGTTTTATTTCCGTGTTGTTTTCTTTTGTTTATTCATTTTGCCACTGATTCAAATTTAAAAGTAAAACAAAGCAGGGCAAAACCTTCTGAAAACATGTATGTTGCCATTCTGGACTTTTCCAAAGGCACATAAATAATTTTAGGGCCTTTTGAAATATATTCTATATAAATGAATATTATCCAAAAGTCAAATACTTATTGATTTAAATCGAAAGGCCCAAAATATATATCCCTGAGACTCCAAAAATATTGGTTGGAATTTTAATTCTTTCCAATATTTTTATAGCTTAACAAGAACATTTTCTTGGGTTTATTTGAAGCAATTTTTAATGTTGATCATTTTTAGAAAAGATCTCTGAGGCTTTCCACTTTCCCCACTTCAAACTTAAATGGAAATTAAACATGATGCATGGGTGCCACTCACTAATGCAACTAGTTACAAAGCAGAATTCTAGGGCTGTGACATTGGCCGCAGTTGCAGGGTCAGTGGCATCACCAGCAGGAGGCGCAGGATCGATGGCGAGGAACTTCTCCAGCAGGGCATCCACTCGGTCCTTCACGGCTTTGGCAGTGGCTGCGCATCGCTCTTCGTCCACAGGCTCAAGAAGAGCTCCAAGATCGGTGCTTGAGTCACGAAGATGGAGGTGGCTGAAGATGCGCGTCAAGGATGAAGCAGAAAGCGCATGGGCCTCCCCCTCCACCATGGGCCGATCCCATTAACAACGCCCTCGAGCACCGTGACAAGCTGAGGGAGTAGCTCGGCAGGGCCTTCCTCGTCGGTCGCCAACGGCTCCTTCAGGCCCTCCCCTTAGAGCTCCTACAGTTTGTCGCGAGACTTCTGCTCAAGGGATTTGAAGGCAGCGTGGTCTTCAACAAGAACCTTCGCTTTGGCTTCCAGCCGGGCCTTCTCCGCCTCCACTTCCCCCTTCGGCTTCTCCAGGCGGCCACGCTCCGTGGCCTGATCGCGCACCGACTGCTCCAGTTCGACGTCATGACCAGCGACTGCTTCTTCCCGAGCCTTCAGCTCCTCCTCCCGCACTTCACGTTGATGGGTCTCAGTGGCTCACTCGTTGCACAGGGTCACCAGCTCAGCCTTCAGCGCCAGGAAGCGCTCCTCCGTAGCCTTGGCGTCCTTCAGCGCCACGTCGCGGGCTGCCGCGGCCAGGCCAGCGGCCAGCTCACCCTCTTTGGAGGCTGTGATGGCCTGGCTCCATGCCGCCCGGACAACTGCGTCGGACCGCAGCCACCCCGAAATTAACTCCAGACGCCCCGACACCAAGCGATGGTCGGGGCCTAGGAGGTTGTCGCGGAGCTGGGTTAGCACGGAAAGGGCCCCTCCAGAACGTCGGGCGAAGCAGGAAGATCATGACTCGGCGACGTGATGGAGGGAAGAGGAGGCGACACCGATGCCAAGACCTGTAAGATGGCCGCAACAGAAGAGGCAGGGAGCTCCAGAGCTCTCGGAGCCCCGGTGGACGAGCTGGGGGCAGGCACCTCCGGAGCCGGCTTGGCCATGGAGATTGCCTTCTCCTCAGGACGGGCCTCTTTATCTCATGAGGATGATCCAGCTGCTAGGGCGCGGGAACTGTCCTTCCACTCTGTAGGTGACACGGCCATGGCAGGCTGCTGGGTCTCATGGGTCGCCGCCGACTCCATCTTCTTCCTCACCGCCGACGCTGGCCTGACTGCGGAAGGGAGAAGCATCAACAATCAGTAGCAAAGAAAGGAACAAAAACCAGGGCGGAACACTTACTGGTCCACGGCAGTGTACTCCCTCGCCCTCTTCTGAAGCACGAAGCCCGAAAGCTTCGTGGCCTGGGGCGCTGATGCCCAAGCCCCAGGAGCAGATAGTGGCATGGCGGCCAGACCCGTAGCGGTGCCGGCCAGCGACAAAGCAGAGGCACCACCCTGGGGATCAGCGTCGACTTGCCCTTCTTCGGGATCCCCAGCTTCAGATTCTTCGAAGGGGTGCCCTTAGACCTCGTGGTAACCCCTGCGGAGCGCGACGACTCCCTGACTGGTTGCTCTCCGTCATTATCGTCGTCGTAAAGGACGCATAGGAGATTACTCTGGCATGGGGGAGAGGTTTCCCCCACGCCTTCTCGGATCACCTCCAAGTCCGTCTTCTTGTCCTCATTGGGCCCGCTGGAGGACACCATTACTGGGGAGCCCAGGGGCTGAGAAGGCACCAGAGGCACGAGCCCCCGCTCGTCGAAGACAGGCATGGCATCGATAACTTTCTCCCCGTCCGTGCGGCGGTACAATGGAAGATGAGAGT
Source organism: Secale cereale (assembly GCA_902687465.1). Taxonomy (NCBI): domain Eukaryota; kingdom Viridiplantae; phylum Streptophyta; class Magnoliopsida; order Poales; family Poaceae; genus Secale; species Secale cereale. The sequence goes on from LR738712.1 coordinate 391,544,559, forward strand.
CCGGGGGGCATCGCTGATCCTTCCCAAGTAGGGCAGGCATGACCTTGTCCAGCTCCTCCTTGGACAAGTCATCTAGGCACAGCCGGAGGTCATCGTCTGCGCCCTTGAGCTTCCACAAGGGGCGTGAATGGGACTGGAGCGAAGCTAGGTGTTGCGTTAGGAATTCCTTGACAATCATGGCCCCCGCCATCTTCTCCGCCTTCGGGTCATAGGTCTTCAGGTCTACCGCCATCTTCTCCTGCAACAGCTCCGCCCTGGGATCAGTGAGCTTCTCATGAGTCCACCCTTCCGGGGGCGTCGGCTGTGAGGTCGGCAACTCCTGCCGGGGGTGGGAGCACTTGGCGTCCATGAAGATCTGCTTGTTCCCGAAGTCCTCCACCTTCTTCCCCGTCCGAGAAATTGCATTGCTTCCATTGGTAGCAATGAAGCAGGTGCATCCCGAGCACTAGCTGCCATTGATCCAAAGGTAGAAGAAGTGGTGGAGGAGCACAACAGAAGGTGTCACCCCCAGAAATGCCTCGCAATAGAAAGCAAAGATCGATAGAAGGAGGACGGTGTTGGGGTGAAGATGGAGGGCGCGGAGCTTGTAGTGGCTAAGAACGGCGTAGAAGAAATCAGAGAAAGGAGGAACCAACCCGGCATAGACGTTGTGCGAGAACAAGGGGTAGAAGGTGCCGTCCAAGGTTTCCAGCGTGGCAGAGCCAACCCGTAACGCCGTCTTCCCCCATTCGTTTCTACTATCTGCTGACAGTTGGAACACAGTGTCGAGGTGCTTCTCCTCGGTGATGGAGGACGTGCCCAGGGCTGGCTCCAACCAGGGAGCCTGATGCCCGGCCACGGTGGAGGATTTCGCCTTGTCGGCAGCCATTGGTCGCAGGCTTGGAAGAGGTTTGGCGGATCTGGTAGTTTTCTGAGCAAGAGGAGAAGGGGATCTGGAGCAAAGCAAAGGAGGGGCAATGAAGACTGCGCAACATATGCCAGCTTTTTACCAGCCAGGATCGGTTGCCGAGGCAGCGTGGGGAAGTGGAGACGCCCACGTCCAATCAGTCGCCACACGTTGATCAAGGCCACAAGCAATTGGGGCCCACGGCGCTCCGCACTTTCCCCTTAGCTTTGCCTCGAAGCCAAGTTCGAGCGTGACATGGGCCCGGGGGCTACTATCGGCGTCCTGCGAATGGGGTACCCAGACTTGCCTGCCTGTGGCCCGTGACGTGGCTCCATCGACGGCCTGGTACGACCCAGCTTCAGCAGCCACAGCTCAAGACCCTCGCGAGGGGCCAAGCCTCGCGAGGCGGATGATGGCAAGACCTCACTAGGGGTTGCTCCTCTAGGCTAGCTCCCGAGGAGCGGAGATATCTATGCAAGGTGCACCTCACGAGGTTCACGTGATGTGAGCCATGATGACCAAGGCCAGGCAGGCGCTAGCGGGAGCAGTGTACCAGTTTCCCCTTTGGTGCCAAGGGGGCAAGCGCAGGCACTGAGTCCCGAGGAATAAAGGAAAGGTTCCCAAATCGATGCAACAAGACCAAGGACCGCCAGGATGGCAGAATGGAGGTCATCGTGGAGCCCAGCGCGGCGTCACCACCAGAGCCTTTGGCAGGCGAAGACCACTTTTGTCAGGATAGCTTGTACTAGTTGTTCCCCTTCAAATTTGGCCGTTGTGGGATCCCTTCCCGCCGATATTTTGGAAGAGGACCAAGGTCACTATAAATAGGACCTAGCCACCACCATAGAAGGGATCGGATCCATTCCACCCTGACCATACCACAAGCTCATCCGAGCCCAAGAACACCTCTCCTCCTAAGGCTGTTCATCCATTGTACTAATTCATCCTCAGCCCACAAGGCAATCCACCACACACACTGGAGTAGGGTATTACACCGTAAGGTGACCCGAACCAGTATAAACCCTTGTGTCTCTTGTTCCTTGAGTTCGTCGAGCTAGGCTGTGGAATCATAGGGCGAGAACGCTGGGTAGAGAGTGTTCTTCGTGCACACCCCAGAGTTTGAACCTCTCTAGGGTCTGCGGAACCCGGAAACTGACAGTGTGCCTCTGGTAATCTCACACCGAATGAATTGCTGCACGTCCACCGCCTGGGCGATGGAGAGGTTGCATTAGTCAAAAGCTTCTCCTCGTCCGACGAGCCACCGCGCTTGTGGTAGACAGAGAGGGCGTAGTACTATATAATAATCAAGCTTCACCTGTCCTGTAAGCTTCCCCTCGTTTTGTGAGTTGACGGGACAAACCAAAGTAGTGCTAGTCTATACTATCTCCTTTCCGGTTAATATGGCTTATTTTTTGGCAGGTAAAAATGAGAGAGCTTTATTCATATAAAAGCATTCTTAGGACAATCAGCCAAGAGATTGGTCACTAGGAAGCTGGGTGTTTCATCAAGCCAGTTCTCGGTCGCATTCAAAGTGCATACACGCTTCGCACAAAGATGCGCTGGAAGGTTTGCTAACCTATTTACATGCTGAATAACAAAAGAGAGAAATTAATACTCATCAGCTCTCATATTTCTAACATGATAGGAGCCAGAATTAGGCGAGAATTGTGGCGACTCTTCTAGAGTGTCACCAACTCCATGTGATCAACTTCCATTATCACATGCGAGAAGCCTCGAAGAGAAGCAAATGTGTTGAAGATTGCTTTATCACAGATTAAAATAAAATAAAAGTGCAAACGCTCCACCATGTGGTTCCTTGTAGTCCCTGTATAGTACTAGTAAACCGTGCGCTTGGCTCTTCGCGTCTTCGGGAAGCCAAACAATGATGGTACTGTAGTGTATGCTTCTGGCAATCTGACACTGAATTAACTGTTGCATGTCCATCGCATGAGCGAGGGAGAGCTTGCATTATTCAAAAGTTTCTCCTCGCCCCGCAAGCTTCTCCTCGTCCTGCAAGCTTCTCCTCGTTCTTCAAGTTGACGGGACACAAAAAATAATGCTTGTCCATACTGCCTCATTTTCCGGTTAATATGGCTTAATTTGAAACAAGATAAATACAGTTGCGGTCACTGTATATTTGTAAAAATACGGTCAATGGACTTCATAATACGCTCATTGCTGTTAATATAATACATTTTACGGTGTTTATACGGTCACTAGCTCACCCTCGCTGAGTATGTGTGTGCATGCATGTGTAGGTTGAGCACTTGATCGTGAACGTGTGTGTTCCGTCGTGTGCTCGATCATGCATACATTAGGGCACCGCACACATTTTTGTGTGCATGTGTACGTGTGATGGTTGCATGCGTGCATGAGGTTTTAGTCCCTCACATTCACATGTTCATATTTCAAAGCTTTGTCAAATCGTTGCATGCAAGGTTTGCTCATTCTTTGTTCACGCAAGCATTATTGCCGATATTAATACTCTGCAATGCTATCATGTCATGTGGGACATCTAGCATCCGGGTCCACGTGTCATGCAAGAAAATAGAGATAGGTACTAGTGACTCATGAACGGTCATACACGTAGGGGAGTACGTGTAGGGGCCGCGGTAATATGACTAAATGAGCAGTCAAATCACATGGTAAGTTGATCGGATGAGGCAACCATCATTTCACTCTTCAATTTAATGACACGTATGCAATATAAAAAAGGTTGGTATGGAGATAAAAGGAAAACCGGTCCACTATATATACACTAGTAGAAGCCGAAGCTACAAGGCTCCTTGCTTCGGTTGCTTTCTTCACACTCTCTCGCATAGAACAACGATGGCCACGCCATTGGTCACATAACTGGCTGATCCCGCCGCCGGGGGAAGGAGAGGATGTTCTGCGTAGACGTGGTCGACAATGCTAAGGGAGAAAACCCACTTTCGATGCGTCCCTATCGGGGGTCCCCGCAATATGGGCCGATTCCTCCTCCCACCGGCCTTCTAGCTACACCCCGAAGTCCCAGGTAGTACAACTTCCTTTTGGAGCCGTATTGCTCCACTGCCGCACCTCCCCATGTAGCTCCATCTCCATGTGGATCTTTCTCTACTTCTACCGGCTTCTATTTGTGATGAGTTTATGTCTGATGAACTAGTGCCACTACTATTATTCTAATCACACTTCTTCAACATATTTGCCAATAGGGATGCTCAGCTCAATTTTAGTGGAACTGCACACAAGAATTGTATGACCCGAGGGGGCTAGGCTTCTTTCCTACGACATGTTGTACCATGCTAGGAAATTAATTCCTGTTTAGGGTTAGGGTTTAAGTCCTAGAGACTCCATCAGTAGGTTTTTTGTACACACTCTTGCAACTTTTGTCTTTAGTTGTGAAGTAAATATTGGCTATGATTTGTGAATCATTGAGATGCATCAGCTTGAGTGTTAGATTTTCTTTGTATTTGATGGAATGTTGTAACGGGGCAACCTTGGTGTTATGATACATACATGAAACGAAATTTGAAAGCTTCGTACTCCCTTTAGTCCCTTTTTGTATGCATATAAGGCTACTCATAGTGGGGAGTAGTATCATAATCTAGTATCATGCATATGATACTATCTTCATAGTGCATAGTATCATAGAGTAGTATCATAGATGCTCCTATTTAGGGCCAATTCTTTTGAGCGGTTCTCCCAGAATCACCCCTCTCCCCATGCATGACACAAAGTAGCAACATTTAACACGATATGGTATCTAACTATGTTACTGTAACCCTCTCTTTCTTCTTTAATTCTCTGCCACATCAGCGTATTTGCTATTCCCAAATTAACGACCTAGGTACATGTGCACGACTTGTAAATTGAGATGGACGGAGTACTTTATTGTAGGCCATTACTATACATGTTGACTATTACATTGGCCACTATGAACAACATATTTTGCATCTATATATACAAGGCCACTAATAGTAATTGAGGCAATAGTATTCTTATATAAGGGATTGGAGGGAGTAGTACTTTCTTGTAGCCCAATACTATACATGTTGACTATTACATTGGCTATAGATGACATGGCAACATGTTAGCCATCAAGCAGCTATATTATTAACCATGCCTGGCATGCTTGCACACACAAAGAGAGAGAGAGAGAGAGAGAGAGAGAGAGAGAGAGAGTCGTGTCGCATGCATGCAAAACCAGAGAGATAGAGAGAGAGAGAGCCGCATGCTGATAGATCTAGTGAGCCCACATCCAGAGAGATGGAGAGAGGAGTAATTGTGCGAGAATTGAGTACTTTGCATGCGAGTAACTACCCATCATTTCCTCCATAGCAAATCCGGGGGGGAAATAGTCTATACACTCCGGTGTATGGTAATTTTTTCTTGCCAAGCGGGCTGCTACGTAGTACTACTATACCACAGTGTGTTTGTTAAACGCAGAGAAAAAAGGACCGGCGGTGCAACATGATGTCCAAGGAATATGGTCATAGTGGGAGGTGGGCCATGTAGTCACTGGGATGCCGTGTTTCGTACTCCTCCATTGTAAGAGTGGAGAAAGTTAGTTTTATCATAGAATAAATAAATAAGAGTGCAAACGCTCTATGTTCTACCACCACAATAATAGTGACCAATGAGCCGTCAGATCACATAGACCCGGCAGTTAGTAGGATGGAAGAAGCAAACCATCACTCTTCGCTGAATTCACGTCTCCCTCATGAAGTACACTATTCTTTGGAAACCAACGTTTCGTTTCGTTGGATCTTGCCATCGAGCAAAACCAACGTTTAAATCATGTCTGTCGCGTTCGTGTCTCACCCTCCTCCACCCACACACTCTGTCACTTGGCATGCCAGTCACCGCAAACCAAGTATAGTCAATCTTTCCCGAATGCTTGTCGATGGATCGCGCCATGGATTACTAGCACTGGTGGAAGAGATAGACAAGGAGGGGGAGGACATCTAGCTATACACGAACTCCCAATAATTTTTTTACATGCATGTTGTGGTCGTCCGTGGTTATGTTTGAACGTGGAGCAGTCACGTGCACCGGGAAGCGGTGTGGGCGGCGCTCTCTCGGCCGGCACATCGCTTCAATGCCGGCACTAGTGAGAGGTCGCGTCTGCTCTGGTCGGGCATGAATGTGGCATTGACCGTTTCGGGCGGGAAGCGCACGCGGGTGATGACAAGGGTTCGGGTTGGCCAGGGTGGTCAAGAGCGGGCGTGGCAGCGGTTCGGACGGCCGCAAACGAGAGGTACATGACATACTATGTAATTAATAACGTAAATAATGTTCCAGTTGGACAAATATGATTGGATATGGAGATGAAAGTAATAAGAATTTTACGTAAACACGAATATGCATGTCTGTGTGTGTGCGAGCACACACACATAGTGACGACTCTCGTAACTACTCATACACATCATCGATGTCTCGTTCTCCCTACATACACAAACTTAGTACCGCCTCATTTTATTCCTAGGATAGGAATATCATAGGAGTGGGAAGCAATATGAAGGGAAATAAATGGAGTACTGCGTACAAGAAGAAATGTACATGCACTCACTCTGCCTCCAACATTGTAGGCGTTCTGGGAACCAGGGTACCCAGACTTGCTTGCCTGCGACCCATGACGTGGCTCCTTATCGGGACTGGTACGACCCATCTTTAGCATTGATATTATAGACCCTCACGAGGGGCGAAGCCTTGCGGGGCGGACGACACCAAGACCTCCGGAAAGGGCAACCTCATCTGGCTGGCTCCTGAGGAGCGGAAAAACTCTATGCAAGCCCCCACCTCGCGAGGTTTGCATGACGCAAGCCATGATGACCAAGGCCAGGCGGGCGCCAGTGGGTGCAGTACAATAGTTTCCTCTTTGGTGCTAAGGAGGCGGGCTCAGGCGCGGAGTCCCGAGGAATCTGCCAAAGGTTTCCATTCCAGTGCAACAAGACCAAGACCACCAGGACGGCAGGATAGAGGTCATCACCGAGCCCACCATGGCGTCAGGGCCAGAGGCTTTGTAGGCGAAGACTACCTTTAGTCAGGATAAGATGTACTAGTTGTCTCCCTTCAAATTTGGCCATTGTGGGATCCCTTCCCGCCAACATTTCGGGGGAAGGGGACCTAGGCCACTATAAATATAGGATAGCCATCACCATAGAGGGGGTCAATCGGTCGGAGAACAGATCAGTCAGACCTTCCTCTCCACCACAAGGCAAGAAGACACCTCCGGAGGTAGTTCGCCCATTGTACTAGTTCATTCACAGCTCATCTCAAAGCTAATCCACCACACTGCTGGAGTAGGGCCACTCACCGCTAGGTGGTCTGCACCAGGATAAACTGCCTCATGTCTCTTTTACATGGCTGTTTATCGTGCTAGTTCGTGAGATGGCAAGTATGTCGATAGGCGAGGTTGAGTTCTTCGCACGCACCCCAGAGTTCGAATCTAGTAGGGTTTTGCAGAGCCCTGAATCCAACATTTGGCGTGCCAGGTAGGGGTGCATTGAAGCTCCTCTTCGTCCGTTCGGTTCATCGTCACCTCGCCTTCTCCATGGCTGGCATCTTGCCGGCCCACACCGAGCCAGGGGCCGCTCAGCCTGCTCAGGTGACATCCCTTGGTCGAGAAGACCTCAACCCCACACCTCCCGCGGCTTGTGCGCCACCCAATGCCACCGGCCATGGGCGACGCAGGCCGTCGCCGTTCTCCTCCGCCAAACGCCGCAACCGCTCCACCACACGGTCTTCAAGCTACGCAACGACAATATCCCCGCATACGCGCCGGGAGCAGGCGAATATGTGGGCCGCGGTCGTTGTGGCTTGAGAGCTTCTACGATGCAGGCTGATGGAAGGCGACCGCGGCGCCTTGCTTGAAAGAGTAGCGAAGCTGCTCGAAGCAGCGTGCAAGGGCACCGCACCCTTCTATAGCCTGCCAGCATCTCGGGCACCGTTGGGAGTACATGCCAGCCTCCGCGGTGCTCACCCAGCTCCTCTCAGGGAGACCTGAGATCCTCATGACTCCAACCCAAGCCGCAGCATAATTCGCCGGGCAAGAGGGGTGATGCTCGCGGACATGGCGGGATCAAGTGACATCCGCGAGGCAGCAACGGGTCGACGTCGTGTGATCACCTCGACCAAACACCGCACCGACCGGACAAAGATGTAGCGTGGCCAGGTAATGATGGAAGGTCGAGAGCAATGGACGCCGCAACGTCACCAGCGGCAGACCCGCCATATTCACCTGGGAACCCTCAATTCTTTCCCCAACCGGCTTGGACTCCTGGGCCAAGCGAGTCAGAAGCCCACCGTGGGGCTCCATGGGGCTTCATCGATGCCTTCATCAACAACAACCACATGGTCCAGCCGATGTCTCTGGAGCATGCTTACGCTAACCATGAACCATAGGTGAACCAAATCACAATGGCGACCGGAGACCTCAGGGCCGTGTCTCCGCCCCAGGTGGAGGTGGCGCGCTGGGGTTTGCGCGGGAAAGGCCCGGAGCCAGGGCCTTCCCCGTACCACACGGAGCAAGGTGCTATACGGAGGTAGGTCCTCTGCCGGGGGAGGCGTCGGCGAGCCCTTGACCCCCGGCAGAGGGCCCATGGTCGCCGAGGGTGTCGCTAGCGCCCACTTGCCCCTTGGTCTAATTCTGGTTTCTGGAAGCCCCAACGATGGTCGGGGTGGCGCAAGGTGGGACCCTCATCTAGCGATATGAAGTAAGGCTCATGCCTGTGAAGGTCTCCGCTCGTGACACTCTCACGTAATAATGAGTGGGGCTGTACATGCCCCGGAGTCTCCTGAGTGCCGCCCTCGGGCCTCACGGGGGATCCACCCCACGTCCAAGTGGAAGCACCATTCTCCGCACTGGCCATCGCCACTTTCCCCCAATGACTATGATCACATCCACTGAAAGCACTTAGCTCCGCGCTGGTGGGAAGACAAGAAGACTAGCTAGGTACCGAACACGGTTGTTTGCTTTCGCCCCATTTTCTGTAATTCGATTCGCCGCCTTCTGGACTGAGATTTGAAGTTCTTTTATGTTGTCAAAAATGGGGGGAAGTTGCTTTTTTCTCTTGTCTCCCAGCGGTTTCTTGATTTCTGGTTTCGTGTTTAGCAAGTTAGGTTCACGCCTGCTACCCCTCCCTGCGAGCACCCCGCGAGCGGGGGCTGGGCATGGCACGCACGCACCAAGCGTCCTCGGGCCAACCAGGGGATGCCAAGGCCCCCTGGGGATCAGGAGCACAGTCACCACGCGCACACCCTGTCGTGATCCGGTAGTTGGCTTCTCGCGAGGCACTCTGGGGTGGGCTAGCAGGCTCCTCGGGAGGCTCAGGACCTCACGAGCCCCTAGGTTTGTCTCAAGAAGAAGGTGCTACCACGACATCAGGACCCGCTCAAGATCTATGGAACCAAAGATAAGTCACAACATCTATCCTGCTTGGGAGCCCACATGCTCGCGAAGGCTCTATTCAGATCCTACCTCAAAAGGATATCATCATGACATACATTACAAGGGGCACCCCCTTTCAAAAATGCTTTAATGCCCCAAGGTTTTTGCATACAGGTCAAGGTAAAAGGGAAACACGAGCTTAGCTGGAGGACGCCGAGGGCTCGCCCGCGGCACTGACGCTGCCGTCAACGTCGTCTTCGTCAGCGTCGCCGCCACTGTATTCACCCGCGTCACCCGCGCTGTCACTGGTTTCGTCTTCATCGTCATCGTTTGCATCGCCTTCTTTGGCCGCGACCACGACCGCGTCGTCCTCACAAGTGAACTCTGCGATCAGATCATCGACATGGTCGTCCACACATTTTGCCAGATTGCTCTGAATGACCCGGGGCACGGGGGCTATCGCGGCGTCAAAATCAAAATGGGGGTCAAGATTCTGAAGATGGCTGAAGACGCGCGAGAACGCGCACCCGAGAAGGCCATGGCTTCTCTCTTCAACGAGCTCCCAGGCCCTCACGGCATGAGCCTCCAGGCGGGTCACGATCTAAGAGAAGAAATGGAGGTGGTTGGCGTAGTCGTCCTCGTGCGGATGAGGGGCGCCCTCCTCGCAAATGGTGCCCAAAGCTCGATTGTCCCTGACCTTAAGAGCTTGGAGCATTGAGGCATCCTCACGCCGTAGCGTTAGACGGCAGCACACCTCGTCCACGTTCTCCTTCACAAGAGATGCGGCGTCATAGCTCTGCTGCTGGAGCGAATGCAGGTCGGTGCGAGCGGATGCCAAGTCACCTTGGGGTAAGGCCTGGGCTTCCTTGGTGGCCCTCTCTCGGTGTTCTGCCTCGTCCAACCTTGTCCTGAGGGCGGCGGTCCTGCCCTCAACCTCAGCTGCCAGGAGTTCCAGCTTCATGCGGTGCTCGTTGGCGAGAGCCGCACGGGCCTTCGCCACCCTCCGGTCAACCTTCTCCTGGATCTTGGCTTCACGCACAGTGACGTCATCCTCATCCATGTTCACTTGGCGCTCCCTCGCCTCCAGGCGCTCAAGCTCCAGGTTTTGCTCTGAGGCCTCTAGCATCAGCGCCTCCTCGTATTTCCGAATTTCCTCCTCTTCGGAAGGTGCCCCCTTCATCAACACCAAGACGGCCGTGCGTGCCTCGATCCGCTGTTCAAGGGCAACATTGAAGGCCTGGAGTTCCCGCTCGTGCTTCTTGGCAGCCTTGCGGCAAAGGTCGGCTGCCCTGGCCTCCTCCAAGGCCCGAGCACAGGCCTCAGGTGAGGTCGTGATGGGCAGCGCGGCCTTCACATTGGCGTGCTCATGCTGAAGATGCCCGAGATTGATAGCCACCTTTAGCTTATGCCACTCCAGCACCAAGCGAAGCCTCTCCTTCTTGAGGCGTACATCGACATCGGTGAGCTCTTCCCCAAGCCGGCCGAGTGCGCCGACGGCCTCTTGGAAGAGGTCGTGACGAACAGCGCTGCGTCCGCTCGCAAGCTCCAGCGGGTGACCAAACCCCTCCTCGGCGTAGGGGGTTACCGAGGGGGCACAGGGATTCATGCCCATCCCTTGCAAGGGGCTGGTATCTGGTGCTCCCCTAACCTCCATATTGGCCCTTGCAGACAGGTCAGACGGCGCGGCCCCGACACTCAAAGATGGACCTCAAGCCAAGGAAGCCCAACCAATGGAAGGGATGAACGGGAGAGCCCTCGGCACGCCGTCGACGCCTTGGAAGCAACCCCAAGGCAGGGACACAGGAGGCCACTGCCCCCCTGGAGGTGCGCTAACCTCACGAGCTGTCGCCACACCTCGTGCGAGCACCTGGAGCAGGGAGTTCGGAGCCGGCGGCAGGTTCGGAGCGCCTGAGCAGCAGACCTCACGAGCCTTCGTCGCCACGGCCGGAGGAGCCCTGGAGAGGTAGGATTAGGAAAGAGCACTGCACAAGGAGAACCACAAAAATAAGGAACTTACCATTTCACTGCTATGTGGTTCCTCTGCGTCAGGGGCCGAAAACCACCGCCGTCACGGCCCGGCAGCCTTCTCTTTTTGCGGAGTGCCTCCAGGTCCGGGCGAAGTAGACCAGGAACTGTGTCCTGATCCCCAGCAGCTCTGGGGTACATCATCGCCTCGGTAGCTGGCGCCAGGCTTGTGGGTGTGGCCTCGTCAGCAGCTGCAGGCCGCACCTACTCGTGACAGGCAAACTCAGGAGCACCCGCGGGAGCTCCAGGTACGGCCGTCTCGGGAACATCAGGCGAGCCCTTCTCCTTGTCAACCGCTTCAAGAGCGTCCAGTGGTGCCCGCCCTTCTACACCCACATTGGGGGTGTGCATTGCGGGATCGCTGAGTACTGGAGTCACCAAGACCGGGTTCTCACGGGGTCCTCCATGGCCCTCCGGGCGTGGCCCCCATTCGTCGAAGAGGGGCATCTGCTTCACAAAGCTCTCCTGGTTTGAGTAGCTGTATAGAAGGCAGCCATTCTTTGGGAGCTTAGCAGGAGATGGGTCGCCGGTCAAGAGCTCAAGCACTGCGCACACCGTCTCGAGGGGGAGCGAAGGCACTTGGAGCCTTATCGGGTCTTCAGGGCCAGAAAAGGTCCACATCAAGCGAGAGTGGCGCTGGAGCGGGGCAATACGCTGCCCGACGAACTCCCTCACCACCACTGGAGTGGTCACACCGACCTTCCTCAACCCGGCCAGCCTGGTCCAAACAAAGGCGAGCTGCCGGTCGACAAGCTTCTCATGGCGCCAGCCGGAGCTGGGCTCCGTTGGCCTTCGCGGGAGTAGGAGCAAAGGGTTGAGAGTGGTGGCATCAAGAAAACACCCATTGCTTCCGGAACCCCTTCACTTCTGGATGGAGCGCGAAGTCGATGCCCGAGCCAGACATCGCCCCTTGAGCTTGGAAGGCCATGCACCCCGAGCACTATCGGCTGTCGATCAGGTGGAGTGAGAAGAAGTGGCGGAACAAGGCGACAGACGGGACGATGCGTACCATGGCCTCGCACATGAATGCAAAGGCGGCAAGGAGGACGATGGACGCAGGATCCAGATGCATCGCCTGGATCTGGTAATGCGTATGTACGACATTGAAGAAAACAGAGAAAGGGGGAACCAATCCTGCCAGAAGAGCATGGAAGTGGATAGGGATTTTAGTGGCCTCCATGTCCACCATGTGTCGTGAAGCGGGCTGATACATCTCAACCGTATCTACTTTTCCAAACACTTTTGATATTGTTTTGGCCTCATTCTTGCATGATTTGGACTAAACTAACCCGGACTGACGCTGTTTTCAGCAGAGCTACCTGTATGGTTTATTTGTGTGCAGGAAAACGGATTTTTAGGTATCACAGAACAATCCACGAAAAATCACAGAAAATCCACGCACCCGAAGGAACCAGGAGCCAGAAATGGGGCCAGAGGGGGGCCAAGGGGTGCCCAGGCGCCCTGTGGGCGCCCCCCCTGGGCCGCGCCGGGGGGCCGCCTGGGTGGGTCCCACACCCCCTGGTGCCCTACTTTGCCTCGTATTTTTACTCCCGACGCAGAAACCCCAGATCAGAAGTTCTGTTCGCAGTTTTCCGTCGCGGAGCCGCCGCCACCCTCTGTTCTTCCTCGGGAGGGCTAATCTGGAGGCTGAATTGGCCTCCGGAGAGGGGAGATCGTCGCCATCGTCATCATCATCACCACTCCATCATCCCTCCATGACTTCCCCTTTCATGTGTGAGTAATTCCCCTGATGTAGGCGAAGGGGATGGTAGGGATTGGATGAGTTAGATCATGTAATAGTTTATCAGATCATTGGGGGCATGTTGCCTATCATCTACTATGGTGTTTATCATCTTTGCTTCAACTTGTTATTCTTAATGCTTGACACTTAGGGCCCGAGTGGCATGATTTCAGATCTGAACCATATGTGTTTGCATGAATATATTTGTGTTCGTGATCCTATCTATGAGTTGTTTGCACCTGTTACGGTCCGGAACCGGCGATCCCAAAAGTGACAGCTTGGGACACCAAAGGGGATGGTCCGTAGTTTGAGGATTACATGTATCCATTGAGTTCATTGCTTTGTTCCGGTGCTCTTTGACAGGAGCACCTTAATATCCATAAGTTCCTTTTGGCCCCGTTCGTAGCGGGATGGTAGGACAAAAGATGTTGTGCACGTTCTTATTGCAAGCACGCACAACTACCTACGGGATACATGCCTAATGTTTGATATTTGCCTAGATGATCATTACTTTTCCGTGTGCCGTGCCCCAAGTTAGAATCTATCTCATCCATGCAGCGCCCAACCATCCATCTCCCTAGCCTACAGTGTTTTAAATCCTGCTTGTCACTAGTTGCTACTTTTGCCATTTACTACTGCTATTTACTTTTGCTGTTTACTTTTACTATTACTATCATCATATCATATCACTGTTACCACTTATCTTTTGTTGCAAGTAAGTATATTTCAGGTGCGGTTGAATTGACAACTCAACTGTCAAAGCTTATAAATACTCTTTGGCTCCCCATGTGTCGAATCAATAAATTGGGTTATTCTTACCCGCGAAGACTATCTCGATCCCTTACGGTTGAGGGTTATCAAGTACCGTTTTCTGGCGCCGTTGCCGGGGAGCATAGCAATATTTACAAGTCTACTTGAGGTATCCTACCTGCTGCACTTCATCCACTATGGGTAAGAAAGGACACCCCAAGGTTCCGATCTTACTATCCACTACAAGAAGAGGTACTGCTCTGAGCACTAGTGCTACGCTTGATTCACCTTCCGTTATGAGTAAGTTTGCCTCACCACCACTACATGATGCTCCTACTGAATCTGTTACTATGTCTGATACTCTTGATGATGCTTCTACTAATTTTGATGATATTAGTTCGCTTGGTTATGCTCTTGAGAAACAAATTGTTGCTGCTGCAAAAAAATCTGGAATTGAACTCCCTGTTACTCGCTACCCTATTGGTGAAACTTATGATTATCCTGATTTGAGTAAACTCAAGGAGAGTCTCCTTGATGATGATTACTATATACTAGATGAAGATTTATGCAGGGAACTGACAGAGTTTTCCAGCTCTGACCCTGAAGCTATTAAGAAACTGTTTGAAAAACACTCTCTGAAGAACAAAACCGTTCCTAATCCTGAATTTGCTACATCCCCTATATGCATTGATGATCCTAATTATAATTTCTCTGTTGATCTTTCACTTATACCTATGGTTGAAGCTGACCCCTTTTATGGCAGAGAAAATGATGATGCTATTGCACACCTGACTAAACTCGGTGAGTTAGGTGTCCTGTTTACCACAGATGAGAAGATATGATACTTTTATATCACCAAGCTTCTTCCTTTCTCCTTGAAGGAAGATGCTAAAGCATGGTATGATTCACTCCCATGCGGTTCCATTAAGAGTCCTCAGGACTTAGCTCACTCTTTTGTTGATAAGTACTTTCCTGCTCACATGCAACATGCTGCTTTACAAAGAATTTATAACTTTAAACAATTGCAGGATGAGTCCCTCCCTAAAGCTTGGGGGAGGTACTGCGGTCTGATTCGGGCTAGACCAGGACATGAAATCCCTAAGAATGAATTAATCGATATATTCTATGCTGGTCTAACTGATGAATCCAGGTCCTATTTGGACAGTTGTGCTGGTTGTGTTTTCAGGAAAAGAACACCGGGCGATGTGGAAGATTTAATGGGCAGGATTGCCAAAAACCATGAAGATTGGTCCGTCCCTGAACCACCTCCACCAACAAAGAAGAGGGGCATGTTTGTTCTCAGCCCCGAGGATATGCGAGAAGCAAAGACGTCTATTAAAGAGAAAGGTATTAAAGCTGAAGACGTAAAGAATCTACCCCCTATTGAGAAGCTGTGTGAGCCTACCACTCACCCTCCTATGGTAGAGGTACACTCTCTTTTAGATTTCAACGCAAGTGACATCCCTCATGGTAAGCCTCCTGATCTATGTTTAGATGAGTTTGATAATTTTATTATGAAACAGAATCATTTTAACGAGAGGATAGAAAGTCAGTTGCATGATAATTCCCTTGCTATTAAAAGACTGCTTGATGTTTTAGATAGAACAGTTAATGATGTTCAATGTCTTGTGAAGCATTTTCATATGGTTCAAACTCAGCTTGATCAAATTTCTAATGTGCAAAGAGATTTGCTTGCTAACAATGCCAAACAAGATAATTTGCAGGCTTTCGGGATTAAGACCCGAGGAGGAACTAGCACTCAAGATCCTCTCTACCCAGAGGGTCATCCGAGGAGAATCGAGCAAGATTCTCAAATGCAGGAAGAAGAAATTGTTGTCTCTCCAAAGAAGAAGAAGAAACATAAAGAGACTGACAATTCTAATGATCCTATTGCAGATGAAGAGCCACCTATTGATCCCAACAGTGTATCTATCTCCGATGCTGAGACTGAAGACGGTGCTGAACCTGAAGGTAATGATAATGAGAAGAATGATCCGCCTGAAGTACGAGAAGAAGAAGCACCTGACAAACGTAAGAGGTACACTAAAGAAGACTTCATCACAAGAAAACATGGGAAGGAAAGAGAACCATGGGTACAGAAACCCATGCCCTTTCCAGGTAAGTCCATCAAATCTAGAGAAGAAGAGCATTATAATAAGTTTTGTGAGTGGATTAAACCTCTTTTTCTTCAAATCCCTTTGACTGATGCTATTAAGTTACTTCCTTATTCAAAATATATGAAAGATATTGTCACTAACAAAAGAAAAGTTCCTAATGATGCAATATCTACTATGCTTGCTAACTACTCTTTCAGTGGAAAGATTCCTGAGAAGCTCGGTGATCCAGGTATACCCACCATTCCTTGCTCCATAAAGAATAATTATGTCAAAACTGCTTTATGTGATCTTGGAGAAGGAGTGAGTGTTATGCCTCTCTCTCTTTACGAGAGGCTTTGTTTAGAGAAACTAATTCCTACAGATATCTCCCTTCAGATGGCTGACAAGTCAACCGCTGTTCCGATAGGTATTTGTGAGGATGTTCCCATAGAAGTTGCTAATTGTTTAATTCTTACTGATTTTGTTGTGCTTGACATGCCCGAGGATGGGAGCATGTCCATTATTCTTGGTAGACCTTTTCTTAACACCGCAGGTGCTATTATTGATTGCAATAAAGGGAAGGTTACCTTCCATGTGAATGATAAAGAACACACGGTATATTTTCCAAAGAAGATCGATAGGAGGCATGGCCTCAACTCTATAGAGAATATCGAGACCGTGAAAATTGGAGAATGGGACTGTCCACTACACGTGCCTCACAAATACAAAACTATCATGGTGGGGACAATGTCCATCAAAGTAAAGGTCCAGTGATTACTTCGTAAGAGGTGAGACTTTTTGCTCTATATATCGCTTGTTTGTTGGTAAGACTTGATCAACCTTACTAGTAAACATGTTTTATATGGATAAAAAGTTGAGCTTGTTATGTTTTCACTTGTTTTCAGTTTTGTCCTACTTGCTGTACCAAGTATTTATGTTTTTGAAGGTTCACAATACTATTAACTGCTTCAAGTTTTCAGAGAGTTTCACAGCTTTTTGAACTTCGAAAAAATTTCAACAGTGAAGTTTTCAGAAAAATTCCAGAAAAATTATAATAAAAATTTCCACATCGGGAGAGACCCAGAGGGGCCTGGGGCCAGCCAGGGGGGGCCACCAGTGGCCCAGGCGGCCAGCTGGCGCGGCCCAGCCCCTGGCCGCGCCCATAGGGCGCTTGGGGCCCACAGGGCCCCCCTCCAGGTATGTCTTCTTCCTCCCTCTCTCTCTTTCTCCAAAAACGCGAGTTCTGCACTTGTTCTTTTCGTTCTTGCTGTTCATGGAGGCGATTCTTCGATCTCTCTCTACAGCCCATCATTTGAGCTAAAATTTTGAGCAAATACTCCCTGGTATGTGACTCCTCCACCCCTCCAATTAGATTTTTGATTGGTGGCCTCATTTGTGAGTATTTAGTAGTTCTTGGTGCTGTAGAGATGAGCTTGCATGCATGTGTAGAAAGTTATTTTTCAAGTTTTGATGCAAGTTTATGCCTTGGGCAAGTGAGTTGAGTAGTTTGCCTTAGCTCACTTTGTTTTAATCCTCGTTTTTGTAAATTGTAATTTTTTTTCAAAATTGAGTTTGTTAGGAAGGGAAAAAGGATGGCTTGAGAAGAGGAGGCCCGCACACTCCGATCGAGTTACTAGAGCCGCAGCTTCACCATCGACTGCTAGGGTGAGCTATAATGAAGATCACGTGCCCCTGGAGTTGTTGGAAGACACAAGTCCAGCACGTGCGATGACATTTCCATGTGATGAATTCATGGAAGCTGCGGGAATCAAGGATGAGTTTTATAATCTTTGTGCTAATGCAGGTTTGACGCGACTCGTCACAAGCCGTGTTACTCAGTATCAAAAACTCACCTCCAGTTTCATTAACAGTTTTAGATATAATCCTGATTCAGGTGCTATTGAGTTTAAAATTTATAATGATCTTATCACCATGACTTTGGGAAATTTTTGTGAAATAATAGGTGTGTCGAACATTGGGAGGACGGCTAGGATGGCCACTCAGCCCTCCGAGCTGAAAACCGTCATCAACTCCCTCTGCAGCATGGGTACGAGGGATATTCATCGGTCGAAGATCTCCAGCATCTTGTTTCCTCACCTCAGGTATTTTGCATATTATATTGCTAGAGGGGTGTTAGCTCGTGACAACACGAGCAACATTTCTTCTCCGGATATTGCTATCCTGGCAGCAGCCCTCTCAGGGAGGTCTGATTATAATCTGGGTACCTTAATTGCTCGACGCCTTGCTATGAACGGTAACAAGGGGGACTTATATGGTGGCGTTTACGCCACACTTATCTTAGAGCATCTTGGAGGCACCCCACACCCTGATGATACTCCTTTTACTTATTTAAGCTTTGATCTTGCTGCTATGAAAAGGCATAAGTTTGTTACCATGGGTTCTGAGCTTGATAATCTTATTTATATCTTGCGTTTCGGAACTGCCACGGAACGCGAGATCCGTCTACCTGCACCTCTTTTGTTTGATTTTCCTCGCAGGAACGGATGGTCCTTTGATGTTGTTCAGTTCGATGAGTTCATGGTCCAGCATCATTTTCATAACCCCATGGAGGGGGTTGTGCCCGACGAGGAGAGGCACGGTGAGATACCACATTTTCAGGAAGAGACCGCCAACGCGTTTGGTGAAGGGTCTTCCTCTGTTTGGCGTTCGGAACCTTCCTCGTGGGAGACTCCGAGGAGTTCGGTGTACGCGCCAGCATCCTTCTACGACCCTTGGACTCACCACCATACCCCTGGAGCAGGAGGCTCCTGGGGGCAGTTGCTGCTACCAACTTAGGCCAAAAGCCTAAGCTTGGGGGAGTACGTGCCCTTCTCACTTTTCCATTGTATTATCCGTTTTATTCGCTTTGATCTTTTCGAAGTTTTTGTCCGTTCTTCTTTGTTTCTCTCTTTGCAAAAACAACAAAAAGATTTTTTTTCTTTCTTTTGCTTTTATTCAACCTTAAAAAAAACCAAAAAGATTTCCTTTCTCTCTTTAGTTTGCTTTGTTTTCAGAGATCAGCTCGAGTCCGTGAAGTCATTTGATTATATTTCCTACGTTCGATCGTGCAAGTGACAAGCAGTGATGACGAAGATCGACTGAAAGGAAGCAACAAGGAAGACCGGTATGAACTCTTATTGTTTCTACTTTTGTACATATGCCTGTACTTATGATCTAGAGACTAGCTTGTAGCGACATAGTGCTATGTTTACAATGCTCTTCCAGTGGTTCATGCTTTCCTTGTGGCTAGTCCCGAATAACTAGAGTATATAATGTGTTATTGAAATGATCTACATGCATTGCACTGTTCATAGTCTGGTGTACTAAGGTGGTATTTCCCTTTAGAGAATTTTTGGATTGACTTGGCACATGCTTACACATGCTTAAGACTAAAAAGTCTACTCTGCCTTGATGATCTTTGAGTTTCAGAATAGTTATATCACTTTCATGCCCGATTCAATGTTGCTTTGTCGCTCTGCATGATTATGACCGTTATTGCTCTCTAGTTGGTCGCTTCCCAGTCTTTTGCTAAACCTCCACCTGTACTAAGCGGACTGACTGCTTGTGCATCCAAAATCCTTAAAACCAGTTATGCCATATGAGTCCACTATACCTTCCTGTACCTGGTATCTACCTGCCATTCCTAACGAAGACTTTCATGTACCATCTCGAAACTAATCAAAAGCATTTCTTTTTTGTGCCTATGTTTTAGCTCATGAGGAAGTAGTAGTTAATTCATGATCTTTTTAAGTTGGACAAGTTTCACCCCTGGATTGCATGTATAATGTGCAAACCCCTAATACGAAAAGGAACTGGCATTGAGTGCGCCCGGCTCAAAAAGATAATATAACAAACAAACCCTCCTTCACACTTTGTTCATGAGAAATCAGAAAACTTTGGCAGTGATAAACAAAGGAGATTAAGAGGATGTGATCGTCCTCATGCGGAAGCCGTTCCTCGAGACTTGTCCACTCAAAAAGTGATTGAGTTATCTGCTAGCATTCGTTGACAAAATATGCACTTCTCAAAACATGTTTACTTCTGTTTTTAAAACCAAGAGCTCTGGTACATGTTTAGTTTTTGTTTCCGACCACGGGTTTTCAACCTTGCCAATAAAAGCCACGGTTCGAGAGTCTCACCTTCTTTCTTCAAGGCACTGACTAGGAGAACATAATTGTCATTCTGAGTGTAACGTGTATTGTCCCAAAGTATTACATTGTCTTCTGCATACTTGTGATATGATTTATTTTAAAATTCTTAGTTCTAGTCTCCTTTAAAACTCTGGAGGAGTCTCTGCATTTATGTTTTGCCTCACTCATGGAGGCTAGCGAGATACCACCCTAATATGCTCAAGCTATGTGCAATGTAATCTTGTCTTGATTTTCAGTAATATATTATTTACTTTTAAGTATTTGTGACTGGTCACTTGAAAGAAGGATTGCTCCTTGCATTGTCCTCATAAGTACTGTTTCAATACTTGCTAAACTCTTTTCGTAGTACATGCTTATATACATCTAATGAAGCAAAAGAGTTTGTCAAAGTTTTCTTTGTCGCGTCCAGTTCGTTGAACTGAATTGCTTGAGGACAAACAATATGCCAAGCTTGGGGGAGTTGATACGTCTCAAACGTATCTACTTTTCCAAACACTTTTGATATTGTTTTGGCCTCATTCTTGCATGATTTGGACTAAACTAACCCGGACTGACGCTGTTTTCAGCAAAGCTGCCTGTATGGTTTATTTGTGTGCAGGAAAACAGATTTTTAGGTATCTCAGAAAAATCCACGAAAAAATCACAGATAATCCACGCACCCGAAGGAACCAGGAGCCAGAAGTGGGGCCAGAGGGGGGCCAGGGGTGCCCAGGCGCCCTGTGGGCGCCCCCCCCCCTGGGCCGCGCCGAGGGGCCGCCTGGGTGGGTCCCACACCCCCTGGTGCCCTACTTTGCCTCGTATTTTTACTCCCGACGGAGAAACCCCAGATCAGAAGTTCTTTTTGCAGTTGTCCGTCGTGGAGCCGCCGCCACCCTCTGTTCTTCCTCGGGAGGGCTAATCTGGAGGCTGAATTGGCCTCCGGAGAGGGGAGATCATCGCCATCGTCATCATCATCACCACTCCATCATCCCTCCATGACTTCCCCTTTCATGTGTGAGTAATTCCCCTGCTGTAGGAGAAGGGGATGGTAGGGATTGGATGAGTTAGATCATGTAATAGTTTATCAGATCGTTGGGGGCATGTTGCCTATCATCTACTATGGTGTTTATCATCTTTGCTTCAACTTGTTATTCTTAATGCTTGACACTTAGGGCCCGAGTGCCATGATTTCAGATCTGAACCATATGTGTTTGCATGAATATATTTGTGTTCGTGATCCTATCTATGAGTTGTTTGCACCAGTTACGGTCCGGAACCGGCGATCCCAAAAGTAACAGCTTGGGACACCAAAAGGGATGGTCCGTAGTTTGAGGATTACATGTATCCATTGAGTTCATTGCTTTGTTCTGGTGCTCTTTGACAGGAGCACCTTAATATCCATAAGTTCCTTTCGGCCCCGTTCGTAGCGGGATGGTAGGACAAAAGATGTTGTGCAAGTTCTTATTGCAAGCACGCACAACTACCTACGGGATACATGCCTAATGTTTGATATTTGCCTAGATGATCATTACTTTTCCGTGTGTCGTGCCCCAAGTTGGAATCTATCTCATCCATGCAGCGCCCAACCATCCATCTCCCCTAGCCTCAGTGTTTTAAATCCTGCTTGTCACTAGTTGCTACTTTTGCCATTTACTACTGCTATTTACTTTTGCTATTTACTTTTACTATTACTATCATCACTATCATATCACTGTTACCACTTATCTTTTGTTGCAAGTAAGTATATTTCAGGTGCGGTTGAATTGACAACTCAACTGTCAAAGCTTATAAATACTCTTTGGCTCCCCGTGTGTCGAATCAATAAATTGGGTTATTCTTACCAGCGAAGACTATCTCGATCCCTTACGGTTGAGGGTTATCACGGGCCAGACCGTCGTCGCTTTCCACTCATTGGAGAAAGCGACGAGGGCCGGCCGGTCCTTGGCCAGCCCCTCCGAGTTAATCACCGTTGACCGGTCGAGCGCAGGCTACCTGTCGGGTCGAGATTCAGCAGGAGCGCTATTCCTCCCGTTCTTCTTCTTCTACCTGGGGGTGCTCTGCCCTTGCCCTTTGGGTTCGCCCTGAAGCCAAGTCCGAGTGTGCCTTGGGCCCGGGGACTACTGTCGGCATTCTCGAAACCAAGGTACCTAGACTTGCCTGCCTGCGGCCCACGACGTGGCTCCTTATTGGGCCTGGTACGGCCCATCTTCAGCATCGACACTCAAGACCCTCGCGAGGGGCGAAGCCTCGTGGGGCGGACGACAGCAAGACCTCCCGAAGGGGTAGCCTCGTCTGCCTGGCTCCTGAGGAGCGGAGAACTCTATGCAACGCCCCACCTCGCGAGGTTTGGATGACGCAAGCCATGACGACCAAGGCCAGGCGGCGCCAGCGGGCGCAATACAACAGTTTCCTCATTGGTGCTAAGGATGCGGGCTCAGGCGCGGAGTCCCGAGGAATCTGCAAAAGGTTTTGATTCTAGTGCAACAAGACCAAGAACGCCAGGACGGCAGGACGGAGGTCACCAGCGAGCCCACCATGGCATCAGGATCAGAGGCTTTGCAGGCAAAGACCACCTTTAGTCAGGATAAGATGTACTAGTTGTCACCCTTCAAATTTGGCAGTTGTGGGATCCCTTCCCGCCAACATTTCAAGGGAAGAGGACCTAGGCCACTATAAATATAGGATAGCCACCACCATAGAGGGGATCGATCGGTCAGAGAACAGATTACTTAGACCTTCCTCTCCACCACAAGGCAAGAACACACCTCCGGAGGTTGTTCGCCCAGTGTACTCATTCATCCACAACCCATCTCGAGGCTAATCCACCACACTGCTGGAGTCGGGCCACTCACCGCTAGGTGGCCTGAACTAGGATAAACTGCCTCGTGTCTCTTTTACATTCCTGTTTATCATGCTAGTTCGTGAGATGGCGAGTAGATAGAAAGGCGAGGTTGAGTTCTTCGCACGCACCCCAGAGTTCGAACCTAGTAGGATTTTGCGGAGCCCTGAATTCGATATTTGGCGCACCAGGTAGGGGTGTGTCGAAGCACCTCTTCATCCATTCAGTTCATCGTCACCTCTCCATCCCCATGGTTGGCATCTCACCGGCCCACACCAAGCCAGGGGCCGCTCAGCCTGCTCTGGAGATGTCCCTTGCCCAAGAAGAAATCAACCCTGTGCCCCCCGCGGCTTGTGCGCCACCCAATGCCACCGGCCGCGGGCGGCACGGGCCGCCGCCATTCTCCTCCGTCCAACGCCGCAACCGCTCCACCACATGGTCTTCAAGCTACGCAACGGCGACAGCCCCGCATACGCGCCGGGAGCAGGAGAATATGCGGGCAACGGTCATTGTGGGTCGAGAGCTTCTACGATGCAGGCTGATGGAAGGCGACCATGATGCCTTGCTGGAAAGTGTAGAGGGGCTGCTCCAAGAAGCCTATAGGGGCATCACACCCTTCTACAGCCTGCCAGCATCTCGGGCGCCGTTGGGAGTACACGCCAGCCTCTGTGGTGCTCACCCAGCGCCTCTCAGGGAGCCCTGGGATCCTCATGAAACCAACCCTAGCCCCGAACCTCTCAGGGATCCCAGGCGAGGAGGTGAAGAAGGCTCCACTGATATCCTCCCAAACACCAACGGGATCGCCTGCTACGCTCGTGCCCACTAGAGGGGTTGGCTTCCTCCTGAAGTGGTCTCCAAAGACCCGTGATCCAGAAGCCGCGGTGCCTCCCGACAATGGCAACGTCACACTCACCTGGGTGGTGCCTCTGCTTGCTCCTGCATCGCCTAGTGGGACTTGGGTCAGCCTCAGGCCGACCAGCAGCCCGACCTTAGGCCCGCCATGTGACGGGCCCCCATCCTCGGGTACGGGCGCCGGACTGGAATTGCCTCGAGCGCCCCCTCAATGCCACGGAGTCCTCGGGAGCCGCCGCCGTAGCTGGGGATGTGGAGTGGGTCCCACGGAGGACAATGAGCTTCACGCATGGCAGCGGAACCGATCAGTGCAGCCTTCTTCAGGAGGCGAGGGGTGTATTGGACCGTCTTGAGGCCAGGCTTGAAGACATCGACACCCGTTACGAGGCCGAGCGCCAGCACCTGGCGGACGAACGGCGCCGTCTTGAAGTAGCCATCCACCTTAGCCGTCTTTAGCATGAAGCCTCCTGCTCGAAGGACGAGGCATCCTCAGCCGCGGACAAGGAAGCCCACGACCGCACTTTTGAAGAGGCCAAGGCTGCGGAGCTTCGACGAGAAGCCGCAGAAGCTCATGAGCAGGAGCTCCTTGCTATGAATGCCACCCTCGAGCTTCGAATTAAGGCACATGAGGTTCACCTGGCCGCCTTAATGGGGGTCCCTTGAAACACAAGGCAAAACTTCGCTCACTTGAGGAGAAGCTGGAGCTAGAGGCGTTGGAGCAGAGCTTGTAGCAGGAGCGGCTGGACGCGATCGAGGGTCAAGTGGCGGCCGCTGAAGATTTCTTGGCTTCCCGAGAAGTGGAGGTTGGCGATGAGGTTACGAGAGTTCGTCAGGCTCTTAATGAAGAGTATTGGCGAAGGTTGGAGCTTTAGGAGTCTCGCTTCTGCAAGCGCCGTGGCAAGCTGATGAGCAAGATCGATGATCTCAAGGAGCAGCTGGCCGCCACGGAACGTTGTTAGAAGGCAGCGATGGACGCCCAGCCCGCCACCGAGGCCGAGTTGTCCTCCCTTCATCAGCAGGTGGAGGGCGTTGCCTCCCTCGCAGAGTGGACTGAGGATGAGAAGAGATAGGTTCTTGGACAGCAGCACGTCCGCTCCCAAATGTTTCCAGATCTCGAGATCTAGGATCTTCGTGCCTTAGACTGCATCGGTGGCGAGAACGTCCCCAACCCACTCGTGGCCGACGACACAAGGTACATTGCCTTGTTCACCAGGTTCATGGAGCGCCTTGAGAGGGGCGCAGAGAAACGCGCTGACTGATCGAAGAGAAGAGCCGCGTCCTCCTGGCGCATGGGGCGATGCACATCTTCAACAACCTTCTTCGCTCGGATCCCCATTTTGATTTTGGGGCCGTGATAGCCCTCGTGCGTGAGGTGGTTCGGGGCGCCTTGGAATACTAGGTGGAGGACCACATGGATGACCTGATCCCAGAGCTCGCCGCCGGTGACCGTGAGGGACAGTCCGGGGCCGGGGGGCGCAAGGCTGACAGTAGTGGTGATGAAGACACCAGCAACAGTAAAGATGATGACGCATCTTCTTAGGCTGCTCTTTCCCGCTTGCCTGTCATGATTTTGGACATGACCCTGTAGGGGCGTGAAATCATTTTTTGGAGAGAGTTCCCCTATGATGTATGAAACAATGATATGTCCCTAAATTATTCTATAGATATGCTGTCGTGAGTTGGAGGGCTCCTGACTCGACATGACTTAGCTTTTTGTGTTCGCGACCTTGGACGAGTTCTTGTGTCGTAGAGACATGCTTCTCCTGAGATGGGGCCTCCGAAGACCGGAGCCCCTAGTCCGCGGAACCCCAGGAGGAGCCCACAAGAGCTTAGTGTCTCCCGATGCGCCCATGCATGGCGTTGGGCTTCACCGGGGTGTGAGGAGTGCCAGACGTAGGGTCCTTCATGGCAAGTTGTCCATTATGTCGCTTTCCTCTTTCGCTGATCTTCCTTGCTGCCCATCTCGCTCCCATGACCCCCATGCCAGAACCGATCACTATCACGATGAGGGGTGGGTGCTCCTGATTCCTTGAAGGCCAAGAGCTGAGTGATCTTGACGCCAAGAGCTGAGTGCTCCCGAGGTTAAGAGCCGAGTGCTCCGAAGGCGAAGAGCCAAGTGCTCTTGAGGCCAAGAGCTGAGTGCCGGGCATAGTGCCTGCCCACTGGCTCGTTCAAGAGCGCCGCACGAGGAGCGAGACGCCAAAGCTTTGGCAAGGTGTGCACGTGGGCGTACCCATGGCAGTTGCGTCCTTGGCCTCGAGGGGGCCCTGATGCCACCGGTGCTAGCACAGACGCGCATGCCATACCCAGCTGTCGGCGTCCTGGGAACCAGGGTACCCAGACTTGCCTGTCTGCGGGCCGCGACGCGCTCCTACTACGGCCTGGTACGGCCCAGCTGATCGGCCAGTTGTCCGAGACCCTCGCAAGGGGGGCTGAGCCTCAGGAGGAGAACAACGTTGAGACTCCCTCAGGAGTGGCCTCGGCGAGGTGCTCCGGAGGGGCGGAGAATCCAAGGCCAAGTTTGCCTCAGGAGGAAGCAGAGACGTCAGCAGTCACGCACTGTGCCAGCGGGTGCCAGTGCCCGCCAGCGGCGCAGTTGCCGTTTCAGTGCAAGGGGGACAGCGCAGCCGCAGGTTCCCGAGGAGTGGGACAAAGGTTTCCCCTTTGGTGCAACAAGACGGAAGACCGCAAGGACGACAAGGAGGATGTCACCATCGAGCCCACCACCGCGTCACCGCCTGATCCTTTCTTAGGCGAAGACCGCTTTTGTCAGGATAGGAACGTCCTTGTGTTCCCGCTCAAAAATGGCCGTTCTGGGATCCCTTTCCGCCTAAACATTTCGGGGGAAGAGGACCCTGGCCGCCTATATAAGTAGCTAGGACCCCCACTGTGGAGGGACAAGTGGAACCAAACCCAGCCAACTAGAGCAGACCCATAAACTCTGCCACCACGCAAGGAGCAAGAACACTTGCCTCCTGACCCTCCTGAGATCACCTCCTGTGCTCAGGAACCACTATACTAGTTCATATTCCAGCCCTCCCGAGGCCAATCCACCAAAGCAGGAAGTATGGTTTTACACCACTCGGTGGTCCGAACCTGGGTAAACTCTTGCGTGCTTCATCTATTGTTTGCTTGAATCTCTTCACCAAGACGAGAGTGAGATTGTAGGTAGGCGCAAGTGGGAGAGATCTTCGTTCACGCCCCTGTGTTCGAACTTCTTGGTTTTTGTGCAGCCCTAAATCCAACATTGGGCCTGCCAGGTAGGGGGCGTGTCGAGATCTCGCTTCTCTAGCGACCTCGTACCGCTCTCGTCGTCGACTTCGCTCCACAGCAATGGTGGACACACACCGAGCTCGCGCCGCCCGCCGCACCGCGAATGTCGCTCAGACGGCGCCCGTGGGCAGCGGTGCACCGCTCCGCACCAACTCGCCGATCGCCAACGCCGCCACCGACCCGACCGTCCACGAGCAGCAGGACTCGTCGCTGCAACCGTCCGTGCGGCGCGATGGCCGAACGGCGACACCATCACCCTCACTGGCCGTGGCGTCGTCCTCGCTGGTCTGTCACGGGCCGGTCTACCAGCAGCCTGCACTGCTAATGGCGCGTGAGCTCTTGCGCTACCGCTCGGCAGATGACCTCTACGACGACTCTCTCCACCGCATCACCGAGCTCGTCAACGCCGCTGGAGAAGCACCTGCACCAACGCACTCCTCCCGTCCCCCGTCGCCCCCGGTGGGGAACGAAGGCCGCGGAGTCCCGGCTCCACCTCCACTCTACGGTGCCGGCCAGGAGGTCCGGCGCGAGGCTCCACGGCGTGAGCTGCCCCGCAGAGCCCATGCGCGCGACAAGGAGAGCTGCCAGGTGATTCCGCATCCCCAGGCGGGGGCTCGCGGGCCCACTGGCCTGCAGCGCCAAGACAGCGCGCCACAGGAGGTGGTGGCGCCAGCACCCCAAGAACCAGCACCGCAGGCGCAGGGGGTGCCTGCGATCATGAGCATGGCTGGATGTCGCACCCTAGCTCCTGAGCTACGGCGCCTCGTCTGGCCTGACAAGTTCAAGACGGACCTGCCTCCGTGCTACGACGGCACCACCGACCCCACGGAGTTCCTCCAACTCTACGAGCTGAGCATTGAGGCATCCAACAGCACCGAGCAGGTCATGGCGAACTGGTTCCCCATGGCTCTCAAAGATGGCGCACGCTCCTGGCTCCTGAACCTCCCAGTGGGATCCATCTCCTCCTGGGAAGAGCTTCATGAGCGTTTTGTAGCCAACTTCGAAGGCACCCGCGACCGAGCCCCGGCAGTAGCTGATCTGCGTCGCTTGAGGCAGCAGCCGGGAGAGACCCTGCAAAAGTACATCCAACGCTTCAACACCATGCGCCTCCGAATCCCTAGGGTCTCAGATGAGGCCATCATCTTGGCATTCTCCGACAGCGTCCGTGACGTCAGGATGAGGGAGGAGCTCGCCATCCACGAGGACCTGTGCACAGCCCTCGAGATGTTCAAGCTCGTGGCAAAGTGCGCCAGGGCAGAGGAAGGACGTCTCTCCCTCCAGGAGCTGCCTGAGGCGGAGGCGGACGACAAGAAGGCTAAGGCCAAAGAAGCAAAGTGCAAGGGACCCGCCGTGCTGGCTGCGGAGCCAGAAGTGAAGCGGGGCCGCGGCTACGATGACGTCCACAGAGACAACCAACCGTACTGCGTCTTCCACAACATCAACAGCCACAACACTAATGACTGCCAGGAGCACAGGGCGATGCGCAGCGGGCGCGTCGGGCAGCGTCCTGAGCGCGACAACCATGGCTAAGGCCGTGGAGGAGGGCGAGGTGGAGGACGTTGGGATGGCAGGAACTTGCTCCAAGGGTGGCGCAAACAGCCTTGTGAAGACCATTGGCAGGAGCAGCCTCGTGACACCCCCTGGCGCGACCAGCCTCGTGAGGGTCGCCCCCAGGGCAATGGAGGCCTGCCTCCGCTGCCACCACCACGAAGAAGGAATGATGATGACCGCCAGGGAGACGGAGCAGCGGGCATCCTGGAGCCGCGTGCAGTTGCATGCATCTTGGGAGGAGCCCATGCTCCGGCTTCCCATCGCATCTTCAAGCACTTCGCCCATGAGGTGAACGTGGCGCTTCCCAGGCTTGACGCCGCGTGCAACCTCAGGTGGACCAAGCAAGTCATCGCCTTTGACCCCAAGGACGAGCTCAAGTGCACCGCGTCCCCAGGCGCTCTCCCGATGCTCTGCATCCCGACCATCAGCAACGTCCTCATGACCAAGAACCTCATCAACGGCGGAGCATGACTCAACGTCATCTCCGTTCAGACCTTCGAGATGCTCCAGGTTCCCTATGATCAGCTCCACCCTCGCATAGGGAGGCGCGCCCAACGCCCCTATCGTGACGGGCTCGGGGGCTCTCCTCTGGAGTGTCTCCGGACTCACCAGCGTCACGAGGGAGGTGTTTGGCCACCACCTGCAAGCGTGTCTTGACGCGCGTTTTTGTGAGCCTAGCGTGAACCGCTCAGCGCTGGGGGCTCATGACTTCATCAACCAAGTTACCGAGGAACTTTAGTACGCAAGACTCATCCACGGTGGGCGTAACCGCACAACCCCAAGCTCACCTGCTCGCAGCCCAAGCGACCGTTTCCGCGTATGCGTTGACATCGCGGGTCTCAACTGAGCCGCCTCTCAGCAGCCCTTCTGGCCGACGGCGGTCGGCCGGAGGAGGGCGCTCCCCTGCAGCTACGTCCGCACACTCTTCGGCTTCTGCAACGCAGCTGCCATGTTCTAGCATCTCGCGCAGCAGGCCTTGGGGGCTCGGGAGGCTCAGTGGCAGGCGGTCCAGATGGAGCAAGAACTGGACCCGCGTGACCACTGAGAGCCTTTGGAGCCCCTGGGCCTCAGGAGCCCGACGATCCTCAGGAGCAACCTGCATGGCTCGTGTCTTCAGCTACCCAACTATTCTTCCACAAGTATCTAGTGACGTTTCAGGTATCCGATCGAGGGCGCCCCCCGGGCTGCATCATCCTCGGACTGCTGGGGGCTATTCTCCCACAGTTGTCTCCCCTTTTTTGCATGATCAAGGCTAGTTGTTTATTTCCATTCGCAATATCTGCATGCTTGGCGTCCTCACCGCCACTAAGGTCATGAGCCCTTGTGAGCCCACTCGCGACTGCCCCATGATTAAGGACTGGCACGGCGTCTGTGCTTGGGTCCGTCCCTACAGCGTCGCTAAACCCAAGGGCCGAGCTCTGTCTCGCGAGCCATTCCCGTGACGTCACCTCCCGTGGTCCTTGGTGCCTTGTTCTCGCATGGGCTAATCGTGGATGGGTAAGTAGGGGCTCATGGCTAGTGCCTCTCTCACGCGGGAACCGCGCGCCGGTTGTTTTTC
Organism: Secale cereale; assembly: GCA_902687465.1. NCBI lineage: Eukaryota > Viridiplantae > Streptophyta > Magnoliopsida > Poales > Poaceae > Secale > Secale cereale. The sequence continues at coordinate 391,574,631 of LR738712.1, forward strand.
TTTTGGATCATTGCATGAAAAGACTGGGCACGACGTCTGTGCTCGGGTCCGTCCCTGCAGCGTCGCCAAATCCAGCGGCTGAGCTCTATCTCGCGAGCCATTCCCATGACGTCACCTCTTGGGGTCACTGGTGCTGCGGCCTTCTCATGCGATACCCTCTAGATATGCACTCGGTGCAGGTCGACACAACACCTCTCTTTTCACATTTTGCAGAAGAAGACTCAGGCGCAACCTGCCTCAGGGTAGGGTCTCATGAGTGATGCGTAAGCTCACGAGAACTTCCTCAGAGTTGTTCAGCTCATCCTGAGGAGGGCCGATATACACCTTGGTTGTCCTATCGTGCAAGCCATGTGTCAGGACGAGGCTGTACACGCCCCGGAGTCTCTCCCGGTGGGGGCTCCCTCCCACGGTCCAGTGGAAGTACCATGCTCTGCGCTGGCAGATCCAACCGAGGAGCGGTTATGCCCACGAACCAGTGGAAGCACCAAGCTCCGCGCTTGCCGCTACGACCGAGGCACGGTTATGCCCACACTCCGCGCAAGTGTGGTAGCTCTATGATCCGCGCTAGTTATAAACAACTGAGGGAGGCCCCCAGTGGTCGTACTAACCTTAGGTAGCTTTTTAGCTCACGACGCTCATAGCTTCTCCTTGGATGGGTGTCGCGAGGGGGGCTAGGCACGGGGGCTATGCTGAGGTCACGTCTAACAGACGCCACCCTACCAGGTGCCCAGACACCTGGCCTTCTCGCGCCCCCATCCCAGGCGAAGGCTCGTGAGTAAGGTATGGTGCTCGTTCTCCTTCATGAGAACTGTTCGTACGTCAAAGGGGACCCCTGGGCATCGCGACCCAGGGGCCTAACTAGCCACGTAGCCCCTCATCCCTTGAGTCTAGTTATGACGATAACCCCGGTCACCCGGAGGGCTCAATGGCGATCGAGGTATGCACGGGGTTGGGCCCTGCCGACGTAGAACACAAACGGGATCACATGAACGTCAAGGGGGACCCCTGGGCATTGCGACCCAGGGGCCTCACTAGCCACGTAGCCACTCATCCCTAGAGTCTAGTTATCGCGATAACCCCGGTCACCCGGAGGGCTCAATGGCAATCGAGGTATGCACGGGGTTGGGCCCTGCCGACGCAGAGCACCTAAGCAAACATAAAAGGAAGCAAGCACAGAAATCATCTAGCTATTACAATAAATAATAAGTTTTTCAAATTCAAACAAAGTTCTCACGCCTCCCCGAGGCACTCGCACTTCTCTCTCTGGACAGGAACAGATCAGGCATCACCAAGCACGTCATCACCGGTCTCCTCCTCTCCGGCTGCGGTAGCAGCGGCCTAGAGGAACGCCTCCACCAGCTCCGTGACCTTTGTCCCCAGGGCCTAGGAGCGACTACTGTCACCTCCTCATGAAGACAGCCCGGACACAGAATCTCGCCCCGAGGGAAGGTTAATAGAAAATCAAGTGCCACCGCCACCTGACCACAGGGGATCGCTAAGATAAGTTTTCAACGCTGACATGAAAACCCTTCGCGACGAACCGGTGGGCAGTTGCCTGGACGCCAGGAGGGACTTCCTGAGCATCGCGCCTCGGGGGCTCCTACCGGACCCTGGATCACTCACCTCCTGGCCTTGACCATGGCATCGCGACCTGGCATACCAGCGCAGGCTGAGGCCTGGGGACTGGGTCTCCCAGGCGTAGGGCCCTAAAACTACCGCGGGAACAGAAAGAAGGGAAAGTCATGCTCTAACAAAGGGTTTCATGAAGGACATAAGTTTATAACGCCAGGCAGTAGCAAAAGTATTACAAGAATTTACACGCCCTCCTGGAGCCTTCCATGATGTCCCGCAAGAACTAAGCTAAGAAGGTCGCTCTCGAGGAATATGGCTTGAACTCCTTCAACAACAACGGCGCCGGGAGGACACTGTTTCCCTCCGGCGATAGGAGCGGCGACTTGGCGGCTCGTAGCTCTCGTCGGAGCTCGAGGCTGTCTCAGGGGTAGCGTAACTGCTACCAGAGGAATCGGAGGCACAACCAATGGCAAGCGCCCCGCTGCCCTGACGGCATGGGGAATGGTCGCCGGTGAGCCCATCCCTCGCGCCACACGACAGCTGGCGGCCGTCCGCCCCGAAGACCTTGAAGGTCATCGTGCCCATCCTAACCAGCGTGAAATGAAGAATGTGCCACCCGGCGGGGGCACAGGCGCGGTGGACCACACCCCAACCCCAGGTCATGAAGACCTGTCCAGAGGAGATCACTTCCACGTAGGCATACGAAGGAGGAAGGCGACACCCCTCGTGCCTCAGCTGCATCGTCACACGGCCGCGAGCCGGGAGCACCTCCTTCAGGAATGGAGGATGAAGGATCCATGAATGTGGAGGGGCCCCGCCCATACGATGAACTCGCGGGCACCATCCTCAGAATGGGACGGCAGTAGGGCGCGAGGAGTCGCCCGTCTCTCCGGGCGGCTAATGGCGCCACCCCTGTCGCCATCCCCGCTTCGTCCGCCTACCGCGGGAGCAGACAAGGGAAGCGGAAATCCTGGCGGTGCCCGCGTGCACCATGTGTGGGCGTCCGCCGGCCTCAGGGACGCACTCGGAGAGCTATGGCACATCTTCTTCGGGGGGAGCCGCTCAGGCTCTACCATCGAGCTCTTCCCCTTCTCCGTGGCTGAGAACCTGCGTATCAGCGCCATGGAAGCCCACAGAGTAGTGGGAGCAGCAAGGATCGATCTGCAACAGTCGAGTGAGAGGCGTGGTGCCTCACCACCTGTTTATAGACCAAGAAGATCAACCGGCGGCCACTCACGCGCGGCCATAATGGCCCCGCCGCCCGCGCCAAGGAGTTGTCAAGTCGCACGATTGCCAAGACTGCATGAGAAGCGGAGTCGCCCATGTCCCATCCAACCGTCACGCGCCAGCCTGGACCGCAGCCTTCTTGGGGCCCGTGGCGCTTCGTCCTCGACTAAGGCTCCGCCCCGAAGCCAACTCCGCCCGCGCCTTGGGCCCGAGGGCTACTATCGGCATCCTAGAATCAGGGTACCTAGACTTGCCTGTCTGCGGGCCGTGACGCGTTCCTACTACGGTCTGGTACGGCCCAGCTGATCGGCCAGCTGTCCAAGACCCTCACGAGGGGGGCTAAGCCTCGCGAGGAGAACAACGTCAAGACTCCCTCAGGAGCGGCCTCAGAGAGGTGCTCTGGAGGGGCGGATAATCCAAGGCCAAGTCTGCCTCAGGAGGAGGCAGAGGTGTCAGCAGTGACGCACCGCGCAAGCGGGTGGTAGTGCTTGCCATCGACGTAGTTGCTGTTTCGGTGCAAGGGGGACAGCGCAGCCGCAGGTTCCCGAGGAGTGGGACAAAGGTTTCCCCTTTGGTGCAACAAGACCGAAGACCACAAGGACGACAAGGAGGATGTCACCGTCGAGCCCACCACCGCGTCACCGCCTGATCCTTTTGCAGGCGAAGACCGCTTTTATCAGGATAGGAATGTCCTTGTGTTCCCGCTCAAAAATGGCCACTGTGGGATCCCTTCCCGCCTAAATATTTCGGGGAAGAGGACCCTGGCCGCCTATATAAGTAGCTAGGACCCCCACTATGGAGGGACACGTGGAACCAAGCCCAGCAAAGTAGAGCGGACCCATAAACTCTGCCACCACGCAAGGAGCAAGATCACTTGCCTCCTGACCCTCCCGAGCTCACCTCCTGAGCTCGGGAACCATTGTACTAGTTCATATTCTAGCCCTCCCAAGGCCAATCCACCAAAGCAGGAAGTAGGGTTTTACACCACTCGATGGCCCGAACCTGGGTAAACTCTTGCGTGCTTCATCTGTTGTTTGCTTGAATCTCTTCACCAAGATGAGAGCAAGACGCTAGGTAGGCGCGAGTGGGAGAGATCTTCGTTCATGCCCCTGTGTTCGAACTTTTTGGGTTTTGCAGAGCCCTAAATCCGACGCTAGCCCCCACTCCTGGGGCGCTCGGGAGGGGACAAGAGGAAGCTGTCGTGCCTCCCAAAACACAAATATGAGAAAAGAGAAACACCGCGAATTGAGAAAATTCCTCCCCCTTTTTTTAAATAAAGGGACGGACCTTCGAATTTCATTCCAAAAATGGCAAATTGGATTACATAACAGAGAAAAAAATACCACTGCATCCAATGCCTACACTAATCTTCCCACCAGCACGGAGCTCAGTGCTTCCACTGGGCGTCGGCACAGTCATTGGTGGACATTGTCGTCTGCCAGCGTGGAGTATGGAGCTTTCACTTGGATGTGGGCGGGAGCCCCCGTGCGGCCGAGGAGCGGCACATAGGGGACTTGTTATTATGTGAGAGTGTCACGATAGAAACTGCAGAGACGCTTCGGGTGAGGACCCTGCCCCGCGCATACCACGACCACCGTTGGGGCGTCCGGAAACCAGGACAGAACCAAGGGGCAATGGGCTTCGCGGGTGGTGGTAAGGTGGCTACGGGTCCTTGGCTAGGGGAGAGCTCGCCAACGTCTTCCCCGAAAAAGGACCTACTTCCAAACGGCGCACGCCACCGCGGTGGTGGCATCACATGCTTCGCGACGCGGGGAAGGCCCTGGCGCCGGGCTCCCTTGCCACGCTCAGGGCATGTCCTCGCGCGACCTCCTGGCGTGCCCTACCTACTCGGGGTGGGGCCAGCACCTAAAGGCGTGCCATTCATTGCACGATTTACATGCGATCCAAGGTTGGCGCGACATGTTCCAAAGATATTGGATGTAATTGGTGGCCGTTGTTGTCAAAGGTGATGGCAGGGTGCTCGGTTGGCTCGTAAGGGCCCCCGGTCCCGCATGCCCTTGACAATCCTAACGTCCAGGTCGATGGAGGGAACGTGCGCGGGCCTCTCCTTGGTTCATACAACGGGCTCATCAATGGCAGCATAGATGCACGGGGGCCATGGCCCTGAATCCAGCCCCCAGTCCCTCCGCTCTACTGCCCACCATCTCCGGTGCCTGGTCATGCCAATGAAGGGGTCGTCCTTCGTTGTGGCTCCTAAAGGGGCCGCCTATCCTGGTCATACTCCGGAGAAGCGCTTATTGGGTCGGGTGGGCGGTATCGCGTGCGAGATCACCACCGCGGGACCCTCTGGACTCCCTCCGGAAGGAAGGGCAGATGCAGTAGGAGTAGGCGCGAATCCCTGTCGGTGCCCGTGACGTAGGCATGATACCGAAAGGCTCCGCACCCTCGCAGGAGGCATCGAGCAGCTCGGTGACCTGGCCAAGCAAGGCGTTGTGGTTGCCTTCCTCTAGCCAGCATCGCAGCAACTCATGCGCCACGGGGAGCACAGCCCGCGTGTTCACCAGCCCCCAATGAGTGTGCAAGGATGACACCGTGGCATAGTTGGAGGACCGCACGGTGGCATTATTGCGATGTCGCGCGGGAGAGGGCAGTAGCAGGCCTCGCTGCCGATGGTCGGTGACACCAGCGCTGTGTTGGCCGCAGGGAGCATGGGGTGGTGATGGGTTCCACGACCGAGGGGTTCCGCCTGGGTGGTGCGAGCGGCTTATTGCTTGACATGAGCTTGGGGATCCTCTGCCATGGGTGTGACGGAGCGAGGGAAGAGCCCGGTCGATGCAGAAGCGAGAGCCCCGACACGCCCCTACCTAGTGTGCCAAATGTCGGATTCAAGGGCTCCGCAAACCCAAAGTGGTTCGAACTCTAGGGCGTGAACAAAGAACTCCGCTTCACCAAGAAGTAAGAAGGTTGAAGGGGGACAAGAGGTACATCTTATCCCGACGAAAGGAGGTCTTCGCCTGCAAAGTCCCTGGTCGTGACGCAGGGGTGGGCTCGGCGATGTCACCCGTCCTGCCGAGCTTGTGGTCTTGGTCATGTTGCACCAGAACAGAATCCTTTGTGGAATTCCTTGGGAACCCGTGCTCGTCCATGTCCCCTTTGCACCGAAGAGGAAACAGTCCCCTCTATGCGCGCTGGCGCCTGCCTGGCTTCGGTCATCATGGCTCACATCATCGCGCCCTCATGAGGAGGGGCGCTTGCATAGGAATCTCCCCCCCTCAGGAGGAAGCTTGTGGAGCCGCTCCCCATGAGGTCTTGATGTTGTTCTCCTCGCAAAGTCAAGGGGCCTCGCGAGGGTCCTCTCACGCAGTCCTCCGCCTGGACCTTGTCAAGCTGCCGTGGGGCCACGCACTGGGCTGCAGGCAGTCAAGTTTGGGTACACCGCTTCCCAGAATACCGATAGATTTTTCTGCCAGTTTTCATTTCGTTTTTTGGGAACACGCTTATTCTATTTAAAATCACTGCTATAGAGAGATGTCTTCACTCCATTGTATATATAGCCTCTTGTTTGATACAGTTTCTCGCGTCTCGCTCTCTCACCCTCTCCATATCTAAACAAGATGACCGTGTCCACTCTCTCTCTCCTCACCTATCGGGGTACACAAACATGGGTATGTGTCCCCCTGACTTATGCACGGACGAAGGGCCTCTGCCCCGACATCCCAAGCCTCGACGAAGGAATAGCTACATCAACATGCAAAGCAAAGCCAAGCCAGAGAAACCACTCTTTGAGATCAAGGAGCGGATCGAGAAGACCAAGTCAACATACGAGATCACATAACACACACTGGGAGGGCCTCCCTTGCCAGGCAGGAGGGCCTGGCCAGGTCGAGACCACCTGAAGGACAAGTCCAAGATTGCCCTGGCAGGCTTGCTCGGGCCGCCAAGAGCAAAAGTTCCCACCAAGGCACCACCACTCCACCGCTCCACCGCATCGCGACGCAAATCACCTATCGGTGCGGCGTCGAGCCTCCAGATGATTAAGTGGCCTCCACTAAGCATGTGGCGGCCCATTGGAAGACATATTACACCCATTTGACACCTGTCCAGAGGCGTGTCTAGAAGATAAGCATAAGATTAGTAAGCGGCGCGATAGGCTTGTTGGGATTTAAGGATGGCAATGGGTCGGGTTTGGATCGGGTTGAACAATATCAAATCCATATCCATATCCATGAAGACAGTTTTTGCCCGCCCATGAAAAAATCCATGGGTGAAAAATTGTGTCCATGTCCAAACCCGATGGATATCCATACCCACTGGATATCCATTGGGTCCTCTCTAGACATATAAATAAGACATAACACAATGGTAACATAAGCTCTTCCATTCTTCACTTCATGGCAGACTAGACTTCACTTATGGTAAATCAACGTCCACTAACAACATGAGATCATTTAGTATTTTTCTAACATATGAGAATGACGAGTCTTAACAAGGAGATAAAAATAAGGAAAGGGTGTTGGGTATGTTACAGACGGGATTGAATGTCAACTAATAAAAGTTATGACAGGGATTGTGTAATTTCTTTTGCATGTTTTGGATAACAAAGTGTAAAATTGCAGTGGGACATGTGACCGTGGGGTAGGGATAGCAGATTTTTGTCCATTAAGTCATACTATCGGGTCGGGTTTGGATATACCCACGGGTACAAGATTATATCCATGCCCTACCCACGAGTAATCGGGTCGGGTTTGGGCGCTGCCCATGGACACAAAAGCATATCCAAACCCTATCCATTCGGGTCGGATATCCATGGATATCCATGTCCATGGATAAAATTGCCATCCTTATTGGGATTCAACCTCAACACGACACCTAGTAGTGCATTTAATGCACTTTGTCCTAACTGCCAGAGTTAGGTATGATAGCACTATTAGCTATCTAAACATTGGATAAAGACTGTTTTGCCAATGTGGTTACCCCTTAGCTATAAAAGGAGGTCCATGGCAACCTAGATAGGGATTCAGACCCTTGCATACTGTACATGCGTAGCTACTCTTACCGAGGCCACCTTGCCCGGCTTGAACATTGCATGTTGTTGCACTACCCACATCCAATCCACCAAAAATAAGGAATATGGTTTTATGCCTCACAGTGGACTGAACCTAGGTAAAGATCGCCAGTGTCATCGCCATCGTGTTGCCACATGGCTTTCGCTCTTTGTGCAACGTGACACCCCCTCGCTGAACCACGAAGGCGCTCATGGCCCCATAGGTGACTGTGTTCTCCCACGACATCTGTGGCATGCCAGGTAGGGGAGATCGCTTGCGCGAACCCGAAGTTATGAACAGCGCGTCGATCTTCATCAGCCTCATCGTCATCCTCTTAGCCAATGGCTTCGAAGAGAAAGAACAGTGCAACTCCCTAGCGTCATCCCTTCCAGACTAGCCTTCTCCGCAACAGCGGCAACAACGAGGGTGAGGGACGACGGTGTTGCGGTTGCTATGGCTGGCACGGATGACGTGACCGCCATGCCACCCATGTCCAGAAGGAGGAGCATGGCGTGCGGCAACGTCGCCTTCCTCGCACCCTTCTGTTGAGCGCATCCAACCCCAAAGGATGCCGCTTGTGCGGGCGGATGTGAAACCAGTAAGCAGTTGGCCTCCTCCTTCCTTCTCATTCGCCAATGATTGGGTCGGGCAGTGGTGATGCCACCAGCGTCGGTAATCCCACATGGAGCTCGGTCCTGTATTTATCTCGCCGAGGATAAATCATGAGTTGATCGTTGGTGCGTATCCGTTGGTTGGCACCCCCGGTAAGAGAACCCCGACAGTGCTGAATGCGCCAACATGTCCTTCCCGCCAGCAACCGAGAGATCATTAGAAACAACAGGAAAGGAGGGCATAGCCTATTATTTTCCTTTTCCACTGTATATCATTAATCACAAATATTTATGCTAACCCCCCGGCTCGTGCTGGGGGCTGACGTGTAATTAATGGATTGCCTACTCCCTCCCTTATGCTCCTTCCCGTTTTTCATTTTTGTAGAGCGGAAATGGGTATGTGAGTGCGGTCTCCCCAGTGGATGTGAAGAGGAGGGGTGACCACGGGTGGAAGAGAAGCTGTTATGTGTAATCAAATAACTACCAGGCAAGAGGGGAGCATAGATAAAAGCTAAGTTGGCGTACTTGTAGCTTTTCTTTAGAGCTTGCACGTGCCTATCCCTCGGACAACCAAGGTTTCGTATGGCAAGTCCTTTGTACAATGGAACCTTACTATATTTTTCGGCGCCCTTGCTTTCTTTCGAGCCTGCTCAACAAAGTTGGTGGCCGTGTCAAAGACTGTTAAGGAAGACCTCACCGGCAGTGTGTCCTTGCCAGCTGAATGCTAAGGACCCGTTCCTTAAAGCAATCGCGGCAGCATGTTGTTGGCGGGCAACCAAAGTGCGCAAGGAAACTAACCATGAGAATGACAATGGTTGAACCTAAGAGGGATAACGTACGCTAGCATATAAACATCAGTGTGACGAGCATAAAAGCAAGACCAGTACAAAACCTAAAAACGAGATACATATTGTATCTTATTACAGGGCACCATGGTAACAAGAATGACTCAAGGCTGGGCCTGACGACCTTCGGGAACTCTTGGAACAGAGAGAACCTCGCCGGCAAGGGGACTGGGCTTCGCCGTGGCAGCAGAGACGTCGGCACCTAGCGGCAGTGTAGGATCGAAAGTATGTCTGGAGGGTGGTGATTAGACTACCTGACCAAATAAAAACTTAGCCTTTTCCCAATTTTAAGTCTTGGCAGATTTAGCAATTATGCACAAGTCAAACAATCAACCTACACATGCAATTCTAAGAGTATAGCAGCGGAATGTAAAGCAATTGCATATGAAGGTAAAGGGAGGAGTTTGAGGGAGCAAACACACTGTAGACACGGAGATTTTTTATCCGTGGTTCCGATAGGTGGTGCCATTGTACATCCACGTTGATGGAGACTTCGACCCACGAAGGGTAATGGTTGTGCGAGTCCACGGAGGGATCCACCCACGAACGGTCCACGAAGAAGCAACCTTGTCTATCCCACCATGGCCATCGCCCACGAAGGACTTGCCTCACTAGGGTAGATCTTCACGAAGTAGGCGATCTCCTTACCTGTACAAACTCCTTGGTTCAACTCTACAATCTTGACAGAGGCTCCCAAGTGACACCTAACAAATCTAGGAAACACCACTCTCCAAAAGGTAATAGACTGTGTGTTGATGATGAACTCCTTGCTCTTGTGCTTCAAATGATAGTCTCCCAACACTCAACTCTCTTTCATAGGATTGGATTTGGTGGAAAGATGATTTGAGTGGAAAGCAACTTGGAGAAGGCTAGAGATCAAGATTTATGTGGTTGGAATGGAATATCTTGACCTCAACACAAGTGTAGGTGGTTCTCTCTCAGAATGTGTATGTTCGAAGTGGAGGCATGTTCTGATGGCTTTCTCCATGAATGAATAGTGGGTGGAGGGGTATATATATGTCACAACCCTAGTTGTGGTATGCACTAGGCTAGTCTTGATGTTTGCATCATGTCTAAAATTATTTTTGAAAGTTGAATTGAGGTTTGTTGAAACCCTCAGAAAGCAGTTAAAAATAATAATAATGGTTAACTTTAAAATCTTCTCAAAGAAGCCCAAGAAAATGTTCCTGTTAAACCTTGGAAAATATTGGCAAGAATCAAATTCAAACCAATATTTTTGGAGGCTTTAAAATATTTATTTTGGGCCTTTGAATTAAATCAATAACATATTTGAGTTGAATTTATTTCTGTTATATAAGAAATAAAGTTCAGGTATTTTTCTAAGTTTGCATGTGACCTTGGACTAGTTCCGTGAGATCACATAAAAATTTACAGAAAGTTTTAAAATGGTTTGGTTTGTAAATCAAATCAAAACAAAAAAAGAAAAAAATAGAAAACAGAAAAAAAAGAGGAAGCAGACTTACCTGAGGCCCAGGCTAATTACCTGGCCGGCCCGGCCCAGCCCACCTGCCTCCCCTGTCGTCTTCCTCGCGCCAGTAGGCGAGGCGCGTGGCCGACGCGCGCGCACGGCGAGTGCGCCACGCCACCAGCTGCCTGCCTGCTTCCCGGGACAGCACGCCGCCTCGAAGCATCTCCTCGGTGCCGTCTCGAGCGCCCTGACTCCCTCACTCTCCCCCTCGCCTCTACCTCATCTGTTCTTCGCCATGGCCGAGCGCCGCCGTTGCCGCCGCTCGCCGATGCCGTAGCCACCGCCTCCCCCTCGCCTCTCCGACGAGCCCCCGAGCTCCACCTCGCTGCCGTGAACCTCTACGCCCAACCGCAGGACCCCGGACGCCCTGAGGCCTCGTCCTCGAGCTCATCTTCTTCGCACGGCCGCTGGACGCCATCGACGAATTCGCCGCCTCCGACGCGTCCTCGATCCCACTAAGCTACTCCGCCACCTCCCTGTGAGCCCCTTGGTCTTCCCCCTGTCCTTGCCGTCGTTTACGTCCTCCATGTGTCGCCCCCTTGCTGACCGAGAGCTCCCCGCCGCCGACCAAGTCGCCATCGTGGACACTGCCCCCTAGGGCCGTAACTGAGCACACCACCATGCTCAGTGCAACGCCAGGACCCCAAAACCATCACCTGTTGTTCCTGCCGTGCACTGCAGCGTCGAAACCGCCGGCTCCCGAACTCCGGCCGCCGCCGCGCTGCTCGCCGTCGACGTTTCCGGCCACCCTCGGTGATGCCGTCTTTACCACTAGCTGCTCGCGAACCTCAGCAGCGCGCAGGTGCCCTCCGCCGCGCGAATGGTCGCCGGAGTACGGATTCCGATGTCCTCCGCCGTCTCGGTTGTCGCCGGCGGCCTAACTCCGGCGAAGACGTCATTAGGCACTAACCTAATGACCCCCTGGGTCACTGACCAGTGGGGCCCGCCCTGCTAATTAACCTAGGTTAGTACTAATTTTTGGTTAGCTAGTTAGTCACTGACACGTGGGGCCCAGCCCCTGTTAACTTTTAGTTTAGTGTTAAAAATTTTAGTTAGTACTGAGAGACTGACCAGTGGGGCCCACTGGTCAGGTTTGACCCTGGTCGCCCTGTTGACTTGCTGACGTAAGCATGACGCAATAAACAATTTTCTGGAATTGTTTTTGTTTAGAAAAATCCAGAAAATTGTTTAAACTTCAAAAAATCACAAAAATTCAACCGTAGCTCAGAATGAAATAATTTATATATAAAAAATGATCAGAAAAATATGAGGAATTTGTTTATGGTATTTTCATGCATGTTAAACCAACTTATACCTGCTGTATAGGTGAAAACACATAAATAGCACTTTTAAATGTTAATTTTGGAATTGCATTTGAACCCTTGGTTCAAATGGACTTCTTTCAAATAGAATGCTAGTAGCATTAGCTCAAATAACATCACATCTTCATGCCATGTTCATGCATCATATTGTTGCATATGCTTGTGTTTGATTGTCGGCACCGTTCTTCTCGATAGGTCCAGCTCCAGAGACCGTTCCAGAGTACCTGTCAGAGGAGCAGTGCTCTGCACGTTGTTTTACCAGGCAAGCAAACCCCCTTGTTCATTCCGATACAACCCCTCTCTCACTCCTGCTCTCTGTTATTGCATTAGGACAACAACGACTTCAACTACTACTTTATGTTGCGGTAGTTGAACCCATTCCTCTGCATGACCTGTCATTGCCACAGTAAATAGTTGAAACCCACTAGCATGTGTAGGAGTTGATTGAAGCCATGTTGTGATCTTACCATGCCTTGCTTGCTATTGCTTAGAGTGTGTCAAGTCTGATTCATCGGGAATGAATTGGAGTGCAATGATATGTTCTGATGCTGAGAGTTAAGTGTGTGAACACATTTTGGTAAAGGTAGCGGTGAGAGGCCATGTAGGAGTACATGGTGGGTTGTCTCACTGGAACCGTCCCTAAGAACTGAGTTCTGTGTATGTTGTCCAATGACCAGCTACTACCACGCATTGGAATGCTTAAGTGCCCCTCTCGACTTATTAACCGACTTGGTCTCTGTCCAGGAGTTGCAACTAGTTTCTGGTGTTTGTAGGTAGTGTTAGTAGTCTACCAAGTGGCACTCGGCCAGGTGGGCTTGGGACAGACTAGGCACTGTGGCATGGTGTACCAAGCGTAGATCCATTCGGTGAGGTGGGATTGGGAACCCTGCGCACATCATTTGGGGCCGTGAGCGACACCTCGGCCGGATCTCCTTACGAACGGAACCCGAATAGGCGATAAACCTGGACTAGAGTCTTGTGTGGTTAGTCAGGCCGTGGCCGACACCCTCGCCAGGCTTCCGCTTAAAGGTTGCCGAGATACACGAGATGTACATGGCGGTAAGTGGCGAGAGCGTGTGTGAAAAAGTACACCCCTGCAGGGTTAACATGATCTATTCGAATAGCCGGGTCCACGGTTATGGACTTCTTGGATGCTTACGTGGTACATAGACAACTTGAATTGGATACTCTAAAATACTCAAGACGTGTGTGAGTGCTATGGATGGCCTTCTCGTAGGGAGACGGGGTTGAATCCATAGTGGTGTATTGTGTGGTGCTTAGTGGACTCATGTGCGCCACCTCAAAAGAATTACCAGCCGTCGTAGAATAGGATAGCCACTGAGTCAAAGCTGGCTTGCTGCAACTAAACCCCACTTTGCCTTCTTGATACAAGTGCATGTATGATAGGATCTGATGTAAGTCTTGCTGAGTACCTTTGTACTCATGTTTTCTTAATTTATGTTTTACAGATGAGACTGCTGTCTCACTAGTAGATCCGCTTGGACTTCGACAAGTAGCTTGTTACCTCAGCTACGATCTTGGACGAGTGTTGTAGATAGTCAGGCTCTCTAGCCTTTTTCTTTGTAGATGTCTGTACTCAGACATGTTGTTCTTCCGCTTGTTGCTTGTATGCTCTGAATGTTGGGTCATGAGACCCATGTTTGTAATATCTAGCTCCTCGGAGCCTAATGAATAAATACTTTGTTTCTTAGAGTCTTGTTGTGATGCCATGTTGTATTTGCACATATCGAGCATATTGTGTGTATGTTATTGAAATTCTTGGTATGTGTGGGATCCGACACCTAGTTGTTTACCCTTGGTAGCCTATCTTACAGGGAAATGTCTCCTAGTGCTTCCACTGAGCCTTGGTAGCTTGCTACTGCTCCGGAACACTTAGGCTGACCGGCATGTGTCCTTCTTCGTTCCTGTGTCTGTCCCTTAGGGGAAATGTCACGCGTTGTTCCTTTAAGTCCTTGTAGCTTGCTACGACTTGGGTTCATACGTTGATGACCGACACGTTCGTTGCTGGGTCATGTATGCCCGTCTCTGTAATTTAGTGCCACTTTTGGTTTATAACTGGTCATGTCGGCCCGGGTTCTCTGTCATATGGTTGCTAGCGACACTATCATATACATGAGCCAAAATGCGCAAACGGTCCAGGGCCAGGTAAGGTGGCAACCGTGGGGATACCGTGCCCGAGGTCGCAAAGTGATATGGTGTGTTACATGCTAGACCGGTGTGACTTAGGATCGGGGTCCCGACAGCTTTGGTATCAGAGCCTGACTGCCTGTAGGATTACCAAGCCAAACTGGTGGAAGTTGAGTCTAGAAATTCTTTAGTTATATAAGGGAATTGATTGTGGAAGGGAACGTAAGGCTCTTTTTACTCCTTATACCTCATGTCTTCTGATCTGAGTCGTCCTACCTTTCCTACGGGGTTAAGGAACTAGGTTTCTTATCCGGTTATTAGGATCAGGAGTTACTACTCCGTAGTCCCTTAGGATTGGTTGATCAGAGTCCTACTCTTGTTTTCAAGTTCTTCCGGTGTAGTTTGTTTAGTACTATCATAGAACCTTGAGTGATGATGTTGAGTTGTTATACTACCCCTTTTGTTAGCAGGATGTCTCATTCTGAGCATTTTACTGCCGTTATGCTGCCGAAATTATCCTAGTAGTTCGAGAGATACTAATTTCTTGCTCTACCTTATGCATCCTATAATTGTTGATGTTTCCATCCTCGGTTTCGCTTCTCAGGATGTCTTCAGTTAAGCGAAGCTCAGCTGCTCGTAGACAGAACCACGGAGGTGGTAGGGATGAGGAGGATCCTCCCGACCAGCCTTCGTTGGCAGAGTTAATGTTTGAGATGGAGAGAAACAAGCGTGAGTCTAACCGCTTGTTGGCACGTATTGAGGAGAACACCGCACATCAGCGCAAGGAATCAGCAACCATCCATGACTTCATTCGTCTGAAACCGCCCACCTTCCATCATCCCATTGAGCCACTTGATGCAGATGACTGGCTCCGTAGTATCACTCACAAGCTGCGTTCCGCGAACGTAGCTGAAGATGACAAGGTAATCTATGCCACTTATCACCTGGAAGGTCCTGCTAGTCTTTGGTGGCAGAACTATGAGGCCATGATTCCAGCTGGCCATATTCCTACCTGGAGAGATTTCACAGAGGCTTTTCGTGAGCATCATATCCCTCTAGCCCTTATTGATCGTAAGAGAGAAGAGTTCTGTAGTCTAACACAGGCTAAGATGGCCGTTGATGCTTATAGTAGAGAGTTTGAGAACCTCGCCTGCTATGCTACATAATAAGTGTCCACAGACGCCAAGAAGCAGGCTAGGTTCCGGAAGGGTCTCAACCCCAAGCTGCGTCGTGATCTCCACTTGCATCATTGCAACACATTCCAGGCTCTTGTGAACAAGGCCATCAATGCAGAGACAACTCAGCTCACTTACGAGGAGTCTCGTAAGCACACCCTTGATTTGGGATCTTCCTCTGGTTCTAGTTCTCAGAAGCGCCGGATTTGGGTTCCGAACTCTGTTTTTCCACCCAGTTATTCACCGAGGCCATCTTATGTGGTACCTCTTCCAGTTCAGCAGTATGCTCCACCCAGGCCTATTGGTGGACCGTTTGCCAATGCGGGTCCACGTCCTACCTCCAGGATTTGTTACAAATGTGGAGAGCCGGGCCACATTGCCCATATTTGCACCCAGACCCGTGTTGCTCCACCCCAGTCTGAGAAATCTGTTGGCCGTGATAAACCATCACGCAAGATGATCAGTGTCAAGTCAGCTCCCACCGAACATGGACGTGTGCATCACGTCTCAGCCAAAAATGCTCATGATGATCCAGACGTCGTTCTTGGTACACTCCTTGTCAATTGTCATCCGGCATCGGTTTTATTCGATACTGGAGCATCTCATTCTTTCATTTCCGAAAGTTATGCCCGCTTGCATGACATGTCATTTTGTGATATGCCCTCCCCACTACTCATTCAAACTCCTGGACCCAAATGGCAAACTTCTAGTGTGAGCCATGGAAATGAAATCCTTGTCGACAGACTTGTGTTCCTTGCATCACTTGTAGCCCTCAAGTCTTCAGATATTAATATCATCTTGGGTATGGACTGGATGACAACTCATCATGCCAAGATTTATTGTTTCACTAGGTCTGTTCAGCTTACACACCCATCTGGCAAGATAGTTACAGTTACCACTAGAGTTGCAAAGCGTCAACTCTATTCTCTTAATGCTAGCCCTCTTCCAGACCTTGAAGATGTTCTGGTAGTCCATGACTTCCCGGATGTCTTTCCAGAGGAACTGCCAGGTGTTCCACCTGACCGAGATGTAGAGTTTGTTATAGATCTAATCCCTGGAACCGCTCCAATCTCTAGGAGACCTTACAAGATGGTACCCTTAGAACTAGCTGAGCTTAAGAAACAACTTGATGAGTCCTTGCAAAAGGGTTTCATCCGTCCTAGTTCTTCTCCTTGGGCTTGCCCCGTCCTCTTCGTCAAGAAAAAGGATGGTATGGATCGGATGGTTGTAGATTATCGTCCCGTTAATTTGGTCACGGTAAAGAACAAGTATCCGCTTCCCAGGATCAACGACCTGTATGATCAGCTCGCTGGATCCTCGGTCTTCTCCAAGATGGATTTGAGGTTGGGATACCATCAAATCAAGATTAGAAATGGGGACATCCCCAAGACGGCTTTTGTCACTCGTTATGGTCAGTACGAGTACACCGTCATGTCCTTCGGTCTAACCAATGCTCCAGCCACTTTCTCCCGCTTGATGAACTCGATCTTCATGGAGTACTTAGATAAGTTCGTCGTGGTTTACCTCGATGATATTCTTATTTAGTCGAAGAACGAGGAAGAGCATGCCGAACATCTTAGACTTGTTCTAGAAAAACTCAGAGAGCACCGCCTTTATGCCAAGTTCTCCAAGTGCGAATTTTGGTTGCCAAAAGTGACCTATCTCGGCCATGTAATCTCTGGTAAGGGCATTGCTGTCAATCTCGAGAGAGTTCAGGTCGTCCTTGATTGGACTCCACCTGAAACAGTTAAACAAGTTAGGAGCTTCCTTCGTCTACCCAGTTATTGTCGCTGCTTTGTTGAGAACTTCTCTAAAGTGGCCAAACCTCTCACAGAACTTCTCAAGAAAGATAAAAGGTTTGAGTGGTCCCCATAGTGTGAGCACAGTTTTCAAGAACTGAAAAGACGCCTGACTTCTGCTCCCATACTTGTGCCACCGGATTTCACTAAGGACTTTGTTATCTACTGTGATGCCTCACGACAGGGACTAGGTTGCATTCTTATGCAGGATCGTCATGTGATTGCCTATGCATCTCGATAGTTGCATCCACATGAGGAGAATTATCCTACACATGATCTAGAGCTTGTAGCCGTAGTCTACGCACTTAGGACCTGGCGACATTACCTCCTTGGTAACCGTTGAGAGATCTACACCGATCACCAGAGCCTCAAGTATATCTTCACCCAACCAGATTTGAACCTTAGGCAAAGATGTTGGTTGGAGTTGATCTCAGATTACGACTTAGGGATTACCTACACCCCAGGCAAGGGAAATGTCATGGCTGATGCGATAAGTCGTAAGTCCTATTGCAACAATCTCATGTTGCAGCAGGGCCAACCACTTCTCCATGAGGAATTATGTAAACTTAACCTTCACATCGCTCCTCACGGATTCCTTTCTACCTTGGTGGCGAAACCTACCCTTGAAGATCAGATCATTTCTGACCAGAAGTTTGATAGGGGTGTTATCCGCATCAAGAGAAATATTAAGAAGGGAGTTGGTGGATGTTTCTCTATGGATGATCGAGGTGTTGTTTTCTTTGAGAGTCGCTTGGTGGTTCCCAAGAATCAACATCTGCGACAGTTGATCCTTAAGGAGGCTTATGAGTCTCCTCTCACGATTCATCCTGATAGTACTAAGATGTATCAGGACCTACCCCAGAGGTTCTGGTGGACTAGGATGAAGAGAGAAATCGCTCAGTTCATTGCTAACTGTGACGTTCGTTGTCGCGTTAAAGCAGAGCATCAAAGACCTGCTAGCACCCTTCAGCCTCTAGCTATTCCTGAGTGGAAATGGGATAAAGTTGGTATGGATCACCGGCTTTCCCAGGACCAAGAGAGGGAATAATGCTATCTTCGTAGTCATTGATTGTCTCTCCAAAGTGGCTCACTTTCTACCTGTTCGAGAGAGTATCACTGCTAGTCAGCTTGCTGACTTGTATATTTCTCGAATAGTGTCACTTCATGGTGTTCCACTAGAGATCAATTCAGACCGTGGTAGTCTTTTCACTTCTCATTTCTGGGAGGGTTTCCAGAATGCCATGGGCACCCATCTTTCCTTCAGTACCGCTTTCCACCCTCAGTCAAGTGGTCAGGTGGAACGGGTTAACCAAATTCTCGAAGACATGCCTAGAGCTTGCGTTATCTCATTTGGTATGGATTGGGAGAAATGTCTTCCTTTCGCCGAGTTTGTTATAACAATAGCTATCAATCCAGTCTCAAGAAATCTCCTTTTGAGATTCTCTATGGACGAAGATGTTGAACACCTTTGAACTGGTCAGAAACCAGTGAAAGACAATTCTTTGGACCGGATATGATCCAGGAAGCAGAAGAGCAAGTTCGCATCATTCGTGAGAATTTGAAAACAGCCCAGTCTCGTCAAAAGAGCCAGTATGATCGTCATCATAAGGAAGTGGCTTATGAAGTTGGCGACAAAGCTTACCTTCAGGTTACTCCTTTGAAGGGTACCCATCTTTTCGGTATCAAGGGCAAGTTGGCTCCTCGTTACATTGGTCCTTGTCGCATTCTCGCTAAACGAGGAGAGGTTGCCTACCAATTGGAACTACCCCCACATCTTTCTCGAGTTCATGATGTCTTCCACGTCTCTCAACTCAGGCGTTGCTTCTCGGATCCCATCCGCGGAGTGGACCACGAAACGCTTGATCTCCAAAATAACCTCACATATCGAGAGTACCCCGTTCGCATTCTGGATCAAGCAGAGCGTGTCACTCGACGTCATAACATCAAGTTTCTCAAGGTTCAATGGTCTCATAATTCCGAGAGAGAAGCTACTTGGGAGCGAGAAGATCGTCTCCGACTGGAGTACCCCACTTTCTTTCCGCCAACTCCTGAATCTCGGGACGAGATTCTTTTGAGTGGGGGCGAGTTGTCACAACCCTAGTTCTGGTATGCACTAGGCTAGTCTTGATGTTTGCATCATGTCTAAAATTATTTTTGAAAGTTGAATTGAGGTTTGTTGAAACCCTCAGAAAGCAGTTAAAAATAATAATAATGGTTAACTTTAAAATCTTCTCAAAGAAGCCCAAGAAAATGTTCCTGTTAAACCTTGGAAAATATTGGCAAGAATAAAATTCAAACCAATATTTTTGGAGGCTTTAAAATATTTATTTTGGGCCTTTGAATTAAATCAATAACATATTTGAGTTGAATTTATTTCTGTTTTATAAGAAATAAAGTTCAGGTATTTTTCTAAGTTTGCATGTGACCTTGGACTAGTTCCGTGAGATCACATAAAAATTTACAGAAAGTTTTACACTGGTTTGGTTTGTAAATCAAATCAAAACAAAGAAAGAAAAAAATAGAAAACAGAAACAAATAAAAAAAAGAGGAAGCAGACTTACCTGAGGCCCAGGCTACTTACCTGGCTGGCCCGGCCCAGCCCACCTGCCTCCCCTGTCGTCTTCCTCACGCCAGTAGGCGAGGCGCGTGGCCGACGCGCGCCCACGGCGAGTGCGCCACACCACCAGCTGCTTGCCTGCTTCCCGGGACAGCACGAAGCCTCGAAGTATCTCCTCGGTGCCGTCCCGAGCGCCCTGACTCCCTCACTCTCCCCCTCGCCTCTCCCTCGTCTGTTCTTCGCCATGGCCGAGCGCCGCCATTGCCGCCGCTCGCCGATGCCGTAGCCACCGCCTCCCCCTCGCCTCTCCGACGAGCCCCCGAGCTCCGCCTCGCTGCCGTGAACCTCTACGCCCAACCGCAGGACCCCGGACGCCTTGAGGCGTCGTCCTCGAGCTCATCTTCTCCGCATGGCCGCCGGACGCCATCGACGAATTCGCCGCCTCCGACGCTTCCCCGAGCCCACTAAGCTACTCCGCCGCCTCCCTGTGAGCCCCTTGGTCTTCCCCCTGTCCTTGCTGTCGTTTACGTCCTCCAGGTGTCGCCCCCTTGCTGACCGAGAGCTCCCCGCCGTCGGCCATGTCGCCACCATGGACACTGCCCCCTAGGGCCGTAACTGAGCACACCACCATGCTCAGTGCAACGCCAGGACCCCAAAACCATCACCTGTTGTTCCTGTCGTGCACCGCAACGTCGAAACCGCCGGCTCCCGAACTCCGGACACCATCGTGCTGCTCGCCATCAACGTTTCCGGCCACCCCCGGTGATGCCGTCTGCACTACTAGCTGCGCGCGAGCCTCAGCAGCGCGTAGGTGCCCTCCTTCGCGCGAATGGTCGCCCGAGGACGGATTCTGACGTCCTCCGCCGTCTCGGTTGTCGTCGGCGGCCTAACTTCGGCGAAAACGCCGTTAGGCACTAACCTAATGACCCCCCTGGGTCACTGACCAGTGGGGCCCGCCCTGCTAATTAACCTAGGTTAGTACTAATTTCTGGTTAGCTAGTTAGTCACTGATAAGTGGGGCCCAGCCCCTGTTAACTTTTAGTTTAGTGTTAAACTTTTTAGTTAGTACTGAGAGACTGACTAGTGGGGCCCACTGGTCAGGTTTGACCCTGGCCGCCCTGTTGACTTGCTGACGCAAGCATGACGCAATGCTGACGCAATATTTTTTTTTCTGGAATTGTTTTTGTTTAGAAAAATCCAAAAAATTGTTTAAACTTCAAAAAATCACAGAAATTCAACCGTAGCTCAGAATGAAATAATTTATATATGAAAAATGATTAGAAAAATATGAGGAATCTGTTTATGGCATTTTCATGCATGTTAAACCAACTTATACCTGCTGTATAGGTGAAAACACATACATGGCACTTTTAAATGTTAATTTTGGAATTGCATTTGAACCCTTGGTTCAAATGGACTTCTTTCAAATAGAATGCTAGTTGCATTAGCTCAAATAACATCACATCTTCATGCCATATTCATGCATCATATTGTTGCATATGCTTGTGTTTGATTGTCGGCACCGTTCTTCTCGATAGGTCCAGCTCCGAAGACCGTTCCAGAGTACGTGTCAGAGGAGCAGTGCTCTGTATGTTGTTTTACCAGGCAAGCAAACCCCCTTGTTCATTCCGATACAACCCCTCTCTCGCTCCTGCTCTCTGTTATTGCATTAGGACAACAATGACTTCAACTGCTACTTTATGTTGCGGTAGTTGAACCCATTCCTCTTCATGACCTGTCATTGCCATAGTAAATAGTTGAAACCCACTAGCATGTGTAGGAGTTGATTGAAGCCATGTTGTGATCTTACCATGCCTTGCTTGCTATTGCTTAGAGTGTGTGAAAGTGCAACTAATCCCCGGGTGGTTTTGGTAATTAATAACAACATATATATCATTGAACTAATAGTTACTTGAGAATCATTTCAGAGAATTTCAGTGATACGGGTATGGAAATGACTGAAGAAGTGGACCCCTCAAAATGCTAAGGCAAGCATTGGCAAAAGCTCAAGACTCCATTTTTGGTTTAGTGATCAAAGATCACATTGAGTCCATAGGAAAAGCCAATACTATTAAAAGGGGATGAGGTTGTGTTGATGATCTGGTTGCTCAAGTGCTTAGTGATTTAGCTCCCTCAACTATCAGCAACTTTCACTTCTATACACACTCATAAGTAATCTCGGACAAACCGATTCTTCCAACTCAGTCCCACCGAGATGAACCACCTCAGCCATAAGCCAAACCCTAGAAATTTCGGTCAATCCGATTTTGAGTTCGGTCTCACCGAAACTGGACTACCAACCTTCTGTAACCGTTTGTCATCATTTCGGAATATCCGAGTTGTTGATTTCGGTCTCACCGATTCTGGCAAGTTCCTATCTTTGACTCATATTGGAAATACCGAGATGGTATTTTCGGTCCCACCGAAAACCCCAACGTTCACTATATTTGAACTTTCAGTCTGACCGAGTTTTCACTTCGGTCTCACCGAGATTGTTCAATTATGTGTGTAACGGTTGGATTTTGTGTGGAGGCTATATATACCCCTCCACCCCCTCTTCATTCGTGGAGAGAGCCATCAGAAAGAACTACCACTCCTACCTTACACTTTCTGAGAAGAGAACTACCTACCCTTGTGTTGAGATCAAGTTGCTCCATTCCTACCATATGAAACTTGATTTCTAACCTTTCCAAGTTGCTTTCCACTCAATCCTTTCTTCCACCAAAGCCAAATCAGTGAGGAGAGTTGAGTGTTGGGGAGATTATCATTTGAAGCACAAGAGCAAGGAGTTCATCATCATCTACAACATCTATTACCTTTTGGAGGGTGGTGCCTCCTAGATTGGTTAGGTGTCGCTTGGGAGCCTCCGTCATCGAGATGTGGAGTTGAACCAAGAAGTTTGTAAGGGCAAGGAGATCTCCGACTTCGTGAAGATCTACCCCGAGTAAGGCTAGTCCTCCGTGGGTGTAGGCCATGATGGAATAGACAAGGTTGCTTCTTCGTGGACCCTTCGTGGGTGGAGCCCTCCGTGGACTCGCGCAGCCGTTACCCTCCGTGGGCTGAAGTCTCCATCAACGTGGATGTACGATAGCACCACCTATCGGAACCACGAGAAAAATCTCCGCGTCTCCAAATTGCGTTTGATCTTCTCCACCTCTCTTTACTACATGTGCAATTTACTTTCCGCTGCTTACACTCTAGAATTTCATGTGTAGGGTGATACTTGAATTGAGCATAATTGTGAAACTGCCAAAAACTGTTCATGATCAAAAGGCAGAATTTTTATATTGTCAAGTAGTCTAATCACCCCCCTTCTAGACATACTTTCGATCCTACAAGTGGTATCAGAGCTTTGGTCTCCATTGTTTTGGTTTCCATTGCATTGGACTCCATAAGCTTGGTTTCACAACCTAGGAGAGTATGGCGTCTAGTGAGGGTAATTATCGTAGAGGTCCTTACTTTGATGGTACAAATTTTGCTAGTTGGAAGAATAAAATGAAAATGCATATTCTTGGTCATAACCCAGCCGCATGGGGCATTATTTGTGTTGGTATGCAAGGTGAATTCTTCGAGGAAGGAAAAGTTCCGGATCGCGAAGCTACACCGGAAGAGTTGCGGATGTTGCAAAACAATGCTCAAGCTTGTGACATTCTCTTCAATGCCTTGTGTCCCGAGGAGTTCAACAAAATCAGCCGTCTTGAGAATGCTAAAGAGATTTGGGATACTTTGGTTGAAATGCACGAAGGTACTGAATCTGTGAAGGAATCAAAGCTAGATATTCTTCAAGGTCAACTTGACAAGTTCAAGATGAAGGAAGGTGAAGGAGTCGCTGAAATGTACTCTAGGCTTGCTCTCATCACTAATGAGATTGCCGGCTTAGGAAGCGAAGAAATGACCGACCGATTCATCATCAAGAAGATTCTAAGAGCTTTGGATGGAAAATATGACACCGTGTGCACTTTGATCCAAATGATGCCAAACTACAAGACTCTCAAGCCAACTGAAGTCATTGGAAGAATTGTTGCTCATGAGATGACACTTAAGGATAAGGAAGAGCTTCACAACAAGTCAAGCGGTGCTTACAAAGCTACAAGTGATGCTCCCACAACCTCAAGTGACAAGTTAATTTCTAATGAAGAGATAAGCCTAATGGTTAAGAACTTCAACAAGTTCTACAAGAATAGAGGCAAAGAAAGAAGCTCAAAGTCTAGATCATATGATGAAAAGAGATCTTCTAGTCGTGATCGAAACTGCTACAATTGTGGAAGACCCGGACACTTCTCAAATGAGTGTACGGCTCCCCACAAAAGAAGAGAAGAATCTCCAAGAAGAAGATCAAGAGATGAGTCACCTCGAAGAGAGAGAAGGAGTAGAGATGATCGTTATGAACGAAGACCCTCTCGGAGAAGCAAGGATTCAGAGAGGAAAGACAAGTCATCAAGGAGCTACACAAGAAGAAGAAGACATCAAGCTCATGTAGGTGAATGGGTCTCCGGCTCCGACTCCGATAATCAATCCGATGGAAGCTATCAATCCGACTCCGACTACAGTCAAGATGAAGGTGTTGCCGGTCTTGCTCTCGTATCCTCCAACTCCAACTCCTACGACTTATTTGATTCACCCAATGAGGGAATTGGAAGATGCTTCATGGCTAAAGGCCCCAAGGTAACACACCCTGAATTCATTGACTTTGATAGTGATGAGGATGACTTGCTTGGTGAAGATGAGCTCTTGCATGATAAATCTAGTGAGCTTAGTAACGATGAAAATGCTAGTAGTCTTTATAGTCGAGAAGAGTCGAATGACAATGCTATGAAGGAGATTGAGCGTCTAACTAAAGAACTAAACACTCTTAAGTTAGCTCATGAAACAACTCAAGAAGATCATAGAGAGCTCCTAAAATCTCATGAGAAGCTACGCTTCGAGAAGCTCACTCTAGAGCAAGAACATGAGTTTCTAAAAGCGATCAATGACGATCTTCGAAAGAAGAGTTCTTCATATCTTGCCAAACGACTTCTCTTGTCTAATTTCTTGCCACCTATTAAGACTAAGCATGACAAGCATAAGAAAAATTCTTCCTCTAGTAGTAACAATAACCATGTTAAATCTAATATTGTTGCTTCTAGTAGTTCTCTTGATTCCACTAACAATGTTTCAAGCCAAGTTACACTTGAGCAAGAAAATAGCCTATTGAAGGAAATCATAGAGAAATGTGTCTACAAGAGTCTTGCCGGAAGCAAGAACTTTGAGGAAATTGTTCGCCAACAAGGAAGGCACCGGAAGAATCAAGGGATTGGTTTTGAGCGAAAGTTCAACGCCGGAGGTGTTGAGTGGGAAGAAGGTCAATACCCTAATCCACAGTTTGTTTCTCAAAAGGAGAAGTATGATCCTACTTCTTCCAATGTGGAACAAGCTCAAGATGACCTTCCACCACAAGACCATAAGCTAAAGGCCAAGGACAAGCTTCAAGAGGAGATTGATGCATTCATTGAAGCACCTCAAGCCATGGTCAAGTGGGTTCCCAAGGACACGTCAAGTTCTACTTCATCAAGCTCAACTACAACTCCAAGGATTCCCATCAAGATGATGTGGATCCCAAAAAAGAAGAACTAGAAGGTTCTTGAGGGTGACTCCGCCAACATACTTCACTCACATTCATTTTGGCAAGAACTTGTGCAATCAACTTCCACATCATGCACTAGTTCATGGAGTCACAAACCCTCTTGTTGGTAAGTCAAGGGACAAGGTAATCAATGCTTTCATGGACATCATCTGTTGTGAACTTCAATCTATGTCCATGGATATCCTTGTTTGTTCCTTGTGGGACTAACCCATGTAGGTATTGAAAGTGCCCTCATCCAAAGGATAGCTCCCAACTCTTGATGATCTACATCAACATTGAGCATCCACATCTTCAACATCTACATGAAGTCTTCTACGACAACCCAAGGTTAGTTTGACCCTTTAAAAGGGGTTCTCACATCTAGGGGGAGCTTTGCTCTAAAAATTGAGCAAAAGCATCTCCAAATGATGTGAACACATTAATGCTTTATGTAAAAGTGGTAACCCCACTTGTGCTTAAACGATGAGTATGACCTATGATCAAATGTTCTCATTTGGCTCCTAAGTCAATATACTCATATATAGATGACCTAGTCATCGACAAATTGTGTGCTAGTAGCTAGAGTTTTGGTTGTGCATGTTTGACACATATTTCATTTGCTATCTTATTGTGTGAGAATGTTGAATGCATGATTTTATCCATTCGAGGACATCCATTTGTTGTTTTGGTTGTTTTGATTTTTCTGGCCAAATGGATGGACAAGAATGCCTAAGCAACTCCCCTAGCTATCTATGCTTTCTTGTCTCAAATTCTATTCATGCTCATATCACAAACTTTGAACAAGTCATTTTCGGACCCTCCGAGTGAGGAGCACTCGGAGCCACCGATCCGTCTAAGGCTGACTTCCAAAACCTTCTAAGTCATTTTCGGTCTGACCAACTTTTCCCACTCGGTCCAACCGAAACGCTTAGACTGATCTAGGTTTCATCTCGGTGAAACCGAGTTCAAAATCTCGGCGTGACCGATATGCGTAACTGCACATCAGTTATACATTTTGGTGTCACCGAGTTTTTCAACTCGGTCCCACCGACAGCAAGGGGATATAAATACTGAGGGCAGCGCGCGATTATTTCTTCAAACTGTTTCGCCCCCAAGTCCCCTGCTGCCGTCGCCCTGGTCTCCGGATCGTCGCCGTCGTCGCCTGTGCGCCCTCGCCGCAGGTCTCCGCCGCCATCAACGGTTTTCTTCTCCGCGCCGTTGCCGCCGTAGAGGGACTCTAACAAGTTAGGGTGAGTCTCGATCCCTCTCGTGCTCCCCATCTGATTCTTGCACGATTGGTTTGCCATGTATCTAGCCACGTTTGAAATCCTCCTTAACATCAGATCGGATCTAGTTTCGAGTAAAATTCTTAGGGTTAGGTTTCCACGGAATACATCTCGGTGAAACCGATTTTGAAAACTCGGAATGACCGATTTGGCCTCTGGCCATTGCCCTGCACCTTTCGGTCTAACCGAGTCGTGCAAATCGATGTGACCGATGTAGAGTCTTAGTGAAACCCTAGTGTCTCGGCAGGACCGAAACCCACTTCGGTCTGACCGAAAGTGGTGTGGTAAGCCTCTGTATACACTTCAGATTCACCGAAACTGAATATCGGTTTGACCGAAATGCATTCTGTGAAAACTCAAAACTAAGATTTGAACTCATTTTTTTGCAAAAACTCTGCAGTTTGTGATAACTCTTCTACTCTGCCTATACCTTATCTTTTCACAGGTTGTCAGCCATGTCAGATGCCAGTGACAGCCAGAACAGGACTGAGTCACCTTTTGCAGAGATCCCTGAGGCAGATACTAGTCCTGAGGCTAGTAGTCCTAGTGATGATGGTGAGAGGAGTACCCCTAGTGGTTTGCCTCCTGCAGCCACCAGAACCAGAAAGCAGAGAAATTCTGATGATGAGGACTCTGACTTCGTTGCTGAGGAAGTAACCTCCAAGCCCAAGAGAAAAGTTGTTGCCACAGAGCACCAAGGGCAGCAGTGGAAGAAAGGCACCAGCAAGGTCAAGCAGTCAGCTGTTGCCAAGAAGCTAAACTTGGGAGAGCCAGCCCCATGTAAGGTGAAGAAAACTTCCAAGAGTAAGAGGGTAGTATATGCTGAACCTCATGCAGAAGCAGCCGATGAAGAAGAAGAAGAAGAAGCACCCCAGCCTGCTCCTCAGAAGCAAAAACTCATGGGTGATGCAATTAGGGCTCAAGCCACTTCTAAGCCCAAGAAGCCTGCTCAAGCAAAGGCAGCTCCAGCAAAGCCTTCTGCCAAGCCCAAGAGGACAACCAGGAACATCCCAGCCTCTGAGAAGAACAAAGGTGATGTGCCACCATCTGAGTCTGATGAAGAACATGTGTTGCTGAAGCTTCGTCCTAAATTGCCACTCCACAACGATGCTCATCCTCAAGCCGAGGATATGAAGGCAAGGAAGGACAGAGGTCTCAGGCTATGGAGACAGTCTGATCCATATGCCGTGAGGAGAAGGACTGCTGTGGACCCCAGATTCCACACCAGAGAGCAGCAGGACTTCTATGAGACCGTGCTGATGGATAAGAAGCCTATTGTTGCAGATACCGGATACGTTGACTGGAAGTACATTGACAGTGAAGAGCACCGAGACTTCTTTCCCCATGTGCATGAGAGCTTCACTGCATGTGGAGTTGATGAGTTTGTGGGTCAGAAACTGACTGATTGGAATGATGAGATGATTATGCAGTTCTACGCCACAGCCCACTTCCATCCTGATGGGAAGATCACCTGGATGACTGAAGGTCAAAGGTTTTCTTCGTCTGTTGAAGAATGGGCAGAACTTCTGAATGCTCCAGTGCAGAGAGAGGACGACATTGATGTCTATGGGATTCCTAAGAAGAACCATGATTCCATGAAGAACATGTACAAGGAGATCCCCGCTGTAGATTTGGAAGGATGGAAGCTTGGCTCAGTGTACTATCTCCAGGCAGGTCTAACTACCACAAACACTATTCTGAGGCATACCTTGATGCCCAAGTCTGGAGACCACCGCATGATCCGAGGCTATTCTATCAACATGCTGCACATTCTTGATGAGAAGGCACCTTTCAAGGTGATGGACTTAATGGTAGAGACCATTAAGAGGACTGCAGCTGACCAAAAGAGGTCGTGTGGATTTGCCCCACAAATTCAGATGCTCATCAATGCCAAGTTTGGCACGGGCAAATTCATGTTGGATAGGAAGCACTTGCCACTGCAGCCAGAGCATGAAGATAACATTGTTGTGATGGATGAGGAGGATCCAACTTCGGTTGTAGGTCAAGCCAAGATTGAAGCTGCGAAGAAAGCCAAAGCTGATAAAGAGGCAGCAGCAGCAGCAGCTAAACCAAAGAGCTTCGGAGAGCAAATTCTTGAAGCTACCCAGAGGATTGAACAACGCCTGGCCAGCATTGAACAATCTCAGCAGAGCCTAGAAAGGATTATTGACGACAAGATCCACGCTCTGGACGTGAAGCTGACTGAGATTCAGGTGACCGTCAACAAGCTTGAGGCAGATATGGAGGAAGCTAGGCAGGACAGAGCAAAGCTCATGCAGGATGATCTAGTCCAGGACTCTCATCGCCATACTGCTCCGGTTCCCAGAGGATACCGATCAGCTGCTATCCCAGTGACTGACTCCAGGGCTACCACTTCAGCACCTCCTACAGCTCCAGCAGTTACTCCAGCCACAGCTCCAGCATCCACTCCTCCAGCGCAGACATCAGCTGAAGTCTTCGCCGATGCCGTCATTTCTACTCCGACATCTACCCAGACGGGAGCCGCCAGCAGAGCCCACAGTGACGCTTAGCTCTATGCTTTTTCGAACTTTTTGGTAACTTGTTGCCAAAGGGGGAGAAATTGTATAGATCATAGGGCTTCGAGAGAGAGAGTGCTCTTTCGTTCTTTTGCCGGTTTTCTTTGAGATACATTTGGTTCTTTTGGTTCTTGAAACTTTCAGTGTGCTTGCTACTACGTTTGATGCTACCTTAATGAGTGCTTAGTCATACTATGCTTTAATGTGTGCTTAATGCTTATCATATGCTATTCCTATCTTGTATGGCTATTTACTCATGTCTTGGTGATTGGGTGCATGTTATTCATTCTTATCATTTTGTGCGCTCCACCAAGATGTATGTGACATGGAAGAGTGACCCATAATCCTAATCGATTGTGCATTTTGCATTCAAACGCAAATTTTAAATAATGCACAAATTTAGGGGGAGCTCTTGTTTATCACATACTTCTCAAAGCGACGATATTATTCATTGATTATATCCTTTGTCGAAGCTTTGATCTATATGTTGTCATCAATTACCAAAAAGGGGGAGATTGAAAGTGCAACTAATCCCCGGGTGGTTTTGGTAATTAATAACAACATATATATCATTGAACTAATAGTTACTTGAGAATCATTTCAGAGAAGTTCAGTGATACGGGTATGGAAATGACTGAAGAAGTGGACCCCTCAAAATGCTAAGGCAAGCATTGGCAAAAGCTCAAGACTCCATTTTTGGTTTAGTGATCAAAGATCACATTGAGTCCATAGGAAAAGCCAATACTATTAAAAGGGGATGAGGTTGTGTTGATGATCTGGTTGCTCAAATGCTTAGTGATTTAGCTCCCTCAACTACCAGCAACTTTCACTTCTATACACACTCATAAGTAATCTCGGACAAACCGATTCTTCCAACTCAGTCCCACCGAGATGAACCACCTCAGCCATAAGCCAAACCCTAGAAATTTCGGTCAATCCGATTTTGAGTTCGGTCTCACCGAAACTGGACTGCCAACCTTCTGTAACCGTTTGTCATCATTTCGGAATATCCGAGTTGTTGATTTCGGTCTCACCGATTCTGGCAAGTTCCTATCTTTGACTCATATCGGAAATACCGAGATGGTATTTTCGGTCCCACCGAAAACCCCAACGTTCACTATATTTGAACTTTCAGTCTGACCGAGTTTTCACTTCGGTCTCACCGAGATTGTTCAATTATGTGTGTAACGGTTGGATTTTGTGTGGAGGCTATATATACCCCTCCACCCCCTCTTCATTCGTGGAGAGAGCCATCAGAAAGAACTACCACTCCTACCTTACACTTTCTGAGAAGAGAACTACCTACCCTTGTGTTGAGATCAAGTTGCTCCATTCCTACCATATGAAACTTGATTTCTAACCTTTCCAAGTTGCTTTCCACTCAATCCTTTCTTCCACCAAAGCCAAATCAGTGAGGAGAGTTGAGTGTTGGGGAGATTATCATTTGAAGCACAAGAGCAAGGAGTTCATCATCATCTACAACATCTATTACCTTTTGGAGGGTGGTGCCTCCTAGATTGGTTAGGTGTCGCTTGGGAGCCTCCGTCATCGAGATGTGGAGTTGAACCAAGAAGTTTGTAAGGGCAAGGAGATCTCCGACTTCGTGAAGATCTACCCCGAGTAAGGCTAGTCCTCCGTGGGCGTAGGCCATGATGGAATAGACAAGGTTGCTTCTTCGTGGACCCTTCGTGGGTGGAGCCCTCCGTGGACTCGCGCAGCCGTTACCCTCCGTGGGTTGAAGTCTCCATCAACGTGGATGTACGATAGCACCACCTATCGGAACCACGAGAAAAATCTCCGCGTCTCCAAATTGCGTTTGATCTTCTCCACCTCTCTTTACTACATGTGCAATTTACTTTCCGCTGCTTACACTCTAGAATTGCATGTGTAGGGTGATACTTGAATTGAGCATAATTGTGAAACTGCCAAAAACTGTTCATGATCAAAAGGCAGAATTTTTATATTGTCAAGTAGTCTAATCACCCCCCTTCTAGACATACTTTCGATCCTACAAGTGGTATCAGAGCTTTGGTCTCGATTGTTTTGGTTTCCATTGCATTGGACTCCATAAGCTTGGTTTCACAACCTAGGAGAGTATGGCGTCTAGTGAGGGTAATTATCGTAGAGGTCCTTACTTTGATGGTACAAATTTTGCTAGTTGGAAGAATAAAATGAAAATGCATATTCTTGGTCATAACCCAGCCGCATGGGGCATTATTTGTGTTGGTATGCAAGGTGAATTCTTCGAGGAAGGAAAAGTTCCGGATCGCGAAGCTACACCGGAAGAGTTGCGGATGTTGCAAAACAATGCTCAAGCTTGTGACATTCTCTTCAATGCCTTGTGTCCCGAGGAGTTCAACAAAATCAGCCGTCTTGAGAATGCTAAAGAGATTTGGGATACTTTGGTTGAAATGCATGAAGGTACTGAATCTGTGAAGGAATCAAAGCTAGATATTCTTCAAGGTCAACTTGACAAGTTCAAGATGAAGGAAGGTGAAGGAGTCGCTGAAATGTACTCTAGGCTTGCTCTCATCACTAATGAGATTGCCGGCTTAGGAAGCGAAGAAATGACCGACCGATTCATCATCAAGAATATTCTAAGAGCTTTGGATGGAAAATATGACACCGTGTGCACTTTGATCCAAATGATGCCAAACTACAAGACTCTCAAGCCAACTGAAGTCATTGGAAGAATTGTTGCTCATGAGATGACACTTAAGGATAAGGAAGAGCTTCACAACAAGTCAAGCGGTGCTTACAAAGCTACAAGTGATGCTCCCACAACCTCAAGTGACAAGTTAATTTCTAATGAAGAGATAAGCCTAATGGTTAAGAACTTCAACAAGTTCTACAAGAATAGAGGCAAAGAAAGAAGCTCAAAGTCTAGATCATATGATGAAAAGAGATCTTCTAGTCGTGATCGAAACTGCTACAATTGTGGAAGACCCGGACACTTCTCAAATGAGTGTACGGCTCCCCACAAAAGAAGAGAAGAATCTCCAAGAAGAAGATCAAGAGATGAGTCACCTCGAAGAGAGAGAAGGAGTAGAGATGATCGTTATGAACGAAGACCCTCTCGGAGAAGCAAGGATTCGGAGAGGAAAGACAAGTCATCAAGGAGCTACACAAGAAGAAGAAGACATCAAGCTCATGTAGGTGAATGGGTCTCCGGCTCCGACTCCGACAATCAATCCGATGGAAGCTATCAATCCGACTCCGACTACAGTCAAGATGAAGGTGTTGCCGGTCTTGCTCTCGTATCCTCCAACTCCAACTCCTACGACTTATTTGATTCACCCAATGAGGGAATTGGAAGATGCTTCATGGCTAAAGGCCCCAAGGTAACACACCCAGAATTCATTGACTTTGATAGTGATGAGGATGACTTGCTTGGTGAAGATGAGCTCTTGCATGATAAATCTAGTGAGCTTAGTAACGATGAAAATGCTAGTAGTCTTTATAGTCGAGAAGAGTCGAATGACAATGCTATGAAGGAGATTGAGCGTCTAACTAAAGAACTAAACACTCTTAAGTTAGCTCATGAAACAACTCAAGAAGATCATAGAGAGCTCCTAAAATCTCATGAGAAGCTACGCTTCGAGAAGCTCACTCTAGAGCAAGAACATGAGTTTCTAAAAGCGATCAATGACGATCTTCGAAAGAAGAGTTCTTCATATCTTGCCAAACGACTTCTCTTGTCTAATTTCTTGCCACCTATTAAGACTAAGCATGACAAGCATAAGAAAAATTCTTCCTCTAGTAGTAACAATAACCATGTTAAATCTAATATTGTTGCTTCTAGTAGTTCTCTTGATTCCACTAACAATGTTTCAAGCCAAGTTACACTTGAGCAAGAAAATAGCCTATTGAAGGAAATCATAGAGAAATGTGTCTACAAGAGTCTTGCCGGAAGCAAGAACTTTGAGGAAATTGTTCGCCAACAAGGAAGGCACCGGAAGAATCAAGGGATTGGTTTTGAGCGAAAGTTCAACGCCGAAGGTGTTGAGTGGGAAGAAGGTCAATACCCTAATCCACAGTTTGTTTCTCAAAAGGAGAAGTATGATCCTACTTCTTCCAATGTGGAACAAGCTCAAGATGACCTTCCACCACAAGACCATAAGCTAAAGGCCAAGGACAAGCTTCAAGAGGAGATTGATGCATTCATTGAAGCACCTCAAGCCATGGTCAAGTGGGTTCCCAAGGACACGTCAAGTTCTACTTCATCAAGCTCAACTACAACTCCAAGGATTCCCATCAAGATGATGTGGATCCCAAAAAAGAAGAACTAGAAGGTTCTTGAGGGTGACTCCGCCAACATACTTCACTCACATTCATTTTGGCAAGAACTTGTGCAATCAACTTCCACATCATGCACTAGTTCATGGAGTCACAAACCCTCTTGTTGGTAAGTCAAGGTACAAGGTAATCATTGCTTTCATGGACATCATCTGTTGTGAACTTCAATCTATGTCCATGGATATCCTTGTTTGTTCCTTGTGGGACTAACCCATGTAGGTATTGAAAGTGCCCTAATCCAAAGGATAGCTCCCAACTCTTGATGATCTACATCAACATTGAGCATCCACATCTTCAACATCTACATGAAGTCTTCTACGACAACCCAAGCTTAGTTTGACCCTTTAAAAGGGGTTCTCACATCTAGGGGGAGCTTTGCTCTAAAAATTGAGCAAAAGCATCTCCAAATGATGTGAACACATTAATGCTTTATGTAAAAGTGGTAACCCCACTTGTGCTTAAACGATGAGTATGACCTATGATCAAATGTTCTCATTTGGCTCCTAAGTCAATATACTCATATATAGATGACCTAGTCATCGACAAATTGTGTGCTAGTAGCTAGAGTTTTGGTTGTGCATGTTTGACACATATTTCATTTGCTATCTTATTGTGTGAGCATGTTGAATGCATGATTTTATCCATTCGAGGACATCCATTTGTTGTTTTGGTTGTTTTGATTTTTCTGGCCAAATGGATGGACAAGAATGCCTAAGCAACTCCCCTAGCTATCTATGCTTTCTTGTCTCAAATTCTATTCATGCTCATATCACAAAATTTGAACAAGTCATTTTCGGACCCTCCGAGTGAGGAGCACTCGGAGCCACCGATCCGTCTAAGGCTGACTTCCAAAACCTTCTAAGTCATTTTCGGTCTGACCAACTTTTCCCACTCGGTCCAACCGAAACGCTTAGACTGATCTAGGTTTCATCTCGGTGAAACCGAGTTCAAAATCTCGGCGTGACCGATATGCGTAACTGCACATCAGTTATACATTTTGGTGTCACCGAGTTTTTCAACTCGGTCCCACCGACAGCAAGGGGATATAAATACTGAGGGCAGCGCGCGATTATTTCTTCAAACTGTTTCGCCCCCAAGTCCCCTGCTGCCGTCGCCCTGGTCTCCGGATCGTCGCCGTCGTCGCCTGTGCGCCCTCGCCGCAGGTCTCCGCCGCCATCAACGGTTTTCTTCTCCGCGCCGTTGCCGCCGTAGAGGGACTCTAACAAGTTAGGGTGAGTCTCGATCCCTCTCGTGCTCCCCATCTGATTCTTGCACGATTGGTTTGCCATGTATCTAGCCACGTTTGAAATCCTCCTTAACATCAGATCGGATCTAGTTTCGAGTAAAATTCTTAGGGTTAGGTTTCCACGGAATACATCTCGGTGAAACCGATTTTGAAAACTCGGAATGACCGATTTGGCCTCTGGCCATTGCCCTGCACCTTTCGGTCTAACCGAGTCGTGCAAATCGATGTGACCGATGTAGAGTCTTAGTGAAACCCTAGTGTCTCGGCAGGACCGAAACCCACTTCGGTCTGACCGAAAGTGGTGTGGTAAGCCTCTGTATACACTTCGGATTCACCGAAACTGAATATCGGTTTGACCGAAATGCATTCTGTGAAAACTCAAAACTAAGATTTGAACT
The DNA here is from genome assembly GCA_902687465.1 of Secale cereale. Taxonomy (NCBI): domain Eukaryota; kingdom Viridiplantae; phylum Streptophyta; class Magnoliopsida; order Poales; family Poaceae; genus Secale; species Secale cereale. The sequence goes on from LR738712.1 coordinate 391,609,747, forward strand.
CATTTTTTTGCAAAAACTCTGCAGTTTGTGATAACTCTTCTACTCTGCCTATACCTTATCTTTTCACAGGTTGTCAGCCATGTCAGATGCCAGTGACAGCCAGAACAGGTCTGAGTCACCTTTTGCAGAGATCCCTGAGGCAGATACTAGTCCTGAGGCTAGTAGTCCTAGTGATGATGGTGAGAGGAGTACCCCTAGTGGTTTGCCTCCTGCAGCCACCAGAACCAGAAAGCAGAGAAATTCTGATGATGAGGACTCTGACTTCGTTGCTGAGGAAGTAACCTCCAAGCCCAAGAGAAAAGTTGTTGCCAAAGAGCACGAAGGGCAGCAGTGGAAGAAAGGCACCAGCAAGGTCAAGCAGTCAGCTGTTGCCAAGAAGCTAAACTTGGGAGAGCCAGCCCCATGTAAGGTGAAGAAAACTTCCAAGAGGAAGAGGGTAGTATATGCTGAACCTCATGCAGAAGCAGCCGATGAAGAAGAAGAAGAAGAAGCACCCCAGCCTGCTCCTCAGAAGCAAAAACTCATGGGTGATGCAATTAGGGCTCAAGCCACTTCTAAGCCCAAGAAGCCTGCTCAAGCAAAGGCAGCTCCAGCAAAGCCTTCTGCCAAGCCCAAGAGGACAACCAGGAACATCCCAGCCTCTGAGAAGAACAAAGGTGATGTGCCACCATCTGAGTCTGATGAAGAACATGTGTTGCTGAAGCTCCGTCCTAAATTGCCACTCCACAACGATGCTCATCCTCAAGCCGAGGATATGAAGGCAAGGAAGGACAGAGGTCTCAGGCTATGGAGACAGTCTGATCCATATGCCGTGAGGAGAAGGACTGCTGTGGACCCCAGATTCCACACCAGAGAGCAGCAGGACTTCTATGAGACCGTGCTGATGGATAAGAAGCCTATTGTTGCAGATACCGGATACGTTGACTGGAAGTACATTGACAGTGAAGAGCACCGAGACTTCTTTCCCCATGTGCATGAGAGCTTCACTGCATGTGGAGTTGATGAGTTTGTGGGTCAGAAACTGACTGATTGGAATGATGAGATGATTATGCAGTTCTACGCCACAGCCCACTTCCATCCTGATGGGAAGATCACCTGGATGACTGAAGGTCAAAGGTTTTCTTCGTCTGTTGAAGAATGGGCAGAACTTCTGAATGCTCCAGTGCAGAGAGAGGACGACATTGATGTCTATGGGATTCCTAAGAAGAACCATGATTCCATGAAGAACATGTACAAGGAGATCCCCGCTGTAGATTTGGAAGGATGGAAGCTTGGCTCAGTGTACTATCTCCAGGCAGGTCTAACTACCACAAACACTATTCTGAGGCATACCTTGATGCCCAAGTCTGGAGACCACCGCATGATCCGAGGCTATTCTATCAACATGCTGCACATTCTTGATGAGAAGGCACCTTTCAAGGTGATGGACTTAATGGTAGAGACCATTAAGAGGACTACAGCTGACCAAAAGAGGTCGTGTGGATTTGCCCCACAAATTCAGATGCTCATCAATGCCAAGTTTGGCACGGGCAAATTCATGTTGGATAGGAAGCACTTGCCACTGCAGCCAGAGCATGAAGATAAGATTGTTGTGATGGATGAGGAGGATCCAACTTCGGTTGTAGGTCAAGCCAAGATTGAAGCTGCGAAGAAAGCCAAAGCTGATAAAGAGGCAGCAGCAGCAGCAGCTAAACCAAAGAGCTTCGGAGAGCAAATTCTTGAAGCTACCCAGAGGATTGAACAATGCCTGGCCAGCATTGAATAATCTCAGCAGAGCCTAGAAAGGATTATTGACGACAAGATCCACGCTCTGGACGTGAAGCTGACTGAGATTCAGGTGACCGTCAACAAGCTTGAGGCAGATATGGAGGAAGCTAGGCAGGACAGAGCAAAGCTCATGCAGGATGATCTAGTCCAGGACTCTCATCGCCATACTGCTCCGGTTCCCAGAGGATACCGATCAGCTGCTAACCCAGTGACTGACTCCAGGGCTACCACTTCAGCACCTCCTACAGCTCCAGCAGTTACTCCAGCCACAGCTCCAGCATCCACTCCTCCAGCGCAGACATCAGCTGAAGTCTTCGCCGATGCCGTCATTTCTACTCCGACATCTACCCAGACGGGAGCCGCCAGCAGAGCCCACAGTGACGCTTAGCTCTATGCTTTTTCGAACTTTTTGGTAACTTGTTGCCAAAGGGGGAGAAATTGTATAGATCATAGGGCTTCGAGAGAGAGAGTGCTCTTTCGTTCTTTTGCTGGTTTCCTTTGAGATACATTTGGTTCTTTTGGTTCTTGAAACTTTCAGTGTGCTTGCTACTACGTTTGATGCTACCTTAATGAGTGCTTAGTCATACTATGCTTTAATGTGTGCTTAATGCTTATCATATGCTATTCCTATCTTGTATGGCTATTTACTCATGTCTTGGTGATTGGGTGCATGTTATTCATTCTTATCATTTTGTGCGCTCCACCAAGATGTATGTGACATGGAAGAGTGACCCATAATCCTAATCGATTGTGCATTTTGCATTCAAACGCAAATTTTAAATAATGCACAAATTTAGGGGGAGCTCTTGTTTATCACATACTTCTCAAAGCGACGATATTATTCATTGATTATATCCTTTGTCGAAGCTTTGATCTATATGTTGTCATCAATTACCAAAAAGGGGGAGATTGAAAGTGCAACTAATCCCCGGGTGGTTTTGGTAATTAATAACAACATATATATCATTGAACTAATAGTTACTTGAGAATCATTTCAGAGAAGTTCAGTGATACGGGTATGGAAATGACTGAAGAAGTGGACCCCTCAAAATGCTAAGGCAAGCATTGGCAAAAGCTCAAGACTCCATTTTTGGTTTAGTGATCAAAGATCACATTGAGTCCATAGGAAAAGCCAATACTATTAAAAGGGGATGAGGTTGTGTTGATGATCTGGTTGCTCAAATGCTTAGTGATTTAGCTCCCTCAACTACCAGCAACTTTCACTTCTATACAGACTCATAAGTAATCTCGGACAAACCGATTCTTCCAACTCAGTCCCACCGAGATGAACCACCTCAGCCATAAGCCAAACCCTAGAAATTTCGGTCAATCCGATTTTGAGTTCGGTCTCACCGAAACTGGACTGCCAACCTTCTGTAACCGTTTGTCATCATTTCGGAATATCCGAGTTGTTGATTTCGGTCTCACCGATTCTGGCAAGTTCCTATCTTTGACTCATATCGGACATACCGAGATGGTATTTTCGGTCCCACCGAAAACCCCAACGTTCACTATATTTGAACTTTCGGTCTGACCGAGTTTTCACTTCGGTCTCACCGAGATTGTTCAATTATGTGTTTAACGGTTGGATTTTGTGTGGAGGCTATATATACCCCTCCACCCCCTCTTCATTCGTGGAGAGAGCCATCAGAAAGAACTACCACTCCTACCTTACACTTTCTGAGAAGAGAACTACCTACCCTTGTGTTGAGATCAAGTTGCTCCATTCCTACCATATGAAACTTGATTTCTAACCTTTCCAAGTTGCTTTCCACTCAATCCTTTCATCCACCAAAGCCAAATCAGTGAGGAGAGTTGAGTGTTGGGGAGATTATCATTTGAAGCACAAGAGCAAGGAGTTCATCATCATCTACAACATCTATTACATTTTGGAGGGTGGTGCCTCCTAGATTGGTTAGGTGTCGCTTGGGAGCCTCCTTCATCGAGATGTGGAGTTGAACCAAGAAGTTTGTAAGGGCAAGGAGATCGCCTACTTCGTGAAGATCTACCCCGAGTAAGGCTAGTCCTCTGTGGGCGTAGGCCATGATGGAATAGACAAGGTTGCTTCTTCGTGGACCCTTCGTGGGTGGAGCCCTCCGTGGACTCGCGCAGCCGTTACCCTCCGTGGGTTGAAGTCTCCATCAACGTGGATGTACGATAGCACCACCTATCGGAACCACGAGAAAAATCTCCGCGTCTCCAAATTGCGTTTGATCTTCTCCACCTCTCTTTACTACATGTGCAATTTACTTTCCGCTGCTTACACTCTAGAATTGCATGTGTAGGGTGATACTTGAATTGATCATAATTGTGAAACTGCCAAAAACTGTTCATGATCAAAAGGCAGAATTTTTATATTGTCAAGTAGTCTAATCACCCCCCCTCTAGACATACTTTCGATCCTACAGTGTGTCAGGTCTGATTCATCGGGAATGAATTGGAGTGCAGTGATATGTTCTGATGCTGAGAGTTAAGTGTGTGAACACGTTTTGGTAAAGGTAGCGGTGAGAGGCCATGTAGGAGTACATTGTGGGTTGTCTCACTGGAACCGTCCCTAAGAACTGAGTTCTGTGTATGTTGTCCAATGACCAGCTACAACCACGCATTGGAATGCTTAAGTGCCCCTCTCGACTTATTAACCGACTTGGTCTCTGTCCAGGAGTTGCAACTAGTATCTGGTGTTTGTAGGTAGTGTTAGTAGTCTACCAAGTGGCACTCGGCCAGGTGGGCTTGGGACAGACAAGGCACCGTGGCACGGTGTACCAAGCGTAGATCCATCCGGTGAGGTGGGCTTGGGAACCCTGCGCACATCATTTGGGGCCGTGAGCGACACCCCGGCTGGATCTCCTTACGGATGGAACCCGAATAGGCGATAAACCTGGACTAGAGTCTTGTGTGGTTAGTCAGGTCGTGGCCGACACCCTCGCCAGGCTTCCGCTTGAAGGTTGCCGAGATACACGAGATGTACATGGCGGTAAGTGGCGAGAGCGTGTGTGAAGAAGTACACCCCTGCAGGGTTAACATGATCAATTCGAATAGCCGGGTCCACGGTTATGGACTTCTTGGATGCTTACGTGGTACATAGACAACTTGAAGTGGATACTCTAAAATACTCAAGACAAGTGTGAGTGCTATGGATGGCCTTCTCATAGGGAGACGGGGATGAATCCATAGTGGTGTATTGTGTGGTGCTTAGTGGACTCGTGTGCGCCACCTCAAAAGAATTACCAGCCGTCGTAGAATAGGATAGCCACTGAGTCAAAGTTGGCTTGCTGCAACTAAACCCCACTTTGCCTTCTTGATGCAAGTGCATGTATGATAGGATCTGATGTAAGTCTTGCTGAGTACCTTTGTACTCATGTTTGCTTAATTTATGTTTTGCAGATGAGACTGTTGTCTCACTAGTAGATCTGCTTGGACTTCGACAAGTAGCTTGTTACCTCAGCTACGATCTTGGACGAGTGTTGTAGATAGTCAGGCTCTCCGGCCTTTTTCTTTGTAGATGTCTGTACTCAGACATGTTGTGCTTCCGCTTGTTGCTTGTATGCTCTGAATGTTGGGTCATGAGACCCATGTTTGTAATATCTGGCTCCTCGGAGCCTAATGAATAAATACTTTGTTTCTTAGAGTCTTGTTGTGATGCCATGTTGTATTTGCACATATCGAGCATATTGTGTGTATGTTATTGAAATGCTTGATATGTGTGGGATCCGACACCTAGTTGTTTACCCTTGGTAGCCTATCTTACAGGGAAATGTCTCCTAGTGCTTCCAGTGAGCCTTGGTAGCTTGCTACTGCTCCGGAACACTTAGGCTGACCGGCACGTGTCCTTCTTCGTTCCTGTGTCTTTCCCTTAGGGGAAATGTCACGCGTTGTTCCTTTAAGTCCTTGTAGCTTGCTACGACTTGGGTTCATACGTTGATGACCGACACGTTCGTTGCTGGGTCATGTATGCCTGTCTCTATAATTTAGTGCCACTTTTGGTTTATAACTGGTAATTTCATATGGATGCTAGCGACACTATCATATACGTGAGCCAAAATGCGCAAACGGTCCCGGGCCAGGTAAGGTGGCACCCGTGGGGATACCGTGCGTGAGGTCGCAAAGTGATATGTTGTGTTACATGCTAGACCGGTGTGACTTAGGATCGGGGTCCCGACAATATAGCCTCCACAGAAAATCTAACTGTTACACACAATTTACCAAACTTTGTGGGACCGAATCAGAAAACTCGGTCAGACTGATTTAGTTCATAATGTGACCGTTAGGCAGTTCGGTGGGACCAATATGATCAACTCGGTAGGACCGATATCATTAGGGTTAGGGCATAACGTAATCTCGGTGAGACCAATTACACAAACTCGAGAGCACCGATTTTGGTAATAAGCTAACCAGAGAGTTGTTCAGGCAAACTCGGTGGGACCGATTCGCTCATTTCGGTTGAACCGAAACATTACAAAGGGGAAACAAAGAGTTTGCATTGCGAACTTGGTGGGACCGATCGCTCATCTCGTTTAGACCGAAATGTTATGAAGGGAAACATAGAGTTTGCAATCCCATCTCGGTGCGACCGAGATCCCTATCAGTGAGACCGAAGTGACTAGGGTTTGTGGTAGTGGAATCTCGCTCTTTTGCTTGCCCTCAGTTGAAATGCTATTTCCATCTCTGGGGCAATGGTGGATCGAATTGGTGGCGTGAGTTTCTCATCTGGAAGAAGGAGTGTGATGCGGAATGGATTCTTGTTAGCCCCTCTAAGAGGCGTGCTGCTCTTGGCATGTTGGCCATGCATAAGCCTCCAGTGAAGTCTGCTATCAGATCTGGTAATTCTTCTCGCAAAAAGCTTTCTTTTGCCACGCTCCAAAATTATGATGCATGTAAGGGATAGAAAGTTCCACATATGCCGGATAGAAAGTTTCGGTGGGGCCGAGTTTGACTTTTGGTTTGGGACATATGTGGATGTGAGAAAGTGGTTGAGGATTTTGGAGCATATCACTAAGCATTTTGATCAAGAAACCCATTAAGCAACACCTCATCCACTTTTAACAGTATTGGCTTTCCTATGGACTCAATGTGATCTTGGATCACTAAAGTAGAAAATGTAGAGTCTTCATCTTGAGCCAATATGTGTCCTTAGCATTTTGAGGGGTCCACATTTCTAATCCATACCATGCCAATCATTGAACTTTCCGGAAATATTTATCTTGAGATAGTATTAGTTCAATGAGCTATATGATATTAGTAATTACCAAAACCACTTATGGATAGTTGCACTTTCAATCTCCCCTTTTTGGTAATTGATGACAACATATAGATAAAAGATTCGACAAATGATAATAAGATTGAAATACATCGTCGCTTTGAGAAGTATGTGATAAGCAAGAGCTCCCCCTAAATTTGTGTATTATTTAAAATTTGCTTTTGTAAATGAATACACAATCGATTAGGATCATGGGTTACTCTTCCATGTCACATACATCTTGGTGGAGCGCTCAAAATGATATAAACTAAAAGCATGCACTCATCACCAAGCAAAGTGAATGATCATATAGGGATATAAAAGATAATATCATTCAAGCAAGCATTAAAGTAGCATATGATTACTCACATGTTCAAACAAGTATCTCACGCAAGGATATAGAGTATAAACCAAGCATACAATAAAGTTAAACCAAAAACAAGAGAGACAAGGAAAAAACACTCTCTCTTGAAGCCTATGATCTATACATATTTCTCCCCCTTTGGCAAGAAGTTACCAAAAAGTTCAAATATGCATAGTGCTATGCGTCTCTCAGGCTTGGTCTTCAGGAGGCGGTGTAGAGAGAACTCCAAGGACGAAGGCATCAGTTGTTGTAGTTGGAGCTGGTGGAGTGGCTACTGGAGGTGGCACTAAAGATGTGGCTGCTGGTGCTGATGCTGTAGCTCCTGTATCAGGTACAGGCACTTCAGCAGACCTCTGTCCTCTAGGCACTCGCTGAAATGCATCAGTAGTATCCTTCCCTTTTCTCTCTTCTGCTTCCTCCTGGAGCTACTCAACTGCTGTTTGTATCTCAGTAATCTTCAGATCAAGATCATAAAATTTGGTTTCTACGAGCCCCTCCAAGCTCTCCTGGCTTTGAGTCAGGGTGGCCAAGCCCTTCTCAATCCTCAAAGTTGCTTGAATCAGATATGCCATTTGATCTTGTTTAGATTTGAGGGACACTTGAGAAGCCTCTTCAACACTTGGCATCTTTGCTGCTTTCTCTCTCTTGTGCTTGCACAAATGTGGGATCTTCTTCAACCATGAAAAATGTGTTGTCCTCAAATTCAGGCAATAAGGGAAGATGTTCCTTGTCCAATAAGTATGTGCATGTGCCCATCTTGGAGTTGATGAGCTCGTGAATGTGTGGAGCATACCCACATGATCTCTTCTGGTCTGCAATAGTCCTCTTGATTGTTTCAACAATCATGCTCATGACCTTGAAATTTTGAGGGACATAAAAAATGTGCAGCAAGTTGATTGAGTGTCCTCTGATCATCTGATGATCTCCATATTTGGGCAACAATGTATGCCTCAATATAGTGTTGATTGTAGCCAGACCAGACAACAAGTAATGAACATATCCAAACTTGTGTGTTTCCAATGTTTTGTCTGGGATCACTTTGTACATGTTGGCCATAGAGTTGTGTTCTTTCTTCTTCTTGGCATAGATATCCAGGTCATCTTCATGCTCTTTAGGGGCTTTTATCAACTTGGCCCACTCATCAATAGTTGACTGGTACCTTGTACCTTCAGACATCCATACAATTCTACCATCTGGATAGAAATGAGTTGTGGAGTAGAATTGCATGATGAGTTCATCATTCCATTTGTCAATTTTTGTCCCACAAACTTGTCAACACAACATGATTTGAAACTTTCGTGCACACCTAGAAAGTGATCTTCATTTTGCTTGATGTATTCCCAATCAACCCATCTCATGTCACATACCATTGGCTTCTTGTCAAGCAGAATGGTCTCATAGAAATCCTACTGCTCTCTGGTGTGGAACCTATAATCCACAATAGTCCTTCTCCTCACAACATATGGATCAGATTGTCTCCATCTTTTGAGACCTTCATCCTTCCTCAACTTTATGTCCTCAGCAACAATAGGATTATCATCATGATCAGGGATCTTGGACTTGAGCTTCCTAAGCACTTAGACTTCATCATATTCTTCAATTTCAGGCACTGGGGCCTTGTTCTTTTCTGCAGCTGGAATGTTCCTTGTGCTTCTCCTGGGTGCAGATTTGGTGGCTTGGCAGCAGCTTTGGGGGCAGTCTTTGTCGGCGTCCTGGGAACCAGGTACCCAGACTTGCATGTCTGCGGGCCGCAGCGCGCTCCTGCCATGGCCTGGTACGGCCCAGCTGATTGACCAGCTGCTCAAGACCCTCGTGAGGGGGGCTAGACCTCGCGAGGAGAACGACGTCAAGACGTCCTCAGGAGCGGCCTCAGCTAGGTTGCTCAGGAGGGGCAGAGAATCCAAGGCCAAGCCTGCCTCAAGAGGAGGAAGTGACACATGCAGTGACGCACCGTGCCAGCGGGTGCCAGTGCGTGCCAGCGGCATAGTTGCCGTTTTGGTGCAAGGGGGACAACGCAGGCGCAGGTACCCGAGGAGCAGGACAAAGGTTTCCCCATTGGTTCAACAAGACCGAAGACCGAAAGGATGACAGGGAGGATGTCACCACCGAGCCCACCACCACGTCATCGCCGATCCCTTTGCAGGTGAAGACTACTTTTGTCAGGGTAGTAACGTCCTTGTGTTCCCGCTCAAAATGGCCGTTGTGGGATCCCTTCCCGCCTAAACATTTCGAGGGAAGAGGACCCTGGCCGCCTATATAAGTAGCTAGGATCCCCACTATGGAGGGACAGGTGGATTAGATCCAGAAACTTTGCCCTCGCATACGGAAGCAAGAACTCCTGCCTCCTGACCCTCCTGAGCTCTCCTCCTGAGCTCAGGAACCACTGTATTCATCCATCTTCAAGCCCTCCCGAGGCCAATCCACCAAAGCAGGAAGTAGGGTCTTACACCGCGAGGTTGCCTGAACCTGGGTAAACTCTTGCGTGCTTTACTTGTTGTTCGCTTGAATCTCTTCATTGGATGAGGCCGAGACGCTAGGTAGACGTGAGTGGGAGAGATCTTCGTTCACGCCCCTATCTTCGAACTTCTTGGGTTTGTGGAGCCTGTAATCCGACATTTGGCGCGCCAGGTAGGGGGCGTGTTGAAATCTCGCCTCTCCGACGACCTCGCATCTCCTCTCTTGCTCTGCGCTGCCACGATGACCGTGGCCCACCGCATCCGCGTGGAGGCTGGCACTCTCCCCGTCATCCAAGCGGCATCAGCGGACCGCGCCACCCATGGGCGCTCCGCCTCCTTCCCCGACGACGTTCTCGCCGGCCGGGCCACCGGAGAGCGGCCTGATCCACCACTCCCGCTCCCTGTGGCCATGCGGCAACACTCTTGGTGGCACGACGGCTGCCCCGACACTGGCCACCCATGGGAGAGCTCGATGCTCGAACGGCCCGCGGCGGCGGGCTGCGGAGCGTTGCCGGTGGGGAGTTGCCCTGCCGCGGGGTCGCCTGCATCCTCGGAGGGTCCCAAGCGCCGACGTCGGCCCGACACGTCAAGTCGCACTTCCGGCAGGTCGGGGCCGTCGCCCAGCGGCAGGAGGCCTCGCGGGCACAGAGTGCGCATGGGCACGTCATCACCTTCGGCCCTAGCGACCTCACAACAGAAGCAGCTGGCAGGAGCGTTCTTCCCACGGTATGCACACCCACCATATGCAGGGTGGCCGTCACGAGGACCCTCATCGATGGCAACGCCAGGCTCAACGTCCTCTCTTGTGAGGCCTTCGGTCATCTGCCCGTGTCCTACTGGCAACTCCTCCCCACCAAGCCCTTCTCAAGACTCGCGGGCTCGGCCATCCGGCTCGGCCAGATCCGCCTCCCGGTCACCTTCGGCACACCCGCTAACTACCGGACTAAGCTCATCGACTTCAACATTGCGCTCATCCACCTGCCCTACAACGCCGTCCTCGGCTTCCCAGCCTTGGCGAAGTTCATGGCGGCGACTCACCCGGGCTACAACACCGTCAAGATGCCCGGGAGCAACTGCGTCATCACCATCGAAGGGGACCCCAAGGCCGCCCTTCAGGTCCTCGGGCGCGCTTACAGGGCTGCTACCGCAGCTCATCCAGGAGCAAAAGGGGCTCCGGAGGCATCGGAAGCCGCGCCTGCCAAGAAGAAGCAGCTCTTCTCTCAGGACCCAGCTGAGACAAAGCAAGTGCCCGCTGATGAGGAGGGCTCAGGAGCCACCTTCACCATCGGCACGGGCATGGACCCTGAGCAAGAGGCAGCGCTGGTTAGCTTCCTCAGGGCTAACAAGGATGTGTTCGCTTGGAAAGCCGCTGACTTGGTCGGGGTGCCTAGGCACGTCATCGAGCATCACCTCACGGTGTGCCCCAACGCGCGCCCTATTAAGCAAAAAGCACGCAGACAAGCCCCGGAGAAGAAGGCCTTCATCGTTCAGGAGGTTCGGAAGCTAGAGGAAGCAGGCCTCGTACGGGAGGTACGACACCCGGATTGGCTGGCCAACCCCGTCATAGTCCCAAAGAAAAGAGGCAAGGAGCGCATGTGCGTCGACTTCATGAGCCTCAACAAGTTTTGCCCTCAGGACCCATTCCCTCTCCCATGCATCGACCAGATCGTGGATTCGACGGCTGAGTGCGACCTGCTCTGCTTCCTCGACGCCTTCTCGGGTTACCACCAAATCAAGATGGCGGTGGAGGATGTGGAGAAAACGGCATTCCTGACCCCATGGGTCTACTGCTACACCTACATGCATTTCGGGCCGAGGAACGCAGGCGCCACCTTCCAGCACCTGATGCACATCACCCTCGGGCCTCAGCTCAGAAAGAACGCGGAGGCCTACGTCGAGGACATCGTGGTCAAGATCAGAGAAGCTAGGACTCTCGTCCAGAACCTAGAAGAAACGTTCGCCAACCTGCGCAAGATGAAGCTGTGGCTCAATCCGGAGAAGTGTGTGTTTGGTGTGCCCTCTGGCAAGCTGCTAGGGTTCCTGGTTTCACACCAGGTAATTGAAGCTAATCCGGAGAAGATCAAGGCCATCGAAAGAATGAAACCGCCCACAAACCCGAAGGAGATGGAGAAGCTTGCGGGATGCGTAACGTCCCAGGGACGCTTCATCTCTAAGCTTGGTGAATGCGCCCTCCCGTTCTTCAAGCTCATGAAGAAGAAGGGGCCCTTTTAGTGGACTCCAGAGGCCGATGCCGCCTTCTGGGATCTCAAAGAATACCTTACCTGCCCGCCGGTTATGGTAGCGCAACGACCCCTCGAACCCAGGACTCTCTACCTCGCCGGGACGCCTCACTCCGCCAGTGCAGCGCTAGTGGTGGAGCGCGAGGAGAGGCCCCGAAGCGTGAGGCCACCGGGCAATTCGGCATCCTCAGGACCCCCGTCGCCCCCCGACGCAGTTCTAGAGGTAGATTCGACCACGGTTATTAGCGACCCTGCCATTCAGCAAGAGGCACCCAAGATTCCTGAGGCGCCTGAGGATCCTGCAGCGCCGACCATCATGGAGTACCCCGTGTACTTCGTCAGCACCGTACTGTGCGACGCGCGCTCGCGCTACCCGATGCCTCAGAAACTGCTCCTGGCGCTCCTTGTTCACTCCAGGAAGTTGCGCCTTTACTTCTAGGGCCACCCTATCAAGGTTGTCTCATCGTACCCTTTCGAGAAAGTACTCCGGGGCCCGAATGTCGTCGGGAGGGTCGCCGAGTGGAACATCGAGCTCCAGGCATTCCAGTTGGACTTTAGCACCACGCGAGCGATCAAGGGAGCTGCTCTGGCAGACTTTGTGGCAGAATGGTCCGACACACCGGAGCAGGGGGCTGGCGAGGACCGCTCGCTGGCCCCCGGTGATGAAGCCCCTGACAGATGGGTGGTATACTTCGATGGCGCCTTCTCGCGCCTTGGCGCGAGGGTTGGCACCGTACTAGTTCCCACTCAAGACAAGTTGTACTACGTCGTGCAGCTTTGCTTCCAGCAAGGCGAGAAGGTCTCCAACAACATCACAGAGTACGAGGGCCTAATTGCTGGGCTCAAGGCCACCGCTGCACTGGGGGTCAAGCGTCTCACCATCAGAGGTGATTCGTAGCTCCTCGTCAACTTCTCCAACAAGAAATACAAGCCCAAGGGCGTGCACATGGAGGCATATCTTGAGGAGGTGCGCAAGATGGAGAAGCGATTCCGAGGGCTGGAGGTGTAGCACGTACCAAGAGGCACCAACAAGGAAGTGGATGACGTCGCCAAACGAGCCTCCAGACGGGAGGCTCAGAGGTCGGGCGTCTTCAAGGAGCGGCTGCTCAAACCGTCGGCAACACCGCCCGTTCCTGAGCCGGCGTCCCCTCAGCAGGGGCTACCTGCGGCACCTGCGGACGGAGCCTCGCCCTGCGGACCAGCCTCCGGAGCCCGCCTACTACTCGCCGTGGAGCCCGAGGAGAGTTGCTGGACCCAAGAGCTCAAGATGTACCTGCAACAAGACACCCTGCCAGACAAGGAGGAAGACACAGAGTGCTTGGTCCGACAGGCCTCGGCTTACTGCATCCAAGACGGCAAACTCTATAAGAGGCACCCCAACGACGTCTCACTAAAATGCATCTCAAGGAAACAAGGGCGGCAGCTGTTGGCTGACATCCACGGTGTGGACTGCGGTCACCACTCATCGTCCCGCACCCTCGTGGGCAAGGCCTTCCGCAGCGGCTTCTACTGGCCCACGACGCTCAGCAACACCACGGAGCTTGTGCAGGCTTGCGAGGCGTGCTAGTTTCACGCCAAGCAGATCCACCAGCCAGCGCAGGGCCTCCAGACGATCCCTCTCTCCTGGCCCTTCGCCGTCTGGGGATTGGACATCCTGGGTCCATTTCCCCAGGCAGCGGAGGGCTACCGCTTCCTGTACGTCGCCATCGAGAAATTCACCAAGTGGGCAGAGGTGGAGCCCGTTCACGTGATCCCAGCCGGGTCGCCCGTCAAGTTCATCCAGGGCCTCGTGAGGCGATTCGGGGTCCCCAACCGCATCATCACGGATAATGGTTCGCAGTTCACAAGCAATCTCTTTAGGTCATATTGTGCTAACCTTGGAACACAGATCTGGTACGCCTCAAAGGCTCATCCAAGGAGCAACGGTCAGGCCGAACGCGCCAACGCAGAGGTCTTGCATGGCCTCAAGATGCGCAACTTTAAGAAGAAGCTCGAGGCTTGCGTCAGGGGCTGGATCGACGAGCTCCAGTCCGTGTTGTGGTCAATCCGGACCACTGCTGCCAAAGCCATGGGAGAAACTCCTTTCTTTCTCGTCTACGGGGCGGAGGCGGTCCTCCCTCACGAGGTCAAGCATCGCTCCCCACGGGTCTTGGCTTTCAATGAGGAATGCCAGGACGCCGCCTGGCAGATGGACCTCATGCTCGGCGAGGAGGGCCGCCGCCGAGCTGTTCTCAGGGCGGCGCGATATCAGCAGGCGTTGCGGCAGTACCACTGCCGCGGCATCCACGTAAGAACACTTGAAGTTGGTGACTTGCTCCTGAGGATGGTCCTCTCCAGGGAGGGGTTACACAAGCTCTCACCCATGTGGGAGGGCCCGTTCAGAATCGCCCGTGTCTCTAGGCCTGGTGCTGTGCGCCTGGAGACGCAGGATGGGATACCCATCCAGAATTCCTGGAACATTGAGCACCTTAGGAGGTTCTATCCGTAATCAAGGTGCCGTGCCCGTGAAAGTCTGCGCTCGTGACACTCTCACGTAATAATGAGTTGGGAATGTACACAACTCGGAGTTTCCCATGCATTGCCTACAGGCCCTCAGACGGGGCTCCCACCCACGTCCCAGTGGCAGTCCTTAGCTCCGCGCTGGGAAGAAGACGTAGTGTAGGGGTCGGACGCGACCTTTTTCCTTTTTTGGCTTTGTGTTTGGCTGTCAGCCTTTTCTACTTCCTTGCCTATCAGCCCTTCCTCTACCCCATGCTATGAAGTTCTCATGTTTCCTGCATTTGGTTGGAAGTCTTGCTTGGGAATTTTCTCGCCGGTTTTAAGTTTAGCTTGTTAAGCAGGGGCTGCGCCTCTCGCTCTCCTTCGCGTGCCTCGCGCGTGGGGGCTGGGACACGGTCGGTCACAGGTTTTTGTCTACCACGGTCCCGTGATCTCACCTAGCCAAGCCTACTCAGCCTCTGGCATCAGGCTTTTCAGTCCGTGCAATCTATCCTGCTGAGCCGGCTCAGGCTTTGGCGCCTTAATCCACGCTCGGTGCTCTCAGCAGCTCTCAGCGGCTCATCCATGCTCGGGGGCTGCGCGAGTTCTCCGAATTCAGCCGTCCTCATGACCCGATGGGGGCTCATGACGCCAATGAGTCAAGAGCACTCGCCTCAAGATGTCACAACGCATAAGGTAAGTAATCTCGCCAAGACCAAAAACATGATAGCAAGTTCTCGCTTCATACATATGTCACGGTCCATTACACGCCTTCTCGAGGCAACTTAAAGTTTTGACATAGGAAGGACATGAAGGAAAAAAAGAAGAAGCAGAGGCCGCTCCCGCTCAGTCGGAGTCTCCCAATTCCTCTGGCTTCATCGAGCCACAGCGGCGCAGCAACCCCCTCCCCTCGCTGAGCCGAGCTCGGCGGCGTGGTGGCTCGTTCTAGCTGCTGCTACTGGAGGAGCTGCTGCTGCCATAGAGGGGGGATCCGCGGTGCCCCCCAGGACCAAGATCGTCTCTGGAGGAGGAGCTGCTCCTCCGGACGCCGTCCCCGCAGTCCTCTTCGTCATCAGCTTCAGGACAGCATCCAAGGCGCCTCCCTTCCTCTGAGAAGTCCCTGATGAACAGCGTGGAGGCGACATCATACCTGAAGTGGAGCGTACTCCTCCCCTGCAGCCGGCGCGCGCGTGAAAATGATTGCCAGCAGCACTCCAGGAACACGTCGCTCGAGGGAGCCACATCAACCTCCACCCAGGAAGCACCACTGCAGCAACAGTCGGTCTGTAGCCAGACGCCGTCGGCGCCTCCGGCTGGTAGCACATTGCCGAACAAGCGGGGAAGCTAGAGGCACGAGCCGCGAGGTTCTCCACCCACACCTCGAACCTCGACGACACGTCGAAGGAGTGGAGCTGCGGGCGCGGAGGACGCACGACCGCCAAACGCTGCCTCGTGCCTCCTCTCCCACCACGGCCGCGACCACCTTCGCCGCGGGAAGAGGCACCACGCCTCTTGCTGGCGACCGCGACGAGACCCGGAAGGCCGCGCCCGCTCCCTCGAGTAGTCGCTGCAGGCGCAGCGGCATGCTTACGGGGACGCCCGCGGCCCCTCTTCAACGGTGGCGAAGCCAAATCCTTCGGGGCCTTCCCTTTCTCCGCGTCGGACGGCTTCCTCGGTGGCGCCATGACGACCTCGCGACAAGAAGGAGATCGGAGAGCAAACAAGGAGGCAGACGATGCTAGCTGGAAGATGGCTTGGGGGCTCCCCTCTAGTCCCATTTATAGGGCGGAGAAGCCCAACCGCCAGTCACTGGCGTCGCAGCCATAACAGCCCCATTGTCCGCGCCAGGGAGTTGTCAAGTCACACAGTTACCAAGACTGCGTGGGGAGTGGAGTCGCCACGTCCCATCCAACCGTCACGCGCCAGCCTGGACCGTAGCCTTTTGTGGCCCGCGGCGCTTCGTCCTCGACTAAAGCTTCGCCTTGCGCGCCTTGGGCCTGGGGGCTACTGTCGGCATCCTGGGAACTAGGGTACCCAGACTTGCCTGTCTACGGGCCGCAGCGCGCTCCTGCCATGGCCTGGTATGGCCCAACTGATCGACCAGTTGCTCAAGACCCTCGCGAGGGGGGCTAGACCTCGCAGGGAGAACGACATCAAGACCTCCTCAGGAGCGGCCTCGGCTAGGCTGCTCTGGAGGGGCGGAGAATCCAAGGCCAAGCCTGCCTCAGGAGGAGGCAGTGACACATCAGGCCAGCGCGTGCCAGCGGTGCAGTTGCCGTTTTGGTGCAAGGGGGGCAGCGCAGGCACATGATACCGAGGAGCAGGACAAAGGTTTCCCCATTGGTGCAACAAGACCAAAGACCGCAAGGACGACAAGGAGGATGTCACCACCGAGCCTACCACCAGGTCATCGCCGATCCCTTTGCAGGCGAAGACTACTTTTGTCAGGGTAAGAAGGTCCTTGTGTTCCCGCTCAAAAAGGCCGTTGTGGGATCCCTTCCCGCCTAAACATTTCGGGGGAAGAGGATAGCCGCCTATATAAGTAGCTAGGATCCCCACTCTGGAGGGACGGGTGGATCAGATCCTGAAACTCTACCCTCGCATAAGGAAGCAAGAACTCTTGCCTCCTGACCCTCCTGAGCTCTCCCCCTGAGCTCAAGAACCACTGTATTCATCCATATTCAAGCCCTCCCGAGGCCAATCCACCAAAGAAGGAAGTAGGGTCTTACACCGCGAGGTGGCCTGAACCTGGGTAAACTCTTGCGTGCTTTACTTGTTGTTCGCTTGAATCTCTTCATTGGACGAGGGCGAGACGCTAGGTAGACGTGAGTGGGAGAGATCTTCGTTTACGCCCTTATGTTCGAACTTCTTGGGTTTGCGGAGCCCGTAATCCGACAGTCTTGGGCTTTGAAGGAGCAGCCCCAGACTTAATGGCATCCCCCATTAGCTTCTGAGATTTAGGTGCTAGTGCAACATCCTCTTCTTCTGCTTCTGCTTCATCATCATCATCATCTCTCATAGATGGCTTGACAATCACACTGGCTGTGGTCTTTCTAGCTCTCATCTTTGTTCCTGCTGGCTCATGATCACTGGTGTCAAGAGTGAACACCATTGTTTCTTGAGTTGATGCTCTGGCCTTTGACATTGGAGCTCTTTTGGCAGGGACCTTCTTGTTCAAACCTGGCTTGACAGCCCTAATTGATTCTTTCATAGCTTGCTTCTTTGAAGTGGCCTCATTAGCCACAAAATCCTCATCCTCACTGTCAGAAGTTTTCTTCTTCCTTGTCTTGGTAGCAGCCTTTGGATGATTACTTGGAGTGCTCCTGCTACTCTCATAGTAGCCTCTATTTGAGGGACTAGAGCCCTCACTCAACTGTGCTTGCTCCTCTGACCCGTTCTGGCTGTCACTTTGATCAGACATTGTTGACACTGCAAAATGAAAGCTGACCATGTGAATAGATGTAGATGAGATAGAGTGGATGAGCATCACAAAGTGCAGATTCTTTTTTGCAAAACAGATAACTCAACAACTTAGTTTTAGTTCTCCACAAAAAGCATTTCGGAGCTACCGATTTGTTAAACTCGGTGATACCGAAGCAATTTTGGAACCTAAACTAGTGAACTCGGTCAGACCGAGTCACAGTTCGGTGGCACCGAGATTGCTAGGATTTCACAGAGAGTCGAACTCGGTCGCACCGATTTGCAATTTTCAGTCAGACCAAAAAGCACAAGTGCAATGGCCTAAGCCAAATCGGTGAGACCGATTTCTACAACTCGACCGGTCCGGGATGAGTTCCACGGAGACATAACCCTAAATTTTCAGATCAAATCTAATATAAGGATGTTTTTCAGTGGATAGATAGTTTGCATACGTGGTAAAGATCATGGCAAAGTAATGCGCTATGAATCAGAGTTAAAGGAATAGCACATAGAGTCGAACCCATACCCTAGTTTGACTGGAGTTCGCTATGGCGACAATGGCAGAGCATATTTCCATTGACGGCGATGGAAACTAGCGGCGGGAGGTCGCTGGTGGTGAGGAGAAGATCCGGAGACCCGAGGAGGCAGAGCAGGACACATGCACGGGTTGATGAGTTTGAAGAAATTTCCAAAATCTCACCCGTGGGTATATATATCCCGACCCTGTTGGTGTAACCAAGTGGAACAACTCAGTGTCCCCGAGATGCAGAATCGCAAGCAGTTACTGCAACTCGGTGTGACCAAAAAGTTCAAATTGGTTGCACAGAGATTGAAAACGTAGATCAACTTACTAAACTCGGTGTGACCGAAGTTGATGACTCGGTCAAACCGAAATGCACAAAGAGGTTTTGGAAGTTTAAGTCTATGAAGAATCGGGGACTCCGAGTACTCCTGACACAGAGTGGTTCGAATCTGACTTGATTAAACTTTGTGATGTAGCATGAATAGAGTTTGAGATGAGAAAATCATAGATAGCTAGAGGGATTTCTTAGGCATTCTTGTCCATCCATTTGGCAAAAGATAAAGAGCCAAACAATCAAAGCAACAAATGGATGTCCTCGAATGAGAAAAATATGCATTCAACATGCTCACATAATAAGATGGCAAATGAAATATGTGACAAAGCATGCACAATCACCCTAGCATCTATCAAGCAATTGGCAATGACTAGGTCATCTATATATGAGTATATTGACTTAGGAGTCAAATGAGAACATTTGATCATAGGTCATACTCATCGTTTAAGCACCAGTGGGGTTACCACTTTTATATAAAGCATTGTTGTGTTCACATCATTAGAGTTGCTTTAGCTCAATTTATTAGAGTAAAGTTCCCCCTAGATGTGATATCCCCCCTAAGAAAGACGAACTAACCTTGGGGTTTTTCGATGATGACTCCATGTAGTTGTTGAAGATGTGGATGCTCAATGTTGATGTCGATCATTTAGAGCAATCCATTGGAGTGAGTCACACTTTCAATACCTACACGGGTTAGTCCCACAAGGAACAAAGAAGGATATACATAGACATAGAGTGATGTTCACATAAGATGATGTCCATGAAAGCATTTGGTTACCTTGTCCCTTGTTTTAACAATAAGAGGTTTTGTGACTCCTTGATCTAGTGCAAGATATGGAAGTTGTTTGCACTTGTCCTCGCCAAAATGATATGAGTGAACTATGTTGGCGGGGTCACCCTCAAGAACTCTCTAGTTCTTCTTCTTCGGGATCCACACCATCTTGATGGGAATCCTTGGAGTTGTAGTCATACTTGATGAAGTAGAACTTAATGTAGTCTTGGGAACCCACTTGACCAAGGCCTTGGGAGCTTCTTCAAATGCATCAATCTCCACTTGAAGCTTGTCCTTGCCTTTTTGCTTGTGGTGTAGTGGTGGAAGATCATCTTGTGCTTGTGTTCCTTGGAAAGAAGTAGGATCATACTTCTCTTGTTGAGGAATAAACTTTGTCTTGGGGTATTGATCTTCTTCCCACTCAAATCCATTGGCATTGAACTTTCATTCAAAACCAACACCTTGATTCTTCTTATGTCTTCCTTGCTTGCGTACAATTTCCTCAAATTGCTTACTCCCGGCAAGACTCTTGTAAACACCTTTCTCTATAATTCCCTTAAATAAGCTATTTTCTTGCTAAAGTGTAACTTGGCTAAGAGAATCATTAGTGGAATCAAGAGAACTACTAGTAAGAACAATATTGGAGTTAGCATGATTGTTGTTACTACTAGACGAAGAATCTTTCTTATTCTTGTTGCTAGATTTAACTTGTGGCATGTAAGTAGACAAGAGTAAACGTTTGGGAATGTAAGAAGAAATTTTCTTGCGAAGACCACCATTCATTGCTTTTAAGAACTCATGCTCTTGCTCGAGGTTGAGCTTTTCAAAGCGTAACTTCTCATGAGTCTTTAAAAGTTCTCAATGATCTTCAAAGGTAGTTTCATGAGCTAACTTAAGATTGTTTAGTTCTTTAGTTAGACGCTCAATCTCCTTCTTATCATCATCATTCTTTTTATCTTGATTAGCATGATTAATAGTAGGTTCATCATAGTTTTCATAACTAGAGTTGTCAACAAGTAAATCATCATCTCCTAGCAAGTCATCTTCATCACTATTGAAATCAAGATACTCGGGGTGTGATACCTTAGGGCCTTTAGCCATGAAGTATCTTCCAATTCCTTCACTTGGTGAGTCAAATATGTCGTAGGAGTTGGTTGACACAAGAGCAATTTTGGCAACACCTTCATCTTGAGTATCTTTGGAGTCGGAGTAATAGCTTCTCTCGGAGTGGTAATCGGAGTCGGAACCGGATACCCATTCACCAACATGAGCTTGATGTCTTCATCTTGTATAACTCATTGATGATTTGTCCTTCCTTTCCGAATCCTTGCTTCTACGAGAGGGTATTTGTTCATAACGATCATCTCTAATCCTTCTCTCTCTTGGTGGTGATTCTTCTCTTCTACTTCTCATTTTAGGCGAGTCTTCTCTTATTTTGTGGGGAGCCGTACACTCATTAGAGTAGTGTCTGGGTCTTCCACAATTGTAGCAATTCCGGTCATGACTAGAAGATCTTTTGTCATTGTAGGACCTTGACTTGGAACTTCTCTCTTTGCTTCTATTCTTGTAGAACTTGTTGAAGTTCTTCACCATTAGGCGCAATTCTTCATTGAAGGTTTTTTTCTCACTTGATGATGTGGGAGCATCACATGAGGCTTTGTAAGCACCACTTGACTTGTTGTGGAGCTCTTCCTTATCCTTAAGTGGCATCTCATGAGCAACAATTATTCCAATGACTTCCGTAGGCTTGAGATCTTTGTAATTGGGCATCATTTGGATCAATGTGCACACGATATCAAATTTTCAATCCAAGGCTCTTAGGATCTTCTTGATGATGAATCTGTCGGTAATCTCCTCACTTCCTAAGCCGGCAATCTCATTTGTGATGAGAGCAAGCCTAGAGTACATTTCAACGAGACCTTCACCATCCTTCATTTTGAACTTGTCAAGCTGACTTTGAAGCACATCCAATTTGGATTCCTTGACAGAGTCAGTACCCTCGTGCATATCAATCAAAGTATCCCAAATTTCCTTTGCATTCACAAGACGGCTGATTTCATTGAATTCTTCGGGGCACAATCTGTTGAAGAGGATATCGCAAGCTTGAGCATTATATTGCAACATCTTCAATTCCTCCGCGGATGCTTCACGATTCGGTTCCTTCCCATCGGAGAATTCACCTTGCAAACTAATACACACAATAGCCCAAATGGCGGGGTTATGTCCAAGAATATGCATTTTCATCTTATAGTACCATCAAAGTAAGGACCTCTACGGTGGTAATTTCCTCGCTAGACGCCATACTCTCCTAGGTTCTGAAACCAAGGCTATGATCACCAAAGCTATGGAAATCAAGGAAAATGGAGACCAAAGCTCTGATACCACTTGTAGGATCGAAAGTATGTCTAGAGGGGGGGGGGTGATTAGACTACTTAACCAAATAAAAACCTAGACTTTTCCCAATTTTAAGCCTTGGCAGATTTTAGCAATTATGCACAAGTCAAGGAATCAACCTACACATGCAATTCTAAGAGTATAGCAGCGGAATGTAAGGCAATTGCATATAAAGGTAAAGGGAGGAGTTTGAGGGAGCAAGCGTAATATAGACACAAAGATTTTTTATTCGTGGTTCCGCTAGGTGGTGCTATCGTGCATCCGCGTTGATGGAGTCTTGAACCCACGAATGGTAACGGTTGCGCGAGTCCACGGAGGGCTCCACCCACGAAGGGTCCACAAAGAAGCAACCTTGTCTATCCCACCATGGCCATCGCCCACGAAGGACTTGCCTCACTAGGGTAGATCTTCACGAATTAGGCGATCTCCTTGCCCGTACAAACTCCTTGGTTCAACTCCACAATCTTGACGGAGGCTCCCAAGTGACACCTAACAAATCTAGCGGACACCACTCTCCAAAAGGTAATAGACGGTGTGTTGATGATGAACTCCTTGATCTTGTGCTTCAAATGATAGTCTCCCCAACACTCAACTCTCTTTCATAGGATTGGATTTGGTGGAAAGATGATTTGAGTGGAAAGCAACTTGGAGAAGGCTAGAGATCATGATTTATGTGATTGGAATGGAATATCTTGACCTCAACACAAGTGAGGTGGTTCTCTCTCAGAAAATGTATGTTGGATGTGTAGGCATGTTCTTATGTCTTTCTCCATGAATCAAGAGTGGGTGGAGGGGTATATATAGTCTCGACACAAAATCTAACCGTTACACACAATTTACCAAACTCGGTGGGACCGAATCAGAAAACTCGATCAAACCGATTTAGTTCATCATGTGACTGTTAGGCATCTCGGTGGGACCGATATGATCAACTCGGTAGGACCAATTTCATTAGGGTTAGGGCATAACATAATCTCGATGAGACCGACTATGCAAACTCGGTAGGACCGATAGACTCAATTTCCTTCTCCAAGGAGTCGAGCCTTGCCTTCATGTCAGAGATGGCGCCATTGGAAGTGTCGATGTCCTAGCTCTTAGAGGAAAGTCGCGATTGCACTTCTTCTTTGAGAGCCGCAATCTCCTTGTTGCTCCCGGCAAGGTCCTCTGTCAACTTGCTCACTTGATATTCAAGATCAGTCTTGGTGGCATACGCGGCAACTAACTCATGAGTAACCTTCTTCAATTAGGCTGAAGATTCACTTGATAGGTTGAAGTGGAGCGTGTTTCTCTCCCACACAAAGAAAGCTGAGTTCCAAATCGTTATGAACAGCAAGCAAAGCTAAAGAAAACTAAAAGCAAGACGCTCCAAGCATAGCACATATCACATGAAGTGATAAAAATATAGTGGAACGAAAGACGAACTGATAATTATTGATGGAGAAGGGGATGCACGGGGGCATCCCCAAGCTTAGACGCTTGAGTCTTCTTGAATATTTCTTGGGGGTGCACGGGGTCATCCCCAAGCTTGAGCGTTTGACACTCCTGAATCTTTTTATCATCTTCCCTCGCACACTTGAAAACTCACTTCATACATAACTCATCATAATCTTGATTAGCGAGGTTAGTACCAATAATAAAATAATTGTTCCTTGCTGGAAATAAGGATATTCTTGAAGGTCTACTGTTTCTCAAGATTGCCAAAAGGTTTTTGCAAAGAAAAAGCAAGCTCAAGGTTTGCAAAATGAAGAAAAGGCAAAACAGGGCAGAATCTGTGAAAAACAGACCAGCAGGTAGTAAATGATTTTTTCGGGGCACTTCTGCAACTCAAATCAAAAAACTCAGAACAGACGCCCGAAAGCCAATTGTATAGAGCACGCTGTCGAAAACATTCAGACCAAAAATATGATCTGGTGATTTTATACGAATTTTTCTGTCCAAGGACAGAATCTGTTTCCTGGACAGCACGTCACAACTTTTGAACTTTTTTGCAATCAGCGGCTACACTTGGCACAAAGCTGAAAAGTAAAGATACAATGATGATGCTACTGTAGTAACAACATCAAGACACAACAAAAGCAAAATAAAATTTTATTCATTGTGGGCTGCCTCCCAAAAGCGCTTTTTTTATGCCTTTAAGCTAGGCATAAGACTTTAATGATGCTCTCGTAGGAATAAGAGTTGAAGAACAAAAGAGAGCATCAAGAAGCAAATACCAAACACATTTAAGCCTAACATGCTTCCTATGCATAGGAATATTGCAATAGAATAATTCATTGAAGCACAAAGCAATAAGCATAGGAAGACAAAACAAGTGCAGCTTCAAAACCTTCAACATAAAGAGAGGGAACTTGATATTATTGAAATATCTATAAGCATATGTTCCCTTCTCATAATAATTTTCAGTGGGATCACGAATAAACTCAACAATATAAGCATCACATAAAGCATTGTTACCATGATCCACATGCAAAAAGGTAATCTTACTCTCCTCATAAGCATCTTTGGGGAGCCCATGGTTAGGACTTTTTAGCATTAACGTTTTCAGTCTCCCCCAAGCTTGAGCTACGCTCTCTCCGTCACGAGACCTAAAGTTATAGATATAGTTCCTGTCTCGATGAATTTCATGAAGAGGATAAAACTTGGAGTAAAAGAGAGACATAAGCTCTTGCCAATCAAGCAAGTGCGAGTTATCGAGAAGCTTATACCAATCTGAAGCTTTATCTATAAGTGATACGGCGAACAATTTCCTCATGACAAACTCCCTTGATACACCTGCAAGCTTAAATAATGAACATAGTTGTGACAGATATAGCAAGTGTTCAACGGGATGTCTGTCTCCTGCATAATGATTAGCCAAAATATAATCGATAATACCAGCCGATATTTTATAGGGCACAATTTCAGTAGGAGGAGGAGCAACCACCACAGGTGTGGGGAGTCTTCCCACAAGCAACGAACTAAGAATGCGGTTTTCCATAAACATAACTAGTGAAATAAAAACAAGAAACAAAAAGATTTAATTGCAAGATCTGAAGATATACCTTCAAGCACTCACTTCCCCCGCAATGGCGCCAGAAATAGCTTGATGTCTACACACGCTTCTACTCTTGTAGACTATGTTGGGCCTCCAAGCGCAGAGATTTGTAGGACAGCAGCAATTTCCCTCAAGTGGATGACCTAAGGTTTATCGAACTCAGGGAAGTAGAGGTTGAAGATGGTCTCTCTCAAGCAACCCTGCAACTAAGATACAAGAAGTCTCTTGTGTCCCCAACACACCTAATACACTTGTCAGATATATAGATGCACTAGTTCGGCGAAGAGATGTTAAATGGCAAGTGATATGGATGGCAAAACAAAGTAATATAAATCTGTAATAAAAAGTGCAGCAAGCAAACAAGTGGTAAACGTGAGCACAAATGGTATTGCAATGGTGGAAACAAGGCCTAGGGATCATACTTTCACTAGTGGAAACTCCCAACAACATTAACATAATCGAATGACATGATATTTCCCATAAAACATGCAATGGGGACGCACCCGGAGATCATTCCTTCGTGGTCAAGAGAGGACGAGAATTATGTAGGGCTAAAAAAGCACACCTCAAAGTTCGTAGTTCTCAATCTAAGAATTTCCCAATGTCACCGCGGCCATCCAACGAGAGTCCCACAATCACCACAACATATCTAAAGGATAGTCAAAGACAAGCACCAAGAGACTCTCAATCTTCAATCAACACATAAGAGAGGAAATCACTCATGAAAATATTTTTCTAATCCATGTCCAATAGACCGCGGTCATCTTGGTCTCGGGGATTATACTAGATAAAGACAAGTGAGTACATCAATCCAATACATAGAGGAAGGGGAAATATCATGGGATCACCCTAGATTAACATAGCCTATGATCACAACGAAAATCACATCATGGGCGAGAGAGATAACTACATAGCTACACGTACGAGCCCTCAGCCCCGGAGGAGACTACTCACGCATGGACATGGTGAGGAGGAGGTTGATGATGGTGTTGATGGAGAGGTGCAGCCCCGCGAGGAGGAGACGGCCGGCAGCAGCCACGGAGGCGGCGGCGGCGGCGGCGGCCCTAGGGGGCGGCGGCGGCCCTCGGGGCGGCGGCGGCCCTAGGGGGCAGCGGCTCCTTGGCCCCCCTTCTTGCTTATGGATGGTGCTGCAATGGTGCTGGTCCTCCCCTCCAAGACGGCGGCTCAGGAGGAGGAAAATTCGTGGCCCTTGGTGACCTAGGTTTTCTCTCTTTATATAGACTCTCGGATTCCCGTCATCAGATTTTGGGCATCAGTAAAACGGGCTTTACTCGGCCGTCCGGACTCCGATTTGGACGAATTTTATATCCAGAAGCATCGCCTCCCCACAACTTTCGCGACTAGACTTTTTCTGTTTGACGTCGTCTTCGGGCCAGAACGTGATCATCTTTAAAAAACGTTCTCAGACAGATTTCAGGAAAGTCAGAGTCCTACTCCAATACGACTTCTTTTGCGTTTTTGTCAATTTCCAAGTAATCCTACACAATAAAGTGTAAAACAAGAACATTGTGCACTTTTGCAACCATTAGTAGGTTAGTCCAAATATGATCAAAAGTGTATGGAAGTGCATAAATATCATAGCAATATCACACAAAAAGGCATGGAGCAAGCAGAAATTATAGATACGTTTTGGGCCTCTAACCCCTCGTTGGTTACCCAAGTGGAAGGTGTAAGATGCAGTGTTGTGGAAGTTTTTCCCTTAGCAAAGATGCCAAGGATCGAATTCCCAGAGACTCCTAGGTTCAACAAGTAGGTGTCAACTGCTAACGGCGCCGGATTAGCAATCAACGTGGACCTGCACACAGATACAAATAATTTTGCTCACAACGAGTACAGAGAGGTTGTCAATCCCTCCGGCCTTGTAGTTCACAAAGGATTAAACGCAAATGATAGTAGTGATAGATGAGACATGCTATTAACCATATAGGACTTTTTCATAGTCATATGACAAAAGCATACTGAGACAATGATTCTATAGTAATTAAGTTGCCTCATGAGAAAATCACAAATGATTGAAAGTTTTACAACATGACATTGAAGCATCAAAAAGATTTGCAATGAACATGATGTGCAAATATGATAAAGTGATATCTAGCTTGCCCCCTTTAGTGAAGCAAAACATAAATGCAGGGGCACCTTCAAGGTTTAAGTGATGACTAGATACAATGATTTCAAAATAAACGATATCACAATCATGCAAATAACAATGCTACTTTGGGACAATGCACATTACACTCAGAATGACAATCATGCTCTCAGTAGTTGGTGCTTTTTAATAGAAGGTGGAGACTCAACATAAAAGTAAAAAAATGGTTATGTGCTAGAGCTTTTTATTTTGAAAACATAGAAGCAATTTTGTCAACGGTAGTAGTACTTCATATGTGTCATGCATAGGACATCCTATTAGTTGCAAGCCTCATGCATCGAATACCAATAGTGCTCGCACCTTGTCCTAATTAGCTCGGATTTCCATGGGTTATCATTGCATTACATATGTTTCAATCAAGTGTCACAAAGGGGTACCTCTATGCCACCTGTACAAAGGTCCAAGGAGATAAATCGCATTTGATTTCTCGTTTTTGATAGATCTCAACTTGAGGACATCCATTCCGGGACAACATAGAAAATAGATGATGGACTCCTCTTTAATGCATAAGCATATTCTCATAAGAGATTGAGGATTAATGTCCAAGCTAAAACTTCCACCATGATACATGGCTTTGGTTGGCGGCCCAATGTTCTTCTCTAACAATATGCATACTCATTCAACCCATGGCAAATCACCCTTACTTCAGACAAGACGAACATGCATAGCAACTCACATGATATTCAACAAAAGTGTGACAGTTGATGGCGTCCCCAGAAACATGGTTACCGCTCAGCAAGCAACTTATAAGAAATAAGATACATAGGCAACATATTCTTTACCACAATAGTTTTTAAGCTACTTTCCCATGAGCTATGTATTGCAAGGTTAGTCTGCTTAGTACAGGTGGAAGTTAGCAAAAGACTGGGAGCGACCAACTAAGAGAGCAATGACAGTCATAATCATGCAGAGCGACAAAGCAATATTGAATCAAGCATGGAAGTTATATCGCTACTCAGAAATAAAAGATCATCAAGGCTTGACAGACTTTCTTTACAATCTTAAATATGCGTGAGCATACGCCAAGTCAATCAAAATAAATTCTCGAAGGAAGATATTACTAAACCATACCACATCATTGGCAAAAAAATCATGTTGGTACTCCGATAACACATTGGGAATCCCCCAGCTATTTGAGACTAACCACAAGAAAACCTGAACTACTAAGCGCCATTATGCACGTAGCATCTTTATCATAGACATATTAACCAATGCAACGGAAGCAAACTCTCTTAATAAGGTAAGCATGATAATTAAAGAGAGTTCAAGCAACCAACTAAACAAAAGCTCTTTGAAAAGATAAGCATGAATACTAAGAGCAGAGCATGATAGTAGCTATGAAAAGACAAAGAACACACACAACAAATATAGACATGAAAATTCTATGTTATGTTCTAGGTAGAAGTGGAGCGTGTTTCTCTCCCACAAAAAGAAAGTTGGGTTCCGACTCGTTATGAAAAACTAAAAAGAAAACTAAAAGCAAGACGCTCCAAGCATAGCACATAACACATGAAGTGATAAAAATATAGCGAAACGAAAGACGAACTGATAATGTTGATGGAGAAGGGGATGCACGGGGGCATCCCCAAGCTTAGACGCTTGAGTCTCCTTGAATATTTCTTGGGGGTGCACGGGGGCATCCCCAAGCTTGAGCGCTTGACAGTCCTGAATCTTTTTATCATCTTCCCTCACACACTTGAAAACTCCCTTCATACATAACTCATCATAATCTGATTAGCGAGGTTAGTACCCTTAATAGAATAATTATACCTTGCTGGAAATAAAGATATTCTTGAAGTTCTACTGTTTCTCAAGATTTCCAAAAGGTTTTTGCAAAGAAAAAGCAAGCTCTTGGTTTGCAAAATGAAGGAAAGGCAAAACAGGACAGAATATGTGAAAAACAGAACAGCAGGTAGTAATTGATTTGTTCGGGGCACTTCTGCAACTCAAATCAAAAAACTCATGACAGACGCACGAAAGACAATTATATAGAGAACGCTGTCGAAAAATTCAGACCAAAAAGATGATCTGATGATTTTATACGAATTTTTCTATCCAAGGACAGAATCTGTTTCCTGCACACCACCTCACAACTTTTGAACTTTCTAGCAATCAGAGGCTATACTTGGCACATATATGAAAAGCAAAGATACAATGATGATGCTACTGTAGTAAGCAACATCAAGACACAACAAAAGAGAAATATAAAAATTTATTCATGTGGGCTGCCTCCCAAAAGCGCTTTCTTTTATGCCTTTAAGCTAGGCATAATCCATAGAGATCAAGTTTTATCAAGAGTAAAAGAATAGCTAGCCCGTACAACGGACTCAAAAGGTAACTTGATCTTCTTACGAGGGAAGTGTTCCATCCCTTTCTTGAGAGGAAACTGAAATTTTATATTACCCTCTTTCATGTCAATGATAGCACCAACGGTGCGTAAAAAGGGACGTCCCAAAATAATTGGACATGAAGGATCACATTCAATATCCATAATAGTAAAATCAACAGGAACATAAATATCATTAACAACGATAAGAATATCGTCGATCCTCCCCAAAGGTTTCTTTATGGAAGAATCAACGAGACGATCACCAAAAGAACAAGAATCATAAGGTTTCAATTTAAGCATATCATATAGTCTTTTGGGCATAATAGAAGTACTGGCTACAATATCACATAAAGCATAGCATGAGAAGTTGTTTATCTTAATTTTAATCATAGGATCCCAACCATCTTCTAGCTTTCTGGGTATGGAGGCTTCAACTCTAAGTTTCTCCTCCCTAGCTTTGATAAGAGCATTAGTGACGTGCTCTGTGAAGGCAAGATTAAGCGTGCTAGTGTGGGGATCTTTGGCCATTCCTTGTAGAAAGGTGACAACTTCTGAAATACTACAATTATGAAAATCAATTTTATCATTATTGGGCAGAATTGTAGTGTCATCCTCTTTGTTTGAATCGCTCTCTATTATAAGAGTTTGAACATCTTCCCAAGTTTGGGGAAGCTTAGGAGCAATTTTAAACTGAGGCTCATACTCTTTTCCTAGAAGACCATGCCATGGGCATAACCCTACGTCAAGACTAATATAATCACAAGGTTTATTACTTTTGTAGATCCCGACAGTGGTAATTGGGGTAATGGAAGAAGGGGTGTACTCCTCCCATTTAGTGTTTTTGGTAGAACCCATAATAGCAAGAAAGCAAGATAACTATTTTTGTGATTTTCGATAAAAGGTACTAAATCAAAAACTGAAAGGTAAACTAACAAGACTAAAAGCAAAGGTAAAAGATAGCGTGCAACTCCCCTATCCTGAAAAGTGGAGTCCCCGGCAATGGCGCCAGAAAAATCTCCTTGATGGGCCTCTAACCCCTCGTTGGTTACCCCAAGTGGAAGGTGTAAGATGCAGTGTTGTGGAAGTTTTTCCCTTAGCAAAGATGCCAAGGATCGAATCCCCAGAGACTCCTAGGTTCAACAAGTAGGTGTCAACTGCTAACGGCACCGGATTAGCAATCACGTGGACCTGCACACAGATACAAATAACTTTGCTCCCAACGAGTACAGAGAGGTTGTCAATCCCTCCGGCCTTGTAGTTCACAAAGGATTAAACGCAAATGATAGTAGTGATAGATAATGTTTGCAATTGTAAGTAAAAGCGAAAAGTAAATAGCGGATGTGATCAATGATGGTAATATGGACCGGAGTCTCATGATGTTCACTAGCGATGTCTCTCTCCCAAAAGACGATAAAACAGCTATGTGAGGTAAACGAATTACAGCTGGGCAATTGACAGGACCACGAACGCAAACCAATGCTGACTACATTGCAAGAAAGGTTGAGGTTCAAAGCATGGGCGGTACGCCAATGTAAGTAGACCGAAATCCATCAATATCTACTACTAATCATCCACCTTGAGATATCTATCCAGAACATCTCGCCGGTATTAAGTTGCGAGCCCCACCCATAGTGTAAACTCAAAGCAACAGACAACTGCATTAAAAGAACTTTGCGTAAAGTAAACAATTCTTGCACCCGCGGGCACAAGCACCGTTGTTTTCCCCGTTGTGGCAACAGCACATCCCCTAGACTCATGTTTCTGTCACTCAAGCTAGTCATCGAGGGGCATGAACCCACAATCGAGCATAACGTTCCCTCTTGGAGTCACTACGTATTACTTGGCCAAAGCAATAAATAACAACGGAGAACATGCAAGAATTACTTATGAACATAAATATAAAAGAGGTAGATCAAATATATTACTCAATCACAATCTGAACATAATCTCATAATCCATCGGATCCCAGCAAACTCATCATAGCAACAGCATAAGGATTACATATGTGCCTCGATCATGTAGGGCAGCTCACGAGGACTAATTAGTGAAGCACAAGAACGGGAGGAGAACATCACATAGCTACTGGTCATGGACTCATGGTCCAAGGGAGACTACTCACAACTCATCCGGGAGGCGTCCATGGTGGTGGAGAGGCTCCCGATGGTGATCCTCCCCTACGGCAGGGTGCCGGGAAGAGTTCTCCTGGTGCTCCCGATCTTGGAAGCGACGGCGGCGGCGGAACAGATATGAGATCGCGAAAAAGACTTCCCGTCCCGAGGGTTTCGAAGGACGCTCTAAATATATGCCGAAGGGGGGCACCAGACGGGGCTCGGGGGGCCCAGGCGCCCCCCGGCGCGGCCCAGGGGGGGAGCGCGCCGCTCGGGCGCCTGGAGCCCTGGTGGCCCCCCGGCTGTCCTTCGGGCGCAAGGTAGGTTCTGGAACGCTGATTTTTTATATGACTTTTCTGGATTTTTCCTGACAGTTGTCGTAACGTGAAAACCTGAAATACAAAAACAGCCGAAAACAGAAACTAGCACCGGGGTGCACTGGATTAGTAGGTTAGTCCAAATATGATCAAAAGTGTATGGAAGTGTATGAATATCATAGCAATATCACCCAAAAGTGACATGGATCAAGCAAAAATTATAGATACGTTTTGGACGTATCAGGTGTTCTTGGGCTCCATGAGCTTGGAGAGGGTGAGTATGATCTCCTCTATCATTGAATTGGGATCCCCTCTCTATGGTGGTGGCTAGGTCCTATTTATAGTGGCCTCGGTCTTCTTCCCAAATGTAGGCGAGAAGGGATCCCACAACGCCCAAATTTAAAGGGGAACAACTAGTACAAGCTATCTTGACGAAAGCGGCCTTCGCCAGCCAAAGGGTCTGGTGGTGACGCCGTGCTGGGCTCCATCGTGACCTCCATCCTGCCGTCCTGGCTGTCCTTGGTCTTGTTGCGCCGATATGGAAACCTTTGCTTGATTCCTCAGGAATCTACGCTTGCGCTTGCCCCCTTGGCACGAAAGGGGAAACTGGTACACTGCACCCACTGGTGCCCGCCTGGCCGTGGTCGTCATGGGTCACACCACGTGAACCTTGCGAGGTGCACCTTGCATATATATCTCCGCTTCTCGGGAGCCATCCTAGAGAGGCCGTCCCCAGGGAGGTCTTGTCGTCATTCACCTCGCGAGGCTTGGCCCCTCGCGAGGGTCTTGAGCTATGTCTACTGAAGCTGGGCCGTACCAGGCCATCGATGGAGCACGCCACGGGCCGTAGGCAGGCAAGTCTGGGTACCGCCGTTCCGAGGACGCCGATAGTAGCCCCCGGACCCAAGGCATGCTCAAACTTGGCTCCAAGGCGAAGCCAAGGGGCAAGTGCGGAATGCCGCAGGCCCCAATCACCTGCGGCCTTGATCAACACGTGGCGACTGATTGGACGTGGGCGTCTCCGCTTCCCCACGCTGCCTCGGCAACTGCCCGACTTGACGGGACCCTGCTGCATTTATAGGACAAACCATCATTACATGCGATCGTGGAGGCCGGCGGTTGGCCTCCTCCTGGCTATAAATGAGGAGAGGGTGAAGCCCCCGTTTCTCATCTCCTTCTTCATGCCGCCTACCCCTTCTTCTTCTTCCTTGCCGTGCTGGCTTACCGTGACGCCCATGGCACCGATAAGGAGGTTCTCCGCTGCCGAGAAGGGAAAAACCTCACGCGAGGAGCGGGGACCACTTCCACCATAGAAGAGGTTAGGCCGCCCCCACGACACCGGCACGAGGCTGGAGGTGACGAGGCCTTGGTACGAGCGGCCTCCTCCTAGGTACCCGTTGCCCTTGTACGCCCAAGCGCAAGGCTCCGGAAGAGGGGGCGGCGCCCCGCGCCACTCGCCTCATGGACGAGGTGGCCAAGCTGTGGTCGCACGAGCCGCCGGCCCACGAACCCATGCCGAGGGCTCCTCGCGCGACTTCGTGGTGTGGACAGCGATGCCACCGCCTTCTTGATCTGGCTTCCGAGGTTCTTCATGGAGCTGATGCCGGTGAGGGGTCCTGCTGAGCTGTGGTTGCAGCACACTAGGTGTTGCAGCTAGGCTTCCGAGGCCGAGGTCGAGGTCGTTCCCCCAGTCCGTGTCTTCATGACTCGAAGGTGGGGTGAAATCGCCCGTGCGTTCCATCCTAATGGAGCGTCCATCATCCACTTCGAGTTTGATGGCGCCTCCACGTTGTTCATCAAGGTCTTTGACGGGGAAGGCCACTGCCTGGAGTGTTGCCCTGGAGGGAGCCGCAAGGGTGGCGCGGCAGTAGACGCCGGGCCTTCCCTCGGCCCTGCCGGCAGCTCCCCCAGCAGCAGCGATGGCCCCTGGGAATCTAGTAGCTCTCCCGAGCCTGATGAGTCTCCGGACACGAGCGACGACTGCTATGTGCCACCGAGCTCACGCCGCGCCTGGAGCGCAGCAGCGGCATCAGCATGTCGTCGTCGATGACCTAGGTGGGATTGGTGCCGGCCTCCCGTGGCCCTCTGTTGATGATGGCATCAGCAGTAGCGGCTGCGGTTAGGGCCCCTTGAGACCTTCTTCTTTTGTTCCCTCCGAGGAATCAAAATGAACCCCGTGGGTGTCACACCCTGATTTTCAGGCCACAACACTTAAGCTAATAATCATGCTAAAAATTTGGATTGACAAAAACTTTTGAGTGTTTTGGGTCATTGCTTGATTTGATTCTTGTCTGTTGTTTGCTAGTGCTCTAAAAATCAAATAAATCCTCCAACTCTTATACTTCACCTCCTTGATCCAAAACCTTTTCCCAATGATCATGCCATGTGTATAGACCAGTATAGTATTTTCTTATAAAAATATTTTGGCCAAATAGTATTTTCTAAAATTAGCTTTCCAAAAACCCCTGAATTGAGGTTTGCACTGCAAGTACCTTATTTAGGGTGTGAAAAATCTTTCAAAAAGTATATTTGAACCCTATTAGATATAGGACTCCCATAAACCACAAAATTATAATTTTAAAAGTTATTTTTATATTTTATTTAAATTCTTTTTCTTTAGGCCAGAAATGGTCTTTAATAGGTAACAATTATTTAACTATTTCAAAAATAATTGCCAAAATTCAGGGAAACTCATAGGACATATATTGTCCATATATAAGAGTTTCAGCACATGGTCATGTTCAAAATATTGGACAAATCCTTCCAAAACCCTTTCTGGATATTTCAAGCTTTTGAAATATTTACAAAGGAAATATTCTCCAAAAATTCCAGGGAAATTCCATCATGCCAAATATGACATATGTGGTGATCTTACAAAGCCTCATGCCTTGAAGATCAAGGAAACATCATCTAATCCCCTCAAAACCAGTTCTGCCCATTTTGAAGTTTGAGCAACTTTACATTGCCAAACTTGTCCAAATGCTCTCAAACTTGATGCACATGCTAAAATGATGTAAATATGCATCTATGCCAAATGGCACAAGTTTTGGAGAAGGACAACTTGATCTAAGTGCCCCAAAACCCTTTCTGACCAAATCCAAATTTGAACAACTCTACATTGCCAACTTTTTACTTGGTGCCTCCAATTTTGTGGACATGCTCAGAAACCCAAATGATGACACTATGAAAGTGCAACTAATCCCCGGGTGGTTTTGGCAATTAATAACAACATATATATCATTGAACTAATAGCTATTTGAGAATCATTTCAGAAAAGTTCAATGATATGGGTATGGCAATGACTGAAGAAGTGGACCCCTCAAAATGCTAAGGCAAGCATTGGCAAAAGCTCAAGACTCCATTTTTGGTTTAGTGATCCAAGATCACATTGAGTCCATAGGAAAAGCCAATACTATTAAAAGGGGATGAGGTTGTGCTGATGATCTGGTTGCTCAAGTGCTTAGTGATATATCTCCTTTAACTATCAGCAACTTTCACTACAATACACACTCATAAGTAATCTCGGACCAACCGATTTTCCAAACTCAGTCCCACCGAGATGAACCACCTCAGCCATAAGCCAAACCCTAGAAAAATCGGTCAATCCGAGTCTGAGATCGGTCTCACCGAAATACGGGCTACCAACCTTCTGTAACCGTTTGACATCATTTCGGAATAACCGAGTTGATAATTTCGGTCTCACCGAAATTGGCAAGTTCTTGTCTTGACTCAAATCGGACAAACCGAGATGGTATTTTCGGTCCCACCGAAAACCCCAACGTTCACTATATTTGAACTTTCGGTCTGACCGAGTTTCCACTTCGGTCTCACCGAGATTGCTCAATTATGTGTGTAACGGTTGGATTTTGTGTGGAGGCTATATATACCCCTCCACCCCCTCTTCATTCGTGGAGAGAGCCATCAGAAAGAACTACCACTCCTACCTTACACTTTCTGAGAAGAGAACTACCTACCCTTGTGTTGAGATCAAGTTGCTCCATTCCTACCATATGAAACTTGATTTCTAACCTTCCCAAGTTGCTTTCCACTCAATCCTTTCTTCCACCACAGCCATATCAGTGAGGAGAGTTGAGTGTTGGGGAGATTATCATTTGAAGCACCAGAGCAAGGAGTTCATCATCATCTGCAACATCTATTACCTTTTGGAGGGTGGTGCCTCCTAGATTGGTTAGGTGTCGCTTGGGAGCCTCCGTCATCGAGATGTGGAGTTGAACCAAGAAGTTTGTAAGGGCAAGGAGATCGCCTACTTCGTGAAGATCTACCCCGAGTAAGGCTAGCCCTCCGTGGGCGTAGGCCATGATGGAATAGACAAGGTTGCTTCTTCGTGGACCCTTCGTGGGTGGAGCCCTCCGTGGACTCGCGCAGCCGTTACCCTCCGTGGGTTGAAGTCTCCATCAACGTGGATGTACGATAGCACTACCTATCGGAACCACGGGAAAAATCATTGCGTCTCCAAATTGCGTTTGATCTTCTCCACCTCTCTTTACTACATGTGCAATTTACTTTCCGCTGCTTATACTCTAGAATTGCATGTGTAGGGTGATGCTTGACTTGATCATAATTGTGAATCTGCCAAAAACTGTTCTTGATCTTAAGGCAGAATTTTTATATTTACAAGTAGTCTAATCACCCCCCCCCTCTAGACATACTTTCGATCCTACAAGTGGTATCAGAGCTTTGGTCTCCATTGTTTGGTTTCCATTGCATTGGACTCCATAAGCTTGGTTTCACAACCTAGGAGAGTATGGCGTCTAGTGAGGGTAATTATCGTAGAGGTCCTTACTTTGATGGTACAAATTTTGCTAATTGGAAGCATAAAATGAAAATGCATATTCTTGGTCATAACCCAGCTGCATGGGGCATTATTTGTGTTGGTATGCAAGGTGAATTCTTCGAGGAAGGAAAAGTTCCGGATCGCGAAGCTACACCGGAAGAGTTGCGGATGTTGCAAAACAATGCTCAAGCTTGTGACATTCTCTTCAATGCCTTGTGTCCCTAGGAGTTCAACAAAATCAGCCGTCTTGAGAATGCTAAAGAGATTTGGGATACTTTGGTTGAAATGCACGAAGGTACTGAGTCTGTGAAGGAATCAAAGCTAGATATTCTTGAAGGTCAACTTGACAAGTTCAAGATGAAGGATGGTGAAGGAGTCGCTGAAATGTACTCTAGTCTTGCTCTCATCACAAATGAGATTGCCGGCTTAGGAAGCGAAGAAATGACCGACCGATTCATCATTAAGAAGATTCTCAGAGCTTTGGATGGAAAATATGACACCGTGTGCACTTTGATCCAAATGATGCCAAACTACAAGACTCTCAAGCCAACTGAAGTCATTGGAAGAATTGTTGCTCATGAGATGACACTTAAGGATAAGGAAGAGCTTCACAACAAGTCAAGTGGTGCTTACAAAGCTACAAGTGATGCTCCCACAACCTCAAGTGACAAGTCAATTTCCAATGAAGAGATAAGCCTAATGCTTAAGAACTTCAACAAATTCTACAAGAATAGAGGCAAAGAGAGAAGCTCAAAGTCTAGATCATATGATGAAAAGAGATCTTCTAGTCGTGATCGAAACTGCTACAATTGTGGAAGACCCGGACACTACTCAAATGAGTGTACGGCTCCCCACAAGAGAAGAGAAGAATCTCCAAGAAGAAGATCAAGAGATGAGTCACCTCGGAGAGAGAGAAGGAGTAGAGATGATCGTTATGAACGAAGACCCTCTCGGCGAAGCAAGGATTCGGAGAGGAAAGACAAGTCATCAAGGAGCTACACAAGAAGAAGACATCAAGCTCATGTAGGTGAATGGGTCTCCGGCTCCGACTCCGACAATCAATCCGATGGAAGCTATCACTCCGACTCCGACTACAGTCAAGATGAAGGTGTTGCCGGACTTGCTCTCGTATCCTCCAACTCCAACTCCTACGACTTATTTGATTCACCAAATGAGGGAATTGGAAGATGCTTCATGGCTAAAGGCCCCAAGGTAACACACCCTGAATTCATTGACTTTGATAGTGATGAGGATGACTTGCTTGGTGAAGATGAGCTCTTGCATGATAAATCTAGTGAGCTTAGTAGCGATGAAAATGCTAGTAGTCTTTATAGTCGAGAAGAGTCGAATGACAATGCTATGAAGGAGATTGAGCGTCTAACTAAAGAACTAAACACTCTTAAGTTAGCTCATGAAACAACTCAAGAAGATCATAGAGAGCTCCTAAGATCTCATGAGAAGCTACGCTTCGAGAAGCTCACTCTAGAGCAAGAACATGAGTTTCTAAAAGCGATCAATGACGATCTTCGAAAGAAGAGTTCTTCATATCTTGCCAAACGACTTCTCTTGTCTAATTTCTTGCCACCTATTAAGACTAAGCATGACAAGCATAAGAAAAATTCTTCCTCTAGTAGTAACAATAACCATGTTAAATCTAATGTTGTTGCTTCTAGTAGTTCTCTTGATTCCACTAACAATGTTTCAAGCCAAGTTACACTTGAGCAAGAAAATAGCTTATTGAAGGAAATCATAGAGAAAGGTGTCTACAAGAGTCTTGCCGGAAGCAAGAACTTTGAGGAAATTGTTCGCAAACAAGGAAGGCACCGGAAGAATCAAGGGATTGGTTTTGAGCGAAAGTTCAACGCCGAAGGTGTTGAGTGGGAAGAAGGTCAATATCCTACACCACAGTTTGTTTCTCAAAAGGAGAAGTATGATCCTACTTCTTCCAATGTGGAACAAGCTCAAGATGACCTTCCACCACAAGACCACAAGCTAAAAGCCAAGGACAAGCTTCAAGAGGAGATTGATGCATTCATTGAAGCACCTCAAGCCATGGTCAAGTGGGTTCCCAAGGACACATCAAGTTCTACTTCGTCAAGCTCAACTACAACCCCAAGGATTCCCATCAAGATGATGTGGATCCCGAAGAAGAAGAACTAGAAGGTTCTTGAGGGTGACTCCGCCAACATACTTCACTCACATTCATTTTGGCAACTTGTGCAATCAACTTCCACATCATGCACTAGTTCATGGAGTCACAAACCCCCTTGTTGGTAAGTCAAGGGACAAGGTAATCATTGCTTTCATGGACATCATCTATTGTGAACTTCAATCTATGTCTATGGATATCCTTGTTTGTTCCTTGTGGGACTAACCCATGTAGGTATTGAAAGTGCCCTAATCCAAAGGATAGCTCCCAACTCTTGATGATCTGCATCAACATTGAGCATCCACATCTTCAACATCTACATGAAGTCTTCTACGACAACCCAAGGTTAGTTTGACCCTTTAAAAGGGGTTCTCACATCTAGGGGGAGTTTTGCTCTAAAAATTGAGCTAAAGCATCTTCAAATGATGTGAACACATCAATGCTTTATGTAAAAGTGGTAACCCCACTTGTGCTTAAACGATGAGTATGACCTATGATCAAATGTTCTCATTTGGCTCCTAAGTCAAAATACTCATATAAAGATGACCTAGTCATCGACAAATTGTGTGCTTGTAGCTAGAGTTTTGGTTGTGCATGTTTGACACATATTTCATTTGCTATCTTATTGTGTGAGCATGTTGAATGCATGATTTTATCCATTCGAGGACATCCATTTGTTGTTTTGGTTGTTTTGATTTTTCTGGCCAAATGGATGGACAAGAATGCCTAAGCACCTCCCCTAGCTATCTATGCTTTCTTGTCTCAAATTCTATTCATGCTCATATCACAAACTTTGAACAAGTCATTTTCGGACCCTCCGAGTGAGGAGCACTCGGAGCCACCGATCCGTCTAAGGCTGACTTCCAAAACCTTCTAAGTAAATTTCGGTCAGACCAACTTCTCCCACTCGGTCCAACCGAAACGCTTAGACTGATCTAGGTTTCATCTCGGTGAAACCGAGTTCTAAATCTCGGCGTGACCGATATGCGTAACTGCATAGCAGTGATCCATCTCGGTGTCACCGAGTTTTTCAACTCGGTCCCACCGACAGCAAGGGGATATAAATACTGAGGGCAGCGCGCGATTATTCCTTCAAACGTTTTCGCCCCCAAGTCCACTGCTGCCGTCGCCCTGATCTCCGGATCGTCGCTGTCGTCGCCTGTGCGCCCTCGCCGCAGGTCTCCGCCGCCGCCAACGGTTTTCTCCTCCGCGCCGTTGCCGCCGTAGAGGGACTCCACTAAGTTAGGGTGAGTCTCGATCCCTCTCGTGCTCTCCATCTGATTCATTGCACGATTGGTTTGCCCTACATCTGGCCACGATTGAAAATTCCTTAACACCAGATCGGTTCTAGTTTCGAGTAAAATTCTTAGGTTTAGGTTTCCACGGAACACATCTCGGTGAAACCGGTTTTAAATTTTTGGTGTGACCGATTCGGCCTCTGGCCATTGCACTGCACTTTCGGTCTAACCGAGTTGTGCAAATCGGTGTGACCGAAGTATGGTTTTAGTGAAACCCTAGAGTATCGGCAGGACCGAAACCCATTTCGGTGCAACCGAAAGTGGTGTGTAAGTTTCTGTTATACACTTCGGATTCACCGAAACTGAAAATCGGTTTGACCGAAATGCATTCTGTGAAAACTTAAAACTAAGATTTGAACTCATTTTGTTTGCAAAAACTTCTGCAGTTTGTGATAACTCTTCTACTCTGCCTATACCTTATCTATTCACAGGTTGTCAGCCATGTCAGATGCCAGTGACAGCCAGAACAGGTCAGAGTCACCTTTTGCAGAGATTCCTGAGGCAGATACTAGTCCTGAGGCTAGTAGTCCTATTGATGATGGTGAGAGGAGTACACCTAGTGGTTTGCCTCCTGCAGCCACCAGAACCAGAAAGGAGAGGAACTCAGATGATGAGGATTCTGATTTTGTCGCTGAAGAAGAATTGTCCTCCAAGCCCAAGAGAAAGGTTGTTGCCAAAGAGCAACAAGGTCAGCAGTCAAAGAAAGGCACCAGCAAGGTCAAGCAATCAGCTGTTGCCAAGAAGCTAAACTTGGGAGAGCCAACCCCAAGCAAAGT
Source organism: Secale cereale (assembly GCA_902687465.1). Classification (NCBI taxonomy): domain Eukaryota; kingdom Viridiplantae; phylum Streptophyta; class Magnoliopsida; order Poales; family Poaceae; genus Secale; species Secale cereale. The sequence goes on from LR738712.1 coordinate 391,650,704, forward strand.
GAAGAAAACTTCCAAGAGGAAGAGGGTAGTGTATGCTGAACCTCATGCAGATACAGCAGTTGAGGAAGAAGAAGAAGAAGCACCTCAGCCTGCTCCTCAGAAGCAGAAACTCATGGGTGATGCTATTAGGGCTGGAGCCACTTCAAAGCCCAAGAAGCCTGCTCAAGCAAAGGCAGCTCCAGCAAAGCCTTCTGCCAAGCCCAAGAGGACTACCAGGAACATCCCAGCCTCTGAGAAGAACAAAGGTGATGTGCCACCAGCTGATTCTGATGAAGAAGAACATGTGTTACTAAAGCTCCGTCCAAAACTGCCACTCCACAACGATGCTCATCCTCAAGCCGAGGATATGAAGGCAAGGAAAGATAGAGGTCTCAGGCTATGGAGACAATCTGACCCATATGCCGTGAGGAGAAGGACTGTTGTGGACCCCAGATTCCACACCAGAGAGCAGCAGGACTTCTATGAGACTGTGTTGATGGACAAGAAGCCTATAGTTGCAGATACCAGATACGTTGACTGGAAGTACATTGACAGTGAAGAGCACCGAGACTTCTTTCCCCATGTGCATGAGAACTTCACTGCATGTGGAGTTGATGAGTTTGTGGGTCAGAAACTGACAGATTGGAACGATGAGATGATTATGCAGTTCTACGCCACAGCCCACTTCTATCCTGATGGGAAGATCACCTGGTGACTGAAGGTCAAAGGTTTTCTTCGTCTGTTGAAGAATGGGCAGAACTTCTGAACGCTCCAGTGCAAAGAGAGGACGACATTGATGTCTATGGGATTCCTAAGAAGAACCATGATTCCATGAAGAACATGTACAAGGAGATCCCCGCAGCAGATTTGGAAGTGTGGAAGCTTGGCTCAGTGTACTATCTCCAGGTAGGTCTACCTACCACTAACACTATTCTGAGGCATACCTTGATGCCCAAGTCTGGAGACCATCGCATGATCAGAGGGTATTCTATCAACATGCTGCACATACTTGATGAGAAGGCACCTTTCAAGGTGATGGACTTAATGGTAGAGACCATTAAGAGGACTGCAGCTGACCAGAAGAGGTCGTGTGGATTTGCCCCGCAGATTCAGATGCTTATCAATGCCAAGTTTGGCACGGGCAAATTCTTGTTGGATAGGAAGCACTTACCACTGCAGCCAGAGCATGAAGATAATGTTGTTGTGATGGACGAGGAGGATCCAACTTCGGTTGAAGGTCAAGCCAAGATTGAAGCTGCTAGGAAAGCCAAAGCTGATAAAGAGGCAGCAGCAGCAGCAGCTAAACCAAAGAGCTTCGGAGAGCAGATTCTTGAAGCTACCCAGAGGATTGAACAATGCCTGGCCAGCATTGAACAATCTTAGGAGAGCCTAGAGAGGATTGTTGACGAGAAGGTCCACGCTCTGGACGTGAAGCTGACTGAACTTCAGGTGACCGTCAACAAGCTTGAGGCAGACATGGAGGAAGCTAGGCAGGACAGGGCAGAGCTCGTGCAGGATGACCTAGTCCAGGACTCTCATCGCCAGACTGCTCCGGTTCCCAGAGGATCCCGATCAGCTGCTATCCCAGTGACTGACTCCAGGACTACGACTTCAGCATCTCCTACAGCTCCAGCAGTCACTCCAGCCACAGCTCCAGTATCCACTCCTCCAGCGCAGACATCAGCTGAAGTCTTCGCCGATGCCGTCATATCTACTCCGACATCTACCCAGACGGGAGCCGCCAGCAGAGCCCTCAGTGACGTTTAGCTCTATGCTTTTTTGAACTTTTTGGTAACTTGTTGTCAAAGGGGGAGAAATTGTATAGATCATAGGGCTTCGAGAGAGAGAGTGCTCTTTCGTTCTTTTGCCGGTTTTCTTTGAGATACATTTGGTTCTTTTGGTTCTTGAAACTTTCAGTGTGCTTGATACTACGTTTGATGCTACCTTAATGAGTGCTTGGTCGTACTATGCTTTAATGTGTGCTTAATGCTTATCATATGCTATTCCTATCTTGTATGGCTATTTACTCATGTCTTGGTGATTGGGTGCATGTTATTCATTCTTATCATTTTGTGCGCTCCACCAAGATGTATGTGACATGGAAGAGTGACCCATGATCCTAATCGATTGTGCATTTGCATTCAAACGCAAATCTTAAATAATGCACAAATTTAGGGGGAGCTCTTGCTTATCACATACTTCTCAAAGCGACGATATTATTCATTGATTATATCCTTTGTCGAAGCTTTGATCTATATGTTGTCATCAATTACCAAAAAGGGGGAGATTGAAAGTGCAACTAATCCCCGGGTGGTTTTGGCAATTAATAACAACATATATATCATTGAACTAATAGCTATTTGAGAATCATTTCAGAAAAGTTCAGTGATATGGGTATGGCAATGACTGAAGAAGTGGACCCCTCAAAATGCTAAGGCAAGCATTGGCAAAAGCTCAAGACTCCATTATTGGTTTAGTGATCCAAGATCACATTGAGTCCATAGGAAAAGCCAATACTATTAAAAGGGGATGAGGTTGTGCTGATGATCTGGTTGCTCAAGTGCTTAGTGATATATCTCCTTTAACTATCAGCAACTTTCACTACAATACACACTCATAAGTAATCTCGGACCAACCGATTTTCCAAACTCAGTCCCACCGAGATGAACCACCTCAGCCATAAGCCAAACCCTAGAAAAATCGGTCAATCCGAGTCTGAGATCGGTCTCACCGAAATACGGGCTGCCAACCTTCTGTAACCGTTTGACATCATTTCGGAATAACCGAGTTGATAATTTCGGTCTCACCGAAATTGGCAAGTTCCTGTCTTGACTCAAATCGGACAAACCGAGATGGTATTTTCGGTCCCACCGAAAACCCCAACGTTCACTATATTTGAACTTTCGGTCTGACCGAGTTTCCACTTTGGTCTCACCGAGATTGCTCAATTATGTGTGTAATGGTTAGATTTTGTGTGGAGGCTATATATACCCCTCCACCCCCTCTTCATTCGTGGAGAGAGCCATCAGAAAGAACTACCACTCCTACCTTACACTTTCTGAGAAGAGAACTACCTACCCTTGTGTTGAGATCAAGTTGCTCCATTCCTACCATATGAAACTTGATTTCTAACCTTCCCAAGTTGCTTTCCACTCAATCCTTTCTTCCACCACAGCCATATCAGTGAGGAGAGTTGAGTGTTGGGGAGATTATCATTTGAAGCACAAGAGCAAGGAGTTCATCATCATCTACAACATCTATTACCTTTTGGAGGGTGGTGCCTCCTAGATTGGTTAGGTGTCGCTTGGGAGCCTCCATCATCGAGATGTGGAGTTGAACCAAGAAGTTTGTAAGGGCAAGGAGATCGCCTACTTCGTGAAGATCTACCCCGAGTAAGGCTAGCCCTCCGTGGGCGTAGGCCATGATGGAATAGACAAGGTTGCTTCTTCGTGGACCCTTCGTGGGTGGAGCCCTCCGTGGACTCGCGCAGCCGTTACCCTCCGTGGGTTGAAGTCTCCATCAACGTGGATGTACGATAGCACTACCTATCGGAACCACGGGAAAAATCATTGCGTCTCCAAATTGCGTTTGATCTTCTCCACCTCTCTTTACTACATGTGCAATTTACTTTCCGCTGTTATACTCTAGAATTGCATGTGTAGGGTGATGCTTGACTTGATCATAATTGTGAATCTGCCAAAAACTGTTCTTGATCTTAAGGCAGAATTTTTATATTTACAAGTAGTCTAATCACCCCCCCCCCTCTAGACATACTTTCGATCCTACAAGTGGTATCAGAGCTTTGGTCTCCATTGTTTGGTTTCCATTGCATTGGACTCCATAAGCTTGGTTTCACAACCTAGGAGAGTATGGCGTCTAGTGAGGGTAATTATCGTAGAGGTCCTTACTTTGATGGTACAAATTTTGCTAGTTGGAAGCATAAAATGAAAATGCATATTCTTGGTCATAACCCAGCCGCATGGGGCATTATTTGTGTTGGTATGCAAGGTGAATTCTTCGAGGAAGGAAAAGTTCCGGATCGCGAAGCTACACCGGAAGAGTTGCGGATGTTGCAAAACAATGCTCAAGCTTGTGACATTCTCTTCAATGCCTTGTGTCCCGAGGAGTTCAACAAAATCAGCCGTCTTGAGAATGCTAAAGAGATTTGGGATACTTTGGTTGAAATGCACGAAGGTACTGAGTCTGTGAAGGAATCAAAGCTAGATATTCTTGAAGGTCAACTTGACAAGTTCAAGATGAATGATGGTGAAGGAGTCACTGAAATGTACTCTAGGCTTGCTCTCATCACAAATGAGATTGCCGGCTTAGGAAGCGAAGAAATGACCGACCGATTCATCATTAAGAAGATTCTCAGAGCTTTGGATGGAAAATATGACACCGTGTGCACTTTGATCCAAATGATGCCAAACTACAAGACTCTCAAGACAACTGAAGTCATTGGAAGAGTTGTTGCTCATGAGATGACACTTAAGGATAAGGAAGAGCCTCACAACAAGTCAAGTGGTGCTTACAAAGCTACAAGTGATGCTCCCACAACCTCAAGTGACAAGTCAATTTCCAATGAAGAGATAAGCCTAATGGTTAAGAACTTCAACAAATTCTACAAGAATAGAGGCAAAGAGAGAAGCTCAAAGTCTAGATCATATGATGAAAAGAGATCTTCTAGTCGTGATCGAAACTGCTACAATTGTGGAAGACCCGGACACTACTCAAATGAGTGTACGGCTCCCCACTATTTTGCCATTTTACCACATCAAACACCTTCTGCCATTTTACCAAAACCACTATTTTGCCCCCTTTTACTATTAACCTTTGATTCAACTTTTTACCACAGCATCACCTAGTCACCTTCTACCTCCAGTAACTCTCCCATGACCAGAGCTCAATGATTGAGGGGTGAAAACCCTCATTTTACCTCCCTGGACAGCCCCTCTCTCCCTCTTCTTCTGCCTCTCCCCTCTCCTACTGGCTCCCCAAGGAATCCTAGGCCGTCTGAGCTTTGTTTACTGCCCCTCTACCTCCTAGACACTGGTGGCCACGCTCTGAGCGCCAAAAAGATGCCATGGCATGCAATGGCCGCGCTCTGGAGCGCGCTACAGTTCCCTGGCGCACTGTTGCCACCCCCAATCAGCAGCACCCGACCACCTCGGGCTTTCCCCTCGTGTCCCCCGAGGCCGCCTCGACGTCCGTGTCACGCAACGCTGTCGGCCCCTTCCTCCTTCTTCCTCCTGCTGCCCCTCTCGCACGCGCACCGGCCGATCGCGAGCTCCAGTGAGCGACTTCGCACGCGTGAAGCCTCTGGCTCCTCCCTGCTCTCTTTCTCCTTCTCCCTCGACTTGGACCACGCCCACACACACCGCAGACATCCCCGAGCCTCCTCCCGTGGCCACCCCGGCCATTTCCGCGGGCGCCCGTAGGCCGCGTCCATGATGAGCCGTGGCCTCTCTATATAGGGCCGCCCCGGGCCTCCCTCTGGAGCCCCTTTGCTCTATCCCTCTCCCTTGCACCCCTGGACCAGCCCAACCCCCTCCTCGCGCCCTCCATCCGTCACCATGGCCGGAGCCTTGCCGTCAGCTTTCGGCCAAATTCGCACCACCAGGGCCCCCTCCCCTCCACTCCTTCGCTCTATAGGATCTCCAGGACGACCGCAACTCACTCCGAGCCCCGGTTGCACTTCCCGGTGGCCGTGATGACAGGCTCATCCTCGACAGCACCCCGGTCCGTCGTGCCCAAAGCTCCTCCTCCTCCCGGGCTCCTCCGCGAGCATGAAGCACCTGGACGGGCACGCCTCGTCGCGCTGGACCCACCGGTGTGCCGAACGTTACCGGAGGTGGCCGGAGCCGCCAGGGAGAGCGCCAGTGCTCGTGCTGCCTCGCGTCCCCTGTCGCTCCTCCGCCTCAGGCGCGAGGTAGGGGACAATCGCCCCGCCAGCTGGCAGGGGGCCCCGCCCGTGAGCGGCTGTGCCAACCAACTGGCCCACCAGTCAGGTTAAGTGGAGACGGCTTCAGGCCAATCCGCTTTCCCCGCTGGGTGGCGCCCTCCCGTAAACGCGCCATCGACGTGGACCCCCAGCAGGTGCACGCAAAGAGTTGGGCCTGGCCCAGTGAGCTGCCCAACTAAGTTATGCTCTGTGCGTAACTTAGGTCCATCTAGGTATAACCCCTTCACATTTTCTTTTTCCAGAGACATTGTAAAATCCATAAATAATTCAAATGAACTCCAAATTTGATGATTCAAATTTCTGGTAGTTTCTAAAATCATGATCTACCTATTGGTGCAGCATGCACATTTTTCCAGAAACCTTTTCTTCAGAAATAATATCAAAATGTCATTTTTCCATTTTTGTGATAAACTTTAGAAAATCACAGAGAGCTCAAATTTGATCCAAAAGCAGTGGTTCAAATTCCTAGGTGCTTGTCATATCCAAACTTAGTTTTGGAACATTTTTATTAATACTTTTTGTACCCCACCAAATAATGAGCCATTTCTTCATATTTATCAACTTTGCAAAATCCTAGGAAATTCATTTGAACTCCAAATCCAGTGAAACCAACTCCTAGATGCTTCTAAAATCATGACTTGTTAAATGGGTGCCTTTTCTCATTTTTCAAAAATATATTTCTGTACACTTCTTTCAAATCCATAAACCCCTTGATTCCATCATATTGAAATGTTCCAAACTATCCATTGATCCAATACCTATGAAACCACCTTGGTCATTTCTCATATGACCAGAGGTATCCTAGAAAAGTCCAACTCCTATTTTTAGAGCACTTTTATTTTTGCCTTGTTGTGTTGCTTATAATGATTGTTTCCATCGTTAGTTAACGAAATAAACGGAGTACTCGGAGATGGATCAGAAGGTTTGAAGACTCGGAAGGACAAGGCAAGCAGCCCTTTAACCATGTTTGAGAAACCTTTTTATGCATGTCATATAATACCATAATGTTGTTGCTACGGAATCATGATGAGGTGGAACCACTTTGATGGTTTGCCACCGCACTTCCTCGTTGATACTTGCATTGTGCATGACCCTACCTTCTTATGAGGGTTATGCCGGTGGGAGTAGATAGGTATATGCTATAGTGCAAAAATGGGTCGGGGATTATGCATGGAAAGAAACAAGTGTGGTTTGACTTACATGCAAATGACCCAGTGGGTGCCACTAATGCCCGTGGGAGACAATGAGGAACTAGGGCACTACTTGGTGAAGAAGTAGTGTGCCGAGGCTTGATGAAAGCGTTGTTTACAGAGATGGATTAGATTTATGTGTGACTACCGTCCCAACCAAACATGCGCAACCACTCTACCCTTATATGGGAAAGGGCATTATTGATTACCTAGGTCGATACTAGCATGGTGCCCGCATTACTAGTGATGGGGGTGACATGAGGTCACTCTCGGGACGGGGTCGTGCTTGGATAGGCGGCCATGATTGTTTTCACAGGGCACCGAACACACCGTTGGTACCCCGTGTTAGTGGTATGTGATGAATATGGGAGCATTGCTCCACCAATTTTAAGATATGAAATGTTTGGCACGGGGCTATTACCAATCGAGTGGACTCGGTGTTAGTGTCGTCTAGGGAAAGATAGTGATCGAGTGCTTACCCTGGGTACTTGCGGTACCATGGGTCGTGAATGACACGGAAGTTTCCCGGATCTTGTGGGTAAAGTGTGCAACCTCTGCAGAGTGTAAAACTATTCGAATAGCCGTGTCCACGGTTAAGGATAGTTGGGTGGTGCTGCTTAGACTATGTCCATAAGTTTCTGGAAAACAACATGGTTTGGGTAAATCTGTTGATGTGATTGTGAGAAAGTCACGATGAGCGTGAGCAAGAGTTGTTCATGACTCTTTATCGATATTGATGTCTGAAACCTCCTGATAGTTGTTGCAGGCACATGCATGTCCATGTTATATGTTGATCATACTTGCATATGAAAAACTAGCTTTCCGCAAAACTACCAGTTTAGCAGTAGAGCCTTCCATAATTATTCTGTCATCACACTTGGGTTGCTTGCGAGTACATTCAAAGTACTCATTGGCTTGCCACTGGTTATTTTATTGGCCAGGCATGACAGAACAGGATATGATGAATATTTCTTGGTGGCGAACTTGCGAGCTAGGACGCTTCCCAGTCAGAATGCCTGTAGGGTTAAGGCAGATGGCATGGGTCCAAGTTGTTATTGAAGATTTCCGCTGCAATGATATACTCAAGACTTGACCATAATGGTCCTATTTGTGTAATACGGTATGTATGGATGTTAAACTCTTGTTATTCAGCTTCTGTGTGTTCAGTGAGCATTGATCTCTGGGATCACTGTACACGTGCATTCGGTGATCACGACTTATGAGTCGGGGTCCCCACAGAGCTGGTATCAGAGCCATCCTGACTGTAGGAAGCCTTAGTTAGCATGGTCGTTAGTTAGGGCAAAACTATTTCCAAAACTATTACTAGTTTTCAAAACTATCTATACTTCTCTTCCCTTCTCAGTTTTTCAAAAACTAGGCTATAGTTGATCTCTTCCCCTTCAAAACTTTGGTCACTAGAACCCTTATGCCCCTGACCACTGGATTTTCTGTAATCCTTGTGGAGTACACATTGCCAAACACTCACCCACCTCTTCTGAACACAAGAGTGGCGACACCACGACATGACGATACCAACAGAAAATCCATCCTCGAGGAATGAGGACATGAAGACCCAGAAGATGATGACACCCTTGACAGTGCCCTAGGATGATGCAACATTGGCCTACGATGACCAGGGTATAGGTTATGCAAAATCATGATATACCTCGCTAATAGAGTAACCTTGTCACTACCGTTGATGTGTCGGCAACCACCGGTGGATGAGAACCTCGCCATTTGGTCCGCCTCACTATAGTGAGCAGGAAAACTGTTCTCTTCGTCCCCCGCTCTTGGGGTCGATGTTGTCATCAACGTAACCGACATGTTGAACCTATACTATGCCTTGATTAATAACATTGCATAAAGAATTGCCTACCTAGTACCCTCGACGTCCCAGAAGGCACAAGGGATCGTCATGATTAAAGAGACAAGAGAACACCAAGTCAACGCCAACTACAAGGAGACACCGTCACCACATCATCTCATCAGACAAGAAGTTGTTGAAGATTCTTCAGGCTCAACCCGGATCGTTCATCAAACAACTACAAGGGACATAGCAACACCTGTGGAAAACTCAGAAGACTGCACGAGGCACAAGTCACGACACTGAGTCCGAGAACCCCTAGGGTAGGATGAGTCGTGTACCCCCTATGCGCAGTCGAGTCCTTATGATGGTTCGAATAGAACCATGATTGTGTGTTGCTTGATTTTAATTGTTTGTGTTTTGATATAAGTCGCACTGTTGCCCTAGGCAACAAGTACACGACTATATCACCTTCCTTGCCTTGTTTCTTTTGTTTCGGCCTTTTTGCACCTGTTTGTTTGCACTTGCACTATAGAACCCCCTTTAGACATTCCCCTCCTTTGTGCTACTTTTTCCCTCTCTTCTCTCTCCTCCACTGAAGACCCGCAAGACAAGAAGTACCAAGGATTCCAATTCGGCGACCAATTAATAATGAAGACTTCTGCTACAACCTCCACGACCAAGTGCAACCCCGAAGAATTATGTTTAACCCTCCAGACTAGTAACCCATTCCTAGACCCTTTGAGACTTCACGAGATACTCCAGCACGAACCCTTAACAGTGTGCCTAACCCATAGGATTGCGAGAGAATCAGTTAAGCCTTTGTAACCTTGCACAACACTGGGTTCGTAATGGAACTAGTGGACACAGTGAGTGAGCACATTTTCGTCCTAATATAGCACAAGAACTGACGATGCCATAGATAGACCAATTTGAGGATATAAGACAGATGACTTGGTGGCTTTATATCAGTGACTTCGAGGAATTATCTGAGACCTTGATGGATTGTGAGGTTTTCATGTTGGTGGGATCATGATTAATAAAGTAGCGTAACTTTCATCACCCTGGAGTAACTTGGATTTGCAGGGCTATTGTGAACGCAAATTGAAATTCTTGGAGGTATAAGGATTTGACTTGAGCAGATGATATTGATGGGAGATAGTTGGCATTACGATAATGACTTTGGGGAAAATGTAGGAATTCTCATTGGACATGAGATTTGGTTTAAGTAGGTGATTCTGGTTGGGTATAGATGCTAGTATGTCTACATAGTCTGGAGTGAATTGGATTTAGACCGTTGATCTTGATACCATGTTTCCCGGTGGACAATAAAACTAGGAGATTGGATTAATTATCGTAGTTTATCTAGGGATCTATATAATCATGACCTTGGAGTTTGCTTGAGCCGAATGATGGGAATTTGGTGGACTTACTATCGTAAGGCATAGTCCTTCCAAGTATTTGGATATTATAGGGACTTGAGATCTTGTGGAATACCGTAGACACCGGATTTGTAGAATTATTGGATTATGTGGTGATTGATGGAAATTACCGGGCTATTGGAGTTGATCTATAGGAAGGAAACAAAATCTTGGAGTGGCATGTGACGTGTTTCCTTAGAATAGAGATGCATTACCTTGAACCTTGCAAGAATAGGGTGGGCGCTTGGATTGTGGTGTTTGATTCCCGCTTGGCACCTTGTATGCCCTACCCTGGATTTTTAGGGGTAGCCATGCATATGATTATTGGGATCGTAGACATGTATAATTTTGTTAGACCACCTTTTTGGAGTCATGAGGTTATGTATGGCATGAGTGGTGATTGAAGTTGGTCTATACGAGAGGATGCATTTAGTGGTATAAGGTTATTCGTTTGGAATACTAGATAGAGCTATTGGCATCTCAGAATCCGTGCCTAAGGATAAGATAATAAACGTTCACTCACTCACTAGAATACTTGAAACCCTTAAGCCCCACCAAGCCACAACACGGTCAGATCCCGACCACGGGCCTTGGATATAAGTCAGGAAGGCCTTTGCAAATACTCAATGGAGACCACCACCAATACCCCAGCCTACCTTGCGTACCCCGTAGACTTCATGGAGTACTTGGACGAGTTGGGTAACATCATTATTTGATGACCTACTTGTCTGCCCGAAGACAAAGAAGAGACGGTCAGCTAGATGGAAGGCATTTGAAGACTGACATGTCAAGACGAAAGAACTACACCGACCACCATCCTCGAGATGTAAACTTCCGCGTCAAAGACCGGGCGTATCTGCAATCCACTCCTCTCGAAGTAACCAAGCATTTCCAGGTCGAAGGGACGCTCACACTGAGATTTATCGACTTTCTTCAAGACCACTGCAAGACAAATAGTAGACGGCTACCAGCTAGATTTACCACCTGAGATACCCACCGTGCACCAAATATTCCTCGGGTCACCACTCTGGAAGTACTTCTTACTTCCTAACTAGCCCGGTCCCTGCGAGGACATCGATCACCGAGCCTTTGACATCTAGCTCAACCTAACCCATACAAGAGACCCCTCAGCAACCTGCATCAAAGAGGGCAACAAGCAAAAGCCACACCACCAAGTACTTTAAGGTTCCAGGGAGCACCACTTAGAAGCAGAACCAATAAGAAGAAGTGAAGACTACCCCATATCCAAGACTCCGTATTCCTTTCCACGCCTAGTCTGGGAATCTCGGGGACGAGATTCTTGTAAGGGGGGTAGGTCTGTCACACCCTGATTTTCAGGCCACAACACTTGAGCTAATAATCATGCTAAAATTGTGGATTGACAAAAACTTTTGAGTGTTTTGGGTCATTGCTTGATTTGATTCTTGTCTGTTGTTTGCTAGTGCTCTAAAAATCAAATAAATCCTCCAACTCTAATACTTCATCTCCTTGATCCAAAACCTTTTCCCAATGATCATGCCATGTGTATAGACCAGTATAGTATTTTATTATAAAAATATTTTGGCCAAATAGTATTTTCTAAAATTAGCTTTCCAAAAACCCATGAATTGAGGTTTGCACTGCAAGTACCTTATTTAGGGTGTGAAAAATCTTTCAAAAAGTATATTTGAACCATATTAGATATAGGACTCCCATAAACCACAAAATTATAATTTTAAAAGTTATTTTTATATTTTATTTAAATGCTTTATCTTTAGGCTAGAAATGGTCTTTAATAGGTAAAAATTATTTAACTATTTCAAAAATAATTGCCAAAATTCAGGGAAACTCATAGGACATATATTGTCCATATATAAGAGCTTCAGCACATGGTCATGTTCAAAATATTGGACAAATCCTTCCAAAACCCTTTCTGGATATTTCAAGCTTTTGAAATATTTACAAAGGAAACATTCTCCAAAAATTCCAGGGAAATTCCATCATGTCAAATATGACATATGTGATGATCTTACAAAGCCTCATGCCTTTAAGATCAAGGAAACATCATCTAATCCCCTCAAAACCATTTCTGCCCATTTTGGAGTTTGAGCAACTTTACATTGCCAAACTTGTACAAATGCTCTCAACCTTGGTGCACATGCTAAAATGATGTAAATATGCATATATGCCAAATGGCACAAGTTTTGTAGAAGGACAACTTGATCTAAGTGCCCCAAAACCCTTTCTGACCAGATCCAAATTTGAACAACTCTACATTGTCAACTTTTTACGTGGGGCCTCCAATTTTGTGGACATGCTCAGAAACCCAAATGATGACACTACACCAAGTGGTGCATCAAGGAGATATGATTTGCTTAACTTAATCTTGGAAAATCCATTTCTATTGATTTCTAGGGTTCACCAAAGTTACATTGGCAACTTTGCCCAAATGAGCTCAAATTTGGTGAAAGGGCCTAAATGTATGTGCCATTTGGTCCTGTTAAGTCTCATGTCAATTGGAAGTCATTTGCTTGCCCAAAACCACATCAAACACCTTCTGCCATTTTACCAAAACCACTGTTTTGCCCCCTTTTACTATTAACCTTTGATTCAACTTTTTACCACAGCATCACCTAGTCACTTCTACCTCCAGTAACTCTCCCATGACCATAGCTCAATGATTGAGGGGTGAAAACCCTCATTTTACCTACCTGGACAGCCCCTCTCTCCCTCTTCTTCTGCCTCTCCCCTCTCCTACTGGCTCCCCAAGGCATCCTAGGTCGTCTGAGCTTTGTTTACTGCCCCCTCTACCTCCTAGACACATGTGGCCACACTCTGAGCGCCAAAAAGATGCCATGGCATGCAATGGCCGCGCTCTGGAGCGCGCTACAGTGCCCTGGCACACTGTAGCCACCCCCAATCAGCAGCACCCGACCACCTCGGGCCTTCCCCTCGTGTCCCCCGAGGCCGCCTCGACGTCCGTGTCACGCAACGCTGTCGGCCCCTTCCTCCTTCTCCCTCCTGCTGCCCCTCTCGCACGCGCACCGGCCGACCGCGAGCTCCAGTGAGCGGCTTCGCACGCGTGAAGCCTCTGGCTCCTCCCTGCTCTCTTTCTCCTTCTCCCTCGACTTGGACCACGCCCACACACACCGCAGACATCCCCGAGCCTCCTCCCGTGGCCACCCCGGCCATTTCCGCGGGCGCCCGTAGGCCGCGTCCACGATGAGCCGTGGCCTCTCTATATAGGGCCGCCCCAGGCCTCCCTCTGGAGCCCCTTTGCACTATCCCTCTCCCTTGCAGCCCTGGACCAGCCCAACCCCCTCCTCACGCCCTCCATCCGCCACCATGGCCGGAGCCTTTCCGTCGGCTTCCGGCCAAATTCGCACCACCAGGGCCCCCTCCCCTCCACTCCTTCGCTCTACAAGATCTCCAGGACCACCGCAACTCACTCCTCGCCCTGGTTGCACTTCTCGGTGGCCGTGACGACAGGCTCATCCTCGAAAGCACCCCGGTCCGTCGCGCCCAAAGCTCCTCCTCCTCTCGGGCTCCTTCGCGAGCGTGAAGCACCTGGACTGGCACGCCTCGTCGCGCTGGACCCACTGGTGTGCCGGACGTTGCCGGAGGTGGCTGGAGCCGCCAGGGAGAGCGCTGGTGCTCGCGCTGCCTCGCGTCCCCTGTCGCTCCTCTGCCTCAGGCGCGAGGTAGGGGACGACCGCCCCGCCTGCTGGCAGGGGGCCCCGCCCGTCAGCGGCTGTGCCGACCAACCGGCCCACCAGTCAGGTTAAGTGGAGACGGCTTTAGGCCAATCCACTTTCCCCGCTTGGTGGCGCCCTCCCGTAAACGCACCATCGACGTGGACCCCCAGCAGGTACACGCGAAGAGTTGGGCCTGGCCCAGTGAGCTGCCCAGCTAAGTTACTCTCTATGCGTAACTTAGGTCCATCTAGGTATAAACCCTTCACATTTTCTTTTTCCAGAGACATTGTAAAATCCATAAATAATTCAAATGGACTCCAAATTTGATGATTCAAATTTCTGGTAGTTTCTAAAATCATGAACTACCTGTTGGTGCAGCATGCACATTTTTCCAGATATCTTTTCTTCACAAATATTATCAAAATGTCATTTTTCTATTTCTGTGATAAACTTTAGAAAATCAAAGAGAGCTCAAATTTGATCCAAATGCAATGGTTCAAATTCCTAGGTGCTTGTCATATCCAAACTTAGTTTTGGAACATTTTTATTAATACTTTCTGTACCCCACCAAATAATGAGCCATTTCTTCATATTTATCAAATTTGCAAAATCCTAGGAAATTCATTTGAACTACAAATCCAGTGAAACCAACTCCTAGATGCTTCTAAAATCATGACTTGTTAAATGGGTGCCTTTGCTCATTTTTCAAAAATATATTTCTGTACACTTCTTTCAAATCCATAAACCCCTTGATTCCATCATATTGAAATGTTCCAAACTATCCATTGATCCAATACCTATGAAACTACCTTGGTCATTTCTCATATGACCAGAGGTATCCTAGAAAAGTCCAACTCCTATTTTTAGAGCACTTTTATTTTTGCCTTGTTGTGTTGCTTATTATGATTGTTTCCATCGTTAGTTGACGAAATAAATGGAGTACTCGGAGATGGACCAGAAGGTTTGAAGACTCGGAGGGACAAGGCAAGCAGCCCTTTGACCATGTTTGAGAAACCTTTTTATGCATGTCATATAATACCATAATGTTGTTGCTACGGAATCATGATGAGGTGGAACCACTTTGATGTTTTGCCACTGCACTTCCTCGTTGATACTTGCATTGTGCATGACCCTACCTTCTTATGAGGGTTATGCCGGTGGGAGTAGATAGGTATATGCTATAGTGCAAAAATGGGTCGGGGATTATGCATGGAAAGAAACAAGTGTGGTTTGACATACTTGCAAATGACCCAGTGGGTGGCACTAATGCCCCTGGGAGACAATGAGGAACTAGGGCACTACTTGGTGAAGAAGTAGTGTACCGAGGCTTGATGAAAGCGTTGTTTACAGAGATGGATTAGATTTATGTGTGACTACCGTCCCAACCAAACATGCGCAACCACTCTAACCTTATATGGGAAAGGGCATTATTGATTACCTAGGTCGATACTAGCATGGTGCCCACATTACTAGTGACAGGGGAGACATGAGGTCACTCTCGGGACGGGGTCGTGCTTGGATAGGCGGCCATGTCTGTTTTCACAGGGCACCGAACACACCGTTGGTACCCCGTGTCAGTGGTATGTGATGAATATGGGAGCAAGGCTCCACCAATTTTAAGATATGAAATGTTTGGCACGGGGCTGCTACCAATCGAGTGGACTCTATGTTAGTGTCGTCTAGGGAAAGATAGTGATCGGGTGCTTACTTCATCATTTAAACGAAACTCCACTGTAGGTGGTGTTTTCTTAGCATGAAAATGAAAACTTTGCGTGAAAATATTGGTGAGTAAGAGATACTATTCATGCTGGTCGTGGAGACAGTCGGTGAGGCCTGTATTATTTGCCAACAATTAAAAGTCTTCGTAAATCCCGGCGGACATCATGAAATCGTTACAAAGCCATTCACACGGTCGAACTTCCGCCATGCGAGGAAGATTATATTTGGGCTTCTTATTTTCTTCTTTCTTCTTCCCCTCTGAGCTCTTACTGGAGGAGCCCCTCAACAATCTCTTTATCATTTTCCTTCTGTGAAAATTTCTGAAATTTTTAGTAACTCAAAATAAAAGTTAACCAAACTCAACAAGATTGATAGCAACAACTCCTGCTAGTGCCTAGAGACTATATCATGCATTAGAACTACTTGGGACCAAGAAAATTTGACATGCAAGCTCAAGAACAAGGTCACCACAGCAGAAAAAAATGCAATAAATAAAGCACTAGAACAAAAACTAATTGGACCAATGGAGGAGTCACATACCAGGGAACAATCTCCCCAAATAGTTTGGTGAATGGTGCCTTGAGCAAGGATATCGAAAATGGCAGCAAAATGAGCTAGAACTCGGGTTTGAGCTGGTTGGTGATTTTTCTGGGAGGAAGAAGAAGAGTGTGGGTGCAGGAATAAGTGGAGGGGGGCCACGAGGGGTCCACGAGGCAGGGGGCGCGCCCTGTGAGGGGGGCGCGCCCTGGACCCTCGTGGCCAGGTGCTGGCTCCCCTCACTGTGTGTTTTGTGCCATATATTCTCAAAAATTCTAGAAAAAATCATATTTCATTTTCAGGGCATTTGGAGAACTTTTATTTTCGGGGTATTTTTTATTGCACGGATAAGTCTGGAAACAGACATAAAATACTAATTTTGCTTTATTTATCCTAATTAAAAGAAAGTAAAAGGAGGGTACAGAAGGTTGTGCTATCTAGATTCACCTATCTCATGCTCATCAAAAGGAATCCATTAACAAGGTTGATCAGGTCTTGTTAATAAACTCTTTCCGAATAACATGAAACCGGAGAATTTTCGAATAACACTAGTTTACCTCAATGGGGATATGTATGTCCCCAACAATAAGAATATCATATGCCTTCTTGACAGTAGGAAGAGGAAATTCAAAACCTCCAATAGTGATAGTTGAAAATTTTCCAATATAAGTGATACTGTGGACCTGAGGTTGTTTCCTCTAAAAGTGTACCATATGCTCATTACCATTGACATGAAAAGTGACATTGCCTTTATTGCAATCAATAACAACCCCTGCAGTATTCAAAAAGGGTCTACCAAGGATAATAGACATGCTATCGTCCTCGGGAATATCAAGTATAACAAAGTCCGTTAGAATAATAACATTTGCAACCACAACGGGCACATCCTCACAAATACCGACTTGTAGAGCAGTTGATTTATCAGCCATTTGCAAAGATATTCAGTAGGTGTCAACTTACTCAAGTCAAGTCTACGATATAAAGAGAGAGGCATAACACTAACACCGGCTCCAAGATCACATAAAGCAGTTTTAACATAGTTTCCTCTAATGGAGCAAGGTATAGTAGGTACTCCTAGATCTCCTAGTTTCTTATGCATTCCACCCATGAAAGTGTAATTGGAAAGCATGGTGGAAATTTCTATTTCAGGTATCTTTCTTTTATTGGTAATAATATCTTTCATATACTTAGCATAAGGATTTGTTTTGAGCACATCAGTCAAACGCATACGCAAGAAGATAGGTCTAATCATTTCAGCAAAGCTCTCAAAATCCTCATCATCCTTTTCTTGGATGGTTTCGGAGGAAAAGGCATGGGCTTCTGAACCCATGGTTCTCTTTCCCTACCGTGCTTCCTAGCAACAAAGTCTCTCTTATCATAACGTTGATTCTTTGATTGTGGGTTATCAAGATCAATAGTAGGTTCAATCTCTACATCATTATCATTGCTAGGTTGAGCATCATTATGAACATCATCATTTATATTATCACTAGGTTCATGTTCATTACCAGATCATGTCTCAGCATCACAAATAGATATATCATTGGTATTTTCAGGTGTGTCAGCTACAGGTTCACTAGAAGCATGCAAAGTTCTATCATTTTTCTTATTCTTCTTCTTAGAAGAACTAGGTCCATCTAAATTAGATCTCTGAGAATCTTGCTCAATTCTCTTAGGGTGGCCCTCAGGATACAAAGGTTCCTGAGTCACTTTACCACCTCTAGTTACAACTCTAACGACAAAGTCATTATTCTTACTATTTAATTCATTGAGCAAGTCATTCTGAGCCTTAAGTACTTGTTCTACTTGAGTGGTGACTGTCGGCGTCCTGGGAACCAGGGTACCCTGACTTGCCTGTCTGCGGGCCATGACGCGCTCCAACCACGGCCTGGTACGGGCCGGCTGATTGACCAGCTGTCCAAGACCCTCACGAGGGGGGCTAGGCCTCGCGAGGAGAACAACGTCAAGACCCCCTCAGGAGTGGCCTCGGCAAGGTGCTCCGAAGGGGCGGAGAATCCAAGGCCAAGCCTGCCTCAGGAGGAGGCAGTGACGTAAGCAGTGACGCACAAGCGCCAGTGGGTGCCAGCGCCCGCTAGTGGCGCAGTTGCCGTTTCGGTGCAAAGGATGCATCTCAGACACAGGTTCCCGCGGAGCGGGACAAAGGTTTCCCCTTTGGTGCAACAAGACCGAAGACTGCAAGGACGACAGGGAGGATGTCACCACCGAGCCCACCACCGCATCACCGCCTGATCCTTTTGCAGGCGAAGACTGCTTTTGTCATGGTAGGAACGTCCTTGTGTCCCCGCTCAAAAATGGCCATTGTGGGATCCCTTCCCGCCTAAACATTTCGGGGGAAGAGGACCCTGGCCGCCTATATGAGTAGCTAGGATCCTTATTGTGAGGGGTCAAGTTAGGCCAAGTCCAGTCAAGTGGAGCAAATCCATAAACTCTGCACCACGCAAAGGAGCAAGGACACTTTCCTCCTGACCCTCCTGAGCTCACCTCCTGAGCTCAGGAATCACTGTACTAGTTCATATTCCAGCCCTCCCGAGGCCAATCCACCAAAGCAGGAAGTAGGGTTTTACGACACAAGGTGGCCTGAACCTGGGTAAACTCTCGCGTGTTTCACTTGTTGTTTGCTTGAATTTCTTCACCTGGCGAGGGCGAGACGCTAGGTAGACGTGAGTGGGAGATATCTTCGTTCATGCCCCTATGTTCGTACTTCTTGGGTTTTGCGGAGCCCGTAATCCGACATTTGGCGCGCCAGGTAGGGGGCGTGTCGAGACCTCACCTCTCCGACAACCTCGTCCCGTTCTCGTCGTTGACTTCGCTCCACCGCCAAGGTGGACACACGCCGAGCCCGCGCCACCCACCGCGCCACGAACGTCGCTCAGACGGCGCCCGCGGGCAACGGTGCGCCGCTCCGCCCTAACTCGCCGGTCGCCAACGCCGCCACCGACCCGGCCATCCATGAGCAGCAGGACTCGTCGCTCCCGCCGTCCGTGCGACGCGATGGCCACACGGCGACGCCTTCACCCTCACTGGCCACGGCGTCGTCCTCGCTGGTCCGCCGCTTCCGGTCTATCAGCAGCCTACGCTGCTGATGGCGCGGGAGCTCTTGCGCTACCGCCTGGCAGATGACCTCTACGACGAGTGGCTCCATCGCATCACCGAGCTCATCAACGCCGCTGGGGAAGCACCTGCACAACGCACTCCTCCCGTCCCCAGTCGCCCCCGATGGGTAACGAAGGCCACGGAGTCCCAGCTCCGCCTCCATTCTACGGCACCGGCCAGGAGGTCCGGCGCGAGGCTCCGCGGCGTGAGCCACCCCGCAAAGCCCATGCACGCGACGAGGCGAGCTACCAGGTGATTCCGCATCCCCAGGAAGGGGCTCGCGGCCCCCCTGGCCCGCAGCGCCAGGACCGCGCGCCACAGGAGGTGGTGGCGCCAGCGCCCCAAGAACCAGCACTGCAGGCGCAGGGGGTGCCTGCGATCATGAGCGTGGCTGGATGTCGTGCCCTAGCTCCTGAGCTACAGCGCCTCGTATGGCCCAACAAGTTCAAGCCGGTCCTGCCTCCGCGCTACGACGGCACCACCGACCCCATGGAGTTCCTCCAACTCTACGAGCTGAGCATCGAGGCGTCCAACGGCTCAGAGTAGGTCATGGCGAACTGGTTCCCCAATGCTCTCAAAGATGGCGCACGCTCCTGGCTCCTGAACCTCCGCGTCAGATCCATCTCCTCCTGGGAGAGCTTCGTGAGTGTTTCGTCGCCAACTTCCAAGGCACCCGCGACCGAGCTCCGGCAGCTGCGGATCTGCGCCGCGTGAGGCAGCACCCGGGAGAGACCCAGCAAAAGTATAGCCAACGCTTCAACACCATGCACCTCCGTATCCCGAGAGTCTCGGACGAATCATCTCGGCATTCTCCAACGGCGTCCACGACGTCAGGATGTGGCAGGAGCTCGCCATCCACGAGGACCCGTGCACAGCCCTCGAGATGTTCAAGCTCGCGGCAAAGTGCGCCAGGGCGAAGGAAGGATGCCTCTCCCTCCAGGAGCTGCCTGAGGCAGAGGCGGACGACAAGAAGGCCAAGGCCAAAGAAGCAAAGTGCAAGGGACCCGCCGTGCTGGCTACATAGCCAAAAGTGAAGTGTGGCTGCGGCTACGACGACCTCCCTAGAGACAACCGACCGTACTGCGTCTTCCACAATGTCCACAACCACAACACTAACGATTACCAGGAGCTCAGGGCGATGCGTGGCGGGCGCGTCAGGCAGCGCCCTGAGCGCGAAAACCGCGGCTATGTCCGTAGAGGAGGCCGAGGTGGAGGACGTTGGGACGGCAGGAACTCGCGCTAAGGGTGACGCGAACAGCCTCGTGAAGACCACTGGCAGGAGCAGCCTCTTGACGCCCCGTGGTGCGACCAGCCTTGTGAGGGTCACCCTCCGGGTAGTGGAGGCCTGTCTCCGCTGCCACCATCACCAAGAAGGAACGACGACGACCGCCAGGGAGATGGAGCAGGGGGCTTCGAGGAGCCGCGTGTAGTTGCATGCATCTTGGGAGGAGCCCATGCTCCGGCTTCCCATCACATCTTCAAGCAGTTCTCCCGTGAGGTGAACGCGGCGCTTCCCATGCTAGACGCCGCGTGCAACCTCGGGTGGACCAAGCAAGTCATCGCCTTTGACCCCAAGGACTAGCTCAAGTGCACTGCAGCCCCATGCGCTCTCTCGATGCTCTACACCCCGACCTTCAGCAACATCCTCGTGACCAAGACCCTCATCGATGGCAGAGCTGGACTCAACATCCTCTCCGTCCAAACCTTCGAGACACTCTAGGTCCCATACGATTAGCTCCACCCGACCTAGCCATTCTACGGAGTCACGGATGGCTCCACACTCCCGATGGGGCAAGTTCGCCTTCCCGTCACATTTGGTGACCGCGACAACTATCACACCGAGCTCATCGACTTCGACGTTGCCAACATCCACCTCCCGTACAACGCCATCCTTGGGTATCCTGCACTCGCCAAGTTCATGGTGGCGACCCATCACGGCTACAACGTCCTCAGGATGCCCGGGAGAGGCGGAGTCATCACGATCGCCTCCGACGAGAAGGAAGCGGTGCGTTCCCTGGAGCGCACCTACTAAACTGCGGCGGTCGAATGCTCCAATGAGGATGGAGCCGTCCTCACCCTGCAGACCGCCCCCAAGAAGAAGAACCTGCCCATCAACGGACCTCAGGATGCAGGGGCTCCTGACGGCTCCGCCTTAGGACTCGCGCCTGCCGACGAGGAGCCCTCCACTCTCGCATAGGGAGACGCGCCCGACGCCCCTCTCGTGACGGGCTCAGGGGCTCTCCTATGAAGTGTTTCCGGACTGACCAGCGTCTCGAGGGAAGTGTTCGGGCACCACCTGCAGGCGTGTCTTGACGCGCGTTTTTGTGAGCCCAGCGTGGACCGCACGGCGCTGGGGGCTCAGGACTTCATCGACAAGGTTACTGAAGAACTTCAGTACGCAAGGCTCATCCATGGTGGGCGTAACCGCACAACCCCAAGCTGACCTGCCCGCGGACCAAGTGACCACTTCCGCGTCTGCGTTGACATCGCGGGTCTCAACCGAGCCACCTCTCAGGAGCCCTCCTGGCCGACGGCGGTCGGCCAGAGGAGGGCCCTCCCCTACAGCTACGTCCGCACACTCTTCAGCTTCCGCAACGCAGCTGCCATGTTCTAGCATCTCGCGCAGCAGGCCTTTGGGGCTCAGGAGGCTCAGTGGCAGGCGGTCCGAATGGAGCAAGAACCGGACCCCCGCGACCAATGAGAGCCTTTGGAGCCCCTGGGCCTCAGGAGCCCAACGATCTTCAGGAGAAACCCGCATTGCTCGCGTCTTTAGCTACCCCAACTCTTCTTCGACAAGTATCAGGTGATGCTTCAGGTATCCAATCGAGGGCACCCCCGGGCTGCATCATCCTCAGACTGCTGGGGGCTATTGCCCCGCAGTTGTCTCCCTTTTTGTGCATGATCAAGGCTAGTTGCTTCTTTCCATTCGCATTATCTACATGCTTGGCGTTCTCACCGCCACTGAGGTCATGAGCCCTTGCGAGCCCACTCACGGCCGCCCCATGATTAAGGACTGGCACGGCGTCTGTGCTCGGGTCCGTCGCTGCAACGTCACTAAACCCAAGGGCTGAGCTCTGTCTCGTGAGCCATTCCCGTGACGTCACCTCCGGTGGTCCATGGTGCCGTGTTCTCGCATGGGCTAATCGTGGATGGGTAAGTAGGGGCCTGTGGCAGGTGCCTCGCTCACGCGGGAACCGCGCGCCGGTTGTTTTTCTTTTGGACCGTTCCATGAGAAGACTGGGCACGACGTCTGTGCTCGGGTCCGTCCTTGCAGTATCGACAAATCCAGCGGCTGAGCTCGGTCTCGCGAGCCATTCCCGTGACATCACCTCCTAGGGTCGCTGGTGTTGCGGTCTTCTCATGCGATACCCTCTAGAGATGCACTCGGCGTAGGTTGACACAACACCTCTCTTTTCACATTTTGCAAAAGAAGACTCAGGCGGAACCCGCCTCAGGGTAGGGTCTCGTGAGTGATGCGTAAGCTCACGAGAACTTCCTCAGAGTCATTCAGCTCGCCTTGAGGAGGGCCCATATACACCTTGGCTGTCCTACCGTGCAAGCCACGTGTCAGGACGAGGATGTACACGCCCCGGAGTCTCTCCCGGTGGGAGGCTCCCTCCCACGGTCCAGTCGAAGTACCATGCTCCGCGCTGGCAGAACCAACCGAGGAGGGGTTATGCCCACGAACCAACGGAAGCGCCAAGCTCCGTGCTGGCCGCTACGACCGAGGCGCGGTTATGCCCACACTCCGCGCAAGTGTGGTAGCTCTATGCTCCGCGCTAGTTATAAACAACCGAGGGCGGCCCCCAGTGGTCGCACCAACCTCACGGAGCTTTTCAGCTCACGATGCTCACAGGTTCACCTTGGATGGGTGATACGTCTCCAACGTATCTATACTTTTTTATTGTTCCATGCTATTATTTATGAAGTCTTGGATGTTTAATGGGTTTTATCATTCACTTTTATATCATTTTTGGGACTAACCTACTAACCCAAAGGCCCAGTCCAGATTGCTGTTTTTTGCTTATTTCAGGGTTTTGCAGAAAAGGAATATCAAACGGAGTCCAAACGGAATGAAACCTTCGCCAGAGATATTTTTGGAGAAAATCACGCACGCGGAGCTTCAGGACCAAGTCAGGGGACAGAGAGGTGGCCCTCGAGGGTGGGGGGTGCGCCCCCCTTCCCAGGGCGCGCCCCCCTGCCTTGAGGCCCCCTCGTGTGTCCCCCGGTGCCCTCCTTCCTATATATGTCCACGTACACCAAAAACTACATACGCAGAGAGAAAACCCTAATTCCACCGCCGTAGCTTCTGTTCCCGTGGAGATCCCATCTTGGAGCCTGTTCCGGGAGGGGGATCCATCACGGAGGCCTTCATCATCATCATCATCGCCCTCACCATGAGTTGTGAGTAGTTTACCACAGACCTTTGGGTCCATAGCTAGTGTCTAGATAGCTTCTTCTCTCTCTCTGTATCTCAATACAAAGTTCTCCTCGGTCTTCGAGGAGATCTATTCGATGTAATCTCTTTTTGCGGTGTGTTTGTCGAGGTCCGATGAATTGTGAGTTTATGATCAAGGTTATCTATGAAAGATATTTGGTTCTTCTCTGAACTTTTTATGTGTGCTCATAATATCCTTACAAGTCTATTCTAATTATTGGTTTGGTTTGGCCTACTAGATCTATGGTTCTTGCAATGGGAGAAGTGCTTGGCTTTGGGTTTAATCTTGCGGTGTCCTTTCCCAGTGACAGTAGGGGCAGCAAGGCACGTATTGTATTGTTGCCATCGAGGATAAAAAGATGGGGTTTTCATCATATTGCTTGAGTTTATCCCTCTACATCATGTCATCTTGCTTAAGGCGTTACTCTGTTCGTATGAACTCAATACACTAGATGCATGCTGGATAGCGGTCAATGTGTGGAGTAACAGTAGTAGATGCAGAATCGTTTTGGTCTACTTGTCTCGGACGTGATGCCTATATACAATGATCATGCCTAGATAGTCTCATAATTATTCGCTTTTCTATCAATTGCTCGACAGTAATTTGTTTACCCGCCGTAGAATATCGCTATCATGAGAGAAGCCACTAGAGAAAACTATGGCCCCTGGGTCTATTCTCAACATATCAATCTACATCTACTTTACTTCTACCGCTTTTATTTGTTGTTTTATTAAACCAAAAATACCAAAAATATAATTATCATCTCTACCAAATCTCACTTTCGTAAGTGACCGTAAAGGGATTGACAACCCCTTATCGCGTCGGCTGCGAAGTTCTTATTTGTTTGTGCAGGTGCGAGGGACTCCCGCGTCCTCTCCTGCTGGATTGATACCTTGGTTCTCAAAAACTGAGGGAAATACTTATGCTACTGTGCTGCATCTCCCTTTCCTCTTCGAGGGAATACAACTCAAGCTCAAGAGGTAGCAAGAAGAATTTCTCGCGCCGTTGCCGAGGAGACTCACGCCAAGTCAAGTCAAGATTTGCCACCCCGTCAACTAGCCAATTTCTGGCGCCGTTGCTGGGGAGGCTTACACAAAAGTCATATACCAAGTACCTATCACAAACCCTTATCCTTCGCATTACATTTATTTGCCTCTTGTTTTCCTCTCCCCCACTTCACCCTTGTCGTTTTATTTGCCCTTCTTCCGTCGTGTGTTTATCGTTCGCTTGCTTCTTGTTTGCTTGTGTCCTATGTGCCCTCAATTAGCTTTCATCTTCACTTGCTAAAGTATGGATCCTCATCCACTTGCTAATCTCTTTAAGAGATCCGATTATGTTGAACCTATTGCTAGTGAGCTGCATACACTAGATTATCTTTATGGGGTTTTGCTTGAAATTTATGAATCTGAAAATTGTGAGGAATTGTTAAAAGAAAAAGTGATTCATGATAGCTTGTTAAGTAAAAATAATGATTGTAATGATGTTACTATAAATTCTATTGATGTCAATTGTGCTAATGATATGCAAAACCCTAAGCTTGGGGATGCTGGTATTGCTATGTCCACTACTTGTTGCAATGATCATGATTGGGGTGATTCTTCTTATGATCTTGAAAATTTATTTAAGCCCAATGATATATATGAGATTGATAACAGTGTTTGCAATAATATTGAAAGTGGGTTTGAAAGAGTGTCAACTTTAGATCCCACATATTTGGAGAATGTTCAATCTTATGAAATTTTTGATAAAAGTGGGGTTGGAGAGGTCATGACTTTAGTTAATGTTGATCCCACTATTTTGGAAGAGTGTCAACTTCATATGCATGTGGATCGTGTTGAGAATATGTTCTGTGATAGCTATATTGTTGAATTTGCTTATGATCCTACATGCAATTATTACGAGAGAGGAAAATATGGTCATAGAAATCTTCATGTTACTAAATTACATCTCTTCATGTTGAGATTGATCTTGTTTCTTTCTTCTTCCTTGCATACGCTAGATCTTGCTTGCTATGATAATTTGTTTTGCTTATAAAATGCCTATGCATAGGAAGTATGTTAGACTTAGATGTGTTGGTCACATGTTTTATGATGCTCTCTTTGTGCCTCAATTCTTATCTTTCATGTGAGCATCATTGAATTCTCAAGCCTAGCTAGGGGCGTAAAACGATAGCGCTTGTTGGGAGGCAACCCAACTTTATGTTTTTTGTTTTTGTTGCTGTTAGGGAATAAATATTGCATCTAGCCTCTGATTAGATATGGTTTCATGTTTTGTTTAGTGTTTGTGCCAAGTAGAACCATTGGGAAGACTTGTGTGAAGTTTATGTGATCTTGCTGTGAAAAACAGAATCGTTAGCGCTCGCTAAAGTAGTCGTGGGTTTTACTGGAGCGTGCTTTTTAGTCGATTATTTTTTCTGCTGATTGGTAGACAAATTTCGCAAATTTAAAAATTTAGTTTGATTTTTTTGGAGTTCCAGAAGTAGGCGAACCCTGCAGATTACTGCAGACTGTTCTGTTTTTGACATATTCTGTTTTTCGTGTGTTGTTTGCTTATTTCGATGCATCTATGAGTAATATTGGAGGATATGAACCATAGAGAACTTGGAGTACAGTAGGTTTAACACCAATTTAAACAAAGATTGAATTCATTGCTGTACCTTTGAGTAGTGGTTTGCTTTCTCATACTAACGGAGCTCACGAGAATTTTTGTCTAAGTTTTGTGTTGTGAAGTTTTCATGTTTTGAGTATTGCTTTGATGGACTATGGAACAAGGAGTAGCAAAGGCCTAAGCTTGGGGATGCCCAAGGCACCCCAAGTAAATTCAAGATAATCAAAAGCCTAAGCTTGGGGATGCCCCGGGAAGGCATCCCCTCTTTCGTCTTCATCCAACGGTAACTATACTTGGAGCTATATTTTTATTCACAACATGCTACGTGTTTTGCTTGGAGCGTCTTGTATAATTTGAGTCTTTGCTTGTTAGTTTGCCACAATCATCCTTGCTGGAAACACCTATTTGAGAGAGTTAAACATGGCCTATAAATTATTAGAACACTCTAAGTGCATCACTTATATCTTTTTAGTTGAATAGTTTTTTGCTCTAGTGCTTCACTTATATCTTTTAGAACATGGTGGTGGTAATATTTTGTAGAAATTTTTGAACTCTCATGATACACTTATATCTATTTGACAGTCTATTAAAACAGCATGGTAAATTGTTTAGGCTAAAGAAACTAGTCTTCACATGATAAACATCCAATGTCAATGTAGTAAAAATCTTCACACCAAGTGCATGGAATAGAATGAGATGTTGGATGCTTGATAATTGTTTTGAGACATGATGATAGCGCTATTAGAGTCATGCTAGTGGAGTTATTATTAAATTGAGAAATACTTGTGTTAAGGTTAGTGATTCCCGTATCATGCAGGTATGGTGAACCTGAAGGAAATATGCCCTAGAGGCAATAATAATAATGTTATTTGTATTTCCTTATATCATGACAAATGTCTTTTATTCATGCTAGAATTGTATTAACCGGAAACTTAGTACATGTGTGGATACATAGACAAAACAGTATGTCCCTAGTATGCCTCTACAAGACTAGCTCATTGATCAAAGATGGTTATGTTTCCTAGCCATAGACATGAGTTGTCATTTGATCAACGGGATCACATCATTAGGAGAATGGTGTGATGGACTAGACCCATCCGTTAGCATAGCACTATGATCGTTTAGTTTTACTGCTATTGCTTTCTTCATGACTTATACATGTTCCTATGACTATGAGATTATGCAACTCCCGAATACCGTAGGAACACCTTGTGTGCTATCAAACGTCACAACGTAACTGGGTGATCATAAAGATGCTCTACAGGTGTCTCCGAAACTATTCGTGGTGTTGGCATATATCAAGATTAGGATTTGTCACTCCGAGTGTCGGAGAGGTATCTCTGGACCCTCTCGGTAATGCACATCATAATAAGCCTTGCAAGCAAATGACTAATGAGTTAGTCACGAGATGATGTATTACGGAACGAGTAAAGAGACTTGCTGGTAACGAGATTGAACTAGGTATTGAGATACCGACGATCGAATCTCGGGCAAGTAACAAGATGACAAAGGGAACAATGTATGTTGTTATGCGGTTCGACCGATAAAGATCTTCGTAGAATATGTAGGAGCCAATATGGGCATCCAGGTTCCGCTATTGGTTATTGACTGGAGAGGTGTCTCGGTCATGTCTACATAGTTCTCGAACCCGTAGGGTCCACACGCTTAAACGTTCGTTGACGATATAGTATTTAATGAGTTATGTGTGTTGGTGACCGAATGTTATTCGGAGTCCCGGATGTGATCACGGACATGACGAGGAACTCCGGAATGGTCCGGAGATAAAGATTAATATATGAGATAATAGTGTTTGACCTCCGGAAGGGTTCCGGAATTCACCGGAATGTGTTCCGGATGTTTCCCGAAGTGTTTGGGTACGAGAACACTTTATTTGGGCCAAAAGGGAAATCACACAAGGTTTATGGAAGGCGCAAAAGGAAGTTTTGCGGAGTCCAGGGGCCGGACGCCAGGGTCCCTGGCGTCTGGGTCCAGACGCCGGGAACCCTGGCGTCTGGCCCTGGAGTCCGAGAAGGACTCTTGCCTTTCGGGTGAAACCGACTTTGTCAAGGCTTTTACTCCAAGTTTCGACCCCAAGGCTCAACATATAAATAGAGGGGTAGGGCTAGCACCCAAGACACATCAAGATACACCAAGCCGTGTGCCGGCTACCCCGACCCTCTAGTTTATCCTTCGTCTAGTTTCTGTAGTGCTTGGCGAAGCCCTGCAGAGATTGTTCTTCATCAACAACCGTCACCACGCCGTCGTGCTGTCGGAACTCATTTACTACTTCGCCCGTCTTGCTGGATCAAGAAGGCGAGGGCGTCATCGAGCTGAACGTGTGCTGAACGCGGAGGTGCCATACGTTCGGTACTAGATCGGGACGGATCGTGAAGGTGCACGACTACATCAACCGCGTTGATAAACTCTTCCGCTTTCGGTCTACGAGGGTACGTAAACACACTCTCCCCTCTCGTTGCTATGCATCTAGTAGATAGATCTTGCGTGATCGTAGGAATTTTTGAAAATACTACGTTCCCCAACAGTGGCATCATGAGCCAGGTCTATGCGTAGATGATATGCACGAGTAGAACACAATGAGTTGTGGGCGATACTAGTCATACTGCTTACCAGCATGTCATACTTTGCTTCGGCGGTATTGTGAGATGAAGCGGCCCGGACCGACATTACACGTACGCTTACGCGAGACTGGTTTCACCGCTATGAGCACTCGTTGCTTAAAGGTGACTGGCGGGTGTCTGTCTCTCTCACTTTAGCTGAATCAAGTGTGGCTACGCCCGGTCCTTGTGAAGGTTAAAACAGCACATACTTGACGAAACATCGTTGTGGTTTTTGTATGCGTAGGTAAGAACGGTTCTTGCTAAGCCCGTAGCAGCCACGTAAAACTTGCAACAACAAAGTAGAGGACGTCTAACTTGTTTTTGCAGGGCATGTTGTGATGCGATATGGTCAAGACATGATGAGTTATACGGTTTTGTATGAGATGATCATGTTTTGTAATGTTATCGGCAACTGGCAGGAGCCATATGGTTGTCGCTTTATTGTATGAAATGCAATCGCCATGTAATTGCTTTACTTTATCACTAAGCGGTAGCGATAGTCGTAGAAGCAGTATTTGGCGAGACGACAACGATGCTACGATGGAGATCAAGGTGTCGCGCCGGTGACGAAGGTGATCATGACGGTGCTTTGGAGATGGAGATCAAAAGCACAAGATGATGATGGCCATATCATGTCACATATTTTGATTGCATGTGATGTTTATCTTATTATGCTTCTTATTTTGCTTAGAACGACGGTAGCATTATAAGATGATCCCTTACTAAATTTCAAGGTATAAGTGTTCTCCCTGAGTATGCACCGTTGCGAAAGTTCGTCGTGCCGAGACACCACGTGATGATCGGGTGTGATAAGCTCTACGTTCAAATACAACGGGTGTAAGCCAGTTTTGCACATGCAGAATACTCGGGTTAAACTTGACGAGCCTAACATATGCAGATATGGCCTCGGAACACTGGAGACCGAAAGGTCGAGCGTGAATCATATAGTAGATATGATCAACATAAGATGTTCACCATTGATACTACTCCATCTCACGTGATGATCGGACATGGTTTAGTTGATTTGGATCACGTGATCATTTAGATGACTAGAGGGATGTCTATCTAAGTGGGAGTTCTTTAATTAATATGATAAAATTGAACTTTAATTTATCATGAACTTAGTCCTGATAGTTTTTGCATATCTATGTTGTTGTAGATCAATGGCCCGTGCTACCGTTATTTTGAGTTTTAATGCATTCCTATAGAAAGCTAAGTTGAAAGATGATGGTAGAAATTACACGGACTGGGTCCGTAACTTGAGGATTATCCTCATTGCTGCACAGAAGAATTATGTCCTTGAAGCACCGCTAGGTGACATGCCCCCTCCCGCTAATGTAGACGCTTTGAACGTCTGGCAGTCGCGGTCTGATGACTACACGATAGTTCAGTGTGCCATGCTTTACGGCTTAGAACCGGGACTTCAATGACGTTTTGAACGTCATGGACCATATGAGATGTTCCAGGAGTTGAAGTTAATATTTCAAGCAAATGCCCGGATTGAGAAATATGAGATTTCCAATAAGTTCTATAGCTGCAAGCTGGAGGAGAATAGTTCTATCAGTGAACACTTGCTTAGAATGTCTGGGTACTACAATCATATGACTCAACTTGGTTGCAAAGTTGACGAGGATAGTGTTATTGATAGAGTTCTTCAATCACTGCCACCAAGCTATAAAGGCTTCGTGATGAACTATAATATGCAAGGGATGCAAAAGACAATTCCCGAGCTCTTCGCTATGCTCAAGGCTGCGGAGGTAGAAATCAAAAAGGAGCATCAAGTGTTGATGGTTAACAAGACCACTAGTTTCAAGAAAAAGGGCAAGGGAAAGAAGGGGAACTTCAAGAAGAATAGCAAGACAGTTGCTACTCCCACGAAGAAACCCAAGTCTGGAGCCAAGCCTGAAACTGAGTGCTTCTACTGCAAGGGGACTGGACACTGGAAGCGGAACTGCCCCAAGTATTTGGCGGATAAGAAGGATGTCAAGGTGAACAAAGGTATATGTGATATACAAGTTATTGATGTGTACCTTACTAATGCTCGTAGTAGTACCTGGGTATTTGATACCGGTTCGGTTGCTAATATTTGTAACTCGAAACAGGGACTACGGATTAAACGAAGATTGACTAAGGACGAGGTGACGATGCGCGTGGGAAATGGTTCCAAAGTCGATGTGATCGCCGTCGGCACGCTACCTCTACATCTACCTTCGGGATTAGTTTTAGACCTAAGTAATTGTTATTTGGTGCCATCGTTGAGCATGAACATTATATCTGGATCTTGTTTGTTGCGAGACGGTTATTCAATTAAATCAGAGAATAATGGTTGTTCTATTTTTATGAATAATATCTTTTATGGTCATGCACCCTTGAAGAGTGGTCTATTCTTATTAGATCTCGATTGTAGTGTTACACAAATTCATAATATTGAAACCAAAAGATGCAAGGTTAATAATGATAGTGCAACTTATTTGTGGCACTGCCGTTTGGGTCATATTGGTGTAAAGCGCATGAAGAAACTCCATAGTGATGGACTTTTGGAATCACTTGATTATGAATCACTTGGTCCTTGCGAACCATGCCTCATGGGCAAGATGACTAAAACTCCGTTCTCCGGAACTATGGAGCGAGCAACAGATTTGTTGGAAATCATACATACTGATGTATGTGGGCCAATGAGTGTTGAAGCTCACGGTGGGTATCGTTATTTTCTGACCTTCACTGATGATTTGAGCAGATATGGGTATATCTACTTAATGAAGCACAAGTCTGAAACATTTGAAAAGTTCAAAGAATTTCAGAGTGAAGCAGAGAATCATCGTAACAAGAAAATAAGGTTTCTACGATCTGATCATGGAGGAGAATATTTGAGTTACGAGTTTGGTCTTCATTTAAAACAATGTGGAATAGTTTCACAGCACACGCCACCCGGAACACCACAGTGTAATGGTGTGTCCGAACGTCGTAACCGTACTTTATTGGATATGGTGCGATCTATGATGTCTCTTACCGATTTACCGCTATCATTTTGGGGTTATGCTTTAGAGACAGCTGCATTCACGTTAAATAGGGAACCATCTAAATCCGTTGATACGACACCTTATGAACTATGGTTTGGCAAGAAACCAAAGTTGTTGTTTCTTAAAGTTTGGGGCTGCGATGCTTATGTGAAAAAGCTTCAACCTGATAAGCTCGAACCCAAGTCGGAGAAATGTGTCTTCATAGGATACCCAAAAGAAACGGTTGGGTACACCTTCTATCACAGATCCGAAGGCAAGATATTCATTGCTAAGAATGGATCCTTTCTAGAGAAGGAGTTTCTCTCGAAAGAAGTGAGTGGGAGGAAAGTAGAACTTGATGAGGTAATTGTACCTTCTCCTGAATTGGAAAGTAGTACATCACAGAAAATTGTTCCAGTGATTCCTACACCAATCAGTGAGGAAGTTAATGATGATGATCATGAAACTTCGGATCAAGTTTCTGCTGAACGTCGTAGATCAACCAGAGTACGTTCCGCACCAGAGTGGTACGGCAACCCAGTTCTGGAAATCATGTTACTAGACCATGATGAACCTACGACCTATGAGGAAGCGATGATGAGCCCAGATTCCGCAAAATGGCTTGAGGACATGATATCTGAGATAGGATCCATGTATGAGAACAAAGTATGGACTTTGGTTGACTTGCCCGATGATCGGCAAGCCATCGAAAATAAATGGATCTTCAAGAGGAAGACTGACGCTGACGGTAATGTTACTGTTTACAAAGCTCGACTTGTTGCGAAAGGGTTTCGACAAGTTCAAGGAGTTGACTACGATGAGACTTTCTCACCTGTAGCGATGCTTAAGTCTGTCCGAATCATGTTAGCAATTGCCGCATTTTATGATTATGAAATCTGGCAAATGGATGTCAAAACTGCATTCCTGAATGGATATCTCAAAGAAGAGTTGTATATGATGCAACCAGAAGGTTTTGTCGATCCAAAAGGTGCTAACAAAGTATGCAAGCTCCAGCGATCCATCTATGGACTGGTGCAAGCATCTCGAAGTTGGAATATACGCTTTGATGAGGTGATCAAAGCATATGGTTTTATACAGACTATTGGAGAAGCATGTATTTACAAGAAAGTGAGTGGGAGCTCTGTAGCATTTCTAATATTATATGTGGATGACATATTATTGATTGGAAATGATATAGAATTTCTGGATAGCATAAAAGGATACTTGAATAAGAATTTTTCAATGAAAGACCTCGGTGAAGCTGCTTATATATTAGGCATCAAGATCTATAGAGATAGATCAAGACGCTTAATTGGACTTTCACAAAGCACATACCTTGATAAGATTTTGAAGAAGTTCAAAATGGATCAGTCAAAGAAAGGGTTCTTGCCTGTATTACAAGGTATGAAGTTGAGTAAGACTCAATGCCCGACCACTGCAGAAGATAGAGAGAAAATGAAAGTCATTCCCTATGCCTCAGCCATAGGATCTATCATGTATGCAATGCTGTGTACCAAACCTGGTGTGTGCCTTGCTATAAGTCTAGCAGGGAGGTACCAAAGTAATCCAGGAGTGGATCACTGGACAGCGGTCAAGAACATCCTGAAATACCTGAAAAGGACTAAGGATATGTTTCTCGTATATGGAGGTGACAAAGAGCTCGTCGTAAACGGTTACGTCGATTCTAGCTTTGACACTGATCCGGATGACTCTAAGTCACAAACCGGATATGTATTTTTATTGAACGGTGGAGCTGTCAGTTGGTGTAGTTCTAAGCAGAGCGTCGTGGCGGGATCTACGTGTGAAGCGGAATACATAGCTGCTTCGGAAGCAGCAAATGAAGGAGTCTGGATGAAGGAGTTCATATCCGATCTAGGTGTTATACCTAGTGCATCGGGTCCAATGAAAATCTTTTGTGACAACACTGGAGCAATAGCCTTGGTGAAGGAATCCAGGTTTCACAAGAGAACAAAGCACATCAAAAGACGCTTCAATTCCATCCGCGATCTAGTCAAGGAAGGAGACATAGAGATTTGCAAAATACATACGGATCTGAATGTTGCAGACCCGTTGACTAAGCCTCTTCCACGGGCAAAACATGATCAGCACCAGGACTCCATGGGTGTGAGGATCATCACTTTGTAATCTTGATTATTGACTCTAGTTCAAGTGGGAGACTGAAGGAAATATGCCCTAGAGGCAATAATAATAATGTTATTTGTATTTCCTTATATCATGATAAATGTCTTTTATTCATGCTAGAATTGTATTAACCGGAAACTTAGTACATGTGTGGATACATAGACAAAACAGTATGTCCCTAGTATGCCTCTACTAGACTAGCTCATTGATCAAAGATGGTTATGTTTCCTAGCCATAGACATGAGTTGTCATTTGATCAACGGGATCACATCATTAGGAGAATGGTGTGATGGACTAGACCCATCCGTTAGCATAGCACTATGATCGTTTAGTTTTACTGCTATTGCTTTCTTCATGACTTATAAATGTTCCTATGACTATGAGATTATGCAACTCCCGAATACCGTAGGAACACCTTGTGTGCTATCAAACATCATAACGTAACTGGGTGATCATAAAGATGCTCTACAGGTGTCTCTGAAAGTATTCATGGTGTTGGCATAGATCAAGATTAGGATTTGTCACTCCGAGTGTCGGAGAGGTATCTCTGGGCCCCCTTGGTAATGCACATCATAATAAGCCTTGCAAGCAAATGACTAATGAGTTAGTCACGAAATGATGTATTACGGAACGAGTAAAGAGACTTACCGGTAACGAGATTGAACTAGGTATTGAGATACCGACGATCGAATCTCGGGCAAGTAACATACCGATGACAAAGGGAACAATGTATGTTGTTATGCGGTTCGACCGATAAAGATCTTCGTAGAATATGTAGGAGCCAATATGGGCATCCAGGTTCCGCTATTGTTTATTGACCGGAGAGGTGTCTCGGTCATGTCTACATAGTTCTCGAACCCGTAGGGTCCGCACGCTTAAACGTTCGTTGACGATATAGTATTTAATGAGTTATGTGTCTTGGTGACCGAATGTTATTCGGAGTCCCGGATGTGATCACGGACATGACGAGGAACTCCGGAATGGTCCGGAGATAAAGATTAATATATGAGATAATAGTGTTTGACCTCCGGAAGGGTTCCGGAATTCACCGAAAGGGGTTCCAGATGTTTCCCGAAGTGTTTGGGTACGAGAACACTTTATTTGGGCCAAAAGGGAAAGCACACAAGGTTTATGGAAGGCGCAAAAGGAAGTTTTGCGGAGTCCAGGGGCCAGATGCCATGGTCCCTGGCGTCTGGGTCCAGACGCCGGGAACCCTGGCGTCTGGCCCTGGAGTCCGAGAAGGACTCTTGCCTTTCGGGTGAAACCGACTTTGTGAAGGCTTTTACTCCAAGTTTCGACCCCAAGGCTCAACATATAAATAGAAGGGTAGGGCTAGCACCCAAGACACATCAAGATACACCAAGCCGTGTGCCGGCTACCCCGACCCTCTAGTTTATCCTCCGTCTAGTTTCTGTAGTGCTTGGCGAAGCCCTACAGAGATTGTTCTTCATCAACAACCGTCACCACGCCGTCTTGCTGTCGGAACTCATTTACTACTTCGCCCGTCTTGCTGGATCAAGAAGGCGAGGGCGTCATCGAGCTGAACGTGTGCTGAACACGGAGGTGCCGTATGTTCGGTACTAGATCGGGGACGGATCGTGAAGGTGCACGACTACATCAACCGCGTTGATAAACGCTTCCGCTTTCGGTCTACGAGGGTACGTAGACACACTCTCCCCTCTCGTTGCTATGCATCTAGTAGATAGATCTTGCGTGATCGTAGGAATTTTTGAAAATACTACATTCCCCAACAGAACCGCTATGTGACGAAGTTAGAGCATGAGGTATTTGTAGAGTGCCAACCTTTGTGTGGAGGTCGGGGGCGCTCGATGGTTAACTCCTACCAACACCCCCCCTAGGAGCATGCGTTGATTGGTTTGTTTTGATGACTCGTAAATTTTTTCAATAAGTACATGAGTTCTTATGACTGATGTTGAGTCCACGGATTATACACACTCTCACCCTTCCACCATTGCTAGCCTCTCTTGTACCGCGCAACTTTCACCGGTACCACAAACCAACTATATATCCTTCCTCAAAACAGCCACCATATTGTTCCTCAAAACAGCCACCATACCTACCTATCATGGCATTTCCATAGCCATTCCGAGATATATTGCCATGCAACTTTCCACCGTTCCGTTTATATGACACGCATCATATTGTCATAGTGCCATGCATGATCATGTAGTTGACATCGTAGTTGTGGCAAAGCCACCATGCATAATTTTTCATATGTGTTGCTCTTGATTCATTGCTCATACCGGTACACCGCCGAAGGCATTCATGTAGAGTCATACTTGTTGTGGTATCAAGTTGTAACAAAAAGTGTGATGATCATCATTATTAGAGCATTGTCCCATGTGAGGAAAGGCTAATAAAAAAAAGATGGCCCAAAAAAATATAGAGAGGGGCTAATAAAAAAAAGAAGCCCCTCCAAAAAATGAGAGAAAAGAGAGAAGGGACAATTGCTACTATCTTTTTTCCACACTTGTGCTCCAAAGTAGCACCATGATCTTCATTGTAGAGAGTCTCATGTTTAGTCACTTTCATATGCTAGTGGGAATTTCTCATTATAGAACTTGGCTTGTATATTTGAAAGTGCAGTATATCGACTAGAGGGGGGGTGAATAGACGATTTTTATGAAATGCTTCAAAACATGATAGTTTCGAAGACAAATGATAAGCTTGAGTCTATTTGTATGCAGCGGAAAGTGGACTACACTAGGTAAGCCATAGTCATGTATTCAATGAAATGAAAGCATGAAGACTAATAGCAACTAGGCAGCAGTGATGATAAAGGAAGAAGGAATGAAGCCAATCACAACAGGTAGATACTCAGTGAAGCCAATCAGATAAGGCAAGCTTGCTATGTCTTCACAACATAAAGCCGTAAGTAAAAGGAAGGAGAGGATAGAACATGTGGCTCGGGGAAGACAGTGATTTGTTAGACCAGTTCCAGTTGCTGTGACAACTGTGCGTCTGGTTAGGGAGGCTGAGATTTAACTCAGAAGACCGCGTCTTCACCTCGTTCCCCTTGAGCTAAGAACACCTAGTCCTCGCCCAATCACTCTGGTAAGTCTTCAAGGTAGACTTCCAAACCTTCACAGACTTCGTTCACCGGCAATCCACAATTACTCTTGGATGCTCAGAACGTGACGCCTAACCGGCTGGAGGAAACACAGTCCTCAAGTGTAATAAGTCTTCAGGTCACACAGACAGAAAGACTTCAGTGATGCCTAACACTCTTTGGCTTTGGGTGTATGGGCTTTGTCCTTGCAAGGATTTCTCTCTCTAATGCTTCGGAGGTGGGTTGCTCTCAAACGACAAAAGCCGTGCAATAACTCTGAGCAGCCACCAATTTATGGTGTAGGGGGTGGGCTATTTATAGCCACTAGGCAACCCGACCTGATTTGTCCGAAGTGACCCTGGGTCACTCAGGAACTGACACGTGTTCCAACGGTCAGATTTCAAACACACACGGCAACTTTACTTGAGCTCCAAGTAAAGCTGACTCATCCGCCTCTGGACAAGATTTGCTCTCATAGTGTTCGCTCGAAGACATAGGATTTTGTTGAGCATCACTTCAGTCACTCTGACTTAGTTCACTTGGACCCCACTTAACAGTGCGGTGGTTCCTATGACTCAATAAAGAAGAAAAGGAAACCGCAACAACTCTACATCTTCGCTTTCCATAGTCTTCACTCAATGTCTTCTCATGTCATAGTCTTCAATATGATTATCTTCATATAGCACCACTGATATCAATGTCTTCATACATTTTTAAGGGTCATCTCCTGTAGGTTAACCAAGTCAATGAGGGACTACCACCTGTGTGATCCTGCAATTCTCACAAACACATTAGTCCCTCAACCAGGTTTGTCGTCAATACTCCAAAACCAACTAGGGGTGGCACTAGATGCACTTACAATCTCCCCCTTTTTGGTGATTGATGACAAACTGGTTGAAGTTTTCAACAGGGATAAAGATATGTGAAATTGTAAAGGATAAAGGTATTGTCTTCGTAAGTAGCAAAAGGCTCCCCCTGAAGATGTGCATATAGTTGATTTGCCTTTGAATGCAAATGCACATGGCAGGTTGTACTTGTGGAGATCCTCTTCAACTTATGAAGACAATTCATCATTCATAATTGATATATCGAAGATAATGACATGCACAATGAAAAATGGACGTCTGCAAAAATGA
This sequence comes from Secale cereale, assembly GCA_902687465.1. Taxonomy (NCBI): domain Eukaryota; kingdom Viridiplantae; phylum Streptophyta; class Magnoliopsida; order Poales; family Poaceae; genus Secale; species Secale cereale. The sequence continues at coordinate 391,689,115 of LR738712.1, forward strand.
CTAAGTGCGGAATATATGGTAGCGGATGTGGAATTTATCATCGCATTACAGAGTAGCATAAAAAAGTAGCAAACGACCATCAGTTTAAGTGTTACAACTCAAAGAACCAAATGTAGCAAAACGAGAATTGTAAGCACTAGGCAAATTATAAAAGCACCCGCCCATATGGACCCGCTTGAAGACTATCAACTCATATGCTTCTCCCCCTTTTGTCAGTAAGGACCAAAAATGTTTGAAGACATAGAGCCTCTACTCGTTCCCAGGTGGAGCAGAAGAGGATGCAGTGTCGGTGTTGTCGTTTGGCGGTGCAGAGGTGGTTGGTGCAGTGTCGATGCGCGCTGAAGTAGGAGGCGGTGAAGTAGCATCATCCTGATCATCGATCACCCTGGCGTCAATTGTTGCAGCGGAGGAAGAGTACTCAGAGTCTTCAAGGGATGGAGTTCGATGCATAATAGCAGTCCTAGGAGGAGTGTTGTCAAACTTGAATCTCTCAGTGAAGCCATCGTCTTGAAGATCCGCTTCAGCACTTAGTAAAGTCAAACTCTTCCAAGACTGCCTGCATGTTTCATGAGCAACAAAAGTATTCTTGGTGGCAAGATTGCGAATGCGATTGACATCCACCAAGAGGCTCTGCATCTGACGCTTTAACCAGAGGTGATGCTTGTCTTGTTTCTGATGAAGGGCTACAAGAAGCTCTCGGTCGTTCAGGACACGAGATCGCTTCTGAGGCCTTTGAGCGATGGTGCTTTCAGTGGCTTCGGTTTCAGCGTGTCGAGGTAGACGAGTATGGCCAGCCAGAGGATAGACGCGAGAGACTGCTGGGACCCCTTCAATCTGCTGAGTGAAGCTTTGATGATCAGCGTTGTGAAGACTAACTGGCTCCTTAGCAGGCTCTTGGTAAATGGCTTCAACTGACAGATCAACCTGAGGCAAGAAAATCTGATGGTTGCGAGCAGAGGGTTGATAAGTGACAGCTGAGTGCAACTTGATGAGGCGCATTATCCAAGGGGCATAAAATTTCAGTCCAAATAGATCAGCTCCAGACGTGGCCAGTTGTCTGATGAAGAAATCTTGAGCATTGAAGCTGATGCCATTGAATATATAGAAGACCAAAGTCTTCATAGTGCCTTCAAGCTTGGCTGATGAAGAATGTCCTTTGACGGGCCATAGAGTACGCCTTATGATGTGATAGATGGTTCGCGGCAGGTACTCAAGGTCTTCAACAATGAATTCCTTAGGATATTCAGCATCACTTGGCAAAGGCTTCATCATGCTTAGCATTTGGCTCATGTTGGGCTGACGCTTCTGAAAGATGCTCTCCAAGGCTTCAGTGTGCAGTTGGCAGCCAGGTTCATAGAGATCTCCTGGAGTGGGCAGGCCTGTAAGCTCAATGAGATCAAAGGCTTTAGCTTCATGATGCACATTGCATGTCATCCACTCAAGGACCCATGTCTTCGGATCCCTGCTGAAACCTCGTATGTGGAGTGTTGCATAGAATTGCAGAAGCATCTCTTCATTCCAATGCTCTTAATCCAGGACAAAATTGAGGAGGCCAGCATCACGGAAGCAGTCAAGAGCTTCCTCCAAGCAGGGCAGACCAGCAATAGCTTCAGTGTCAAGACGCATATGAGGGAAAATGCGGCCTTGATTATATAGTACCCTTGAGTAGTAGCTGCGCTGTTGATGGCTCCAGAACCTATCTGATGATATTCTTGGCTTGGAATATGGGTTCTTGGCGCTGTCAAATAAGGTGTTGTGCGTAGTGAAGCTATTGGCATTGAATGACCCGGAAGATGTTGCAATACCTGGAAGCCTTGGCAGTCTTGGCTTAGGCTTCTAAACTTGGGGCCTGTGCGCAATATGATGATCAAACTGAGGACCAGCAGCACGTGGTTCAATTGTAGGTGGTGGAATCAAAATTGGCCACCAGACAGTAACAAGTTGATCATCCTTGTTGTATGCTTGCTCAATTGTGTGAGGTCGTGGAGGCGGAACAAGAGCAAAGGCATTCTCTTCAAGCTGCAGATTGGTGTCAGGTGCAGCATTAGCTTCAGGCACAGTACTGGTTTCAAGCACAGCACTGGCTTCAGGAGCAGTAACTTCAGGCGCAGGTTCTTCAGGCGCCACAGTATCTTCAGGTGCCACAAAAGCTTCAGCCATGACCACGTCTTTGGCATCAGTGTTGGTGGTGGCAGCCTCTGAGTTTGTTACCTCCACTTCAGGAGCTGGAGGGTCGGACACGTTCTCCTCGAGAACAGGTGGTGCGGCAGTACTTTCTTCAGCAACATGGGGTTGTTCTTCTTCTGGTTGGGGTGGTTCTTCTTCGGCTGATGCAGCCGGAATATCTTCAGCAACTTGGGGTTGTTCTCCTTCGGCTGATGTAGCCGGAATATCTTCAGCCACTTTGGCTTCAGATTCTGAGTGGCTTCCAGTAGGAGCAGCATCAGGTGCAGATGGTTGCTCTACTCCTTCTGGAGCACTTGGGGCAGTGACTTGAGGCCTTGGTCCTTTGCGAAGCCTGCGAAAAGCGGGCGACGCCTGAGGAGATGGAGGTTGTTGGGCCTCAAAGTCTTCGTCTTCAAGCACCATACTAGTGTCTTGAGTTTGCTGGGGAGTGTCTTGGGTTTCCTGTGGGTGATCAGCCCATGAGTCATCCTGAGCAATTGGCGTCAGTGGACGACCAATGCTGATGCGTCCGCTGTTTGTGAGAACAGGCGAAGAGTCGATGTTGTACTCGATCTGAGGAAGGACGGCATCATCTTCAACATTGTCTTGAGGACCAATGTCTTCAGCTGCGGTGGGGTCGACAGCTGGAATGTCTTCAGCCTCTGTGGGAGCATGCTCATGAACAGTCAGTCTTCTTTCTCTCTGGGCAGATGCAGGGCGAGCAACTGAGATTGGCTCGACAAAGATAGGCTCTTTGGAAGCAGCCCTATCCTTCTTGTTCTATCGCTTCTTGGTGGGTGGAGCTTCATTAGTAGATTGCTTACGCATGCGAGCATCAGCTTCAGCCACCTTAGTCTTCCTGAGCGTTGAAGCGGTTGGAGTTGCCTTAGGCTTCGTGCCAGTCATGCTAGTAGGGAAGACTATGCGAGGCATTTCTTTCCCAGATGCTTCAGCTTCGGGCACAGGCTGCTTCTTCTTCTTCTTGGCAGCCATTCTTGGATCAATGCCAGGACGCCCAAGTGCCTTGTGCTTTTCAGCTTCATTGAATGCTTGAACTCATTTTGCAGCCAAGTCCTTGATGCGCTCACGTGAGCCTTTAGCTTCTTCACGCCGCTGGAGAAAGGCTTCTTTGAGCTCTTGCATCATAACTTTGAAGTTTTGAACTTCTTGCACGCTGAGCTTGTTCATATGCTTCTTGAACTGAGCTTTTTCATAATCTATCTTTTGCTTCAGCTCAACAATTCCTTGAGCCAGAGCTAGCTCAGAAGCAATGGCGCCATGGAAGGAGACGCTGAGGCCAACTGGAAGTTAAAGATCGTCGAAGCTCAGGTTGGGAGTGTCAGACCATTCATCAATGAAGTTATTGAGCACTTCAACGTCAAAGAGCGGCAAATCATTGAAGATTTCAGCATCCTGCTTGCTCTTGATCAATAGCTCCAGAGCATCATCTCCAAGATCTTCATCACTTGAAAGATCAAGGGATTCATTCGCAGTCTTCACTAATGCATTTGGGGTGAGAGCTGGACCGGGGTTGCGTGTTGGCTTCCTCTTCAGCTGTTTGCTCTTGGATATTCTAGAGTGTTCCTCAGATTGCACACTTGGTGCAGGTGGAGCCGTGGCCAAAGGCTTCACTCTTGAAGCTCTTGGTGGAGTAGCCCTTGAAGCCTTTGATTTCTTCTTCTAAGGCTTCGGCGTGACAGGTGCTTCTTCAGAGTCATCATCAGCTTCAGGCTGATCGACATCTGCCCCTTGAACCCTTATGTGACTGATGAGACCCTCTAGGTTGTAGAAGGGCCCAACCAGATTTGGTTCAGCTTCGCGTGAGCCATCAGCGCGGGGTGCAGAGGGGCCAGAACTGAAGTCTAATCCCCATAGCTTCTTGTTTTCCTTGGCCGAGTTCTTGGCGAATTGAAGATTTCGCTTGAAAAGATTGTCGTCGCGACACCAGAGCTGAGCGCTTGGATCAGCATCAGCAGGCTGTGGCCCTCTAACCATGCAAGGATAGAAGCCTTGAGCAATGGCTTCATCATGAGTCTTGGGGAGAAGATTCTTATAAGTGATATCTCCCCACGGATGCTTGATGGCGTTTTTCTCAGCATACTCTGGGGTCACGAACCTATATTTGAACCATTGTTCAGCCCAGTATCTTTGAATCCATTGGATTCGGGTCTTCCTCTGATTGTAATCCTCCTCTAGATCAGTCTTGTATATTTCACTGAGATCAGGAGGCAAATCATGAGAGGTGTTGCCACGGCGCTGTCTCCCACCCTTTCTTACTGTCTTGTCAGTTGTCATTTGCTTCAACCTGAATGGCTTCAAATTGAATGGCTTCAAAACTGGCAAATGCTTCGGTTTGCTGGTCAGACAGGAACTAGCTTCAGGAGAATGAATGTGATGCTGCAAAAACTCTGCAAATGAATGCAGACTATGAGAACCAAGGGATTCTCCCACGAACATGTACCTGTGACAACATTAGAGATGCGAGGGAAGGGGAAGAGGTCATATGCAATCTCAGAAGTTTTGAAGATTAAAATAGTTTTGAAGACTTTGACCTCATAGTGCGAAGACATTCACTCATGGGAGTTCGTTCCAGATTTGTACGAATCCACGAATAAGTACAAGTGAGGAATCTAACTATAGTTGAAGCATATGTGAATGTACTAGGCAAGATACGAGATGCAGACATGATAGATCTATATATCTAAGTAGGCAGAAACCTCTTGTGGTAAAGTAGATGGATCTAGAAGATGGTAAAAAGCAAGTTTATTTACCACACGATGAACTGCTTAGACGAAGTAGGAGTTGGATGCCCAGCAGTTTGGTCGTCCATGCCCTAACTTGGCGACGGAGGACAGCTACAGCGACAGCGGAGAGGAAGATGTCCGCGGCCGGCGTGAGGACGGCGTCGACAAAGTTGCGTCAGCGAAGCGCTTCGTCGCCGGCGTCGTCGAAAGCTAGCGGAGGCGCTAGGGTTGTTCGAGGTGGAGAGGTGGTGGAAGAAACTTTTTACCATGATGGGACGTGCATTTATAGGCATGGGAGACAGCACAGCGTAATTACTCAAGTGCCCCTGACGGTTCACGTACAAGTGACACGTGGCGGTCATGTAATGCATTGGGAGTTGTCCCACGATCCCACGTACACCATGACTGTCGGAGTAGTCGTTCCGGCTTCTCCGGGTTTCAGGCATAACGGATGGAGCATTAAAATCAGATTTAAAGTTTGTCTCCGTATATTCTGCTGACAAGGATGCAGAGAAGATATTTGACTGTTTCAACAGAATGCATATGATTTGGACAGACAGAGTGAGATGGGAAAGCGTAGAGAGGTTAGGGTCCGATCACATTCACTTAGTCCAAACGATTCAAATATGAAGACATAGCTATAAGTGAATGCTGTTGAGGACAGAACACAACTCTAGATATGTATATATACCCTATGTGAAGACAAAACAAGTGCGGAGACTTTGCAAATGTAACGCCACGAGAAACGCTTCAAACAAGAATTTGGTGGTGGCGTTACCCACCGTATAGGAAGTATTAGACCCGGACACGGTGCACAATTATCGTGGCGCTCCGAAGTCGAATTCCATGTTAATGTATTCACACTTAGAATGTAAGTCTTCATTGATTGAAGATATACTTTACTTCGTGTGTTGCACATCTAAGTCATCAATATGCATAAGTGTTAGGATGTGTGCCTGATTACAAGACATTTGAGGATTCTAAGATATTTAGATCACACCGCAACTTGCAAAACCTTTTCTCATCCAAGGGCTTTGTGAAGATATCTGCCAGTTGTTCTTCAGTGTTGACGTGTATGATATCAATATCTTTCTTCATAACATGATCTCTGAGAAAGTGATGATGAATTTCAATGTGCTTTGTCTTCGAGTGCTGAACTGGGTTGTTGGCAATCTTGATGGCGCTTTCATTATCACAGTAGAGTGGAACATGCTTCAGATGGACTCGATAGTCCTTGAGTGTTTACTTCATCCAGAGAAGCTGAGCGCAGCAAGATCCAGCAGCAATGTATTCAGATTCTGCAGTAGAGAGTGATACACAGTTCTGCTTCTTTGAAGACCAACAGACAAGTGATCGTCCTAGAAAGTGACATGTGCCAGATGTGGACTTGCGATCAACTTTGTCACCAGCATAATCAGCATCTGAAAATCCTACTAGATCAATCTCTAAGCCCTTTGGATACCATAATCCTAGTGTTGGGGTGTAAGCCAAATATCGAAGTATTTGCTTCACAGCTAAGTGATGCGACTCCTTTGGTGCCGCTTGATATCGAGCACACATGCAAACACTAAGCATAATATCTGGCCTAGATGCACATAAATAAAGTAAAGAACCAATCATGGAGCGGTATACCTGTTGATCAAACTCTTTACCATTGGCGTCGGGACCCAGATGATGTTTAGCAGGCATTGGCGTCGAGTACCCTTTGCAGTCTTGCATTCCAAACTTCTTCAGGCAGTCTTTAAGATACTTCTCTTGAGATTTGAAGATGCCATTGCTTTGCTGACGAATTTGAAGACCAAGGAAGAACTTTAGTTCACCGATCATAGACGTTTGATATTGCTCTTGCATCATGTGACCAAACTCATCACTGTATTTCTTGTCAGTGCAGCCGAAGATAATGTCATCCACATAGATTTGGCAGACAAATAGCTCATCATCATATGTCTTCGTGAAGAGTGTACGATCTAGGGATCCAGGTTGAAGCCTTTGCTCTTCAGGAAGTCTTTGAGGGTGTCATACCAAGCACGAGGCGCTTGTTTGAGGCCATATAGTACCTTGTTGAGCTTGTAAACCATATCAGGACGTTTTGGGTCTTCAAAGCCAGGTGGTTGTGCAACATACACTTCTTCTTCAATTTTTCCATTGAGAAAGGCACTCTTTACGTCCATTTGATATATAAGTATGTTGTGATGATTTACATAGGCTAGCAGTATACGAATGGCTTCAAGTCTAGCCACAGGAGCAAATGTTTTATTGAAGTCAATCCCTTCAACTTGAGTGTATCCTTGAGCAACGAGACGAGCTTTGTTTCTGACCACTTGACCATGCTCATCTTGCTTGTTGCGATAGATCCATTTTGTGCCTATTATGTTGTGCTTTCGAGGATCAGGACGCTTGACAAGTTCCCACACATTGTTCAGATCAAACTGTTGAAGCTCTTCTTGCATTGCTTGAATCCATTCAGGCTCCATAAAAGCTTCAGCAACTTTCTTGGGTTCAGATATTGAGACAAAAGCAAAGTGCCCACAGAAATTTGCAAGCTGTGTTGCTCTAGAGAAAGTGAGTGGACCGGGAGCATTTATGCTATCAATTATCTTCTCAACTTGTACTTCATTTGCAACACGAGGATGAGCTGGACGAAGATTTTGCTCTTGTTGTGCATTGTCTTCATCTGGGGTATTGTCTTCAGGCTGAGCATTGTCGTCAGGTTGATTTGGAGCAGAGATGATGAGTTCCTCGTCAGGATGTGCTTCAGAAGGCATGATCTCACCAGTTCCCATAAGCTTGATAGATTCACTTTGTGAAGCTTCATCTAGCACATTTGGTAGGGATTCTCTTTGTGATCCATTTGTCTCATCAAACCTCACATCCACAGTTTCAACAGTTTTATAGAGAAAAATGTTGAAGACTCTGTAGGAGTGTGAGTCCTTTCCATATCCGAGCATGAAGCCTTCATGAGCTTTGGGTGCAAATTTTGACTTATGATGAGGATCCTTGATCCAGCTCTTAGCTCCAAATACTCTGAAGTAGCTTACATTTGGCTTCTTTCCAGTGAGGAGCTCATATGATGTTTTCTTCAGAAGCTTATGAAGATAGACACGGTTGATGATATGGCATGCAATATCAATAGCTTCGGGCCAGAATCTTCTTGGGGTTTTGTACTCATCGAGCATCGTTCGAGCCATCTCAATTAGAGTTCTGTTCTTGCGCTCAACGATCCCATTTTTCTGAGGTGTATATGGGGCTGAAAATTCATGAGTGATTCCCATCTCATCCAGATAAAGATCGAGGCCAGTGTTCTTGAATTCAGTGCCATTGTCACTTCCTATATGTTTGATTTTGATGCCATAATTGTTCATGGCACGGTTGGCGAAGCGTCTGAAGACATCTTGCACTTCAGTCTTGTAGAGTATTATGTGTACCCATGTGTATCTTGAGTAATCATCAACAATGACGAAGCCATAGAGACAGGCTGTGGTAGAGAATGTGGAGTAGTGAGTAGGCCCAAATAAGTCCATGTGAAGCAGCTCGAAGGGTTTGGATGTTGTCATGATTGTCTTCGAGGGGTGCTTGGCTCTAGTCATCTTTTCAGCTTCACAGGCACCACATAGATGATCTTTCTTGAACTTGACTTCCTCGATGCCTATGACATGCTTCTTCTTTGCGAGAGTGTGCAAGTTCCTCATGCCAGCATGTCCTAGCCTTCGATGCCAGAGCCAGCACTCTGAAGCTTTTGCTAGAAGACATACTGCCATCTGTGGCCCAGCTGAGAAATCTACCATATACAGATCACCTTTTCTGTATCCTTCAAATACTAAAGACTTGTCAGATTCCATTAGTACAATGCAACGAAATTTACCAAAGATCACAATCATGTTGAAGTCACAAAGCATTGAGACAGACATTAAGTTGAAGCCAAGAGATTCAACAAGCATGACTTTGTCCATGTGCTGATCTCTTGAGATTGCAACTCTACCTAGACCCAACACTTTGCTTTTACCAGTATCAGCAAACGTGATGTGACTCTTGTTGGATGGACGTAAAGTTGAGTCCATGAGAAGATTTCGATCACCAGTCATATGATTTGTGCATCCGCTGTCCATAATCCATTCTGAAGACTTTGGTGTCACTCCCTACAATGCAGTTAGGAGGATAGGCTTCACCAAAAGCCATTGTGAAGCATAAACAATTGATGCATAAGTGGATTATGAAAGCTTTAGTTGTAAGTTAGGATTGATAAGATCTTCAGCAAGTGATTTATGGATAGTATGACCAGTAAGTCATTTTGGGCATTTGATCTTGTGCCCTACAAGTATTTTAGGTCCCCAGCAATAGCATCAGAAGCCTTTGATTATAGGCTGGAGACCTTTCCCTGCAAGAGAAAGTTAGTTCTTCTTAACCACCCACATCTTTAGGGGTGGCTTAGAAGCAATGAGTCTAAGAGCAGCATTTGAGAATTTTGGCTTTGGGGCCCTAGCAAATAGTCTTGCAGGAGGAGAATAATACTCATAAGAATAGGCAGAAGAGTTTTTTGATTTATGAACATAGCGGTTTGAAGAAACACGCTCATATTCATGGGTCTGAGTATGATTTCCCTGCAAAACATCTGTGTTAGGGTGACTCAGGTGAGTCCTTTGTCTGTATGAAGCCTTAGGACCATATGAAGCCTTTGGTCTGGGGTTTGTCTTCATCCCAGGAGGTGTCCTGATAGAATTTGCTGGAAGCTTCTCAAGACAACCTTTGGGTACCCAGATCTTCTTCATAGGCGGTCCATTCCTGCAGTTAGTACCAATATACCTGGCAAACACTTCACCATTTTGATTCTTAAACATTTTGTAGTTTGCATCAAAAGATTCATCAATGATAACAGGATTAGCACAAGTGAAGCCAGATAAGGTAGATGGATCCACTGAAGGTCCCCTTGCAGCAACCCATGTGGTTTTGGGATACTGCTCAGGCTTCCAGTATGAACCATCGACATTCATTTTCCTGTCGAACCCAACACCCTCTTTTCTAGGGTTTCGGTTCAGTATCTGCTTTTTGAGGACATCACATAGAGTCTGATGCCCTTTGAGGCTTTTGTACATCCCTGTTTCAAGCAAAGTCTTCAACCTAGCATTTTCAGCAGCAATAGTAGTGGTTTCCTCAGCAGAGGGGTTAGTGACCACATCAATAGTTGAAGATATTGCAACAATGGCAGCAGTAGAGCATTCAGCAACAGATGTAGCATTATCACGTTCAATGCATTTTAGACATGGTGGTTCAAACTCTTCGTGAGTGGAGCTGATCAGTTGTGCGCGGATTGACTCATTCTCCTTTTGAAGATCTTCATGAGCCGCTTTCACTTTTTCAAATTCTTGCTTCCTTTGAATGTAATCGTGGGAAAGCTTTTCATGAGTTTTTGAAAGCGATTCATAAAGCTCTTCAAGTTCTTTGTACTTAACATGAAGATTTTTTATGTCTTCAATTAAGGACTGAGAACGGGTCATTTCCGCGTCCAACAGGTCATCGCTTTTGTCTAACAGTTTTTGAATATGTTCCATGGCTTTCTGCTGTTCAGTGGCAATTTTAGCAAGTGTTTTGTAGCTAGGTTTTGATTCACAATCAGAGTCATCTTCACTAGATGTTTGAAAGTAAGCATCACATAATTTTACCTTAGCATCGCGTGCCATGAAGCAGAAGGTGGGTGTAGAGTCGTCGTCCTCATCATCATTGTTGTTGACGGGGCCATTGTCTTCAGTGTTGAAGATAGACTTGCCCACGTAGGCAGTGGCTAAAGCCAGACTTGCAGCACCAGAATCAGACTCTTCCTCCGACTCCACCTCCACCTCTTCAGAAGCAGACTCTTTCTCAGAACCCATCTCCTTGCCAACAAAAGCACGAGCCTTGCCAGATGAATTCTTCTTGTGTGATGAATACTTTGATGAAGACTTTGAAGAAGACTTTGAGTATTTCTTCTTTTTCTTGTCATCAGAATCATATTTCTTGCTCTTCTTCTTCTTCTCGTTGTCCCACTGAGGACACTCAGAGATGTAGTGGCCAGGTTTCTTGCACTTATGACATGTTCTTTTCTTGTAGTCATGAGCAGATGCTTCATCATTTCTTGAGCTGGATCTTGAAGATCTTCTGAAGCCTTTCTTCCTAGTGAATTCCCGGAACTTCTTCACAAGCATGGCAAGCTCCTTTCCAATGTCTTCAGGATCATCAGAACTGCAGTCAGATTCTTCTTCAGATGAGGAAACAGCTTTTGCCTTCAACGCGCAAGATCGGCCATAGTTGGGACCATAGATGTCACGCTTCTTAGATAGCTGAAACTCATGTGTGTTGAGCCTCTCAAGTATATCAGACAGATCGAGAGTCTTGAAGTTAGGGCGTTCTTCAATCATCAATGCAAGGATATCAAATGAGCTGTCGAGTGATCTCAGAAGAGTCTTGACGATTTCATGTTTGGTGATCTCAGTGGCTCCAAGTGCTTGAAGCTCATTTGTGATGTCAGTGAGACGATCGAAAGTGTGCTGGACATTCTCATTGTCATGTCTCTTGAAGCGATTGAAGTGATTGTGAAGGACGCTGATCCTTTCATCTCTTTGGGTAGAGATTCCTTCATTGACCTTTGAGAGCCAGTCCCAGACTTGCTTTGACATGTCCAGAGCACTCACACGACCGTACTGTCCTTTGGTCAGATGACCACAGATGATGTTCTTGGCCGTTGAATCCAATTGAACGAGCCTCTTGACATCAGCAGCGGTGACGCCTTCACCAGTCTTGGGAACGCCGTGCTTGATGACAAACCAGAGGTCCACGACAATGGCTTCAAGATGCATGCGCATCTTGTTCTTCCAGTAGGGATATTCGGTGCCATCGAAGACAGGGCACGCAGCGGAGACTTTGATTATCCCTGCAGTCGACATAGCTAAAACTCCAGGTGGTTAAACCGAATCACACAGAACAAGGGAGTACCTTGCTCTGATACCAATTGAAAGTGCAGTATATCGACTAGAGGGGGGGGGGTGAATAGACGATTTTTATGAAATGCTTCAAAACATGATAGTTTCAAAGACAAATGATAAGCTTGAGTCTATTTGTATGCAGCGGAAAGTGGACTACACTAGGTAAGCCATAGTCATGTATTCAATGAAGTGAAAGCATGAAGACTAATAGCAACTAGGCAGCAGTGATAATAAAGGAAGAAGGAATGAAGCCAATCACAATAGGTAGATACTCAGTGAAGACAATCAGATAAGGCAAGCATGCTATGTCTTCACAACATAAAGCTGTAAGTAAAAGGAAGGAGAGGATAGAACCAGTGGCTAGGGGAAGACAGTGATTTGTTAGACCAGTTCCAGTTGCTGTGACAACTGTACTCTGGTTAGGGAGGCTGAGAATTAACTCAGAAGACCGCGTCTTCACCTTGTTCCCCTTGAGCTAAGAACACCCAGTCCTCGCCCAAACAATCTGGTAATTCTTCAAGGTAGACTTCCAAACCTTCACAGACTTCGTTCACCGGCAGTCCACAATTACTCTTGGATGCTCAGAACGCGACGCCTAACCGGCTGGAGGAAACACAGTCCTCAAGTGTAATAAGTCTTCAGGTCACACATACAGAAAGACTTCAGTGATGCCTAACACTCTTTGGCTCTGGGTGTATGGGCTTTCTCCTCGCAACGATTTCTCTCTCAAATGCTTCGGAGGTGGGTTGCTCTCAAACAACAAAAGCCGTGCAATAACTCTGAGCAGCCACCAATTTATGGTGTAGGGGTGGGCTATTTATAGCCACTAGGAAACCCGACCTGATTTGTCCGAAGTGACCCTGGGTCACTCAGGAACTGACACATGTTCCAACGGTCAGATTTCAAACACACACAGCAACTTTACTTGAGCTCCAAGTAAAGCTGACTCATCCGCCTCTGGATAAGATTTGCTCTCATAGTCTTCGCTCGAAGACATAGGATTTGGTTGAGCATCACTTCAGTCACTCTGACTTAGTTCACTTGGACCCCACTTAACAGTGCAGTGGTTCCTATGACTCAATAAAGAAGAAAAGGAAACAGCGACAACTCTACATCTTCGCTTTCCATAGTCTTCACTCAATGTCTTCTCATGTCATAGTCTTCAATATGATTATCTTCATATACCACCACTGATATCAATGTCTTCATACATTTTTAGGGGTCATCTCCGGTAGGTTAACCGAATCAATGAGGGACTACTACCTGTGTTATCGTGCAATTCTCACAAACACATTAGTCCCTCAACCAGGTTTGTCGTCAATACTCCAAAACCAACTAGGGGTGGCACTAGATGCACTTACAATATTCCAACAATGGGCTTCCTCAAATGCCCTAGGTCTTTGTGAGCAAGCATGTTGGATGCACACCCACTAGTTTCTTTTGTTGTGCTTTCATTCATATTTAGCTCTAGTGCATCCGTTGCATGGCAATCCCTACTCACTCACATTGATATCTATTCATGGGCATCTCCATAGCCCGATGATACGCCTAGTCGATGTGAGACTATCTCCCTCCTTTTTGTCTTCTCCACAACCACCTCTATTCCACCCATAGTGCTATATCCATGGCTCACTCTCATGTATTGCGTGAAAGTTGAAAGGTTTGAAAAGATAGAGCATGAAAACAAATGCTTGGCTGAAATCGGGGTTGTGCATGATATGAATATTTTGCTTGATGAATAGGGAGCATAGCCAGACTATATGATTTTGTAGGGATAACTTACTTTAGCCATAGTATTTTGAGAAGACATGATTGCTTTGTTAGTATTGCTTGAAGTATTGTTATTTCTTATGTCAATATAGACTTTTATCTTGAATCTTTCATATCTGAACATTCATGCTAGAATTAAGAGAATTACATTGAAAAACTATATTGGTTAGCATTCCACATAAAAAATTCTTTCTTTATGATTTACCTATTCGAGGACGAGCAGGAATTAAGCTTGGGGATGCTTGATACGTCTCCAACATATCTATAATTTTTTATTGTTCCATGCTATTATTTATGAGTCTTGGATGTTTAATGGGCTTTATCATTCACTTTTATATCATTTTTGGGACTAACCTACTAACCCAAAGGCCTAGTCCAGATAGCTGTTTTTTTACCTATTTTAGGGTTTTTCAGGAAAAGTATATCAAACGGAGTCCAAACGGAATGAAACCTTCGCGAGAGATATTTTTGGAGAAAATCACGCTCGGGAAACTTCAGGACCAAGTCAGGGGACAGAAGGGCTGCCCTCGAGGGTGGGGGGCGCACCCCCCTTCCCAGGGCGCGCCACCCTGCCTGGAGGCTGGCCCGTGTGGTCCCCGATGCCCTCCTTCTTCCTATATATACCTATGTACCCCAGAAAGTCCATACGCAGAGAGAAAACCCTAATTCCACCTCCGTAGCTTCTGTTCCCGTGGAGATCCCATGTTGGAGCCTGTTCCGGGAGGGGGATCCATCACGGAGGCCTTCATCATCATCATCGTCGCCCTCACCATGAGTTGTGAGTAGTTTACTACAGACCTTCTGTGATGCCCCGAGACCGATGCTCCAGTTCCCTTCCATTTATTATTGTTTTCGCCGTGTGTTTTGATTGTTTGTTGCCATGTTCATGATAGTGCCATGCCATCCTTGTGTTTTATTTCTTGGTTATGGTGTGTTTGCCATTGTCGTCTTGTTTTGCATTGTACCTTTAATTGTTGCATGCCATGCTCATCATCATTATGTTGCATTGTGCCTCTTGCCATGTCATTATATAACATCATGCATCTAAATCTTGTTGGTTGCATTTCCATGTTCAAGTGATCTTGGGTGCATTCCATCTCCCCTCTTTCACAAGTTTGTTTTCCTAGTCCCAATTCACCTCAACACCCAAACCAAGCCATGGTCAAATGCAAATCCCCTTCAAACTGCCCCTTTCTTCTTTATCCCAATTAATTTTTCATGTGACATTTTCCTGTCCAGAAAAATGCTCATTCTTTTCCTATAAATCCTACACCATGCCAGTAACCACTCTGTTAAATTTCATCTCATTTGGACTTGATTTGGTTGGGTTCAAAAATGCATCAAGCTTGAATTAAATTCAAACTTGATTTATTTTTCTAGCTCTAAAAAGGTCCAAATCATTTTATTAAAATATTGCACATTCTCTGGAGCTCAGAATACTTTTCTTCTTGACCAATACCCTCTCCTTCATCCTTGTGCATTTCTTACTCTCTTTTCTGTTTGAAGAAAAGAGGAAGATCAGAGGGCAGCCACCTGGGCTTCTCCTTACAGTTGCAGCCCAACTTGGACCTCCTCCTCCCAGAACTGGCCCAGCCAGCTGTCACATCCCTAGTCAGTGCTTGCATTAGGACTAGCTAGAGTGTGCATCATCTTTACCTTTCAAAGAAACTTGAAATGGGAATGACAGAAACCCCAGCACCGCTCTTCTAACAACTAGGGTTTAATAAAATCTTTTCCAATGTACCCAAAATGCCCTTCAAAAATGTTCATCATTTCTTCCTTGGTATTAAGCCTCTGCCAAAAATGGTGCACAATTTTCTAGGACATCCAAGGTCTCTGGATTAATTCATATGGTATTTGCATTTGGGCATTTAAATGCTATAAAATTATTTGTGTGCCCAAATAATCATAAACTAAAATGTTCCATGCTGTTCATAATATTTACAGTGGGCATGACTAGTTTTATGAGCTACAAAAATGTTCTGGCATTCTTAATAATTTAACAAAGTTGCAAAAGAAATGAAACAGAAAGAAATAGAATAGAGAGAAGAGAGAGAGAGAGAGCTTACCTGGCGCCTAACAGGCCCACCTGTCGGCCCAGCCCAGCCACCGCTCCAGCGAGCTGCTTGGCTCGGCCAGGCAGGGAGGCAGGTGCTCGACAGCGGCCGCGGCGCGCGCCACGCAATTGCCCGCCGCCCTGCTTCCTCCCCTCGCCGTTCTGGTGGGTGGGATCGATCCCCCACTTCCTCCCCGAGCTCACTGACACGCCCACTCCTCCCCAGCTCCTCTCCCTCGCCTTCCCCGCACCACGGCCGACGCCGCCGCGCCTGCGCCGTCGTGATAGCCGCGTCCACCACCGTCCCTGAGCTCTGTCACCGTGTCCGTCCTCTCCACCGTCATCGACTACCTCGAGCAGGCTGAGCCCCGAGCGCTCGCCCGCTCTAGAGTTGCCCCCGACCCCGTCTTCCCCAACTCCGGCCACAGGGATCCCCCTCACCGCCCCGCTCAGCTCCGACCGTCCCCGAGCTCGCCCCGGCGTCTACTGCAACCACCGTGAGCTAAGCTTTGTCCTCCCCCTCTCCGTTGGCTCTCTCCTGCACTGAAC
Source organism: Secale cereale (assembly GCA_902687465.1). Classification (NCBI taxonomy): domain Eukaryota; kingdom Viridiplantae; phylum Streptophyta; class Magnoliopsida; order Poales; family Poaceae; genus Secale; species Secale cereale. The sequence continues at coordinate 391,705,353 of LR738712.1, forward strand.
GCACCGCACGAGGCTCACCTGCACGCGCCGCGGCAGAGCTCGTCGCCGACGAGGCTCCGACCATCTAACGGCCCGGCCACCGTGCCCACCAGCTTCACTGTTCCGTGTAGATGCTGCAGGATCACTCCACGCACCTCTACGAGCACCGCACCGACGATTTCGACCTCGCCCGAACTCCGGCAGCCACTGGACTCGTCGCCGGCGTCGTTTCCGGCGACCCCGAGGCCAGCCACCACCACCACTCGACGCGGCTCACTCCCAGCTACCCGTAGGTGTGCTCCGCCGTCGTTTTGGCAGCTGGAGCACAAAACCCGCACCTCACCGCCGCGTTTGGCCTCGCCGGCGGCTAAACGCCGGCGAGTTAGCCCCGTTTGACCCCCCCTGTGTCACTGACATGTGGGGCCGGCCTTTGACTAATTTCAGTTTAGGTTTTATTTAAATACTAATTGCTGTCATTAGTTTAGTGAGCCACTGACATGAGGGATGCACTGGTCAGGTTTGACCTGGACGCCCTGTTGACTGGCTGACATCAGCATGATGTCATGCTGACGCAGTAAAGGATTTTCTGGGATTTTTAGATTTAAAAACAATTCAGGAAAATCCAGAAAATGTTTTAAACTTCAAAAAATCATATAAATTCAACAGTAGCTCAGATGGAAAAGGTTTATATATGAAAATTGATCAGAAAAATTTAATCTTTCCAATGGCACTAGTTTCATGCATGTTTGGGCAAGTTAACCTTGCTGTCCACATTAAAACATGATAATGCACTTAATTAAATAATAGTTTGGGTTTCAATTTGAATCTATGATTCAAATGGGCTCAAACCCTTCTGGTTATAGTTGCATTAGCCCAAAACACATGCATCTTGCCATATCATGAGCATGCATCATATTGTTGCATTTGTTTGCTTATTGATTGTATTGCCGTTATTCTCCGTGCTAGGTCCTGCTCTCGAGGATACTTCTGCGTATCCAGCTGAAGAGCAGTACCCGACAACCACTTTGTCAGGCAAGCAATCATTGATCATTCCGATACAAACCCAATCTTCTCGCTCCTGCTCTCTTTTACTGCATTAAGGCAACAGCGTGTGAACTGCTACTTGCTGCGGTAGTTGAACCCTATTCCCTTGCATGACCTGTCATTGCCACAGTAAATAGTTGAAACCCACTAGCATGTGTAGGAGTTGATTGAGCCATGTGATGTGTGATCCACCATGCTATTTGTTTATGTTGCCTGCTATGCTTAGAGTTGTGTCAGGTCTGGTTCATCTGGGTGATGGATCAGAGTGAAATGATCATACCGGTAAAGAGAAGGAAGTGTGGAACATGTTTGGTAAAGGTATCGATGAAAGGCCATGTAGGAGTACGTGGAGGGTTGTTTCATTGGAACCGTTCATAGGACCCGAGATCTGTATGTGTGGTTCAAGTTCCAGCTACTACCATGCATTGGGCCCGAAACCAATGGACCATCTCAGCTTATTAATTACCCTCAATCTCTGTCCTGGAGTTGCAACTAGTTTCTGGTGTTTGTAGTTTACTGGTGGTCGTGCATAGCGCTGACCCTCGGTGTGGGCTGTGATGCGACAGGTACGTGGCACGGTGTACCGGTTGCCCGTTTGGTGACTCGGGAACCCTGTACACATCGTTTGGGGCCGTGAGTGACACCCCGGCCGGATCTCTCCACGGATGGAACCCAAATAGGCGATAAACCTGGACGAGAGACTTGTGTAGTTAGTCAGGTCGTGGCCGACACCCTCGCTGGGCTTCCGCTTGAAGGTTGCCGAGTACATGTCGAGTAAACGACGATAAGTGGTGGAAGCGTGTGTGAAGAAGTACACCCCTGCAGGGTTATTAATCTATTCGAATAGCCGTTGTTCACGGTACGGACTACTTGGTTACTCTTACAGTTCATAGACAAGTTGATGGATACTACTAAAAGCCTCAAGACAAGTGTGAGTACCGTGGATGGCCCTTCCGTAGGATAACGGAAGAGGTTCCTCGGTGGTGAATTGTCGTGGTGAGTAGAGGACTCGTGTACGTAGTAATATCTTGCAATCTGTTGAGAGTTGTAGTATAGGTTAGCCAAGAGTCAAAGCTGGCTTTCTGCTATGAACTCCACTACCCCCCTGTTGATAATGTTGCATGTATGATAGGTTCTGTTGTAAGACTTGCGGAGTACCTTTGTACTCATGTTTGCTTAATAACTGTTGCAAAGGAGAACCCTGCCCCTTCTGATGGGTTCTACATAGACGTTGACGTCGACGAGTAGCTTGCTACCCAGACGAAGATCTGGAGCTTGTGAAGGGCCTTGTAGATAGTCAGGCTACACCAAGCCTGTTTTATTTTCTAAGTTGTCTGTACTCAGACATGTAGCTTCCGCTTGTGCTTGTATGATTGTATGACTTGAGTGTTTGGTCATGTGACCCCTATCTATATGGATATGTTATGTATGGCTCTTGGAGCCTTTTAAATAAAGTACTTTGAGTCATAGAGTTCTGTTGTGATGCAATGTTGTATTTGCACATATTGAGCATATTGTGTGTATGATTGAAATGCTTGGTATGTGTGGGATCCGACACCTAGTTGTTTTCCTTTGGTAGCCTATCTTACAGGGAAATGCCTCCTAGTGCTTCCAACGAGCCTTGGTAGCTTGCTACTGCTCGGAACACGTAGGCTGGCCGGCATGTGTCCTTCTTCGTTCCTGTGTCTGTCCCTTAGGGGAAATGTCACGCGTTGTTCCTTTAAGTCCATGTAGCTTGCTACGACTTGGGTTCATACGTTGATGACCGACACGTTCGTTGCTGGGTCATGGATGCCTGTCTCTGTAATTTAGTGCCACTTTTGGTTTATAACTAGCCATGTCGGCCCGGGTTCTCTGTCATATGGATGCTAGCGACACTGTCATATACGTGTGCCAAAATGCGCAAACGGTCCCGGCCCAGGTAAGGTGGCACCCGTGGGGATACCGTGCGTGAGGCCGCAAACTGATATGACGTGTTACAACTAGATCGATGTGACTTAGGATCGGGGTCCTGACAGCGTTGGCATCAGAGCTGGACTGCCTGTAGGTTTCTCAAGCCAAACTGGTCGATGTTGAGTCTAGAAAAATTCTTAGTTATATGTAGGGAAATTGATTGTGGAAGGGAACGTAAAGCTCTTTTTACTCCTTTACCTTATGCCCTTCTGATCTGAGTCAGTCTATTCTTTCCATGGGGATTTAGGACTAGGCCTCTTATCCTTACTAGGTTCACGTGTTACTAATCCGTAGACTCTTAGGATTGTTGGTTTCAAGCCTCAGTTCAGTTTCTACCCTTTTAGTATGATGATTTTTGGACCCGGAACCTTGATATGATAATGTTGAGTGGTTATTCTATCATTTGTATGATGTCTCAAAATCCTTTTTTGAGCATTTACAGTTGTTATGCTTCCCGATTTCTTCCAGAAACACTAATGCCTTTGCATTACTTCGTGTTTCAGATGTCTGGCCGCACACCTCACCAGGTGGTTCGTTTGACTCGGTGCATTAATGTGCCCGGTCACACGGCCATGCTAGTCCGTGTGTTGACTGAGACCGGTTACCGCTGGTATCCTGAGTACACCGTGGAGGAACATACCGGGATTTCAATCACAGTCAGTATTTCTGCACAATCCGGATATACCCCTCATATCCCGGAGCTAACGACCCCATCCATTGGTCTTATGGAATCGGGGTTACTATCGAGATGGCAGTGCAGGATGCCGCCTATTCGATGATGACCATTCTCCGGGCTAGGCATGCCCTGTTGCTGAACACTGAGTTCTGTTACATGCCAGCCTCACTTTCCGGAGAGGAAGGCTACTACACTGGTCTGTATAGCGATGCTGCTCATGAGGAGCCACTGCTTCAGACTACTGTTCAGATGCTGGAGGATAGGGACCGTGAGGTCCGTGCCCTCCGAATGGAGCTGTATAACACTCGAGCCGCCCATTGGACTACTTTGACACGGCTTGCACCTGCTGTGCACGCCGGATATCTGGATATGCGGGATTTGTACCCCGTACGGACTCGTCTGCCTGATCGTATGGATTGGCGTGACGTTGGGGGTATTACACCTCCATGTGGGCGTCGGTTACCACCAGCATCAGGCCCGAGGCCACATCCATGTCCCTATGGTCCACAGCCTTCGAGTGCTCGAGAGTTTCAAGATCCATCTGTTCCACTTCCAGGCTATGGTGGTAATCTTTACGAAGATTACTACGGGAATGTCTGAGCTAGACCGTGGCAGTAGTAGTATTGTAGTAGTTGTATTTTCAAAGTCCTGCGCATCTTGTGGAATATGACTTAGCTAGTACTGAGTTTCGGAGGTGTAGTTAAATAATGTATAGGAGCTTGGAATGCCTCTGATGGGATGTATCGTCTTTCACCGCAGTTGTACTTTAGCCTTGGCTTGTACTAAACTATGTATGGTGTGTATGACCACTGGTGTATATATAGCAGTTTCTATATTAACATGTCGTACGGATGAACATCTCTGCATTCCGCGTCATCCATTACATTCTGCACTCCTATGTCAAGTTTTTGCCATCCTTGTCTAAACCGTTGTTTTGTTTTCCTAGGATGGTCAACACTCGCAGCACTCCTGCTGCTCAGGAGCAGGGTGAGGCTAGTGGGGCTAGAGATGAGAATCTGCCCCAGCCACCCTCCTTGGCTGAAGTTATGCTCGAGGCAGAACGGAACAAGAGAGAGACCAACCGTCTGCTGGAACGCATAGAGCAGAACACCGGGTTCCATCAGAGGAATGACGTGGTGTCAATCAATGAGTTCATCAAGATGTGCCCACCGAAGTTCCATCACTCCACTGAACCTCCTGATGTGGATGACTGGCTTCGCAGTATCACCCACAAGCTACACTCTGCCCGTGTGGCCGAAGCTGACAAGGTTATCTATGCCGCCTACCATCTTGAAGGCCCTGCCAGTCTCTGGTGGGAGAACTTTGAGGCTATGCGTCCTGCTGCCAAATCACTACTTGTGCTGAGTTCAGTGAGGCATTCCGTGAACATCACATTCCGGAAGGTCTCATGGATCGCAAGCGGGAGGAATTCTGCAATTTCACCCAGGGCCGGTTAACCGTGGATGGCTATAGTCGCGAGTTTGGCAACTTGGCACGCTATGCACCTGAGGAAGTATCCACCGATGCCAAGAAGCAGGTGAGGTTCCGCAAGGGACTCAGCCCTGAACTCCGCCGAGATCTACGTCTGCACGAGTGCACTTCCTTCCAGAAGTTGGTGAATAAAGCCATCAGTGCTGAGACGGGCCAGACTGATTTCGAAGCCACACGCAAGCATCCTCGAGACTTTGGTTCCTCATCTGGCTCTGGCTCTCACAAGCGCCATCTGTGGGTTCCTAACACTGCTCTGCCACCCAAGTACACACCGAGGCCATCCTATGAGGTGCCTCGCCCAACTCAACAGTATGCACCTGCCAAGACTTATGGAGGACCACCTACCAACTTTGCTCCATGCACTGGCATTGTGACATGCTTCAAGTGTGGAGAACCGGGGCACTACATGCGTGAGTGTCCTCAGAACCAACCAGGAAAACCCATTGGCCGTGGTAAGCCAACCGGCAAGGGGAATTATGTCAAGCCAATCCCCACTGCACGTGGTCATGTCAACTATGTTTCTGCTGAGGAAGCTTATGAGGATCCTAACGTCGTCCTTGGTACGCTTCTCGTTAACCGCCATCCGACATCTATTCTTTTCGATACTGGAGCATCCCATTCGTTCATATCTGAGAGCTATGCTCGAATGCACAACATGACTTTTTGTGACATGCCTACTTCCATGGTTATTCAAACTCCTGCTTCAAAGTGGCAAACCTCTAGGGTAAGCCATGGAAATGAAATTCTTGTCGATAGACTTGTTTTCCTTGCATCTCTAATCGCTCTCAAGTCCTCGGACATAAACATCATCTTGGGTATGGATTGGATGACAACTCATTACGCCAAGATTGATTGCTACACTAGGACCGTTCAACTTACACACCCATCCGGCAAGACAATCAATGTCTTGACCCGAATGGCTGAACGTCAGCTCTACTCTCTTAATGCCAGCCCTCTACCAGAACTCGAAGATATCCCGGTAGTCCGTGACTTTTCGGATGTTTTTCCAGAATAACTGCCAGGTGTTCCACCTGACAGAGATGTCGAGTTCGTGATAGATCTTATTCCAGGAACTGTTCCTATCTCTAGGAGACCTTATAAGATGGCACCCCTAGAATTAGCTAAGCTTAAGAAATAACTCGATGAGTCTTGAAAAAGGGTTTCATCCGTCCTAGTTCTTCCCCTTGGGCTTGTCCCGTCCTCTTTGTCAAGAAGAAGGATGGAACGGAACGGATGGTTGTAGATTACCGACCTGTCAATCTGGTCACCATAAAGAACAAGTATCCGCTCCCCAGGATCAACGACCTGTATGATCAGCTCGCTGGATCCTCGGTCTTTTCAAAAATGGATTTGAGGTTGGGTTACCATCAAATCAAAATCAAGAACGGGGACATTCCTAAAACGGCTTTTGTTACTCGTTATGGCCAATATGAGTACACCGTCATGTCCTTCGGATTAACCAATGCCCCAGCCACCTTCTCCCGGCTAATGAATTCTATATTCATGGAGTACTTGGATAAATTCGTCGTGGTATACCTCAATGATATACTCATCTACTCCAAGAACAAGAAAGATCATGCTGAGCATCTAAGGCTGGTATTGACGAAACTTCGAGAGCACCGCCTTTATGCCAAATTCTCTAAATGTGAATTTTGGTTGCCGGAAGTGACCTATCTAGGTCATGTGATGTCTGGCAAGGGTATTGCTGTCAATCCTGAGCGAGTTCAAACCGTCCTTGATTGGACTCCCCCTGAATCGGTCAAGTAAGTTAGGAGTTTCCTTGGCTTAGCGAGCTATTGCCGACACTTTGTCGAGAATTTCTCCAAGGTTGCTAAACCTCTAACTAAACTCCTCAAGAAAGATAAAAAGTTGGAGTGGACCCCACAGTGCGAGTCCAGCTTTTAGGAACTGAAAAGATGAGTGACATCTGCACCCGTACTGGTACCACCAGACTTTTCCAAGGATTTTATTATCTACTGCGACGCCTCACGACAACGACTAGGTTGCATACTCATGCAGGATCGTCAAGCGATTGCATACGCATCTCGACAGTTGCATCCACACGAGGATAACTATCCTACACATGATCTACAGATTGCAGCTGTAGTCCACGCACTCAAAACATGGCGACATTACCTTCTTGGTAATCGTTGTGAAACCTTCACTGATCACCAAAGTCTGAAATACATCTTCACCCAACCGGATCTAAATCTCAGGCAAAAACGTTGGGTTGAGTTGCTTACAGATTACGACTTAGGAATCACTTACACCCCTTGGAAGGCCAATGTCATGGCCGACGCACTAAGTCGTAAGTCTTATTGTAATAACTTGATGTTACAACAAGGGCAACCACTTCTTCACGAGGAATTTTGTAAGCTTAACCTTCACATTGTTCCTCGAGGATTCCTCTCCACCTTGGTGGCGGAACCTACCCTTACGGATCAGGTCATCAAAGCACAGAAGGTTGATCCGGGAATCTCCCGTATCAAGAGTAACATCAAGAAAGGAGTCGCGGGATGTTTCTCAATTGATGATCAAGGAGTCGTGCTCTTTAGCAACCGTTTAGTGGTTCCTAAAGTACGAAACCTGAGACGGTTGATCCTTAAGGAGGCTCATGAATCTCCTCTCACGATTCATCCCGGTAGTATCAAAATGTATCAGGACCTACGCCATAGGTTCTGGTGGACTAGGATGAAGAGAGAAATTGCTCAATTCATTGCTAACTGCGACGTTTGTCGTCGAGTTAAAGCAAAACATCAACGGCTTGCTGGCACCCTTCAACCTTTAGCTATTCCTGAATGGAAATGGGACAAGGTCGGTATGGACTTCATTGCCGGGTTTCCCAGGACCAGGAAAGGGAATAATGCTATTTTCGTCGTTATCGACCGCCTCTCCAAAGTAGCCCACTTCCTGCCTGTTCGAGAAAGTATAACCGCTAGCCAGCTAGCAGATTTGAATATCTCTCGGATAGTATCACTTCATGGTGTGCCGTTGGAGATTAACTCATTCCGTGGAAGCCTTTTCACTTCACGATTCTGGGAAAGTTTCCAGAATGCTATGGGAACTCATCTCTCTTTTAGCACCGCCTTCCATCCTCAATCAAGTGGTCATGTGGAACGAGTCAATCAAATTCTGGAAGATATGCTTCGAGCCTCTGTCATCTCTTTCGGTATGGAATGGGAGAAGTATCTTCCATTTGCCGAATTCGCTTATAACAATAGTTATCAAGCCAGCTTGGGCAAAGCTCCCTTCGAAGTTCTATATGGACGAAGATGTCGAACACCTCTTAACTGGTCAGAAACCGGGGAAAGACAATTCTTTGGGAAAGCAAGTTCGCATCATTCGTGAGAAATTGAAAACAGCCCACTCTCGCCAGAAGAGCCAATATGATAGTCATCATAAGGCTGTGACTTTTGAAGTCGGCGATAAGGCTTACCTTCGGGTTACTCCTCTTAAGGGAACCCATCGCTTCGGTATCAAAGGCAAATTGGCCCCTCGTTACATCGGTCCTTTTCGCATTCTTGCCAAACGAGGAGAAGTTGCCTACCAATTGGAACTACATCCACACCTTTCCAGAGTTCATGATGTCTTCCACGTATCTCAACTCAGGCGTTGCTTCTTGGATCCTATCCGTGGATTGGACCACGAAACGCTTGATCTCCAGGACAATCTCACCTATCGAGAATACCCCATTCGTATTCTTGATCAAACCAAGCGCACCACTCGATGCCATAATATCAAGTTTCTCAAGGTTCAATGGTCACATCATTCCGAGAGTGAAGCTACTTGGGAAAGGGAGGATCGTCTTCGACTTGAGTACCCCACCCTCTTTCCGGAGGAACCCGAATCTCGGGACGCGATTCTTTTGAGTGGGGGTGAGTTGTCACATCCCTAGTCAGTGCTTGCATTAGGACTAGCTAGAGTGTGCATCATGTTTGCCTTTCAAAGAAACTTGAAATGGGAATGACAGAAACCCCAGCACCCCTCTTCTAACAACTAGGGTTTAATAAAATCTTTTCCAATGTACCCAAAATGCCCTTCAAAAATGTTCATCATTTCTGCCTTGGTCTTAAGCCTCTGCCAAAAATGGTGCACAACTTTCTAGGACATCCAAGGTCTCTGGATTAATTCATATGGTATTTGCATTTGGGCATTTAAATGCTATAAAATAATTTGTGTGCCCAAATAATCATAAACTAAAATGTTCCATGCTGTTCATAATATTTATAGCGGGCATGACTAGTTTTATGAGCTACAAAAATGTTCTGGCATTTTTAATAATTCAACAAAGTTGCAAAAGAAATGAAACAAAAAGAAATAGAAAAGAGAGAAGAGAGAGAGAGAGAGAGAGCTTACCTGGCGCCTAACAGGCCCACCTGCCGGCCCAGCCCAGCCACCGCTCCAGCGAGCTGCTTGGCTCGGCCAGGCAGGCAGGCAGGTGCTCGACGGCAGCCGCAATATGCGCCACGCAGCTGCCCGCCGCCCTGCTTCCTCCCCTCGCCGTTCTGGTGGGTGGGATCGATCCCCCACTTCCTCCCCGAGCTCGCTTACACGCCCACTCCTCCCCAGCTCCTCTCCCTCGGCTTCCCCGCACCATGGCCGACGCCGCCGCGCTCGCGCCGTCGTGATAGCCGCGTCCACCGGCGTCCCTGAGCTCTGTCACCGTGTCCGTCCTCTCCACCGTCATCGACTACGTCGAGCAGGCTGAGCCCCGAGCACTCGCCCGCTCTGGAGTCGCCCCCGACCCCGTCTTCCCCAACTCCGGCCGCAGGGATCCCCCTCGCCGCCCCGCTCAGCTCCGACCGTCCCCGAGCTCGCCCCGGCGTCTACTACAACCGCCGTGAGCTCAGCTTCGTCCTCCCCCTCTTCGTTGGCTCTCTCCTGCACTGAACGCACCGCACGAGGCTCACCTGCACGCGCCGCCACGGAGCTCGTCGCCGACGAGGCTCCGGCCATCTAACGGTCCGGCCATCGTGCCCACCAGCTTCACCGTTCCGTGTAGATGCTGTAGGATCACTCCACGCACCTCTACGAGCACCACACCGACGATTTCGACCTCGCCCAAACTCCGGCAGCCGCTGGACTCGTCGCCGGCGTCGTTTCCGGCGACCCCGAGGCCAGCCACCACCACCACTCGACGCGGCTCACTCCCAGCTACCCGTAGGTGTGCTCCGCCGTCGTTTTGGCAGCCGGAGCACAAAACCCGCACCTCACCGCCGCGTTTGGCCTCGCCGGTGGCTAAACGCCGGCGAGTTAGCCCCGTTTGACCAAGGTTTGACCCCCCCCCCCCTTGTGTCACTAACGTGTGGGGCCGGCCGTTGACTAATTTCAGTTTAGGTTTTATTTAAATACTAATTGATGTCATTAGTTTAGTGAGCCACTGACATGAGGGACCCACTGGTCAGGTTCGACCTGGACGCCCTGTTGACTAGATGACGTCAGCATGATGTCATGCTAACGCAGTAAAGGATTTTCTGGGATTTTTAGATTTATAAACAATTCAGGAAATTCTAGAAAATGCTTTAAACTTCAAAAAATCATATAAATTCAATAGTAGCTCAGATGGAAAAGACTTATATATGAAAATTGATCAGAAAAATCTAATCTTTCCAAGGGCACAGGTTTCATGCATGTTGGAGCAAGTTAACCTTGCTGTCCACATTAAAACATGATAATGCACTTAATTAAATAATAGTTTGGGTTTCAATTTGAATCTTTGATTCAAATGGGCTCAAACCCTTCTTGTTATAGTTGCATTAGCCCAAAACACATGCATCTTGCCATATCATGAGCATGCATCATATTATTGCATTTGTTTGCATATTGATTGTATCACCGGTATTCTCCGTGCTAGGACCTGCTCTCGAGGATACTTATGCGTATCCAGCTGAAGAGCAGTAACCGACAACCACTTTGTCAGGCAACCAATCATTGATCATTCCGATACAAACCCAATCTTCTCGCTCCTGCTCTCTTTTACTGCATTAAGGCAACAGCATGTGAACTGCTACTTGTTGCGGTAGTTGAACCCTATTCCCTTGCATGACCTATCATTGCCACAGTAAATAGTTGAAACCCACTAGCATGTTTAGGAGTTGATTGAGCCATGTGATGTGTGATCCACCATGCTATTTGTTTATGTTGCCTGCTATGCTTAGAGTTGTGTCAGGTCTGGTTCATCTGGGTGATGGATCAGAGTGAAATGATCATACCGGTAAAGAGAAGGAAGTGTGGAACATGTTTGGTAAAGGTATCGATGAAAGGCCATGTAGGAGTACGTTGTGGGTTGTTTCATTGGAACCGTTCATAGGACCCGAGATCTGTATGTGTGGTTCAAGTTCCAGCTACTACCATGCATTGGGCCCGAAACCAATGGACCCTCTCGGCTTATTAATTACCCTCAATCTCTGTCCAGGAGTTGCAACTAGTTTCTGGTGTTTGTAGTTTACTGGTGGTCGTGCACAGCGCTGACCCTCGGGGTGGGCTGTGATGCGACAGGTACGTGTCACGGTGCACCGGTTGCCCGTTTGGTGACTCGGGAACCCTGTACACATCGTTTGGGGCCGTGAGTGACACCCCGGCCGGATCTCCCCACGGATGGAACCCAAATAGGCGATAAACCTGGACGAGAGACTTGTGTAGTTAGTCAGGTCGTGGCCGACACCCTCGCTGGGCTTCCGCTTGAAGGTTGCCGAGTACATGTCGAGTAAACAGCGATAAGTGGTGGAAGCGTGTGTGAAGAAGTACACCCCTGCAGGGTTATCAATCAATTTGAATAGCTGTTGTTCGCGGTACGGACTACTTGGTTACTCTTACAGTTCATAGACAAGTTGATGGATACTACTAAAAGCCTCAAGACAAGTGTGAGTACCGTGGATGGCCCTTCTGTAGGATAACGGAAGAGGATCCTCGGTGGTGAATTGTCGTGGTGAGTAGAGGACTCATGTACGTAGTAATATCTTGCAATCTGTTAAGAGTTGTAGTATAGGTTAGCCAAGAGTCAAAGCTGGCTTTCTGCTATGAACTCCACTACCCCCCTGTTGATAATGTTGCATGTATGATAGGTTCTGTTGTAAGACTTGCTGAGTACCTTTGTACTCATGTTTGCTTAATAACTGTTGCAGAGGAGAACCCTGCCCCTTCTAATGGGTTCTACATAGACGTTGACGTCGACGAGTAGCTTGCTACCCAGACGGAGATCTGGAGCTTGTGAAGGGCCTTGTAGATAGTCAGGCTACACCAAGCCAGTTTTATTTTCTAAGTTGTCTGTACTCAGACATGTAGCTTCCGCTTGTGCTTGTATGACTGTATGACTTGAGTGTTGGGTCATGTGACCCCTATGTGTATGGATATGTTATGTATGGCTCTTGGAGCCTTTTAAATAAAGTACTTTGAGTCATAGAGTTCTGTTGTGATGCAATGTTGTATTTGCACATATTGAGCATATTGTGTGTATGATTGAAATGCTTGGTATGTGTGGGATCCGACACCTAGTTTTTTTCCTTTGGTAGCATATTTTACAGGGAAATGCCTCCTAGTGCTTCCAACGAGCCTTGGTAGCTTGCTACTGCTCGCAACACGTAGGCTGGCCGGCATGTGTCCTTCTTCGTTCCTGTGTCTGTCTCTTAGGGGAAATGTCACGCGTTGTTCCTTTAAGTCCATGTAGCTTGCTACGACTTGGGTTCATACGTTGATGACCGACACGTTCGTTGTTGGGTCATGGATGCCTGTCTCTGTAATTTAGTGCCACTTTTGGTTTATAACTAGCCATGTCGGCCCGGGTTCTCTGTCATATAGATGCTAGCGACACTGTCATATACGTGTGCTAAAATGCGCAAACGGTCCCGGGCCAGGTAAGGTGGCACCCGTGGGGATACCGTGCGTGAGGCCGCAAAGTGATATGACGTGTTACAGCTAGATCGGTGTGACTTAGGATCGGGGTCCTGACACCAGCACCCTGAGAGGCCACCTGCCTCGCTACCACGCCGTCTTCCTCCTCTGCCATTGGGAGCGCCAACGCCGTGAACTCGAGCTCATGGACGTCGAGACCAGCACGTCCCCGCGCCCCTATATAAAGCAGTAGACACGCCCCCTAGGGTTTCCCTTTTCCACCCTTGCTGCCGCCAGCCCCTCCCTCCCCCTGCTTCTTCTTCCTCACAATAGAGCTCTCGAGAGAAGAAAACCGCCGGTGTCCGTCATCGTCCTCACGCCCGGCCTGCGCCAGGACCTCTCCGGCTTGTCTTCCTGCACCCCGTCACTCTCCTCGACCGATCCTGGCAGTTAGTTGGGTGGAAGCCTCCCCCATGTGCCTCCCTGCCATCGTCGTCGCCATGGCCATGGCCGAGCCGAGTTGATGCCCGAGCCCGGCCTAGCAGCCGACGTCCCTGGCCTTCTTCCTCCGCGGCAAGTTCCACGACTCCGGCAACACCTACCCGCACCTCTCCGAGCCCCGGATCGCGAAGTCCAACTTCTTCCCCATCGTCGTCTACCTCCTCTGCTTCATCTTCTTCACGGAGCTGAGCGCCGCCATGGTCAGCGCCTCCTCGCGCCCCTCTCCGTTGCGTCTCCGGCCTCCCCGTCTTGTCCTACAGGACCGAGGTGAGCTGCCGCTTCTCCCAGCCCTTCCCCGTTGCTGTTTTACTCCTGTATGCAACGATCCGTTAGTTCTTGTATTCGCCGATCCCTTCGACCCGAGTTTGTCCACCATGGTTGATCTCGAGTTCGAGCTTGTGCTCGTGCCCCTGCCTTAGTCGCCACTCTCACACTCACAACACGTGCAGCCCAGCAGTCGCACACCCCTCTTCTCATGCATGCATATGCACCCGTGCGCGCACCGTGTCTGCTTGCTCGTTGCTCGCTACGCCATGCTCGCCCCTGCATCTCTGTGTGCCGCACCCGAGATGAGTTCCAGCTTGATTCTCGAGCTTCGCCCTTTTCCCTCCGCTCCCCGCATGGGCGCGCTCACCCATGCATGTTTCCGCAGCCCCGCCGGTGACCTACAGCTGCATCAGCCGCTGGTGTGCGCTCCCATCGCCGGCCATGACCACCGTTCGTCCATGGCGAGGAAGGCTGTAATGCCCAGGATGGAGTTATACCTCCTACGTGTCGAGGCACGACTTAAAGGCATAAGTCCATCCTAGAATGATCTCAAGTTTGGTAATCTTTGCACAACTCATGTAAAAGAGGGATAGTAAACTGAAAATAGTTGGCTTACACTCGCCACGTCACAGAAATTACAGTACAAGTCTCAAACATCATACATTAAGATCACTACAACCCTCTAAGGGCAAAAGCCAAATGTCAAAGTACCAAACTCAGATAAATAAACCACAGGCAGATCGAATCCTAGTAAGAGACTCCACTACTGATCGTCCGGGTAACGCACGTAGTACCGACTACGCTCCTCGTCGTACTCCCAATCCAGCTCGGTGCCATCACCTGGATAGCTCACAGCTGGACCTGCATCTGGTGTGTGAAGTAACTGTGAGCCACAGAGGACTCAGCAATCCCGTTCCCGGGTAATAGAACTATCAAAGCCTTTGGGTGAGGAAAAGGCTGAAGAAAAGAATAAGTCTGCAGCAGCATCTAGCATCTAGCTTACGCAAGTGAGAGCGAGAAGAGAAGGCAGCGGCGAGAAGTGATCACAAAGTGATCCTAGCTACGAGCTCACAATCATAACCCCTCCGTGTTCAACTCCCGAATCCCTATTCGGAAATTGACAGTCACGGAACACACGCTGGTAGTGTATTAGTAACATTGTGTCAAGTTATCTACAACCGGAATTAACAAGCTCCCATCTGCCACATAACCGCGGGCACGGCTTTCGAAAGTTCAAACCCTGCAGGGGTGTTCCAACTTGACCCATTACAAGCCCACGATCCGCGGAGTCGCAACTCCAAAGTGGGAAGACCCGAGTATCCTCGGAATCCCGTGCTCAAGATATACCGTGCTAAGGTAAGACTAATCCAGCAAATCCTCCCGGCGTGTCGACACCCTGATAGTAGCCGCGCATATCTAAGTCTCAGGACACGACCGGATGGGTGATGCTACAGGTGTATGCCAGATACCTCGGGTTGCCCCAAGGCGGCCCTGCAGGACCCCCGTTTCGGACCAACACTCATGTGGAGCACTGGCCCGGGGTTGTTGATTAAGAAAGAGGGTTAATTACTCCCTATGCATGTTTAGTTTGTTATTAGGCAAATAGTACCAATGTTGGGATTTGCTGGAAAAGACTTAGCACTTAGCGGTTTATCGAGGGGGTCCCATACACCCCAACCATGTTAGGAACGCATAATCAAGGAACATAATACCGGCTTATACGGATCCTAACGGCATGAGTGGAACAAATCACCAAGCAAAAGGCTTAGCCTTCCACCCTTGCCAATATATAGATGATTTCAGTTTAAGCATTTATATAGTGTGATAAAACCCAACCAAACTTCAACATGGAGCAAGCATCTTCACTTCACCTGCAACTAGCAACGCTATAAGAAGGGCTGAGCGAAGCGTACTTAGCCAAGCAACGGTTTTGCATAGGTAGGGTGGTTAAACATGGCAATTGGTTACAAGTAGGAGGCTGACAAGAAGAACATGGGCATCGAGGCAAAACTATAGATCGAGACTACTAGCAATAGGCAAAGATAGTAATGTTATCGGGGTTCGGTCATCTTGCCTGAAGAGAAGTCGTTCGGATCGTAAGAAGGGTCCTCGTGCTCAACCTCGTTGGAAACCTCGTGCTCAACTTCGTACTCGTTCTCAGCTTCCGGCTCTAAACAAAACAATCACACCAAGCACCAATCAACAAGATGCAATGCGCACCCGAAAACATGAATGCATGATGGATGCACTACGGATGCACATGGAGCACGTAAAACATCACTTAAGCAAAACACCTAAAAACAAGATAACAACCTGATATTATTAATCTACACAGAAAATCACCCAAGTTTGATATAAGATTCGCTGAAATCGGAGTTACGGGCTAAAAGTTATGCCTGAAACAAGATTTGAGTGAAAGCTGAAAATTACAGCAACATGGCATCTTTGGAGCTCAAAATAATTAAGCTACAGCACCCAAAAAGCATGGCAAAGGACTTGAACACAAACTAGACATATAGTACAGCAACTAGGTCCAAAGTGCACCCCCAACGGAGCCACGGATCAATAGCAATGATCTTGGACATATTGAACTTTGCAATAAAATTCTGGCAGCAGAATTTTATTGAAACTTTAGAGCAAAAGATAAACATGCTACAGCCACTCAAATGGACATGTGAGGACATGGA
>LR738712.1:391721790-391797886 GCA_902687465.1 Secale cereale
GGAAAGACAACAATATATACTACAAGGAACAATCCAAATCCACCCCAAAACTATCATGCTTTTTCCTAGAACATCACACGAACATGGCATCGGAACGTTACAGATTTCAGACTTAGTGAAAATTTCACTAAGTCCTAAAACAGCAATATCATCTTAGCATCAAAAAGAGCATGTTTAAGTCACCTCGAAACTAAACATGGCAAAGGGTAAGCACCTCATCAAAGTGCATATGAAGGTGATCCCGAAACACACAAGCATGCATCATAGAGGTGAACACAACGATTGCAACAAGCTCAACAAGATGGCATTTCATAACAAGTGAAAACACCTCATATGAACATGGCACTTTGCAATGATGATAACAAGGCAATAATAAATCTACCATGCAACCTATCACACCCAACACGTAGTTCGTGGCAAGACGAACACGTGGACATGTCATTTCCATCGTTTGGACAAACGAGCTAAAAGTTATCACATGGCAAAGGTGGCATGAAAATAACACACAACAGCAGTTTATAACATGATGCACTCTTGCAACAGAAAAACAAGTGTCAAGATGACATCTAACATGCATGACAACAACAGGTAAAACGTAGAGGACATCTCCACGAACATCTGGACATGCTACACGCGCAAAACGGAGCAACAGGCACAAAGTTACAGCAGTTTAAAGATTGCATTTCAGAACAGGATTAAATGGACTTAGGGAATTAGGTCAACCTCAACGGATCCAGATCTGATCCGGATGAACAGTAACGGGCCGGGGGCTGCGGATCCGGCCCAGATCTGGTGCGGAGAGGCGGGGCGAGGCGGCCCGCGCGCGGAGGCGGGAGGCCCGCGGCCCAGGACGGCGGCTGGCGGCCCGATGCGGCGCGGAGCGCCTGCGGTGGCGCTGGGCCTTCGGTGGTGCGGCGGCGGCCCATCACGGAGCGGGGCGGCGGCTCGCGCGGTGGCCCAGCGGGGCGGGGAACTGGTGGGTGGAGAGGCCCGCTCGGGCGGTGCGGAATGCGGCGGCTGGCCCGATCGATGGACGAGGCGGGGCTGGCGAAGGGCCTCGGCGGCGTACGGGCCCCGAAGGAGCGGCGACTTGACGCGGGGCGGGAGAAGTGGCGAGGCAGCGCCTGGCGCGGCCTGGGGCGATGGCCCGTGGCGATGTGGTCCACGCCAGATCGGATCGGCGCGATGGATCGAAGCGGTTGACTTCGGTGGCTGCCTCGAACGTTGCGGCGGCGGTTCCTTCGATGGGAAAAACTGGATCCCCTCGGGATCTGGTGGAATAGTGGATTGGATCTGAAAAAAAGAAAAAAAAAAGAAAGTGGAGAAGGGGGAAGAAGAAGGGGATGCCCAAATAGACCTAGGGGTCTATATATAGCAGTTTTTAGGGTTAGGAGGAGATTTAGGGGCGCTAGGAGCCCTCCGATCGCGATCCGACGGATCCGATCGCGGGGGTTGATTTAAAATGCCTAGACGGAGATAAAAGAATGCAGTAGGGATGTTTCCGGGACACGAAGCGAAGGCACTTCGGGCCCACACGAACAACGGAGGGAAAAGTCAACGGAGTCCAAACGAGACGAGATTGGAGAGGCGGGTTGCACACAACAAAACAACAACACACACAACAACCTCGCGGCACACCGGTAACGAAAAACGCCCGAACAACAAAGTAGGCCTACTGGACGTCACGGACACGTGAGGGAGCTCCGGAACGCGAAACGGACAACGGGAAGAAACACGACGAACCGGATGCAACCCACAACACAAATGCAATGCAATGCACATGTCTACATGATATGAATGAATGCCACACACTCACACAACAAAACGACGAAAGCCCGAAAGACAAAGAACCCGAAATGGAAATAGATGAAGCCGGAGATAAATTATATACCCAAAAGGGAAAGTATTACATCCGGGGCATTACAAACTCTCTTCTACTACAAAAAGATCTCGTCCCGAGATCTAGGACTGGAAAAAGGAAGGGTACTCGGAACGAATATGATCTTCTCGTTCCCAGGTAGCATCTCGGTCTGTGTGATGTGACCACTTGACTTTCAGAAACTTGATGGACTTGTTGCGAGTCTTGCGTTCGGTTTCTTCGAGAATTGCAACTGGATGCTCTCGGTAGGAAAGGTCTTGTTGAAGATCAATCTCCTCAAACGGAATCATGCGCTCAGGTGCCTTGAAGCATTTGCGAAGCTGAGACACATGGAAGACATCATGAACATTTGCAAAGTTGGAAGGGAGCTCGAGCTGATAGGCTAGATCGCCTCTTTTGCGAAGAATCTTGAAAGGCCCGACGTATCTAGGAGCAAGTTTTCCTTTGATACCGAATCTTTGGGTTCCTTTCATCGGAGAAACTCGGAGATAGACATGATCACCGATGTCGAAAGCCAAATCACGATGCTTTCCGTCATAGTAACTCTTCTGACGCGACTGAGCGGCTTTGAGATTCTCACGTATGACTTTGCACATTTCTTCGGCTTCAGAGATCAAGTCATTGCCAAGAAGTTGGCGTTCACCTGTTTCAGACCAGTTGAGAGGGGTACGGCACTTTCTGCCATAGAGAATTTCAAACGGTGCTTTGCCTGCACTTGCTTGAAAGCTGTTGTTGTAAGAGAACTCGGCAAATGGAAGGCAGTCTTCCCATTTCATGCCGAAGGAGATGACACAGGCTCTGAGCATGTCTTCTAGGATTTGATTCACACGCTCGACTTGACCACTAGTCTGAGGGTGAAAGGCAGTGCTGAACCTGATCTTCGTGCCCATGGCGGACTGAAAGGATTCCCAGAACCTTGATGTGAACAAGCTGCCACGGTCTGAGGATATCATTTGAGGAATGCCATGTAGGGACACAATTCTGGAAGTGTACAGCTCTGCAAGTTGAGCTGCATTGATTGATTCTTTGACTGGAAGAAAGTGAGCGACTTTGGTAAGCTTGTCAATCACCACAAAGATAGCATCATTGCCTCGCTTGGATTTAGGAAAGCCAGTGACGAAGTCCATTTCAATGTGGTCGAACTTCCACTCGGGAATAGGAAGAGGTTGGAGAAGACCGGCTGGACGTTGATGTTCTGCTTTCACTCTTCTGCATACATCACATTCGTTCACGAATTGGGCGATCTCCCTTTTCATGCGTGTCCACCAGTAAGACTGCTTGAGGTCTTGATACATCTTGGAACTGCCAGGATGAATGGAAAGGAGAGAATCATGAGCTTCTTCCATTATGAGCTTCCTGAGATCACCTTTGGGAACAACGAGTCTGTCCTCGAAGAACAAGGTATCTCTCTCATCAACACGGAAGCACTTGTATTTTGGAGTGCCCTTTGCAATCCCATGTTTCACCTTCTTCACCATGGTATCACTGAGCTGGGCCTCACGGACTTGATCTTCCAAGGTAGGAGCAATCTGGTGATTTGCAAGAAAACCCTGCGGAACAACTTGAAGGTTGAGCTTCCTGAAAGCTTCACAAAGCTCAGGCTGGTATGGCTTGATAAGAAGGCTGTTGCAATATGCCTTTCTGCTCAAAGCATATGCAATCACATTCGCCTTGCCTGGAGTGTATTCAATGCTGGGGTTGTACTCTTGGATCATCTCGACCCAACAAGTCTGGCGGAGGTTCAGATGCGGCTGTGTGAAGATGTACTTCAAGCTCTTGTGATCAGTGAAGATGTCGACCTTTCTGCCCAACAACAGATGTCTCCACGTAATCAGAGCATGTACCACAGCTGCTAGCTCGAGATCATGTGTGGGATAGTTCTTCTCAGCTGGCTTTAGCTGACGAGAAGTGTATGCCACAATTTTTTTATCTTGCATAAGCACACCACCAAGGCCTTGAAGAGAAGCATCGCAGAATACTTCATAGGGCTTGGTTTCATCTGGAGGAATCAGAACTGGAGCAGAAACAAGCTTCTCTTTGAGGGTTTTGAAAGCCACTTCACATTCGGGAGACCAAAAGTATTTGACATTCTTCTGAAGCAGGTTGGAAAGAGGCTTGGCAATCTTGGAGAAGTTTTCAACAAATCTTCTGCAATAGCTGGCAAGACCCAGAAAACTGCGGAGCTGCTTGACGTTCTGAGGAGCTTCCCAGTTGACAATTGCTTCAACTTTCTCGGGATTAACCGCAATACCGTCAGCTGAGATAATGTGGCCCAGGTACAAAACCTTATCGAGCCAGAACTCGCACTTTGAGAACTTGGCATAGAATTTATGCTCTCGGAGTCGATCAAGAACCAGACGCAAGTGCTTTTCGTGATCTTCTTCATTCTTGGAAAACACCAGAATATCATCCAGATACACAAGCACGAATTCGCCAGTATAGGGGTTGAAGATGTAATGCATCATCCTTGAAAAGGTAGGAGGAGCATTGGCGAGGCCGAAGGACATGACGGTATACTCGTATGAACCGTAGCTCGTTCTGAAGGCCGTCTTGGGAATGTCTTCCTCGCGAATGCGAATTTGATGATAGCCCATTCGGAGGTCAAGCTTAGAGAACACTTTAGCTCCTTTGAGCTGCTCAAAGAGTTCGTTGATGTTGGGGAGCGGATACTTGTTCTTAATCGTCTTGTTGTTCAATGGCCGGTAGTCAACACAGAGACGCTCCGTGCCATCTTTCTTCTTGACAAATAAGACACCACAGCCCCACGGAGATGTACTAGGCCGTATGAGACCCATACGCTCCTATTCATCCAACTGTTTCTTCAATTCCTTCAATTCATCTGAAGAGAGCTCGTATGGACGCCGGCAAACAGGTTCGGTGCCCGGCTCGAGTTCAATGACAAACTCCACCTGACGGTGTGGAGGCATGCCTGGAAGTTCTTCTGGAAAGACGTCTTGATATTCATTCACCACTGGAATTTGCTCTATGGCATTAATTTCACCCTTATCATTAAGAGAGAAAAGCCGAATAGTATTATCCCTGGAGGCGAAGATAATCACATCTTCATCAGAATGAGTCAATTTGACTTCCTTTTGAGCGCAATCAATGTGAGCATCGTGCTGAGAAAGCCAATCCATTCCGAGAATGAGGTCGATGTCAGAATGACCAAGAATCACCGGAGAAGCCAAAAATCAATAATCGCCCATGCGACTGGAAACATCCGGAGCATATATACTGGAATGCATTCGTCTCCCCAGATAAATCACTGATAACTCCCTTGGCAAGCTTTTGATGTCAACATTATACTTGGATGCAAATGGTTGAGACATGAAAGAGCATGATGCACCCGAATCAAACAATACTTTAGCAGGGATAGAGTTCACTGGAAGGTTACCCAAAATGACATCAGAAGAAGCCTCCGCTTGTGCTGCATTCATCAGATTAACCCTTGCAGCCTTTGGATCATGCCTGACAATAGCTGAACTCACAGGTGGTGGAGGAGGAAGACGCTTCGGATTCGGACATCTGTTGGCATAATGACCCTTCTGGCCACACTTGTTGCACACCACTTCAGAGAGAGGACGGAAATGAGAGCCACTAGACTTGGAGCCTTGAGACTGAAACTGCTTCTTCGACTGGTTGCTTGGGTTGGGTGGGTGGGAGAAACCACGACCACTAGAGTTCTTGTTGTTGGAGTTGTTGAAGTTGTTGGAGTTGTTGTATGGAGCTCGAATCACTGGAGGAGGAGGAAGCCAGAATTTCTGTTGTTTCGCAGCCAACTGAGACGATGAGGAAGAGTGAACAGCATCTCGAATTCTCTTCTTAGAAGCCTCCATCTTAAGCTGAGCTGCTTCTTGTTTCAAAGCCATGTTATAGAACTTATCGAATTCGTCTGGCTCGAACAAAGTGAGAGCAAGCTGAAGTTCATCTTTGAGACCTCCACGGAACTGATAGATTTTACTCTTTGCATCAGGAATGTCTTGCTTTGCATAGCGAGCGAGGTTTTGGAACTTGACATTATACTGATAGACTGACATGGAGCCCTGCTTGAGGTTGCGGAATTTCTCACGCATACCCTCGATAACACTTGTAGGAATGTGATGCGAGCGGAAATCCTTGCAGAAATTCTCCCATGAGATCACTTGACCCGGCCTTGAGTCCTTGTACTGCTGCCACCAGTCAGCTGCTTGATCTTTTAGTTGGAAGGCTGCAAACTTCACATAGTCATCTTATTTCACGTTACTGCACTCAAAATGCTTCTTGATATCGGTTAGCCAATCTTCAGCATCAAGAGGGTCGACACAGTAACTGAAAGCTTTAGGATTGTTGGCCAAGAACTGGTTGAGGGTAGCATGGTGCTGCTGGAAGAAGTTGCCTTGGTTCATTGGAACGCCCTGATTAGCTTGATTAGCTTGCATAGCTTGCATTTGCTGCATCATCTGCATCATCAACTGAGTGTTCTGAGCAGTAGTCTGCATAATTGCTCTCCAAGCCTCAGGTGGAGGAGGAGGGGAAGGAGGACGTTCTGGAACCTCTTCACCCTCTGGGTTGGCATTCGGAACCCTTTTCGGAGCCATCCTGTAAGAGATGACCATGAATCAGCAATTGATTGACAAAAGGAATAAGCTGAATCAATGGAATGAATTGCAACAAGTCTTCACAATAATCATTCGAACAATAAGAACGAATGAAATCATCCGAACAAGAGGAACGAATGATATTCTTAGTTAATTGATAACATCATCTTCACGAGAAGCCACATAGGGAACAAAAGGATAAAATAATAAAACAACAAGGTACGGAAAGGAACAAACACAAGAGAGGAGTTTCGTTCTAACATCTTTGTGCTGAAAGCATATGAACGCGTTACGAAAAGGTTTTGCAATCCCCGGATCAGCATAGCCAAGGATCCTTTAAGATGCAACTCCTGATAGTAACATCGGTCATATAACTCCTTCACTCAATGTCGAACCCCGAACTCGCTAACCTGCATTCGTTGGAAGAATGCCTACGATCTACTGGATAAAACCCACCTATAGTTTTCCGAAAGATTCCAGTTATGCAATCAGGTGTTGGGGATACACGGGAAGCACCGCGCAATCAACTCTAACCTACAACCAGGTGTATCCATCCTTCAACACATAACCAGTCTTTCTCGGAAACTGTGTACCTCGGACCTTCGAAAAGCATCCACTATAACAAGCTATGGCAATACTCCCGAACTACCTCCCCAGTACTGGGTGATGTCGGGGTTATCTTGCCACTGGCCGTATAGGGGAGATTTTCGATGTCGGCCGTCTTAAGTATTTAGTACTGCCGCGATATGCTTGTTACAATGATACCCCGAAGCTCAACTCCTCGGTAACAGGAGGCATCGGGAACAATATCCTTGTCACAAGAACATCGAAACAATCCCAGAATACTCACGGGATTCCTAAAAAAAATTGTGCAAATTTTGAAGATAGGAGAGACAAGAGTAGACGTCAGGAGTCCTCACCAGAGAGAAAGGGGATGAGAAGCAAAGAAATCCTACTCTCCGATATAATATAGGACTCAAAAAGTTTTCAGTGTGTGCCTAGACTCAACCGTCAACGATTCGATCAAACAGTGGGGGCTCCTAGGTCGGAGAAGGCTCTGAATACCAACTTGTAATGCCCAGGATGGAGTTATACCTCCTACGTGTCGAGGCACGACTTAAAGGCATAAGTCCATCCTAGAATGATCTCAAGTTTGGTAATCTTTGCACAACTCATGTAAAAGAGGGATAGTAAACTGAAAATAGTTGGCTTACACTCGCCACGTCACAGAAATTACAGTACAAGTCTCAAACATCATACATTAAGATCACTACAACCCTCTAAGGGCAAAAGCCAAATGTCAAAGTACCAAACTTAGATAAATAAACCACAGGCAGATCGAATCCTAGTAAGAGACTCCACTACTGATCGTCCGGGTAACGAACGTAGTACCGACTACGCTCCTCGTCGTACTCCCAATCCAGCTCGGTGCCATCACCTGGATAGCTCACAGCTGGACCTGCATCTGGTGTGTGAAGTAACTGTGAGCCACAGAGGACTCAGCAATCCCGTTCCCGGGTAACAGAACTATCAAAGCCTTTGGGTGAGGAAAAGGCTGAAGAAAAGAATAAGTCTGCAGCAGCAACTAGCATCTAGCTTACGCAAGTGAGAGCGAGAAGAGACGGCAGCGGCGAGAAGTGATCACGAAGTGATCCTAGCTACGAGCTCACAATCATAACCCCTCCGTGTTCAACTCTCGAATCCCTATTCGGAAATTGACAGTCACGGAACACACGCTGGTAGTGTATTAGTAACATTGTGTCAAGTTATCTACAACCGGAATTAACAAGCTCCCATCTGCCACATAACCGCGGGCACGGCTTTCGAAAGTTCAAACCCTGCAGAGGTGTTCCAACTTGACCCATTACAAGCCCACGATCCGCGGAGTCGCAACTCCAAAGTGGGAAGACCCCAGTATCCTCGGAATCCCGTGCTCAAGATATACCGTGCTAAGGTAAGGCTAATCCAGCAAATCCTCCCGGCGTGTCGACACCCTGATAGTAGCCGCGCGTATCTAAGTCTCAGGACACGACCGGATGGGTGATGCTACAGGTGTATGCCAGATACCTTGGGTTGCCCCAAGGCGGCCCTGCAGGACCCCCGTTTCGGACCAACACTCATGTGGAGCACTGGCCCGGGGTTGTTGATTAAGAAAGAGGGTTAATTACTCCCTATGCATGTTTAGTTTGTTATTAGGCAAATAGTACCAATGTTGGGATTTGCTGGAAAAGACTTAGCACTTAGCGGTTTATCGAGGGGGTCCCATACACCCCAACCGTGTTAGGAACGCATAATCAAGGAACATAATACCGGCTTATACGGATCCTAACGGCATGAGTGGAACAAATCACCAAGCAAAAGGCTTAGCCTTCCACCCTTGCCAATATATAGATGATTTCAGTTTAAGCATTTATATAGTGTGATAAAACCCAACCAAACTTCAACATGGAGCAAGCATCTTCACTTCACCTGCAACTAGCAACGCTATAAGAAGGGCTGAGCGAAGCGTACTTAGCCAAGCAACGGTTTTGCATAGGTAGGGTGGTTAAACATGGCAATTGGTTACAAGTAGGAGGCTGACAATAAGAACATGGGCATCGAGGCAAAACTATAGATCGAGACTACTAGCAATAGGCAAAGATAGTAATGTTATCGGGGTTCGGTCATCTTGCCTGAAGAGAAGTCGTTCGGATCGTAAGAAGGGTCCTCGTGCTCAACCTCGTTGGAAACCTCGTGCTCAACTTCGTACTCGTTCTCAGCTTCCGGCTCTAAACAAAACAATCACACCAAGCACCAATCAACAAGATGCAATGCGCACCCGAAAACATGAATGCATGATGGATGCACTACGGATGCACATGGAGCACGTAAAACATCACTTAAGCAAAACACCTAAAAACAAGATAACAACCTGATATTATTAATCTACACAGAAAATCACCCAAGTTTGATATAAGATTCGCTGAAATCGGAGTTACGGGCTAAAAGTTATGCCTGAAACAAGATTTGAGTGAAAGCTGAAAATTACAGCAACATGGCATCTTTGGAGCTCAAAATAATTAAGCTACAGCACCCAAAAAGCATGGCAAAGGACTTGAACACAAACTAGACATATAGTACAGCAACTAGGTCCAAAGTGCACCCCCAACGGAGCCACGGATCAATAGCAATGATCTTGGACATATTGAACTTTGCAATAAAATTCTGGCAGCAGAATTTTATTGAAACTTTAGAGCAAAAGATAAACATGCTACAGCCACTCAAATGGACATGTGAGGACATGGACGGAAAGACAACAATATATACTACAAGGAACAATCCAAATCCACCCCAAAACTATCATGCTTTTTCCTAGAACATCACACGAACATGGCATCGGAACGTTACAGATTTCAGACTTAGTGAAAATTTCACTAAGTCCTAAAACAGCAATATCATCTTAGCATCAAAAAGAGCATGTTTAAGTCACCTCGAAACTAAACATGGCAAAGGGTAAGCACCTCATCAAAGTGCATATGAAGGTGATCCCGAAACACACAAGCATGCATCATAGAGGTGAACACAACGATTGCAACAAGCTCAACAAGATGGCATTTCATAACAAGTGAAAACACCTCATATGAACATGGCACTTTGCAATGATGATAACAAGGCAATAATAAATCTACCATGCAACCTATCACACCCAACACGTAGTTCGTGGCAAGACGAACACGTGGACATGTCATTTCCATCGTTTGGACAAACGAGCTAAAAGTTATCACATGGCAAAGGTGGCATGAAAATAACACACAACAGCAGTTTATAACATGATGCACTCTTGCAACAGCAGAACAAGTGTCAAGATGACATCTAACATGCTTGACAACAACAGGTAAAACGTAGAGGACATCTCCACGAACATCTGGACATGCTACACGCGCAAAACGGAGCAACAGGCACAAAGGTACAGCAGTTTAAAGATTGCATTTCAGAACAGGATTAAAAGGACTTAGGGAATTAGGTCAACCTCAACGGATCCAGATCTGATCCGGATGAACAGTAACAGGCCGGGGGCTGCGGATCCGGCCCAGATCTGGTGCGGAGAGGCGGGGCGAGGCGGCCAGCGCGCGGAGGCGGGAGGCCCGCGGCCCAGGACGGCGGCTGGCGGCCCGATGCGGCGCGGAGCGCCTGCGGTGGCGCTGGGCCTTCGGTGGTGCGGCGGCGGCCCACCACGGAGCGGGGCGGCGGCCCGCGCGGTGGCCCAGCGGGGCGGGGAACTGGTGGGTGGAGAGGCCCGCTCGGGCGGTGCGGAATGCGGCGGCTGGCCCGATCGGTGGACGAGGCGGGGCTGGTGAAGGGCCTCGGCGGCGTACGGCCCCCGAAGGAGCGGCGACTTGGCGCGGGGCGGGAGAAGTGGCGAGGCAGCGCCTGGCGCGGCCTGGGGCGATGGCCCGTGGCGATGTGGTCCACGCCAGATCGGATCGGCGCGATGGATCGAAGCGGTTGACTTCGGTGGCTGCCTCGAACGTTGCGGCGGCGGTTCCTTCGATGGGAAAAACTGGATCCCCTCGGGATCTGGTGGAATAGTGGATTGGATCTGAAAAAAAGAAAAAAAAAAGAAAGTGGAGAAGGGGGAAGAAGAAGGCGATGCCCAAATAGACCTAGGGGTATATATATAGCAGTTTTTAGGGTTAGGAGGAGATTTAGGGGCGCTAGGAGCCCTCCGATCGCGATCCGACGGATCCGATCGCGGGGGTTGATTTAAAAGGCCTAGACGGAGATAAAAGAATGCAGTAGGGATGTTTTCGGGACACGAAGCGAAGGCACTTCGGGCCCACACGAACAACGGAGGGAAAAGTCAACGGAGTCCAAACGAGACGAGATTGGAGAGGCGGGTTGCACACAACAAAACAACAACACACACAACAACCTCGCGGCACACCGGTAACGAAAAACGCCCGAACAACAAAGTAGGCCTACGGGACGTCACGGACACGTGAGGGAGCTCCGGAACGCGAAACGGACAACGGGAAGAAACACGACGAACCGGATGCAACCCACAACACAAATGCAATGCAATGCACATGTCTACATGATATGAATGAATGCCACACACTCACACAACAAAACGACGAAAGCCCGAAAGACAAAGAACCTGAAATGGAAATAGATGAAGCCGGAGATAAATTATATACCCAAAAGGGAAAGTATTACATCCGGGGCATTACAAACTCTCTTCTACTACAAAAAGATCTCGTCCCGAGATCTAGGACTGGAAAAAGGAAGGGTACTCGGAACGAAGATGATCTTCTCGTTCCCAGGTAGCTTCTCGGTCTGTGTGATGTGACCACTTGACTTACAGAAACTTGATGGACTTGTTGCGAGTCTTGCGTTCGGTTTCTTCGAGAATTGCAACTGGATGCTCTCGGTAGGAAAGGTCTTGTTGAAGATCAATCTCCTCAAACGGAATCATGCGCTCAGGTGCCTTGAAGCATTTGCGAAGCTGAGACACATGGAAGACATCATGAACATTTGCAAAGTTGGAAGGGAGCTCGAGCTGATAGGCTAGATCGCCTCTTTTGCCAAGAATCTTGAAAGGCCCGACGTATCTAGGAGCAAATTTTCCTTTGCTACCGAATCTTTGGGTTCCTTTCATCGGAGAAACTCGGAGATAGACATGATCACCGATGTCGAAAGCCAAATCACGATGCTTTCCGTCATAGTAACTCTTCTGACGCGGCTGAGCGGCTTTGAGATTCTCACGTATGACTTTGCACATTTCTTCGGCTTCAGAGATCAAGTCATTGCCAAGAAGTTGGCGTTCACCTGTTTCAGACCAGTTGAGAGGGGTACGGCACTTTCTGCCATAGAGAATTTCAAACGGTGCTTTGCATGCACTTGCTTGAAAGCTGTTGTTGTCAGAGAACTCGGCAAATGGAAGGCAGTCTTCCCATTTCATGCCGAAGGAGATGACACAGGCTCTGAGCATGTCTTCTAGGATTTGATTCACACGCTCGACTTGACCACTAGTCTGAGGGTGAAAGGCAGTGCTGAACCTGATCTTCGTGCCCATGGCGGACTGAAAGGAGTCCCAGAACCTTGATGTGAACAAGCTGCGACGGTCTGAGGATATCATTTGAGGAATGCCATGTAGGGACACAATTCTGGAAGTGTACAGCTCTGCAAGTTGAGCTGCATTGATTGATTCTTTGACTGGAAGAAAGTGAGCGACTTTGGTAAGCTTGTCAATCACCACAAAGATAGCATCATTGCCTCGCTTGGATTTAGGAAAGCCAGTGACGAAGTCCATTTCAATGTGGTCGAACTTCCACTCGGGAATAGGAAGAGGTTGGAGAAGACCGGCTGGACGTTGATGTTCTGCTTTCACTCTTCTGCATACATCACATTCGTTCACGAATTGGGCGATCTCCCTTTTCATGCGTGTCCACCAGTAAGACTGCTTGAGGTCTTGATACATCTTGGAACTGCCAGGATGAATGGAAAGGAGAGAATCATGAGCTTCTTCCATTATGAGCTTCCTGAGATCACCTTTGGGAACAACGAGTCTGTCCTCGAAGAACAAGGTATCTCTCTCATCAACACGGAAGCACTTGTATTTTGGAGTGCCCTTTGCAATCCCATGTTTCACCTTCTTCACCATGGTATCACTGAGCTGGGCCTCACGGACTTGATCTTCCAAGGTAGGAGCAATCTGGAGATTTGCAAGAAAACCCTGCGGAACAACTTGAAGGTTGAGCTTCCTGAAAGCTTCACAAAGCTCAGGCTGGTATGGCTTGATAAGAAGGCTGTTGCAATATGCCTTTCTGCTCAAAGCATCTGCAATCACATTCGCCTTTCCTGGAGTGTATTCAATGCTGGGGTTGTACTCTTGGATCATCTCGACCCAACGAGTCTGGCGGAGGTTCAGATGCGGCTGTGTGAAGATGTACTTCAAGCTCTTGTGATCAGTGAAGATGTCGACCTTTCTGCCCAACAACAGATGTCTCCACGTAATCAGAGCATGTACCACAGCTGCTAGCTCGAGATCATGTGTGGGATAGTTCTTCTCAGCTGGCTTTAGCTGACGAGAAGTGTATGCCACAATTCTCTTATCTTGCATAAGCACACCACCAAGGCCTTGAAGAGAAGCATCGCAGAATACTTCATAGGGCTTGGTTTCATCCGGAGGAATCAGAACTGGAGCAGAAACAAGCTTCTCTTTGAGGGTTTTGAAAGCCACTTCACATTCGGGAGACCAAAAGTATTGGACATTCTTCTGAAGCAGGTTGGAAAGAGGCTTGGCAATCTTGGAGAAGTTTTCAACAAATCTTCTGGAATAGCTGGCAAGACCCAGAAAACTGCGGAGCTGCTTGACGTTCTGAGGAGCTTCCCAGTTGACAATTGCTTAAACTTTCTCGGGATTAACCGCAATACCGTCAGCTGAGATAATGTGGCCCAGGTACAAAACTTTATCGAGCCAGAACTCGCACTTTGAGAACTTGGCATAGAATTTATGCTCTCGGAGTCGATCAAGAACCAGACGCAAGTGCTTTTCGTGATCTTCTTCATTCTTGGAAAACACCAGAATATCATCCAGATACACAAGCACGAATTCGCCAGTATAGGGGTTGAAGATGTAATGCATCATCCTTGAAAAGGTAGGAGGAGCATTGGCGAGGCCGAAGGACATGACGGTATACTCGTATGAACCCTAGCTCGTTCTGAAGGCCGTCTTGGGAATGTCTTCCTCGCGAATGCGAATTTGATGATAGCCCATTCGGAGGTCAAGCTTAGAGAACACTTTAGCTCCTTTGAGCTGCTCAAAGAGTTCGTTGATGTTGGGGAGCGGATACTTGTTCTTAATCGTCTTCTTGTTCAATGGCCGGTAGTCAACACAGAGACGCTCCGTGCCATCTTTCTTCTTGACAAATAAGACACCACGGCCCCACGGAGATGTACTAGGCCGTATGAGACCCATACGCTCCTGTTCATCCAACTGTTTCTTCAATTCCTTCAATTCATCTGAAGAGAGCTTGTATGGACGCCGGCAAACAGGTTCGGTGCCCGGCTCGAGTTCAATGACAAACTCCACCTGACGGTGTGGAGGCATGCCTGGAAGTTCTTCTGGAAAGACGTCTTGATATTCATTCACCACTGGAATTTGCTCTATGGCATTAATTTCACCCTTATCATTAAGAGAGAAAAGCCGAATAGTATTATCCCTGGAGGCGAAGATAATCACATCTTCATCAGAATGAGTCAATTTGACTTCCTTTTGAGCGCAATCAATGTGAGCATCGTGCTGAGAAAGCCAATCCATTCCGAGAATGAGGTCGATGTCAGAATGACCAAGAATCACCGGAGAAGCCAAAAATCGATAATCGCCCATGCGAATGGAAACATCCGGAGCATATATACTGGAATGCATTCGTCTCCCCGGAGAAATCACTGATAACTCCCTTGGCAAGCTTTTGATGTCAACCTTTATACTTGGATGCAAATGGTTGAGACATGAAAGAGCATGATGCACCCGAATCAAACAATACTTTAGCAGGGATAGAGTTCACTGGAAGGTTACCCAAAATGACATCAGAAGAAGCCTCCGCTTGTGCTGCATTCATCAGATTAACCCTTGCAGCCTTTGGATCATGCCTGACAATAGCTGAACTCACAGGTGGTGGAGGAGGAAGACGCTTCGGATTCGGACATCTGTTGGCATAATGACCCTTCTGGCCACACTTGTTGCACACCACTTCAGAGAGAGGACGGAAATGAGAGCCACTGGACTTGGAGCCTTGAGACTGAAACTGCTTCTTCGACTGGTTGCTTAGGTTGGGTGGGTGGGAGAAACCACGACCACTAGAGTTCTTGTTGTTGGAGTTGTTGAAGTTGTTGGAGTTGTTGTATGGAGCTCGAATCACTGGAGGAGGAGGAAGCCAGAATTTCTGTTGTTTCGCAGCCAACTGAGACGATGAGGAAGAGTGAACAGCATCTCGAACTCTCTTCTTAGAAGCCTCCATCTTAAGCTGAGCTGCTTCTTGTTTCAAAGCCATGTTATAGAACTTATCGAATTCGTCTGGCTCGAACAAAGTGAGAGCAAGCTGAAGTTCGTCTTTGAGACCTCCACGGAACTGATAGATTTTACTCTTTGCATCAGGAATGTCTTGCTTTGCATAGCGAGCGAGGTTTTGGAACTTGACATTATACTGATAGACTGACATGGAGCCCTGCTTGAGGTTGCGGAATTGCTCACGCATACCCTCGATAACACTTGTAGGAATGTGATGCGAGCGGAAATCCTTGCAGAAATTCTCCCATGAGATCACTTGACCCGGCCTTGAGTCCTTGTACTGCTGCCACCAGTCAGCTGCTTGATCTTTCAGTTGGAAGGCTGCAAACTTCACATAGTCATCTTCTTTCACGTTACTGCACTCAAAATGCTTCTTGATATCGGTTAGCCAATCTTCAGCATCAAGAGGGTCGACACAGTAACTGAAAGCTTTAGGATTGTTGGCCAAGAACTGGTTGAGGGTAGCATGGTGCTGCTGGAAGAAGTTGCCTTGGTTCATTGGAACGCCCTGATTAGGTTGATTAGCTTGCATAGCTTGCATTTGTTGCATCATCTGCATCATCAACTAAGTGTTCTGAGCAGTAGTCTGCATAATTGCTCTCCAAGCCTCAGGCGGAGGAGGAGGGGAAGGAGGACGTTCTGGAACCTCTTCACCCTCTGGGTTGGCATTCGGAACCCTTTTCGGAGCCATCCTGTAAGAGATGACCACGAATCAGCAATTGATTGACAAAAGGAATAAGCTGAATCAATGGAATGAATTGCAACAAGTCTTCACAATAATCATTCGAACAATAAGAACGAATGAAATCATCCGAACAAGAGGAACGAATGATATTCTTAGTTAATTGATAACATCATCTTCACGAGAAGCCACATAGGGAACAAAAGGATAAAATAATAAAACAACAAGGTACGGAAAGGAACAAACACAAGAGAGGAGTTTCGTTCTAACATCTTTGTGCTGAAAGCATATGAACGCGTTACGAAAAGGTTTTGCAATCCCCGGATCAGCATAGCCAAGGATCCTTTAAGATGCAACTCCTGATAGTAACATCGGTCATATAACTCCTTCACTCAATGTCGAACCCCGAACTCGCTAACCTGCATTCGTTGGAAGAATGCCTACGATCTACTGGATAAAACCCACCTATAGTTTTCCGAAAGATTCCAGTTATGCAATTAGGTGTTGGGGATACACGGGAAGCACCGCGCAATCAACTCTAACCTACAACCAGGTGTATCCTTCCTTCAACACATAACCAGTCTTTCTCGGAAACTGTGTACCTCGGACCTTCGAAAAGCATCCACTATAACAAGCTATGGCAATACTCCCGAACTACCTCCCCAGTACTGGGTGATGTCGGGGTTATCTTGCCACTGGCCGTATAGGGGAGATTTTCGATGTCGGACGTCTTAAGTATTTAGTACTGCCGCGATATGCTTGTTACAATGATACCCCGAAGCTCAACTCCTCGGTAACAGGAGGCATCGGGAACAATATCCTTGTCACAAGAACATCGAAACAATCCCAGAATACTCGCAGGATTCCTAAAAAAAAATTTGTGCAAATTTTGAAGATAGGAGAGACAAGAGTAGACGTCAGGAGTCCTCACCAGAGAGAAAGGGGATGAGAAGCAAAGAAATCCTACTCTCCGATATAATATAGGACTCAAAAAGTTTTCAGTGTGTGCCTAGACTCAACCGTCAACGATTCGATCAAACAGTGGGGGCTCCTAGGTCGGAGAAGGCTCTGAATACCAACTTGTAATGCCCAGGATGGAGTTATACCTCCTACGTGTCGAGGCATGACTTAAAGGCATAAGTCCATCCTAGAATGATCTCAAGTTTGGTAATCTTTGCACAACTCATGTAAAAGAGGGATAGTAAACTGAAAATAGTTGGCTTACACTCGCCACGTCACAGAAATTACAGTACAAGTCTCAAACATCATACATTAAGATCACTACAACCCTCTAAGGGCAAAAGCCAAATGTCAAAGTACCAAACTCAGATAAATAAACCACAGGCAGATCGAATCCTAGTAAGAGACTCCACTACTGATCGTCCGGGTAACGCACGTAGTACCGACTACGCTCCTCGTCGTACTCCCAATCCAGCTCGGTGCCATCACCTGGATAGCTCACAGCTGGACCTGCATCTGGTGTGTGAAGTAACTGTGAGCCACAGAGGACTCAGCAATCCAGTTCCCGGGTAACAGATCTATCAAAGCCTTTGGGTCACGAAAAGGCTGAAGAAAAGAATAAGTCTGCAGCAGCAACTAGCATCTAGCTTACGCAAGTGAGAGCGAGAAGAGAAGGCAGCGGCGAGAAGTGATCACGAAGTGATCCTAGCTACGAGCTCACAATCATAACCCCTCCGTGTTCAACTCCCGAATCCCTATTCGGAAATTGACAATCACGGAACACACGCTGGTAGTGTATTAGTAACATTGTGTCAAGTTATCTACAACCGGAATTAACAAGCTCCCATCTGCCACATAACCGCGGGCACGGCTTTCGAAAGTTCAAACCCTGCAGAGGTGTTCCAACTTGACCCATTACAAGCCCACGATCCGCGGAGTCGCAACTCCAAAGTGGGAAGACCCGAGTATCCTCGGAATCCCGTGCTCAAGATATACCGTGCTAAGGTAAGGCTAATCCAGCAAATCCTCCCGGCGTGTCGACACCCTGATAGTAGCCACGCGTATCTAAGTCTCAGGACACGACCGGATGGGTGATGCCACAGGGGTATGCCAGATACCTCGGGTTGCCCCAAGGCGGCCCTGCAGGACCCCCGTTTCGGACCAACACTCATGTGGAGCACTGGCCCGGGGTTGTTGATTAAGAAAGAGGGTTAATTACTCCCTATGCATGTTTAGTTTGTTATTAGGCAAATAGTACCAATGTCTGGATTTGCTGGAAAAGACTTAGCACTTAACGGTTTATCGAGGGGGTCCCATACACCCCAACCGTGTTAGGAACGCATAATCAAGGAACATAATACCGGCTTATACGGATCCTAACGGCATGAGTGGAACAAATCACCAAGCAAAAGGCTTAGCCTTCCACCCTTGCCAATATATAGATGATTTCAGTTTAAGCATTTATATAGTGTGATAAAACCCAACCAAACTTCAACATGGAGCAAGCATCTTCACTTCACCTGCAACTAGCAACGCTATAAGAAGGGCTGAGCGAAGCGTACTTAGCCAAGCAACGGTTTTGCATAGGTAGGGTGGTTAAACATGGCAATTGGTTACAAGTAGGAGGCTGACAAGAAGAACATGGGCATCGAGGCAAAACTATAGATCGAGACTACTAGCAATAGGCAAAGATAGTAATGTTATCGGGGTTCGGTCATCTTGCCTGAAGAGAAGTCGTTCGGATCGTAAGAAGGGTCCTCGTGCTCAACCTCGTTGGAAACCTCGTGCTCAACTTCGTACTCGTTCTCAGCTTCCGGCTCTAAACAAAACAATCACACCAAGCACCAATCAACAAGATGCAATGCGCACTCGAAAACATGAATGCATGATGGATGCACTACGGATGCACATGGAGCACGTAAAACATCACTTAAGCAAAACACCTCAAAACAAGATAACAACCTGATATTATTAATCTACACAGAAAATCACCCAAGTTTGATATAAGATTCGCTGAAATCGGAGTTACGGGCTAAAAGTTATGCCTGAAACAAGATTTGAGCAAAAGCTGAAAATTACAGCAACATGGCATCTTTGGAGCTCAAAATAATTAAGCTACAGCACCCAAAAAGCATGGCAAAGGACTTGAACACAAACTAGACATATAGTACAGAAACTAGGTCGAAAGTGCACCCCCAACGGAGCCACGGATCAATAGCAATGATCTTGGACATATTGAACTTTGCAATAAAATTCTGGCAGCAGAATTTTATTGAAACTTTAGAGCAAAAGATAAACATGCTACAGCCACTCAAATGGACATGTGAGGACATGGATGGAAAGACAACAATATATACTACAAGGAACAATCCAAATCCACCCCAAAACTATCATGCTTTTTCCTAGAACATCACACGAACATGGCATCGGAACGTTACAGATTTCAGACTTAGTGAAAATTTCACTAAGTCCTAAAACAGCAATATCATCTTAGCATCAAAAAGAGCATGTTTAAGTCACCTCGAAACTAAACATGGCAAAGGTTAAGCACCTCATCAAAGTGCATATGAAGGTGATCCCGAAACACACAAGCATGCATCATAGAGGTGAACACAACGATTGCAACAAGCTCAACAAGATGGCATTTCATAACAAGTGAAAACACCTCATATGAACATGGCACTTTGCAATGATGATAACAAGGCAATAATAAATCTACCATGCAACCTATCACACCCAACACGTAGTTCGTGGCAAGACGAACACGTGGACATGTCATTTCCATCGTTTGGACAAACGAGCTAAAAGTTATCACATGGCAAAGGTGGCATGAAAATAACACACAACAGCAGTTTATAACATGATGCACTCTTGCAACAGCAAAACAAGTGTCAAGATGACATCTAACATGCATGACAACAACAGGTAAAACGTAGAGGACATCTCCACGAACATCTGGACATGCTACACGCGCAAAACGGAGCAACAGGCACAAAGTTACAGCAGTTTAAAGATTGCATTTCAGAACAGGATTAAATGGACTTAGGGAATTAGGTCAACCTCAACGGATCCAGATCTGATCCGGATGAACAGTAACGGGCCGGGGGCTGCGGATCCGGCCCAGATCTGGTGCGGAGAGGCGGGGCGAGGCGGCCCGCGCGCGGAGGCGGGAGGCCCGCGGCCCAGGACGGCGGCTGGCGGCCCGATGCGGCGCGGAGCGCCTGCGGTGGCGCTGGGCCTTCGGTGGTGTGGCGGCGGCCCACCACGGAGCGGGGCGGCGGCCCGCGCGGTGGCCCAGCGGGGCGGGGAACTGGTGGGTGGAGAGGCCCGCTCGGGCGGTGCGGAATGCGGCGGCTGGCCCGATCGATGGACGAGGCGGGGCTGGCGAAGGGCCTCGGCGGCGTACGGGCCCCGAAGGAGCGGCGACTTGGCGCGGGGCGGGAGAAGTGGCGAGGCAGCGCCTGGCGCGGCCTGGGGCGATGGCCCGTGGCGATGTGGTCCACGCCAGATCGGATCGGCGCGATGGATTGAAGCGGTTGACTTCGGTGGCTGCCTCGAACGTTGCGGCGGCGGTTCCTTCGATGGGAAAAACTGGATCCCCTCGGGATCTGGTGGAATAGTGGATTGGATCTGAAAAAAAGAAAAAAAAAGAAAGTGGAGAAGGGGGAAGAAGAAGGGGATGCCCAAATAGACCTAGGGGTCTATATATAGCAGTTTTTAGGGTTAGGAGGAGATTTAGGGGCGCTAGGAGCCCTCCGATCGCGATCCGACGGATCCGATCGCGGGGGTTGATTTAAAATGCCTAGACGGAGATAAAAGAATGCAGTAGGGATGTTTCCGGGACACGAAGCGAAGGCACTTCGGGCCCACACGAACAACGGAGGGAAAAGTCAACGGAGTCCAAACGAGACGAGATTGGAGAGGCGGGTTGCACACAACAAAACAACAACACACACAACAACCTCGCGGCACACCGGTAACGAAAAACGCCCGAACAACAAAGTAGGCCTACGGGACGTCACGGACACGTGAGGGAGCTCCCGAACGCGAAACGGACAACGGGAAGAAACACAACGAACCGGATGCAACCCACAACACAAATGCAATGCAATGCACATGTGTACATGATATGAATGAATGCCACACACTCACACAACAAAACGACGAAAGCCCGAAAGACAAAGAACCCGAAATGGAAATAGATGAAGCCGGAGATAAATTATATACCACAAAAGGGAAAGTATTACATCCGGGGCATTACAAAGGCATGTACTTTGGTTTGTTCAAGTACGGCTACGTCCTTGTTTTACACAAACAGCAGCAGCAGCATAGTGGATCGGGCTATTGAGTTCTACCCTTGAACCCGGGTTCGAATCCCATTCGGACCATTTTTTGAACCCCTATTGTTTTTTAATCTGTTATCTCTATCTGCACCCCGCCATAAATCTATTGATTTAATTCTGTATCCCGTGCAACATCACTAATAGAGACCAGACGAGCTGGTTAGCCCAGCTCGTTTCCACATCGAAGACAGGGGTTCGAATCCCAGGCTCAGCACAATTTTTTTTTGTTGTTTATCACCTTTCCTGTGACACAGACAGTGGCACCCCACTCATCATCCTCTCTGTCCACATACCCTCTCCACACCCCCACTCATGCCACCTCAGCACCCCGGGCCCCCTCGTCATTGATAGTGGCTG
The DNA here is from genome assembly GCA_902687465.1 of Secale cereale. Classification (NCBI taxonomy): domain Eukaryota; kingdom Viridiplantae; phylum Streptophyta; class Magnoliopsida; order Poales; family Poaceae; genus Secale; species Secale cereale. The sequence continues at coordinate 391,743,641 of LR738712.1, forward strand.
GCCCAGTTCGTGTCCCCTACTATTTCCTTTTTGCTTTTGCATATTTTCAGAATGACACTGTTTTGTATTGTTAATAACTAGATATGCATGCATCGAAATTAAACAAACTATATATGCAAATTGCTTAGAATTTCATGTAGATTAATAATTTCCAGCTGCCATGCATGTTAAAAATGTCTAAACTTGCTGTTTGTTTATTTTGAAAATAATATGTTAAAATGGTTTATTTCATAACTAAATAACCGTAGCTCCAAATTTAATAAACTTTATATGTAAATGGGGTGGAAAAATGTGTAGATTAACTTGGTGCACATACTTTTTTCTGTTTAACAACAATAAAATATGTTTTTAGGCAGAACAGTACCAAATTTGTAATATGCATATGGGGATTTTCCGAAGTTGTTATTTGTGTTTCCGGCCTAATTTAAACTTGCCTAAATAGTTAGTTTACTTATGATTCACCCCTTGCCATGTTAATCAACATTTAATATTGTTGTGTGTATGTACAAGAGCGAACTAAATACTTGAATGTGGTGTTTTGTCAATATGCAACTCGTTTCATATTGAGCTCCACTTAATTTGTAGTATTGTTTGTTGTACCTTGCTATGTTTTGCTTCCTATATAGACTTGTCTTGCATCATACCTTGCCATGTATTGCATCATATATAGACTTGTGTTGTTTTCCTGTGCTTCCTACCTTGCCATGTTTTCCTTCCTGTATAGACTTGTAATGCATCCTATATAGAACTGTCTTGCATCGTACTTGGTTGAGCATATTGTCATGTCTCGTGTGGTGTGTTTACCGTGTTGCTTGCTTCTTCTCGTTAGTGCTTGTTCCGTTGCGTTCATGAGGATTTGTTGGTCTACCCGTGGTTCTTCTTCAAGGCTTCTTCTTCGTCTTCTTCACGGATCGGTTCTTCTTCCTTGCGGGATCTCAGGCAAGATGACCATACCCTTGGATACCTTTACTATCATTGCCTTTGCTTAGTTGTCTCGATGCTATCGTTATATGTCGCGCTAACCATCTTATTGTCAGCCCCTCTCCTTGTTGCCATGAAACCTCTAACCTTTGACACCTTCCTAGCAAAAACCATTGTTTGGCTATGTTACCCGCTTGCTCAGCCCCTCTTATAGCGTTGTTAGTTGCAGGTGAAGATGAAGATCGTTCCAGGTGGGAGCTTGTTGTTGGAATGTCACAATATCTATTATTATTATTAACACACCTATATACCGGGCATGGGTGGAAGGCTTGGCCTTTTGCTCGGTGTTTTGTTCCACTCATGCCACCTTAGGCGCCGATAAACCGGCATTATGTTCCTTGATTTTGCGTTCCTTACACGGTTGGGTATATGGGGACCCCTTGACAGTTCGTCTTTGAATAAAACTCCTCCAGCAAGGCCCAACATTGGTTTTATTGCAACATAATAAAAACTTAATTAATTAATTAATTGCATAGGGAGTTAGCGCTACCCGAGGATTCTTCTACATACAGGGGGGCAGTGCTGATGGTGTTGGTCCCAAACTAGAGCCACTTGCGGTGCCACCCAGTTATCTGGAGTCTTCGGTTACTGTACGTATTGCTCATCCGGACGTGGCCTGAGACGAGATACGCGCGGCTACTATCAGGGTGTCAGCACGCCGGGAGGTCTTGCTGGACTTGTTTTACCATTATCGAAATGTCTTGTGCACCGGGATGCCGAGACTGATCGGATTTCCCTAAGATAAGGGGTGATAATATTATATTTATCACTTCAGCTGATCGTGAGAGCTTGTGATGGGCTAAGTTGGGACACCCCGCAGGGTTATGATCTTTCGAAAGCCGTGCCCGCGGTTATGTGGCAGATTGGAATTTGTTAATGTCCGGTTGTAGAAAACTTGACAGAGGATCCGAAGTAAAACACACAACTGTGTGAGTAACCGTGACTGTCTCTTTTCACTTTGAGAAGAGAACACGGTGGGGTTATGTATGACTCGTAGGTAGTCCAGGATCTTTAGCAATCACTACTAGTTGCGACCGTTTGCGTAGAAGCTCATCTTATTCTTGTACTCGTAAGTTAGCCACCATATAATATGCTTAGCCGTTGCTGCAACCTCACCACTTTACCTCTTCCTACCCATTAAGCTTTGATAGTCTTGTTACCCATGGTTATGGGATTGCTGAGTCCTCGTGGCTCACAGATACTACAACAACAGTTGCAGGTGCAGGTTTCCGATGTCTTGACGTGAGAGCGATGTCGTTGTGTTGGAGATCTTTCTTCTTCTTCTTCTTCTTCTTCAGTCTTGGGTTAGGTTCCGGGTCAGCAGCCTGGGATAGCAGATGGATGTCATGGTGCTTTTCTTGTTTGCATCCATAGTCGGATGCTTTGTATTGATGTTGTTGTATTCATGTGACTTGTATGTATTGTTGTATCCCCCATGTATGTATGTAATGGTACGGTGTAATGATATCCATCTTGCTAAGCGCCCGAAATGCGGTTGTGCCCCAATCACGTAAGTGTCACGTGATCGGGATAGAATCGGATCTTGGGCCTGACACCTTCGGGCCCATAGCTAGTATCTAGATGGCTTCTTCTTTCCCTCTAGATCTCAATACAAAGTTCTCCTTGGTCTTGGAGGAGATCTATTCGATGTAATCTCTATTTGCGGTGTGTTTGTCGAGATCCCATGAATTGTGAGTTTATGATCAAGGTTATCTATGAAAGATATTTGGTTCTTCTCTGAAATTTTTATGTGTCCTCATAATATCCTTGCATGTCTGTTCGAATTATTGGTTTGGTTTGGCCTAGTAGATCTATAGTTCTTGCAATGGGAGAAGTGCTTGGCTTTGGGTTCAATCTTGCGGTGTCCTTTGCCAGTGACAGTAGGGGCAGCAAGGCATGTATTGTATTATTGCCATCGAGGATAAAAAGATGGGGTTATCATCATCTTGCTTGAGTTTATCCCTCTACATCATGTCATCTTGCTTAAGTCGTTACGCTGTTCATATGAACTCAATACACTAGATGCATGCCGGATAGCGGTCGATGTGTGGAGTAATAGTAGTAGATGCAGAATCGTTTCGGTCTACTTATCTCGGACGTGATGCCTATATACAATGATCATGCCTAGATATTCTCATAATTATTCGCTTTTCTATCAATTGCTCGACATTAATTTGTTTACCCGCCGTAGAATATCGCTATCATGAGAGAAGCCACTAGAAAAAACTATGGCCCCCGGGTCTATTCTCAACACATCAATCTACATCTACTTTACTTTTACCGCTTTTATTTGCTGTTTTATTAATCCAAAAATACCACAAATATAATTGTCATCTCTATCAGATCTCACTTTCGTAAGTGACCGTAAAGGGATTGACAACCCCTTATCGCGTTGGCTGCAAAGTTCTTATTTGTTTGTGAGGTGCGAGGAACTCGCGCGTGGTCTTCTACTGGATTGATACCTTGGTTCTCAAAAACTGAGGGAAATACTTACGCTTCTGTGCTGCATCTCCCTTTCCTCTTCGAGGGAATACAACGCAAGCTCAAGAGGTAGGAACCTCCACCCACTGTAATCACGAATCCGCTGGGGCATGAAAGCCCTTCCCGACAGCCCGGCGGACAATTGCCTGCACACCAAGAGGGACTTCCCGAGCATCGCGCCTCGAGGGCTCCTACCAGACCTTGGGTCACTCACCTCCTGGCCTTGACCACGGCATCGCGACCTAGCATGCCAGTGTAGGCACAGGCTTGTCTGGGGACTGGGTCTCGCACGCGTAGGGCCCTAAACTACTGCGGGGACAGAAGGAAGGGAAAGTCATGCTGCAGCAGAGGGTCTCATAAGGAACAAAAGTTTATAACGCCAGATTATAGCAAAAGTATTACAAGGATTTACACGCCCTCATGGGGCCGTCCATGGTGTCCCGCTGGGACCAAGCTAAGAGGGTCGCTCTCGAGGAATACGGCTTGAACTCCTTCAACTACGACGGCGCCGGGAGGACACTGCTTCCTTCCGGCGATAGGAGCGGCGACTTGGCGGCTCGTAGCTCTTGTCGGAGCTCGAGGCTGTCTTAGGGGTAGCGTAACTGCTACCAAAGGAGTCGGAGGTGCAACCGATGGTGAGCGCCTCGCCCCCCGCTTGGCTGCCCTGATGGCATGGGGAATGGTCGCCGGCGAGCCCGTTCCCCGCACCACACGACAGCCGGCAACCGTCCTCCCCCAAGACCTTGAAGGTCATCGTGCCCATCCCGTCCAGCGCGAAATGAAGAATGTGCCTCCCAGCGGGGGCACAGGTGCGGCGCACCACACCCAACCCCAGGTTATGAAGCCTTGGCCAGAGGAGACCACCTCCACGTTGGCATAAGAAGGGGGAAGGTGGCACCCCTCGTGCCTCAGCTGCATCGTTACTCGGCCGCACGCCGGGAGCACCTCCTTCAGGAATGGAGGAAGGAGGATCCAAGAATGCGGAGGGGCCCCCGCCCATACGATGAACTCGTAGGCATCATCCTCAATATGGGACGGCAGCAGGGCGCAAGTAGTCACCCGCCTCTTTGGGCGGCTGATTGCACCACCCCTGTCGCCGTCCCCGCTTCGTCCGCCTATCGCTGGAGCACCTAAAGGAAGCAGAAATCCTGGCGGCGCCCGCATGCACCATGTGCGGGCATCCACCGGCCTCAGGGATGCTCTTGGAGAATCACGGCGCCTCTTCTTCGGGGTGAGCCGCTCAGGCCCCACCATCAGGCTCTTCCCCTTCATCGCGGCCGAGAACCTACGTATCGGCGCCATGGAAGCCCTCGGAGAAGTGGGAGGACCAGGGATTGATCTGCAACAGTCAAGTGAGAGGCATGGTGCCTCACCCCCTATTTATAGGCCAAGAAATCAATCGTCGGCCACTCACGCGCGGGCATAATGGCCCCGTCGCCCGCGCCAAGGAGTTATCAAGTCGCACGGTTGCCGAGACTGCGTGGGAAGCGGAGTCGCCCACGTCCCATCTAACCATCAGGCGCCAGCCTTGCCCGCAGCCTTTTGGGGCCCGCAACGCTTCGTCCTCGGCTAAGGCTTCACCCCGACGCCAACTCCACGCACGCCTTGGGACCGGGGGCTACTGTCGGCGTCCTGGGAACCAGGGTACCCAGACTTGCCTGTCTGCGGGCCGCGACGCGCTCCTACCACGGCCTGGTACGGCCCAGCTGATCGACCAGCTGTCCAAGACCCTCGCGAGGGGGCTAGGCCTCGCGAGAAGAACAGCGTCAAGACCCCCTCAGGAGCGGCCTCGACAAGGTTCTCCGGAGGGGCGGATAATCTAAGGCCAAGCCTACCTTAGGTGGAGGCAGTGACGTACCGCGCCAGCGGGTGCCAGCGCCCGCCAGCGGTGCAGTTATCGGTTCGGTGCAAAGGAGGCAACACAGACACAGGTTCCCGCGGAGCAGGACAAAGGTTTCCTCTTTGCTGCAACAAGACCGGAGACCGCAAGGACGACAAGGAGGATGCCACCACCGAGCCCACCACCGCATCACCGCCTCATCCTTTTGAAGGCGAAGACTGCTTTTGTCAGGGTAGGAACGTCCTTGTGTTCCCGCTCAAAAATGGCCATTGTGGGATCCCTTCCCGCCTAAACATTTTGGGGGAAGAGGACCCTGGCCACCTATATAAGTAGCTAGGATCCTCATTGTGAGGGGTCAAGTTAGGCCATGTCCGGTCAAGTGGAGCAGATCCATAAACTCTGCCACCACGCAAAGGAGCAAGGACACTTGCCTCCTGACCCTCCTGAGATCACCTCCTTAGCTCAGGAATCACTGTACTTGTTCATATTCCAGCCCTCCTAAGGCCAATCCATGAAAGCAGGAAGTAGGGTTTTACACCACAAGGTGGCCTGAACCTGGGTAAACTCTCGTGTGTTTCACTTGTTGTTTGCTTGAATCTCTTCACTGGGCGAGGGCGAGACGCTAGGTAGACGTGAGTAGGAGAGATCTTCGTTCACACCCCTGTGTTCGAACTTCTTGGGTTTTGCGGAGCCCGTAATCTGACAGTGACCATGGAAGCATGTATAGTAATAAGTTTTAGTTCACCTTTAACTCTAGACAGATAATCACTCAAGCGTTCAATCATATAAGCATTGTGTTGTAATTGTCTACCAACATAAGCGTCGAAGTTTTCTTGTTTCACAATAAAATTGTCAAACTCATCTAAGCATTGGCTAGCAGACTTATAATGAGGAATATCACCTTCATCAAATCTATAAAGAGAATTTACCTTTACTACCTGTGTCGGGTTATCAAGACCATGTATTTCTTCAGTAGGTGGTAAATTCTTAACGTCTTCAGCTTTAATACCTTTTTCTTTCATAGATTTCTTTGCCTCTTGCATATCTTCAGGACTGAGAAATAGAACACCTCTTTTCTTCGAAGTTGGCTTAGGGGCTGTTCAGGAAGTGTCCAATTATTTTCATTGGCGAGCATATTATTCAATAGTAATTCAGCTTGATCAACTGTTCTTTCCCTGAAAACACAACCAGCACAACTATCGAGGTGGTCTCTGGAAGCATCGGTTAGTCCATTATAAAAGACATCAAGTGTATCATTCCTCTCAAGAGGATGATCAGGCAAAGCATTAAGTAATTGGAGAAGCCTCCCCAAGCTTTTGGGAGACGCTCTTCTTCAATTTGAGCAAAGTTATATATTTCCCGTAAGGCAGCTTGTTTCTTATGAGCGGGAAAATATTTAGTAGAGAATTAATACATCATATCCTAGGGACTACGCACACAACCAGGATCAAGAGAATTAAACCAAGTCTTAGCATCACCCTTTAACAAGAACGGAAACGACTTAAGGATATAGTAGTAGTGAATCTTTTCATCGTTGGTAAACAGGATGGCTATATCATTCAACTTAGTAAGATGTACCACAACAGTTTCAGATTCATAACCATGGAAAGGATCAGATTCAACCAAAGTAATTAACTCAGGATCAATAGAGAAATCATAATCCTAATCAGTAACATAGATAGGTGAAGTTGCAAAAGCAGGGTTATGTTTCATTCTAGCATTTAAGGTCTTTTCTTTGAGCTTAGCTAATAATTTCTTAAGATCATATCTATCATTGCAAGCAAGAAAGTCTCTAGCAGTTTCTTCATCCATAACATAACCCTCAAGAACAACACGCAATTCATATCTATTGGGAGAAGCTTCATCATCACTTTCATAAATATCATCAGTTTCAATATTTGCATTCTCCCTAACCTTAGCAATTTGTTCATCTAGAAATTCACCTAGCGACATAGTATTATCAAGCATAGAAGTAGTTTCATCATAGATAGCAGAAGTAGCATCATCAAGAACATACAACATATTAGATTCAACAACATGAGTAGGTGTCGCAAATTTACCCATAACAGATGGTGAATCAAGTGCAAAGCTAGATGGCAGTTCCTTACCTCCCCTCATAGTTGAGGGAAAGATCTTGGTTTTTGAGTTCTTCAAGTTCTTCATAGTGATCAACAGATATAAATCCTAAGTGACTGAAAGAATAGAGCTATGCTCCGTGGCAACGGCGCCATAAAATAGTCTTGATAACCCACAAGTGTAGGGGATCGCAACAGTTTTCGATGGTAAAGTATTCAACCCAAATTTATTGATTCGACACAAGGGGAGCCAAAGAATACTCTTAAGTATTAGCAGCTGAGTTGTCAATTCAACCACACCGAGAAACTTAATATCTGCAACAAGGTAGTTTAGTAGCAAAGTAATATGATAGTGGCGGTAGTGGCAATAAAAGTAACGATAGTGTTTTTGTAGTTTTCGTAATAATAGCAGCGGAAAAGTAAATAAGCAACAAGCAATAGGAAAAGCTCATAGGCATTGGATCGGTAATGGGAAATTATGTCGGATGCAATTCATCATGTAGAAGTTATAACCTAGGGTGACACAGAACTAGCTCCAGTTCATCAATGTAATGTAGGCATGTATTCCGAATATAGTCATACATGCTTATGGAAAAGAACTTGCATGACATCTTTTGTCCTACCCTCCCGTGGTAGCGGGGTCCTATTGGAAACTTAAGGATATTAAGGCCTCCTTTGAATAGAGTACCGGACCAAAGCATTAACACATAGTGAATGCATGAACTCCTCAAACTACGGTCATCAGCGAGAGTGGTCCCGATTATTGTCACTTCGGGGTTGCTGGATCATAACACATAGTAGGTGACTATAAACTTGCAAGATAGGATCAAGAACATACATATATTCATGAAAACATAATAGGTTCAGATCTGAAATCATGGCACTCGGTCCCTAGTGAAAAGCATTAAGCATAGCAAAGTCATAGCAACATCAATCTCAGAACATAGTGGATACTAGGGATCAAACCCTAACAAAACTAACTCGATTACATGATAGATCCCATCCAACCCATCACCGTCCAGCAAGGCTACGATGGAATTACTCACGCACGACGGTGAGCGTCATGGAATTGGTGATGGAGGAAGGTTGATGATGATGATGGCGACGATCTCCACTCTCCGGAGCCCCGAACGGACTCCAGATCAGCCATCCCGAGAGAGATTAGGGCTTGGCGGTGGCTCTGTATCGTAAAACGTGATAATTCTTCCTCTCTAATTTTTTGTCCCCGAAAGTGAAGGGGGCCCACGAGGTAGGGGGCGCGCCCCAGGGGGGGCGCCCCCCACCCTCGTGGATAGGGTGTGGGCCCCCCTGGTCTGGATCTTCTTGCAGGTATTTTTTATATTTTCCAAAATAATTCTCCGTGGATTTTCAGGTCATTCCTAGAACTTTTTATTTCTGCACAAAAACAACACCATGGCAATTCTGCTGAAAACAGTGTCAGTCCAGGTTAGTTCCATTCAAATCATGCAAGTTAGAGTCCAAAACAAGGGCAAAAGGGTTTGGAAAAGTACATACGTTGGATATGTATCAACTTGTGCGCCATGCGCAACGTAGCCTGCTCGTTCGCGGGTCCGCGATGACCGTGGGATGACGAACCGGCTGGGGTCAGCGATGGGGTGTCAGTGCGCCATCCCGCCGCACCGAGGGGTGCAGCGACAAGGCTTGCTGCTTGTGCCTCGCCGGGCTGGTGGCTGCGTTAGCGGCAGGTGATGGAGAATGGCGGGGGGTACCGCCGGTGAGAGCCGTCTGAGCAACGTAGGCGGTGAGGGCGGCCCGTCGCTCAGCACGAGCTCGACGAGCGTCAGCCATGGAAGCAGTGGTGCGGTGATGTGTCGATCGACGGAAGAGAGGTTTTGGCGCACCCCTACCTGTTGTGCAAAATATTGTATTTTCAGCTCCGTAGACCCTAGAGAGATTCGAACTTTGGGGTGCGCACGAAGAACACTCTCTCCCCAGCGCGCACTCCCTATGATTTCACGGCCAATCTAGACGAACTAAAGGAACAAGAGACACAAGGGTTTATACTGGTTCAGGCCACCTTGCGGTGTAATACCCTACTCCAGTGTGTGTGGTGGATTGCCTCATGGGGCTGAGAATGAACTAGTACAATGGATGAACAGCCTCGGTAGACGAGGTGTTCTTGGGCTTGATGAGCTTGGAGAGGGTGAGTATGATCTCCTCTGTCGTCAAATTGGGATCCCCTCTCTATGGTGATGGCTTGGTCCTATTTATAGTGGCATCGGGCCTCTTCCCAAATATAGGCGGGAAGGGATCCCACAATCGCCAAATCTGAAGGAGAACAACTAGTACAAGCTATCCTGACAAAAGCGGTTTTCGCCTGCCAGAGGCTCTGGTGGTGACCTCGCGCCGGGCTCCATGGTGACCTCCATCCTGCCGTCCTTGGTCTTGAGCTGTGGCTGCTGAAGCCGGGCCGTACCAGGCGGTCGATGGAGCCACGCCACGGGCTGCACGCAGGCAAGTCTGGGTACCCCTATTCCCCGAATACCGACAATTTTCTTTTCTTGAACTTGGTCCAAGGTGGGCCCCTCTCGGCGTGGCCTACCTGGTTGGCTCTCGCTTCCTCCTTTGGCGGGGATGAAGGGGGTTCCTCCACATCTCCACAAGTAGATGAAGTTTGCCCCATGCCTTCGCACCGGGGGCTAGGCTAGGGTCTCAGCATGGGATCCCCTGCCTTGTCCCCTGCCAGACCTGCACCTATAGAATGGCACGGCACCTCCGCGCGTTTGGCTCGTTTGGCCCACTGGGCGAGGGGTACTTCATCTCTTCAAAGACAACAACACAAGACTAAATTAGCAGCCATATGCAGAATACTTCAACAACAAGAAGTCTGGTCGTTGTGCTTACTCTGGATCCACAAGCATGGTGCGCCGCGCATACCCCACAAGTGGCGGGGTCGCTCCGCCCCTTTTCAGGGTTGGAAGAGCAGAACTTCCCGGTAACCTTGGACTCGCCAGTGGGGCCGAGGTCTCTAGCAGGATCAAGATTTGCGAGTAAGTTGGGATTGACTGGAGGCTCGGATCAACCCCCGTGACTACATGTCGCTTGGAGGGTGGGGTCATGGCCTCCAATAGGAGAGTGGAATGGCGGCGTGCCACCTATAGCTTGTCGCCCTTATAGGCGATCGTCTTCACTCTCTTTGCAGCCAACGAGGAGGCGGGAGCCGCTACTCCCTGGCTGGCCCGTTTGCGAGGGCATCGCCCTTGCTCTAGCTCTGGAGCTTGAGGACCCATGGCGAGACATTCCTCCTCCGCCTCGGGCTTCTCTTCTTCCTCAGACCCGCCTTCTTCTTGGGCCTCTCCTGCTGTGGCCTGATAAATTCTAGCCCCGACAAGGTCAATCCCGTCAACCTCCTTCGCATCATGCTCCTCAGTCCCTTCTTCAGAAGAGCTCTTGCCTTCAGTGTCCTCTTCCTCTCCTCCAGCAGCCCGGAGCGCTCTGTCCTCTGCCATTCGTTTTGCCATGACCATCGGTTTTTCCTTGGAGGTGCGCTTGAGAAGATCATTCTCCACTCCGGAAGCCCTTTCTTCCAGAAAAGAGATCCAAACTATCTCTGCATCCAGTTCGGGTAATTGCCATTCACCCGCAACCCCGTAACTGTTGCAATCGGGCATCCATTTCAGAATTTGGCCCCAAGCTGAATTGAGATGCAGAGGGACAATCCTTGCCGGCAAATGGAATAGCCCAACGCTGCCGAATAGCTACTCGCACAGCCAGCCATGGCCATATATCATTAAGTTGTTGATGGGGCCTGTGTACCGGCGCATCTTATCGGCTGAATTCCCATACTCCTAGGCAAACCTGTCCCTCTTCTGTAGTGGTGCAATGCGGCACCGTCGGAAGTCCGCCCCCACATGTTCGACGGTTAGCCTGGCAACTTTGAGACGGGTGATCCTATTTAGTGTCGATTGAAGCCTATCATTAGTGAGGCCCAACTTACTCTAGTCGCCGCCGCATGTGACACACTCAGTCCGCACCGCACAGAACTCGGGGGCATCCTTGTCATGGATCCAGCACTAGTCCGCTCTCCATTCCTCCCACCTACTACATTGCTGGCTGGGAAGATAGCCCAGTCGTCCTGCTTGGCCCGGGGAATCTAGCTTATGTTCCACGAGCGGTGAGATTTGTCTTCTATCCATGGGGTGAAGAAGTGCCTGAACAAATCCACATTGGGGGCGACTCCAACTAAGTTTTCACACAAATGAGCGAAGATTGCCATGCACGTCACTGCATTGGGTGTGAAATCCAGAAGATGGAATCCATACACTGTCATCATGGCACAGAAGAAACCGACGAAAGGGGAAGTGATACCGCAGAGGAAGTACACGCAGAAAAAGCGGTACACATATGATGGAACCTTCTCTTTGTCCCTATCCGACAGAACCACGGGCGCTCCATGCACTTTTGGGACTTCCCTTCCCCACATATAGGTATACCTCGAGATTAGAGTGCTGCCATCCAAGCTCAACGGGAAGAAGACCACGTCTTTCTATCGCCGCTTGTCCAATTCCTCCGCCCTCTTCTTCCTCCCATTCGTCGTCGTGTCTTTTGCGATGGCCGTCTGCTTCCCCTTCACGGGGCCCGTCTTCTGTCCCATCTCTTGAGCTCATAGGAGGGGAGAAAGATCTAGCAGAGCTTTGGGGGCGGATGTTGGCAATGGAGCCAGTTTCTTGGCATGAGGAAGAAGATGAAGGAAATAAAGCAAGATACAAATGAGTAGCACCCCTTCGCATTGCATTTTTATTGGGAACCGGTGCGGGGGCTGCCTCTTCGCTATCTTTCCTTGAAAAGTTACCTTTTTTGCAGGCGCATTACCCATTAACTGCTACCGTTCCACGACCCCACGACTAGTGGTAATTACATAGAATGGACATTGGATTGACTGTCATCATGACCATTGATGTGTGGGCAACATTTCTTCGACACGTTTCTGTGCACTATTTGGGGCCTAACCCAACATGCCTAGCGACACGTATGGCTCAAGCCCGAGGGCTTTTGTCGGGGTACACAAACAAGGGTATGTGTTGCCCCTGACTTGTGCACGGACGAAGGGCCTCCGCACCAGTAGACCAAGGCTCGATGAAGGAATAGCTACATCAACATGCAAAGCAAGGCCAAGCCAGAGAAACCACTCTTTGATATCAAGGAGTGGATCAAGAAGATGAAGTCAACATACGAGATCGCAGAACACAACCTAGGAGGGCGTCCTTGCCGGGCAAGAGGGCTCGGCGAGGTCGATACCACCACAAGGACAAGTCCAAGATTGCCCCGGTAGGCTTACAAGGGCCGCCAAGAGCAAAAGTTCATGCCATGTCACCACTGCTCCACCACATCGGGATGCAAATCACCTATCAGTGCGGTGTCGAGCCTCCAGATGATTAAGTAGCCTCCTCTAAGCACATGGCGGCCCGTTGGAAGACATATTACACCCATTTGACACCTGTCCAGAGGTGTGTCAAGAAGATAAGCAGAAGATGATTAAGCAGGGCGACGGGCTTGCCGGGCTTAAACCTCAGCACGACACCTAGCTGTGCATTTAATACACTTTGTCCTAACTGCCAGAGTTACGTCTGATAGCAGTGTTAGCTATATAATCACCGGATAAAGACTGTTTTGCAAACCGTAATTACCCCTTAGCTATAAAAGGAGGTCCAATGCAACCTAGAGAGGGATTCAGACCCTTGCATACTTGTACGCGCATAGCTGCTCTCCCCGGGGCCTCCTTGTCGGGCTTGAGTACTGCATGTTGTTGCATTGCCCACGTCAATCCACCAAAAAACAGGAGTAGGGGTTTATGCCTCATGGCGGCCTGAACCTGGGTAAAGATCGCTAGTGTCATCTCCGTCGCGCTGCCTCATGGCTTCCGCTCTTTGTGCAACGTGATATCCCCCTCGACAAGCCACGAAGGGGCTCATGGACCCATAGGTGATCGTGTTCTCCCACGACATCGCCAGTGGTCACAGATTCAGCCGGATCCAATCTACCGCGGGAGGTGAGGAGGTCTAGCATTGACGTTGTCGCCGTTGGCAATGGACGAAGTCGATGCGCAGACGAAGGTCCTCCACGCCCTTGTTCGCTGTCCTCGTGGGGGAAGATCCTGTTGGGACCCCGACTCATAAGTTGAGATCACCGAATACACGTGTACAGTGATCCCAGAGAACAATGCTCACTAAATGCACAAAAGCAGAATAACAAGAGTCTTACATCCATACATACCGTCTTACACAAATTATGACCATTATGGTCAAGTCTTACATAGATAAAGCCTCAAGGCTTGGACATCAAATAAACTCAAGCAGCGGAAATCCTTATTGATAAGTAGAACCCATGCCATCCGTCTTAACCCTACATGCATTGTGACTAGGAAAGCGTCCTAGTTCGCATGTTAGTCTCCAAAGGACTCTTCTTCTATCTCTTGTTCTTCCATGCATGGCCAATTAAATAACCAGTGGCAAGCCAAGGAGTACTTTGAATGTACTCGCAAGCAACCCATGTTTTGGATCAAGGTAACAATGCATGATGTAGCAACAAGTAGGCAACATAGCATCAAGCTAGCTGGAATGACCTATCATCTTGTAAGTCATGCATCAACGAACTCTAGTAACCATGAGAACATGTTACAGATATCAATAGAAATAGAGTTTGGATCAATGCTAGCTCATTCAACATGTCAAGTCATATGCCTTGACTCAAATGGTTTTCCTTCCACACACACATCTACCAAGTTTGTAATTTTTTTGGACACAGTTTAAGTGGCACCACCCAACTCTCCATGACCGTGAACACGGCTATTCTAATAGTTTGACACTCTGCAGAGGTTGCGCACTTCACCCACAAGATCTGGGAAGCTTTCGTGTCACCCATGATTCCGCAGTACCTCAAGTACTCGGGGGAAGCACCCGATCATTATCTTTCCCGAGACGAAACTAACATAGGGTCCACTCGTTGGCACACGGCCCTCATGTATAAGCAAAAGATCATGGGGCTCTGCCCCTTTCACATTATCACACATACATGAAGGGACCAACGGTGTGTTCGGTGCCCTGTAAAAATAGTCATGGTCGCCTATCCAAGCATGACCCTGTCCCAAGAGTGATCTCAAGTCACCCCCGTCACTTGTAATGCGGGCACCTTGCTAGTATCAGACTAGGTAATCAATAACGCCCCATCCCATAAGGGGTAGAGTGGTTGCACATTTTTGGTTGGGACGGTAGTCACACCTAAATCTATTCCATCATTTTACACACACACACACACAAAATGCTTGTCTTGGCACACCACTTCCTCGTCAAGTGGTGACCTTAGTTCAACATCACCCACGGGCATTAGGGGCACCTGATGGAGTTTTCGAGAGAATGGAACCACGAGGTGATCGTGGTATACATGCAACATTATGCATCAATAATTAATATTTTGAAATTGTATCTCCATGCACAAGGTAGAGCTATGAGTATGGGCATGCATCATTTGGTGATTCACAACAACTTCATTACCGTCACCTTCATTATGATGCAATCGGAGAAAGGTACCGATGAACGAGAGATGTGTCATGGTCAAGGGCTGCTTGCCTGGCTTCAACCAAGTCTCCAAGCTATTCAAATCCTTCTGGTCCAAATCCTTCGTTAACTTTGCAAATCTAACATTGCAAAGTATCGGGCACACGATAAGTTAATAGCAAAACTGAAAAATTAGAAGTGCTGTAAAAATGTTTATTTATTTTTGTTAAATATTAGGGTGGACCCTAAGAATGTGAAAACTTCTAGTCTTGGATTTGGAGTTATAGAATTGGAGAAATGGATTTTCAGAGAGCAATATATATGTTCAAATTCAAATTTAAATTTGAACAGTACATGGAAATGAGACGGATGTGTATGGAAGTTATACCATTAAATAGGTGGGATATTTAGAAGAATTTCGGAGTTGGAATTAATGCATTTGAATAAATATTTTATTCTGTGGAATTATTAGAAGATAGGGATTAAAAGCAAAAGAAAAAAGCCTATGGGTTACTGGGCCTACACAGACCCAGTTGGGCTAGCCTGCAGCTGAGCCGGCCTGAGGCGCGCGCGACTGCCTGGGTTTAAACCCGATAGGCGGGGCCCAGCTGCCAAAGAGAGAGAGTGGGGAGAATGAGAGGTGACGATGACAGGCGGGGCCCGCCTATCATCATGAACCCTGCGACCAGAGGACCGGCGAGCTCACAAGAGGCGCTGTGGTTGACGACGAGGCGGTCCGAGGGCACCGACGTGCTCAGGGCGGAGTCGCTGTTCGAGTGGAGGTCAAGGCAGTCGCCGGAGTGCAAGGATTCACCGGCGATGAGGAAGCCGGCGGCGAGGCTTTGGGAGGAGCTTGCCCCGGGCGATTCCAGCTACAACCAAGAGGGGAGAAAGAGGGGAAGTGATTAGGGAGGTGCAGCGGTTCCAAATCAAATGCTAGAAGAGGCGGAGAGGGCATGTACCTCTGGATCGATGACGACCCGAGGCGGCGGAGCTCGAGCTCGATCTCGAGCCCGGGTGCTCTTGGAGAAGAATGGGAGGCGCAAGGGGAAGATTGGGAGTGGGGGAGAGCTGTGTGCGTCGACGGGGAGGCTAGGGGTTGGTTCATATAGCATGTTCGGAGCTCACCGTGGACTCGTTCACCGGCGAGGACGCAAGCGTAGCTAGAGGCCATGGGGGTACACGTGAGTGAGTCCAGGGTGTTCATGGAGGAGTTCTATGACCAGGAAAAGGAAGAGAATGAGTAGGGAGAGCCAGAGTACAGCGTGTGTGAGCTCGTCCATTGGAGCTCTCGCGCAGCCGGCGGGCGTGCGAAAGGAGGCAGCTGGAGGGAGAAGGAAAAGGGGGACATGGGCGTGCAGTGCTGCGGACATCGAGGAGCATCGGCTAGCGTGAGGGGGAGGCTCGAGGTCATCGGGGTGCTTGGTCAGAGGGCTCCTACAGTGCCTAGCCGCACTGTAGCGCACTCTAGAGAGCGTCTATTTCATGCCAGTGCATCTCTTTGTAAAAGGGGCACGGCCAAGCAAGTCTGGTAGTGCTAGGGGGAGTAAAGAAGTGGGGAGGGGCATTGGATGCCTTGAATAGCCAATAGGAGAGGAGAGGGGCTAAGGGAGAGAGAGAAAATGGCTTTCCAGAGAGACATAGTGGGGATTTCACCCCAAATAATTGAGCCATGGGCTTGAGAATTTTACAATTGGTAGAGGGTGACTGGGTCAACTGTGGTTAAAATTTGAGCTCATGGGGAATAGTGGAAGGGGTCAAAATGGTGATTCTAGCAAAACGACAGAAGGTGTTTGTTGTTGCTTTGGGCAAGTTAAAAGATTTTACTTGCCATGAGACTTAACGGGATAAAATGGCAAATAGAAATAGGGTGTTCCACCAAGTTTGAGCTCATTTGGGCAACGTTACCTATGCAACTTTTGTAAATCCTAGAAATCAACATTAATAAGTTACCCAAGATTTAGACATGCTAATATTTTCTCCTTGATGCTTCACTTGGTGTAGTGTAATCATTTGGGGTCGTGAGCATTTCGACAAAGTTTGAGGTCACAAGGAAAATTTTGGTAATGTAGAGTTGTTCAAATTTGGTTATGTACAGGGAGGGTTTTGGTGCACTTTGATCAAGGTACCATTCTCTCCAACTTGTGCCATTTGGTCTAGATGCCTGATTAGACCATTTCAGCATGTGCACACAGTTTTAGAGCATTCAGACATGTTTGGCAATGTAAAGTTGCTCAAACTTCAAAATGGATAGAAATGGTTTTAAGGGGTTCTGATGAGCTTTTCCTGATCTTCAAGGGATGAGGCTTGGCAAGATCATCAAATATGTCATATGTGACATGGTAGAATTTTCTTGGAATTAATGGAGAATATTTCCTTTGTAAATATTTCAAAAACTGGAAATATCCAGAAAGGGTTTTTGAGGGATTTGACCAATATTTTGGACATGACCATGTGTTGAAACTCTTATATATGGACAATATATGTCCACTCAGTCTCCCTAAATTTTCTCAAATATTTTTGAAAAAGTTAAATGATTTTAACGTATTAAAGACCCTTTCTGGTCTAAAGAAATGGCTTTTAAATAAAATAGGAAAATAACTTTTAAAACAATATTTTTGTGGGTTTTTTTGGAGTCCTATATCTAATAGGAGTCAAATATATGTTTGAAAGATTTTTCACAACTTAATTAAGTACTTGTAGTTCAAGTCTCAATTCAGGGGTTTTTGGAAAACCTAATTTAGGCAATATTTTTTGGCCAACTTATTTTTGTAAGAAAATACTATTCTGTCATATACACATGGCATGATCATTGGGCAATGCTTTGGATCATAGAGAAGGAGTACAAGAGTAGGAGGATTTATTTGATTTTTGGAGCACTTGCAAGTAGCAAACAGAAAACCGAATCAAGCAAAGTAAAAAACACTCAAAAGTTTGTGTCAAACCATATTTTAGCATGATCATTATCTTAAGTGTTGTGGCATGGAAAACAGGGTGTGACAGACCTACCCCCTTACAAGAATCTCGTCCCCGAGATTCCCATACTAGGCGTGGAAAGGAATACAGAAATTAACTTGGATCCGAGGTAGTCTTCTCGTCCTCATACAGCTTCTGATTCCTAGTGGTGCTCCTTTGAACCTTGAAGTACTTGATAGTGTGGTTTAATGTATAACATCCTTCTTGATCCATGTTGCACTTCGGGTAACTTGCGTAGGTCATATTGGGCTGGAGGTCGATGGCTCGGTGATCGATGTCCTTATAGACATGGGCTTTGTTAGGAAGTTATTAGCACTTCTGGAGCTGTGACTCGTGGAAAATGTTGTGCACAGTGGGTAACTCAGGTATTAACTCCAGTTGATAACCGTCTTCTCTTTGTCTTGTAGTGATCTTGAAGGGGGTCGATACATCTTGGTGCGAGCTTCTCTTTGTCATGGAAATGCTTGTTTCCTCTGAGAGGAGTGGTTTGCAGATACACATGGTTTTTGTCGAGGAAGTTCATTTCTTGATGACGATGGCGGATATAGTCCTTCCTCCTTGACATGGCGGTCTTCAGATGTTCCCTAGCCAGCTGAATCTCTCTTCTTTCGTCTTCAGGCAGACAAGTAGGTCGGCTATCCATAAAAATCCATGGGTAGATCATACAAGCTGCTAAGCTTGAATTAATCATCACTATCCAAGTGCTCAGGCTATCATCCCAAGTTCCAAGATAGTGCATTTCTATTCTAAGGAAACACGTCATAAGCCACTCCAAGATCTTGTTTCCTTCCTATGAACCAATTCCAACAACCCATTAACTTCCATCAATCACTACACAATCCATTAACTCCACAATCCAATGTTTATGGTGTTCCACATGATCTTCCAATGTCTAAAAATCAAAATACTTGAAAGGGCTATCTTCACTATAGTTAGTCCACCAATTTCCATTATCACGGTCTAGTAAACTCCAAGGTTAGGCTCATATAGATCCCTAAATCAACTACGACAATTAGTCCAATCTCCTAGTTTATCGTCTACCAAGAAACATGGTATCATGATTGAGATCATCGGTCTAAATCCAATTTACTCCAAACTATGTAGGCATACTCAACATCTACACTCAACTAGAATCGCCTATTTAAATCCAAATCTCATGTCCAACGAGAATTCCCACACTTTCCCCCAAGTTGTTATCACAATGTCAACTGTCTCCTATCAATATCCCATGGCTAGGTTAATCCTTATTCTTCCAAGAGTTTCATCTTGCGATCATAATTGTCCTACAAAAAACCAATTTATCCAGGGGTAAGGAAAGCTATGCTTCTCCATTAACATGATCCTACTAAGTTCATCTACCAACATAAAAGCCTCATAATCCACTGAAGAGTCTCAGATAATTCCCCAAGGTCTCTGATATAAACTCATCAAGTCGTTTGTCCTCTATCCCTATATCCTCAAACTGGTCTTCCGTATGGCATCGTTAGTTCTTGTGCTATTTTAGGATGACAATGTGATCGCTCACTACATCCACTAGTTTCATAATAAACCCTGTGTTGTGCAAGGTTACGGAGGTTTTACTAGTTTTCTTGCAATTATGTGGGTTAAGCTCATGGTTGAGGACTCAAGCTAGGGTATCTTGTGGAGTCTCGAAGGATCTAGGAATGGGTTTCTTGTCTGGTGGGATAAACATAACTCTACGGGTTGCACTTGGTAGAGGGGGATGTAGGAAAAGTCTGGAGTACTGGTTGGTTGCCGAGGTGGAATTCTTGGTACTTCTTGTCTTGTTGGTCTTTAGTTGATGAAAGAGAGGAGAGGGAAAAGTAGCATAGAGGAGGGGAATGCCTAAAGGGGGTTCTATAGTGCAAGTGCAAACAAGTGCCAAAAAGGCCAATCACATTCATTAAGATAAGGTATGTGATATAGTCGCATACATCCTACCCAAGGAAAAAAGTGCGACCTATATCGAAACACAAACCGATAAGAACAAGCAACACACAACATGGTTTCATTTGAACCATTACATGGACTCGACTTCGCATAGGGGGTACACGACTCATCCTACCCTAGGGGTTCTCAGACTTGATAGTCATCCTTGCTTCATTTCTCGAGGAGAAGGATATTCATTCTTCTGCTTGTAGGCTCTCCTGTGGTGTTAGTGTGTATGCGATAGTTGGCTGTTTGTTGTACACATCTTGTTGATATGCCCGAGTTCACCACACCCATGACATGTGACTGAAGAAAAAGGTTGTTATCCGATCTTGGGTTATATTGTTGGTCTCCTGACGATGGTTCTCCACGAGGTGGATATGGAAATCTATTCCTATGTCCTCTTCGTGGAGTTCGATTGAGGGCTTCCTGAAGTTCCTTAATCTGCTGCTGCTGATTGGCGATGTAGACTTGTAGGGTAGTGATTTGTTGTTCCCGCTCGATCACCTTCTTCTTCTCGAGAGAGTGGAGGTGTAGAAGTGAAGGGAAAACCTGGCGGAACTTGTGGAATTATTCAGTGAGGTCACGCAGAAGATAATCGACCATGTAGGCGAAGCGGATCTGGAGCTTGAGAGTTGGGTATTCGTCCCTTGTGGAGATCATTGCTTGAGGAGAGGTTCCTGATCCGTTCTTACTGGGTAGGTAGCAGGTAGCTGTCGGTGTCAAAACCGACGGATCTCGGGTAGGGAGTCCCGAACTATGCATCTGAGGATCGATGGTAACAGGAGGCTGGGGACACGATGTTTACCCAGGTTCAGGCCCTCTCGATCGAGGTAAATCCCTACTTCCCGCTATATTAATATGGATGAATATGAATACAAGAGTTGATCTACCTCGAGATCGTATTGGCCAAACCCTAAAGTCTAACCTATGAGGATTTGAGATTCTCTGTTAGCCTCTACGGACTAAACCCTCCGGTTTATATACACACCGGAGGGGCCTAGGGTTTGTACATACCATCTTGCAGAGGAAGGAAAGATTACACCGGAACCTAAAACTTGCCATTACATGAATACAAGAGTCCCATCCGGATACGAGAGATGATCTTTGACTATGATCTTCACGGCCCACCAGTCCAGCCCATCCGGAGTTATCCGGCCTCATGAGGACCCCTCGATCTAGGACTCCCTCAGTAGCCCCTGAACCTGTCTTCGATGATGATGAGTTCGGCTTTCGTATTGTCTTTGACATTGCAACGCGGGTTCCCTCTTCCAAATATATCTTCTGCAAAAAGGTGTATTGTGTTCGGCTCTGCAAGGTTAGTACAACCCTTGGCGTCGACGACAAGGCTCTTGAAAGAAAATGAATAGTGTGTCTCTACTGACAACTTTTGGGCGAAGCATGGCGTCCAACCCACTAACATATCGAACCATTTTATATTGTCTGGGTTTCATGTTTCGAGGTATATCCTCATTAACACATCCCATCAGAATAGAGATCGTGCCCACTTATTGTGGGATCCTTATCAATATGACGTGAGCACCCCCGCCGCGCATTACGCACGACCACTTTGGCAACCGGAGAGGTTTATGGCTAAAATGGGGGGACGTTCTATATTCGCGGCGTTATAAAAGGATACCCATCCCTTTCATCAGCCCCACGTCTTCCTCAAGCTCGAGCTCTCCAATCTCCCTAGCCCCAGCATTCTCATCTCCTGCGCCCACCGCTCCTCGTTCCTCAACCACTACTCTCCTTTCCAGAAATGCTGGATCCGGTGCCAGGGGCAAGTGGGAAGCTTCCACGGTCACTGAAAAGACCGTGGAGGATGTACAGAGCGCGGGTTATCTTGCCGCCAATATCGCGCACTGAGTCCCTGCCAAGAGTGAGGTGATTCCCGTCCCAGAGGCAGGTTAGAGGGTAGTGTTTACTTCCCACTTTGTTAGGGGGTTAGGGTTTCTACTCCACCCCTTTGTTCGGGGTCTGCTGTTCTTATATGGGCTAGACTTCCATGTTCTAGCCCCGAACTCAATCCTTCAAATCTCCGCTTTCATAGTGGTGTGTGAAGCCTTCCTCCGCATCCCTCCACACTTCGGCCTATGGCTCAAAACCTTCAACGCGAAGCCAAGGGTGGTGGATGTGCAGCATGCGGAGTGCGGGGGCACTATGATTAGCAAGCTCCCGAACGCGACTTGGCCCAAAGGGTCATTCGTGGAGACGAATAAGGTCTGGCAGTAGTGGTGGTTTTCCATCACCGAACCCCGTGGCGCCAAGTGGGCGGCGGCACCTGCTTTCAGATCTGGACCCCTAGAGAGGCTAACCTCCTGGACCAAAAAGGGTCTGGACTGGGGGTCTCATACTGAAGTGACGACTTTCGTGAGCCATGTATCCGGCGTGATTTCCAAGGGGCATCAGCTCTCGTCCGTGGTCCAGGTAATGCTGGCCCGGCTAGTCCTTCCCTGCCAAAGCCGGGACTCCTCCCTATGGGAGTTCGATCCGGCCGGGGAGAAGCCTCTGAAGCACCTCTTCAGCTTTACACACAAAGAGATTTGGAAGCATCTCTTCAAGAGTCAGAAGGAGTGGCCGGAAGAGATCGAAGACGCGGGCTACAGTACGGCAGTCTCCGCCCCAGAGGTAATAGAAAACTTCAACGAATATATATCTCCTCCCTTATTTAATGATGACAGGAATTGGAGTTTTTGCGTGATATACATGGCTGGACGAAGAAGGCGACCCGGATTAATTGGCTGGCGCCTTTGCCTGAAGACCCATAATCGCCTCAACTGATGGCGATGCTGGTCCCATCGCCATATAAGGCGCCGGTCAAGAAGCCCAAGAAGAAGGGCAAGGGGGCCAGAGATATCCCCCACCCTGCCGACAAGAAGTCTGAGGAAATCAACATCCTCCCCTCTAACGTGGTGGAGGAAGATGATCAGGAGGTAGAGGAAGAGGAAGAGGAGCCCCCTGTGCAAGGCAGGGGGAAGAAGAGGGCGGCCCCTGCCAAAGCAGGCTCGGCCGCACCCCGAAGGTAGATGAACCTCGCGGCTAGTTCAGATTCATCCGAACATAGCTTCATGGTGAAGCCCAGGGAGAAACCCCTGCCCGAATTGTAAGTCTGTCCGGATTGATTGCCTCACCTTTGTCTATTAAGTATTTTTGATACTTACTTAGTATTTATCTCGTGCTGACCTACAACCCTCCAGGAGGACACGCCGATGCCTCCTCATCATAGGGGAACTCTCTAGCGCCTGGAGAGACGGAGAGTGACTCGCCAGTCCGGGCTCCATCACCCGTGATCGGCGGGGACACCGAAGTGTCTTCCCATCGGGTGTCCTCCGCCCAAGGAGACGAGGGCGGGACAGGTAACGGGGTGACCTAGGGTAATACCTCAGCCGCTGCGGACTATGGGGAAGCAACTCCCATGGAGACCGAAGACGGGGGGCCCGAACAAACCGAGGCCCTTCCGAACATTGTCCCGGAGCCTAATGCGGCTCTGGGGTCCGAAGACCAAACCCCCCAAGCGGGGGTGGATATGGTGGCGCCCAGAGTTAATTCGAAGGCGCCAGACTCTATGGAGGGAGCACTGCAAGGTGCCTCCATCGTATAGGAGCACTGCACCGTGATGGGTGCGGTGGAGAAGAAGATTCAGTCCGTCAAAAGCGGACTGAATGAAGCCTTCAACAGCTTGCTAACAGGCTTTGAGGTAAGCAATGTAATGCATTTTTTTGAACTTTATTTGTTTTAAATACACA
Organism: Secale cereale; assembly: GCA_902687465.1. NCBI lineage: Eukaryota > Viridiplantae > Streptophyta > Magnoliopsida > Poales > Poaceae > Secale > Secale cereale. Next base: position 391,767,186 of record LR738712.1, read on the forward strand.
TATATAGCCAGTAGCCCCTGATGCTTTGTGTGATTCTGAAGAGAATCAGACGAAGTATCCATGATATAGCATACTTATAGAGCTGAACTGGTGTGCATGCTTCACTAGTTGCGGCAACTGCGCGAGACGCAGAGGTTGCCGAATTAAACCGGAAGCTCGTGCTGGCCAACGCGGACCTCGACCGCGTCAATCAGCGTTTGGATGAAACGCAAGGTATGCGGATTTTAAAATGTCAAAAAGACTAATTTAATATTGATTGAGTATGTTTTATAAACCCTGATATTGTATTCTGTATTACACAGTTGGCGCCACTGAGTTAGAGGCCCTCAAGGGCGAGGTTGCCAAGGCCAAGAAAGAGGCCAAGGCGAACAAGGTAGCCGCTGATAAAGCGGCTGCCGATTTGGAGGCCGAAAAGGCTGAGTGCGAGAAGCACCGGGCTTGGGTGTCTCAAGTCGAGGTTGAACTCAACGATGCCATTGTCAAATGCGAGGCATTGGAGAAGAAAACTTCGGAACAAGCATCCGAGCTTGTTGCGGCAGTAAAGACTGCCCAGGATGCGCGAGGCGAGTCGCGCAGCGCCCTTGAAGAAATCGAGCAGGCACGACAGATACCATCTGGTAAGACATTTCTCTTACAGAGCATCTTTGGAGGGCAGAAGTACATAGGGCTGACACAGTTATGGAGTTCTTCAGGCGTGTTTGCTGATCTTCCGAGGAGCAGCCCAGATGCCACCCAATACTTCCGGGCCCAGGAGGGGAACAACACGGAGAAGCTGTTCTGTTCGCAGTTCTATGCGCCAAAACATCCAGTGCCCCTCAACGACCAAATGAAGCAGCTGGTCGAGCTGCACAACATGACGGGTTCAGCCATGAAGGACTTAATACTCAGGCTATGGCCCGCTGATCCAATCCCAAGTAGTTACTTCTGATTGGTGAAGCAACTCGTCGAGGCGAGTCCGCGGGTCGACGCATTGACGCGTTCGGCCTGCATAGAAGGTTCTCGGATGGCCTTCGCTCGTGTCAAAGTACACTGGGCGAAGATGAATGTGGGGCATATTGCCACTGATGGTCCACCCGTCAGCAAGGAGCACCACAAGCCGGAGAAGTACTTCGAGGACGTCATCGACAGCGCCCGCCTTGTAGAAGGCCAGTGCTCGAAGGATATTATCTTCGAGTAATTGTATCCGGATGTAAATACTTATGCTTATGAATCCAATGTATATAACTTTTGCACTATTTATAATATCAGCAGCTTTTACCTCCCATGTGGCCGTTTATCTAAATCTGAAAGTTTCCAGTCGTCGGGTTCATCCCCCATGTACATAATACTAGGGTGTTCAGTCATATGCATATGCACTCTTTATCCAACATCTTGGTCCATGTAGGAGGTGTATGCGGAGCGAACCGGGAAATCAGACTATGCGGTGTTATTGCTTTCACTTATTCGTAGGAGTTTGACATGTGGGTCTAGGTTCTAGCCCCTGGTGCGGATATGATATTCCTTACTTAAGGTATCGAATTGCACCTGCTGGGCGAAAAAACGAACCCCTCTTATAACACAGGGTATATCTCTGTCGATCGTTGTATAAAACTAAGTCACCGGATTATGGACCAGGTTGTCGCATATCGTGACGGTCAGTTTTCGCTTTCTCTACCGAGGTACTTGACTAGACGAGCCAGAAGTATAATTGCAGTAGTTCTCCCTTTACACCGTAGACGAACAATCGGGAATGTAGGGGTAAGCACAGGAGCCGGGCAACCCAAGTATTGACCCAAGACATGATTCGAAACTGATGCATATAAGGCAAACATCCAGGACGCCGAACACTCCCTATAGGTGTTCAGTCTTTTCAACATATACCGTATTGAATACAACCCCTGGTAATAGACCCTTATTGACAAGGCACATATGGCAATCTGATGTGGGAAGAGAATATTTATGGTGAGTGAATAAAACTCCGAACATAATGCGAATCAAACTGTTCTATTAATATCCCTTTATGGTACGGCGAGCCGAAAACTTACAGACAAGGTCGAACTTTTGGACATTTTACATGACAAAAAGGTATATAACAAGAAAGAGAAAAAATGTTTACACAGGGTCTTAATCTAAAAAGAAACCTTAGTGCGGGTCCCTGCTGCACGTCTGCGCCGTTTCCTACTCCGTAATGTGTCCTTGAAGGTGGGAGTATGATGGCCATCTGAAAAAAAGAAAATAAACGTGGAAAAGAAAAATTAATCCAGTGTGGCCATAACAAGTTTGGTTTGTTTAATGAACCTAAAAAAGATAAGTTTAGAGTCCGAATAGGGTCTAGCCGAACTATGGACTTTATGCAGGAGCCCCCGGTCGTCGCCCAAGGAATTTTTAAGGCATAATTATGTACTCGATGCACATATGCTATCACCTTATGGGCAGTTGACGGGGGCGTAGCTGTCAATCTTGCTCAGGTTCATCTGAGCTACCGCACTAAGGCGTGTGCCGGACACGTTTAGTTATGTCCGCTATTGATAGATTATCCGTCTTAAATAGGCCGTTTTGGACTTCGGCTGCTAAGGCAGCAGTGTCCTCCTCCGTACGGAGAGAGCGCTCCATGTTTCCATTGACCGTGATAACGCCACGTGGTCCAGGCATTTTAAGCTTTAGATAGGCATAATGCGGGACTGCATTAAAGTATGCGAAGGCCGTTCTTTCGAGTAGAGCGTGATAGCCACTTCAGAAGGGAGCTACGTCGAAGATTAATTCTTCGCTTCGAAAGTTATCAGGAGAGCCAAATACGACCTCCAATGTTAAAGAGCCCGTGCAGCGGGTTTCGACGCTCGGTATCATTCCTTTAAAGGTCGTGCTGCTTGGCTTGATTCTTGACGGGTCGATCCCCATCTTGCGGACAGTATCTTGATATATCAGATTGAGACTGCTGCCGCCGTCCATAAGGAGTCGGGTTAGATGGTTACCATCGATTATTGGGTTGAGCACTAGGGCAGCCGAACCCCCATGACGAATACTAGTCGCACGATCCCTGCAATCGAAAGTGATCGGACATGCCGACCATGGGTTGAATTTGAGGGCGACAGGCTCAATGGTGTAGACATCTTGGAGTGCGCGCTTGCGCTCCATCTTTGGGATATAAGTAGCATATAACATGTTCACTGTTTTGATCTCCGGTGGAAATTTCTTCAGTCCCCCTATATTCGGTTGGCGAGGTTCATCCTCGTCTTCACTCTGAGGTCCTTTCCCCTTGTGTTCGGTGTTTAGCTTGCCTGCGTGCTTGAAGACCCAACAGTTATGGTTGGTATGGTTTGCAGGTTTATCTGGGGTGTCATGAATCTGGCAGGTCCTATCTAATATCATGTCCAGGCTAGATGACCATCTTTGTTGCCTTTAGACGGCTTCTTCCGTTGACCAGGTCTAGAGTCACTGAATCCAGCGTTTACCGCTGTATCATCTGGGCTTCCAGGATTCTTTTGACGTTTTTTTTTATGTCGTGGATTTCCATTGTCGTGCCTGACTTCGGATGTTGTAGGGTCACTGGTACTACTACGAGCTAACCAACTATCCTCACCCACGCAAAAGCGGGTCATGAGTGTAGTTAGAGCTGCCATTGTCCTTGGCTTCTCCTGTCCAAGGTGTCTGGCTAGCCATTCGTCTCGGACACTGTGCTTGAAGGCCGCTAAGGCTTCAGTGTCCGGACAATCGACATTTGGGTCTTCTTAGTGAGAAACTGATTCCAAAGCTTGCGGGCTGACTCCCTGGGTTGTTGTATAATGTGACTTAAATCGTCAGCATCCGGGGGCCGGACATAGGTCCTTTGAAAATTGGCCCGAAAAGCATCCTCAAGTTCTTCCCAACTCCCAATGGAGTTCTCTGGGAGGCTGTTTAGACAGTGCTGAGCTGGTCCTTTCAGCTTGAGGGGTAGATATTTAATGGCATGGAGATCATCTCCTCAAGCCATGTGGATGTGAAGAATAAAGTCTTCTATCCAGACGACAGGATCCGTCGTTCCATCGTACGCTTCTATGTTCACGGTTTTAAACCCTTCTGAAAAATCATGATCCAGTACCTCATTGATGAAGCACAGAGGGTGTGCGGCGCCTCTGTATGTTGCTATATCATGGCGTATGTCCGATGGCTGTGGTGTTCGGTATTGACCCCGGACTGGTATGTGACCGGCACGATTGGCTTGATAGTCGCCATCCCGAGCGGGAGCCCGATCCCTAGGTCCATAGATAGACCTGGTCTTGCTAGATTTTTTGTTCAGGTCCTCACGCAGGTCGCGTTTCCGAACTTGAGCCGCATCCTCCTTTCCTTTACGGGATGGTGGTTCGGGTTTCTATAAGCCATTGCTAGCAACTCTGTCCCGTCCACGAGGTGGTTGGTCCGACTTATCGACGATATTATTCTTCGGCGGTATAGGCGCAGCGGCCTCGTCGTCGAATTCAGGCAGTAGTTTACGATTAGGATAGCCTTTTGTTTGGCCGTTATAGCCATGTTTTTGCTCAGCATCTAGTACTTCGTTCCATCTATCATTGAGAGTGTCCTGTGTGGCTTGAAGCTATCTCTGCTGCTTTTTCAGGCTCCTTGCGGTGGCAATAAGCCTCCGATGGAAGCGCTTTTGTTCAGAGGGTTCTTCTAGGACAATATATTTGTCGTTGCCCAGGCTAACCTCTTCTTCGGAGACAGGTTCATAGTTACTGTCTTCGGCATGGCTGTCATCGAACAGCAACTTCAGACTCTGTTCTCCGTCGTCTCGCTCTTCCTGCTCCATCGCTGGGTCTGCGAGGGCTTCTGCTTGTTCCGGAGTGTCACTATCGTTAGTGACAGTGTTGCTATTTCTTCCTTTATGGGATTTAGTTCGGCGATTTGGACGCCGACGTTTGGGAGGTTCTTCGACGGGCTTGTCCTCTAAGGGATTGTTTTCGTCGTCGCCCTCCGCCTCCTTAGGTGTATCCACCATGTATACGTCGTATGAAAACGTGGCTGTCCACCGCCCGATTATGGGCCGGTTTTGATCTGGATCCGCTTCGGCTTCGAGGTCCATCCCTTCGATGTCTTCGGAAGCATAGTCAAGTAGATCAGTTAGATCCTCAACCGTGGCTACCAAGTGGGTAGTGGGTGGGGAGCAAAATTCTCCATTAGCCTGCAGTTCAAACCGGATACAATGCGGCTATGTGTCCCCATCTAGGGAGAGGGATCTTAACAACTTTAACATGTCGCCAAAGGGTGAATGCTAGAAGATATCTGTAGCACTGAATTCGATGATAGACGCCTGATCGAGCTTAAGGGGCGCGGATGCGCATGATTCGGAATCTGAGGCCGGAGTTGAATCCGGGATTCCGATGACACATACCTCATTCGTAGTGGGTTCCGTGTGCGGCTCTATCGCCGTGGAGTCTGTGGCTTCCGTGGAGGGGTTGAGCTCCCCGTCCTCGGACGACGCGGTCTGTTCCGGATCTAGGTCCAGAACTATTGCAGGTGCTATTTCCTGATCCGATGACAGAGTTAGATCGTGTTCATCGTGATGGCAGAGAGAGATCACCCGAGCTCAAATCCATTGAATTTCAAGTCTCCGCGGATATCATCAACGTTCGTAGTGGCGTAGCTCTCAATCTAGTCAAGGTGGCCTTCAGTGTTGGCACGGAGCGCGAAGCCGCCGAACACAAAGAGCTGTCCGGGAGGGAAAATTCCCTCAGTGTTGCCGTCGTAGTTGATGACGCGATCCATCAGTCCTTTGGCCAACGACATAGTGGAACTCTCAATGAAAGCACCAATAACGGTGTCAAAACCGGCGGATCTCGGGTAGGGGGTCCTGTCGGATCTAGGGTTCTGGCAAAATCCTTAAGGTTCGAACTCTGGAGTGCGCACGAAGATCTCTCCTTCCGCCCTAACTCGCCTACTCGACAGTCTTAGGCCGAGCTCGTCAAATCTGATGAACAAGATACACAAGATTTATACTGGTTCGGGCCACCATTGTGGTGTAATACCCTAATCCAGTGTGGTGTGGTGGATTGCCTTGTAGGCAGAGGAAGAACTAGTACATGGATAAACTGCCTCCTGAGGAGAGGTGTTCTTGCGCTCGGGTGAGCTTGTAGTGTGTGGCCTTCTATCTGATCAACTCAAGATGAGATGATCCCAATGGTGGTGGCTAGTCCTATTTGTAGTGGTCAGGGTCCTCTTCCCAAATATTGAGCGGGAAGGAATCCCACAACGGCCAAATTTGAAGGGGACAACTAGTACAAGCTATCCTGACAAAAGGTGGTCTTCGCCAGCCACATGCTCTAGTGGCGACGCCGTCATGGGCTCCATGATGACCTCCGTCCTACCGTCCTCCTGGTCTTGGTCTCGTTGCACCGATATGGAAACCTTTGCCTGATGCCTCGGGACTCCTCGCCTGCACGTGCTCTTTAGAACCAAAGAGGAAACTGGCACTCTGCGCCCGCTAGCGCCCACCTGGCGTTAGTCGTCATTGCTCACGTCATGAGGACCTCGCGAGGTGCCCCTCGTCTCGATATCTCCGATCCTCACGAGCCGGCCTGGCAAGGCCGCCCCAGGGGATGCCTTGTGTCATCTGCCTCGCGAGGCTTGGCCCCTCGCGAGGGTCTTGAGTGGTTGCTGAAGATGCTGGGTCGTATCAGGCTACCTTGTGAGGCACGCTCTGGGCCGCAGGCAGGCAAGTCTGGGTACCCCCATTCCCAGAATGCTGACAGTAGCCCCCGGGCCCAAGGCGCGCTCGGGCTTAGCTTCTCGGCGAAGCCAAGGGCCAAGTGCAGAGCGCCGCGAGCCCTCAAAGCCTGTGGCCTTGGTTGACGCGTGGCGCTTGATGGGACTTGGGCGTCTGCGCTCCCACGCCGCCTCGGCAATTGCATAGCTGACAAAAGGAAAGTGCGTGATGTTGTGCCTTCATTGCTAGCCCTTGCCTTGCTCCAGATCCCCTTTCTTTCTCCTCTCCTCCGCGAAGTTCCAAATCCTCGCCGCCTTCCTTCCAAATTCGCACCGATGGCTTCCGGCAAGTCGAAGGCCACCGCCCCATCTGCTTGGCACGAGCCGGCCTTGTCGGCGCCAACCTTCTCGGAGGCGAACCACGCCGTCGTGCTCCTGATGACGGCCGAGGGCACCAACAAAAAGGGGAAGACCACCGTCCGAGCTGCCTCTGCCGCGCCGGAGGATCCCAACAGTAACTTCTACCCCTTCTTTTCGAGTAGCATTGTTGTGGGTCTCGTCCCTCCTTTCTTCGATTTATTTTGCTCCGTCCTCAGTCACTATAAGCTTCATGCCCTTCATCTGCATCCCACTTCCGTCCTCCTTCTGTCCATCTTCGCCTTTTACTGCGAGGCATTTGTGGGGGTGATGCCATCTGTGGCGTTGCTTCGCCACTTCTTTTACCTCCGAATCAAGGAGGGCCATTGCTCAGGGTATGCTAACTTCGTCGCGGCGAACGGGGCCAACATGATTTCGAAGGCCGGGAAGAAGGCCGAGAAATTCAGGAACAAGTGCGTCCATATGGACGCCAAGTGCTCCCATCCTCGGTTGGCGCTGCCGATGGCTGTGCCCGAGTCAAGAGATAGGTGGCTTAGCGCGAAGCTCACCGATCCTCGGGCGGAGATGATGTTGGAGAAGATGGCCGCGAACCTGAAGCCGGAGGATCCTGAGGCGGCGAAGCTGATGGGGGCTATAGTCGTCAAGGAATTCCTGACATGCCATGTGGCTCCGCTTCAGGCCCACTCGCGCCCCCTATGGACACTTGGGGACGAGGCGGACATCCTCCGGCTGCGCCGTGACGCCCTGTCTACTGATAAGCTTGATGCAGCCTTCCGTCTTCTATTTGGGGCTGATTTGGGATATCCGCCTGCTTCCTATATTCCCTTTTATCGCCACCAGGATGGCGCAGCAGTGGCGGCCTCCATGCCTACCTTTGATGCGCGCGGGCTACTGACCAGGCTACGGCTGTTCGCCAAGTGGCACTGCAGGACGCTCGGACCACCCAGGAGCATTGTCAGTCAATGGAGATCGAGCTGAGGGACCTGCGTGGGAAGTGCAAGGCGGACGAGGAGAGGATGAAGGCTCGAGAAGATGCCGTGACCAGCCGTGATGCTGAGCTGGAGCAGCTGACGAAGGAGCTGTCTGCAGAGCGCAGCCGACTTGAGGAACTAAAGCGAGCGACGGAAGCTAAGGTGGCCTAGCTGGAGGCCAAAGTGAAGGTCCTGACCGAGGACCGCGCGGCCTTCAAGTCCCTTGAGGTGAGGACCTGCCAGCCTCTGGGGGCACTCCATGATAAGGGCTTGTATAAGCTGTTAGCGACGGATGATGAAGGCCCTGCCCAGCTGCTTCCTTATCTTGTGCTGGCGCTCGAGGATGTCATCCGCGAGATCAACCCCCTGGTGGAGGAGGAAGCTCGTGTACTTTCTTCTTCCGCCTTGTCGCGCGTCCTCAGCCACCTGCACCTTCGCGACCCCAACGCTGATCTCGGGGCGCTGATCAAGCCTGTGGAGGCGGAGGGTTACGAGGCCTCCGCTGAAGCCGTGAAGGACCATGAGGAGGCCCTGCCGAAGGAGTTCCTCATCGTCCACCCTTCCCCTCCAGCCGATGGCGCCACCGATGCTGCAGACGAGACCGTTTCCCCAGGGTGTGCTGGCGCCCCTGAGGGGTAGGTCCCTTCAGGCAGCAGCGCTCAAGGCTGATGGGAAGGCCTGCTGGTTGGTGACGGTGCTCCCCTTTATCTTCATTCCCCTACGACATGAGCGAGCCTCGTGGAGGCGTTAAAACCCCCGTTTGATGCTTTGAAGGATAATCTGGTTTGTAATAATTGCTAGATATTTGCCCTTCTTTCCTTATTTATCGTTCTATGCCGGCAGGGCCCGACTCTGCGCACACCTCAGCCGCTAGCTGGCTTGCCCAGGTCAGTGGGTCAAGACCAGGGAGTGAGGGGATACGTGGCCAGTTAGGCTCCTGAGTCGCGATGCTCAGGAGTCCCCCTTAACATGCAAACAATACCCAGGTAGGAAGCGCTAAGCAGGGCTTTGGTGTTCTGTGTCGGTAGGGCCCGACCCGCGTGTACCTCAGCCGCCGCTAGCCTTGACCGGAAACTAGGACAAGACCAGGGAGCCCGCGTGTACCTCACCCGTCGCTGTCCTTGATCGGAAACCAGGATAAGACCCGGGAGTGATGGGCTATGGGACCAGTTAGGCCCTTGGGTCGTGATGCCCAAGGGTGCCCCTTGATGTACGAATAGACCCCATACCTGTCCTCGCCAGGCTTGCGCTCGGGAGGGTTGCTCGTCGACCAGGCCCGAGGGACCTAGTGGGGCGTGCGCCAGGCTTGACCTAGACGCAGCCCCCGTGCCCAGCCCCCTCGCGCTACCTTCCCAAAGGGAGTGCAGCGTGGTGGGGCTGGCCACTAAGACGAGGGGCTCCTTGAGGTTAATGCGGCCGCAAAGCCTTCCCTAGTTGTTTATCATGAGTGCGGAGCATAGTGCTGCCGCTCTTGCGCGGGCATAGCCGCTCCTGTACCGTGTCATCAGCCAGCGCGGAGCATGGTGCTTCCACTAGACCGTGGGAGGGGACTCCCTACTGCGGAGAGCCCCCGGGCGTATACAACCCAGCCTGGACATGTGGTTGGCATGGTGGGGCTTAGACGAGGTGTATCTGGGTACCCGTGAGCCAGCGCGGGACTCACGAGGCCCTACGGGTTACGCCTGGTCTTGGGTGGAAGCGCTCGAGATGATCCTGCAAGGTGGTTAGACAGCCCGCGCCGGGTGAATCCCTTGAGGTCGCCCTATGAGAATGCTGGGCACCAACGACCCAAGGAGGTGACGTGAATGGGGCTGGCCCGCCAGACAGAGCTCAGCCGTTGGATTTATCGACGCTGCAGGGACGGACCCGAGCACAAACGCCATGCCTAGTCTTCTCACGTGGATGTCCCAAGGGAAGTCACCCGGCGTGCGGCTCCCGAAGCGATGGGACATGGTACCGTGCGCCCCGACTCAATTGCTGGTATCTGGCTCGAGCTTGGGCGAGGCACCAAGGGCCACAGGAGGTGAAGTACACGGGACCGGCCCGCGAGCCAGAGCTCGGCAGCTTGGATTTGGCGACGCTGCAGGGACGGACCCAAGCATAGACGTCGTGCCAACCCCTAGCCACAAGACGGATGCAAGCGAGCTTGCGGGGGTGCAAGATGTTCAAGGCATGAGAGTGGTGGTCAACCAGGTGATTCGAACACAACATGACAGGGATGGCAGCACTAGCTTTGGTAAAATGCAAGGGAGATACATGCCACCAGGGTGAACCTGCGCGGCCTGGGAATAATGCAGCCCTAGGGGCGCCCCCAAAAGGTGATCTGAGATGCAAAAGGATGCGTGTCGCAAGGACAGGCCCGTGCGACCTGGGAATAATTCTGCCCGAGGGGCGCTCCCAGTTGAACAAAAATCGAAAGATGTCACCTGGCATAGTTGCTAAAGTAGTGTCGGTGTAGCTGAAGGTGCTCGATGAATACGCTGCTCCTTACGTGCTGCCTGGCTCCGGCCCTTCGCGAGGCTCCGGGGCTCCCCAGATCTCGTAGAGGGCCGAGTCCAATTCCGCCTGGATCTCCTTGTGCCTGCCCTCACGTGCCGCCAGGACTTCCCGCATCTGGCGCTGGTGCAGGGCCGCATGGTTCGGCAAGCCAAAGGGCATGCGCCCGTAGCTGTGAGGGGGACCCTGGCACCGGCCCACCTGGGAAGGCCAGTAGAGCTCCTGAGACGTGATCCTGTTGAGTGCCGGGACATTGACGCAAACACACAGCTTGTCTCCTAAGCCTGGACCGACAGCTGCCCTTGGAGGAGGCGGGCGGTGCTCGCCTCACATGGCTCTAGGCCCCTGTAGGTCTTCAATGGTCTGGCTGATGAACTCCTGAGCGCTTGGTGCCTCACGCCTTGAGGCCTCCGGAGGGAAGTTTGTAGCGACGCACTCTTCCACGTGGTGCCCGAGCGCCTCCCTCATAACATTGGCTAGGTCAGAGGCCCTCCAGAGGAGAGACCCCGAGCCCAGCCTGAGGAGGGCGCCAGGCGCGCCTTCCTATGCGAGAGAGAGAGGAGACCCCGTGGTGCTGCCTCCCTGTGCTATGTCCTCATGAGGCTCCAGGGCCAGCAGCTGCTTCTTCTTCTTGGGAACGACCTCAGGTGGGTAGATGATGCTGTCGCTGTCCGGATCTTCGAATGCCACCGCCTTGTAAGGGCGCTCGAGTGAGCACACTACGTCCTTCTCCTCGCAGGCGCTGGTGATGACGCCACTGCTTCCAGTCATCTTTAGGACATTGTAGCCGTGGTGAGTTACTGCCATGATCTTGGCCAGGCTGGGTACCCGAGGATGGCATTGTAAGGGAGATGGATGTGGGCGACATCGAAGTCGATGAGCTCAGTGTGGTAGTTGTCACACTTGCCAAAGGTTATCAGTAGGCGAACTTGCCCCACAAGAGTGGTGGAGCCATTAGTCACTCCGGAGAAGGGCTTGGTAAGTAGTAGCTGTTCGTAGTGTACTTGGAGGTTGTCGAATGTCTCGATCGATAGGACGTTGAGTCCTGCGCCACCGTCAATAAGGGTCTTGGTTAATTGGACGTTGCTGATGACGGGAGAGCAAAGCATAGGGAGGGCGCCAGCCGTAGCTGGGCACTTGAGCTGGTCTGCTGAACTAAAGGTGATGGGGCACCTGGACCACCTAAGTGTACGGATAGCCTCGAGCTTGGGGAGAGACGCGTTTACTTCATGGGCGAACTGCTTGAAGAGGCGCTGATAAGTTGGGGCCTGTGCTCCGCCCAAGATGCAAGCGATGGCACGCGGCTCCTGGAAGCACCCAGCCCCCTCGTCCTGGTCATTGTTTCTCCTTAGCGGTGGCAGAGGTGGTAGGCCAGCCCTGCCCAGAGGACGGTCCTCTCGGGGCTGATCGCTCCAGGCGTCCTCGCGGGGCTGGCCACGACAATGGTACTCCCGAGGCTAATCATGCCACTCCTGGTGGGTTCCACGGTCGTCCCAGCGTCCTCTGGTCTGACCTCCCCCGCGGCCGTAGCCACGGTTACCACGTTCGGGGCGTTGGATGACGCGTCCTTTGCAGAGGGCCCTGAGCTCTTGACTGTCGTGAGTGTTGTGGCTGTGCACGTTGTGGAAGGCGCAAAATGCTCGGCCGTTCTTGGGTGGCTCTAGGTAGTTGCGGCCGCGCTTCATTTCTGGTTCAGCTGCAAGCACTGCCGCTCCCTTTCTCTTTACGTCCTTGCGTTTGGCCTTCTTGTCTACGGGTTCAGTAGCTGGGAGCACGACGAGCGAGATGCGCCCCTCCTTGGCCGTGGCGCTCTTGGTCGCGAGGTTAAACAGCTCCAAGGATGTGCACAAATCTTCGTGGATAGCGAGCTCCTCTTTCATCTTGATGTCACGGACACCATCTAAGAACGCCGAAATGATGGCCTTGTCCGTGACCTTGGGGATCTTGACGCGAACACTTTTGAAGCATTGGATAAAGTTCTACAAGGTTTCTCCTGGTTGTTGTTTATACGCCGCTGGTCGCCTGCGGCCGGAGGACGGTCTCGAGTGCCCTGGAAGTTGGCGATGAACCACTCGCGCATCTCAATCCAGGTGGAGATCGATCTCGCGGGCAGGTTCAAGAGCCATGAGCGTGCACCATCCTTGAGGGCCATGGGGAACCAGTTCGCCATGATCTTCTCGTTGCCGACAGACGCATCGATGCTCAGCTCATAGAGCTGCAGGAACTCCGCAGGGTCGGGGGTGCCGTCGTAGCGAGGAGGCAGGTCGGGCTTGAACTTCCTAGGCGAGTTGACGTTGCGCAGCTTGGGGGCAAGGGCCTTGCAGCCTGCTATCGACACCGGAGCTTGCTGGGGTGGTGGGACTTGGTCTTGGTCTTCGCACACCGCCGCGGCGGGGGGCGCGCGGTCTCGACGCAACGGTGGAGGGAGCGCGGGCGCTCCTTTGTGGGGCCGCTAGATCTCTTGGTAGCTTCCTTCTGCGCGCACTGGCACCGGGCTTGGGCGGTCACGCGGCGGGGCCACATGCATGGGGTCTTGGACGACGCGTTGACGCAGGGGTAGCAGTGGAGCTTCTTGGGCCTCGTCGTCCCCATGGGGAGGTGGACGAGGCAGGGAAAGGGACGGCGCCAGGGAGCCCCCAGCGGCGCTGATGAGCTCGGCGATGCGGTCGAGCCATTCTTCGTAGAAGTCGTCGACGGGGCGGTAGCACAGGAGCTCGCGTGCCATGAGCGGCGAGCGTGGGACGAAAAGACCGCCGGAGTCAGCGATGGGGTGGCGGTGCGTCCATCGCGCTGCACGGAGTGGTGCAGGGACGATGCCTGTTGTTCTTGCTGCGTCGAACCGGTGGCGGCATTGGCGGCAGGAGATGGAGAACGATGGGGTGGGCCGCCGGTAGGAGCAGTCCGAGCGACGCGGGAAGCGAGGGCAGCCCGCCGCTCAGCATGGCCTCTGCGAGCGTCGGCCATGGTACTGCTGGAACGACGAAGCACCGATCGACAGAAGGGAAGTTTCAGCGCACCCCTACCTGGCGCGCCAAATGTCGGATCTGGGGTTCCGGCAAAACCCTTAAGGTTCGAACACTGGGGTGTGCACGAAGATCTCTCCTTCCACCCTAACTCACCTACTCGACAGTCCTAGGCCTATCTCGTCAGATCCGATGAACAAGAGACACAACATTTATACTGGTTCGGGCCATCGTTGTGGTGTAATACCCTACTCAAGTGTGGTGTGGTGGATTGCCTTGTAGGCTGAGGAAGAACTAGTACATGGATGAACTGCCTCCTGGGTGAGCTTGTAGTGTGTGGCCTTCTGTGTGATCAACTCGAGATGAGATTATCCCAATGGTGGTGGCTAGTCCTATTTATAATGGCCAGGGTCCTCTTCCCAAATATTGAGCGGGAAGGAATCCCACAACGGCCAAATTTGAAGGGGGACAGCTAGTACAAGCTATCCTGACAAAAGGTGGTCTTCGCCTGCCAAAGGCTCTGGTGGTGACGATGTCGTGGGCTCTGCGATGACCTCCGTCCTGCCATCCTGCTGGTCTTGGTCTCGTGGCACCGATATGGAAACCTTTGCCTAATGCCTCAGGAATCCTCGCCTGCACCTGCTCCTTTAGCACCAAAGAGGAAAGTTGCACTCTGCGCCCGCTGGCGCCCGCCTGGCGTTGGTCGTCACTGCTCACATCATGAGGACCTCGCGAGGTGCCCCTCGCATGGATATCTCTGATCCTCACAAGCCGGCCTGGCAAAGCCGCCCCAGGGGATTCCTTGTGTCGTCTGCCTCGTGAGGCTTAGCCCCTCGCGAGGGTCTTGAGTGGTTGCTGAAGATGCTGGGCCGTACGAGGCCGCCTTGTGAGACACGCTCTGGGCCGCAGGCAGGCAAGTCTTGGTACCCCCGTTCCCAAAACGCCGACAGGTCCCAAACTATGCGTCGGAGGATCGATGGTAACAGGAGGCTGGGGACATGATGTTTACCCAGGTTCAGGCCCTCTCGATCGAGGTAAAACCCTACTTCCTGCTATATTAATATGGATGAATACGAATACAAGAGTTGATCTACCCCGAGATCGTGGCTAAACCCTAAAGTCTAACCTATGAGGATTTGAGATTCTCCGTTAGCCTCTACGGACTAAGCCCTCCAGTTTATATACACACCGGAGGGGCCTAGGGTGTCGTGGAATTAGCACGGCAGATGTCCGGTTTAGAGGACTTAGGTGTGGAGCCATCGCGCGGGTTAGCTTGAAGAGGTTAAAAGCGCACAAAGGACACAGAGGGTTTATACTAGTTCGGCCCCTTCGATGAAGGTAAAATCCTACGTCTAGTTTGGTTTGGTATTGCTTGGGCGTCGATGAACAGGGAGCAGATTGCTTGCCTGTCTCTCGACGGATTGTTGCCTGCCCTTCAACCGTCGCTGGGCCGTTCCTTTATATAGGAGGCAACGCCCGGTCCGGTTTACAGAGTACCGAGGCCGGCTCATACTCGTGTCCGCCTCGGTCTCTTCTCTTTCTTCCTTGTATCTCAAGTTAGATGATAGGACGGTTTATAAACCGTAAACTTTACACATGGGCCCTAAGCCTTCATGGGCCGTAACCTCTACTGAGTTTATAACTACACAGCTATATTACCATAATCCGGATCTCCCTAGCCGGTTTATACCTACTAGTAATATCCCTGACATTAGGCCCCAGAATGATTTGAACTTGTTCATGTCAGTCTTCTAAATCTTGCATAAACTTCTCTGTTTTGTAAACCGGCTATGAGGTCATCTTCAGAAATCATTTTATTCAGTTGTGACATCACCTCTGCATTTATTGCTCACAGCTATTTGTTACCTTTGTTTAAAGGCTATCCCGAAAATCGAGGCGACAGTAGAATCTCTATCCAATCTCTGACCTCCTCAAATCCCGCGCTTGCCGTTTCATCTCTCAGCCCTTATAAATACCGCTGAGCCTTTACTCTTTTCCTTCCTTCCTCTCTTCTTCTTCCTCCGTCGCCCAAAGCTCCGCCGCTGCCTTCGAGCTCGTCGCCGTCGTCCAGCCAGGCCGCTGCATCACCCTGAAATGCGATCAGATTACTCCGCCGCCGTCCCTTTCCTTCTCAGGTATTCCTTTTCTCTTGCTGTAGATCTGTGATCTAGGGTTCCTCCATTGCTTCCGCCATTAGATCTCGAAGCTTTTGCTGTTCATCTTATACGCCATGTTTGCAGTGGATTCCAACTCTGGATTAGCTTCGAACTTGTTCCTGCTCCGTATTTTTAGACTTAGATTAAGTTCGCCCTTAGATTCATTGCTCTGTAGAAAACCTTCACAGTTCTTCCTGTGATAGACTTGCGTAAATTTCGTCTTTTTCTTACTGCTCAGATCTATTTTACTTTAGCCTCTTGTAGAAACCTGTTTCTTCGTCTTGTGAAAGTGCAACTAATCCCCGGGTGGTTTTGGTAATTAATAACAACATATATATCATTGAACTAATATTTACCTGAGAATCATTTCAGAGAAGTTCGATGATATGGGTATGGAAATGTCTGAAGAAGTGGACCCCTCAAAATGCTAAGACAAGCATTGGCAAAATCTCAAGACTCCATTTTTGGTTTAGTGATCAAAGATCACATTGATTCCATAGGAAAAGCCAATACTATTAAAAGGGGATGAGGTTGTGTTGATGATCTGGTTGCTCAAGTGCTTAGTGATTTAGCTCCCTCAACTATCAGCAACTTTCACTACTTAACACACTCATAAGTAATCTCGGACAAACCGATTCTGCAAACTCAGTCCCACCGAGATGAACCACCTCAGCTATTCTTCCAAACCCTAATATTTCGGTCCATCCGATTTTGAGTTCGGTCTCACCGAAACTTGACTGCCAACCTTCTGTAACCGTTTGTCATCATTTCGGAATATCCTAGTTGTTGATTTCGGTCCCACCGATTCTGGCAAGTTCCTACCTTTGACTCATATCGGACACACCGAGATGGTATTTTCGGTCCCACCGAAAACCCCAACGTTCACTATATTTGAACTTTCGGTCTGACCGAGTTTTCACTTCGGTCTCACCGAGATTGCTCAATTATGTGTGTAACGGTTGGATTTTGTGTGGAGGCTATATATACCCCTCCACCCCCTCTTCATTTGTGGAGAGAGCCATCAGAAAGTACTACCATTCCTACCATACACTTTCTGAGAAGAGAACCACCTACCCTTGTGTTGAGATCAAGTCATTCCATTCCTACCATATGAAACTTGATTTCTAGCCTTCCCAAGTTGCTTTCCACTCAATCCTTTCTTCCACCACAGCCATATCAGTGAGGAGAGTTGAGTGTTGGGGAGATTATCATTTGAAGCACAAGAGCAAGGAGTTCATCATCATCAACAACATCTATTACCTTTTGGAGGGTGGTGCCTCCTAGATTGGCTAGGTGTCACTTGGGAGCCTCCGTCTTTGAGATGTGGAGTTGAACCAAGAAGTTTGTAAGGGCAAGGAGATCGCCTACTTCGTGAAGATCTACCCCGAGTAAGGCTAGTCCTCCGTGGGCGTAGGCCATGATGGAATAGACAAGGTTGCTTCTTCGTGGACCCTTCGTGGGTGGAGCCCTCCGTGGACTCGCGTAGCCGTTACCCTCCGTGGGTTGAAGTCTCCATCAACGTGGATGTACGATAGCACCACCTATCGGAACCACGACAAAAATCTTCGTGTCTCCAAACTGCGTTTGATCTTCTCCACCTCTCTTTACTACATGTGCAACTTACTTTCCGTTGCTTATACTCTAGGATTGCATGTGTAGGGTGATACTTGAATTGATCATAATTGTGAAACTGCCAAAAACTGTTCATGATCTAAAGGCAGATTTTTTATATTGTCAAGTAGTCTAATCACCCCCCCTCTAGACATACTTTCGATCCTACAAGTGGTATCAGAGCTTTGGTCTCCATTGTTTTGGTTTCCATTGCATTGGACTCCATAAGCTTGGTTTCACAACCTAGGAGAGTATGGCGTCTAGTGAGGGTAAT
Source organism: Secale cereale (assembly GCA_902687465.1). Lineage (NCBI taxonomy): Eukaryota > Viridiplantae > Streptophyta > Magnoliopsida > Poales > Poaceae > Secale > Secale cereale. The sequence continues at coordinate 391,784,689 of LR738712.1, forward strand.
TATCGTAGAGGTCCTTACTTTGACGGTACAAATTTTGCTAGTTGGAAGCATAAAATGAAAATGCATATTCTTGGTCATAACCCAGCCGCATGGGGCATTATTTGTGTTGGTATGCAAGGTGATTTCTTCGAGGAAGGAAAAGTTCCGGATCGCGAAGCTACACCGGAAGAGTTGCGTATGTTGCAAAACAATACTCAAGCTTGTGACATTCTCTTCAATGCTTTGTGTCCCGAGGAGTTCAACAAAATCAGCCGTCTTGAGAATGCTAAAGAGATTTGGGATACTTTGGTTGAAATGCACGAAGGTACTGAATCTGTGAAGGAATCAAAGCTAGATATTCTTCAAGGTCAACTTGACAAGTTCAAGATGAAGGATGGTGAAGGAGTCGCTGAAATGTACTGTAGGCTTGCTCTCATCACAAATGAGATTGCCGGCTTAGGAAGCGAAGAAATGACCGACCGATTCATCATTAAGAAGATTCTCAGAGCTTTGGATGGAAAGTATGACAGCGTGTGCACTTTGATCCAAATGATGCCAAACTACAAGACTCTCAAGGCAACTGAAGTCATTGGAAGAATTGTTGCTCATGAGATGACACTTAAGGATAAGGAAGAGCTTCACAACAAGTCAAGTGGTGCTTACAAAGCTACAAGTGATGCTCCCACTACCTCAAGTGACAAGTTAATTTCCAATGAAGAGATAAGCCTAATGGTTAAGAACTTCAACAAGTTCTACAAGAATAGAGGCAAAGAAAGAAGCTCAAAGTCTAGATCATATGATGAAAGGAGATCTTCTAGTCGTGATCGAAACTGCTACAATTGTGGAAGACCTGGACACTTCTCAAATGAGTGTACGGCTCCCCACAAGAGAAGAGAAGAATCTCCAAGAAGAAGAGCAAGAGATGAGTCACCTCGGAGAGAGAGAAGGAGTAGAGATGATCGTTATGAACGAAGACCCTCTCGGAGAAACAAGGATTCGGAGAGGAAGGACAAGTCATCAAGGAGCTACACAAGAAGAAGACATCAAGCTCATGTAGGTGAATGGGTCTCCGGCTCCGACTCCGACAATCAATCCGATGAAGCTATCACTCCGACTCCGACTACAGTCAAGATGAAGGTGTTGCCGGACTTGCACTCGTATCCTCCAACTCCAACACCTACGACATATTTGATTCACCAAATGAGGGGATTGGAAGATGCTTCATGGCTAAAGGCCCCAAGGTAACACACCCTGAATTCATTGACTTTGATAGTGATGAGGATGACTTGCTTGGTCAAGATGAGCTCTTGCATGATAAATCTAGTGAGCTTAGTAATGATGAAAATGCTAGTAGTCTTTATAGTCGAGAAGAGTCGAATGACAATGCTATGAAGGAGATTGAGCGTCTAACTAAAGAACTAAACACTCTTAAGTTAGCTCATGAAACAACTCAAGAAGATCATAGAGAGCTCCTAAGATCTCATGAGAAGCTACGCTTCGAGAAGCTCACTCTAGAGCAAGAACATGAGTTTCTAAAAGCGATCAATGACGATCTTCGAAAGAAGAGTTGTTCATATCTTGCCAAACGACTTCTCTTGTCTAATTTCTTGCCACCTATTAAGACTAAGCATGACAAGCATAAGAAAAGTTCTTCCTCTAGTAGTAACGATAACAATGTTAAATCCAATATTGTTACTCCTAGTAGTTCTCTTGATTCCACTAACAATGTTTCAAGCCAAGTTACACTTGAGCAAGAAAATAGCTTATTGAAGGAAATCATAGAGAAAGGTGTCTACAAGAGTCTTGCCGGAAGCAAGAACTTCGAGGAAATTGTTCGCAAACAAGGAAGGCACCGGAAGAATCAAGGGATTGGTTTTGAGCGAAAGTTCAACGCCGAAGGTGTTGAGTGGGAAGAAGGTCAATACCCTACTCCACAGTTTGTTTCACAAAAGGAGAAGTATGATCCTACTTCTTCCAATGTGGAACAAGCTCAAGATGACCTTCCACCACAAGACCACAAGCTAAAGGCCAAGGACAAGCTTCAAGAGGAGATTGATGCATTCATTGAAGCACCTCAAGCCATGGTCAAGTGGGTTCCCAAGGACACGTCAAGTTCTACTTCGTCAAGCTCAACTACAACACCAAGGATTCCCATCAAGATGATGTGGATCCCAAAGAAGAAGAACTCGAAGGTTCTTGAGGGTGACTCCGCCAACATACTTCACTCATATTCATTTTGGCAAGAACTTGTGCAATCAACTTCCACATCATGCACTAGTTCATGGAGTCACAAACCCTCTTGTTGGTAAGTCAAGGGACAAGGTAATCATTGCTTTCATGGACATCATCTTTTGTGAACCTCAATCTATGTCTATGGATATCCTTGTTTGTTCCTTGTAGGACTAACCCATGTAGGTATTGAAAGTGCCCTAATCCAAAGGATAGCTCCCAACTCTTGATGATCTACATCAACATTGAGCATCCACATCTTCAACATCTACATGAAGTCTTCTACGACAACCCAAGGTTAGTTTGACCCTTTAAAAGGGGTTCTCACATCTAGGGGAGCTTTGCTCTAAAAATTGAGCTAAAGCATCTCCAAATGATGTGAACACATCAATGCTTTATGTAAAAGTGGTAACCCCACTTGTGCTTAAACGATGAGTATGACCTATGATCATTGTAGAGGAAATCGTTAACTGGTACCTGCTCGGTTGGCTGGCGAGTAGGGGATTAATCGGCTAATCGGCAAGTTAATCGGCCATTTAATCAATTAATCGGATGATTTATCGGTTTATCGGCTACTCGGTGACCCTACGAGTAGGGATTAATCGGCAAGTTAATTGGTTAATCGAGTGAATTCTTGAACAGGGCCTATGATCAAATGTTCTCATTTGACTCCTAAGTCAATATACTCATATATAGATGACCTAGTCATCGACAAATTGTGTGCTAGTAGCTAGAATTTTGGTTGTGCATGTTTGACACATATTTCAGTTGCTATCTTATTGTGTGAGCATGTTGAATGCATGATTTCATCCATTCTAAGACATCCATTTGTTGTTTTGATTGTTTGACTTTTCTGGCCAAATGGATGGACAACAATGCCTAAGCACCTTCCCTAGCTATCTATGCTTTCTTGTCTCAAATTCTATTCATGCTCATATCACAACTTTGAACAAGTCATTTTCGGACCCTCCGAGTGAGGAGCACTCGGAGCCACCGATCCGTCTAAGGCTGACTTCCAAAACCTTCTAAGTCCATTTCGGTCTGACCGACTTCTCCATCTCGGTCCAACCGAAACGCTTAGACTGATCTAGGTTTCATCTCGGTGAAACCGAGTTCAAAATCTTGGCGTGACCGATATGTGTAACTGCACAGCAGTTAGCCATTTCGGTGTCACCGAGTTTTTTCAACTCGGTCCCACCGACAGTACGGGGATATATATACCTGAGGGCTGCGCGCGATTACTTCTTCAAACCGTTTCGCCCTCAAGTCCCCTGCTGCCGTCGCCCTGGTCTTCGGATCGTCGCCGTCGTCGCCTGTGCGCCCTCGCCGCAGGTCTCCGCCGCCGTCAACGGTAATCCTCTCCGCGCCGTTGCCGCCGTAGAGGGACTCCACCAAGTTAGGGTGAGTCCCGATCCCTCTCGTGCTCCCCATCTGATTCTTGCACGACTGGTTTGCCATGTATCTATCCACGTTTGAGATATTCCTTAACATCAGATCAGATCCGTTTAGTTTTCGAGCAAAATTCTTAGGTTTAGGTTTCCACGGAACACATCTCGGTGAAGCCGATTTTGAAAACTCGGAATGACCGATTTGGCCTCTGGCCATTGCACTGCACTTTCGGTCTAACCGAGTTGTGCGAATCGGTGTGACCGAAACTTAGTTTCAGTGAAACCCTAGGTTATCGGCAGGACCGAAACCCATTTCGGTCCGACCGAAAGTGGTGTGTAGGTTTCTGTTATACACTTCGGATTCACCAAAACTGAAAATCGGTTTGACCGAAATGCATTCTATGAAAACTCAAAACTAAGATTTGAACTCATTTTTTTGCAAAAACCTCTGCAGTTGTGATAACTCTGCTACTCTGCCTATACCTTATCTTTTCACAGGTTGTCAGCCATGTCAGATGTCAGTGACAGCCAGAACAGGTCTGAGTCACCGTTTGCAGAGATTCCAGAGGCAGATACTAGTCCTGAGGCTAGTAGTTCCAGTGATGATGGTGAGAGAAGCACCCCCAGTGGTTTGCCTCCTGCAGCCACCAGGACCAGGAAGAAGAGAAATTCTAATGATGAGGACTCTGACTTTGTTGCTGAGGAAGTTACCTCCAAGTCCAAGAGGAATCTGGTTGCCAAAGAGCACCAAGGGCAGCAGTCAAGGAAAGGCACAAGCAAAGTCAAGCAGTCAGCTGTTGCAAAGAAACTGAACTTGGAAGAGCCAGCTCCAAGTAAGGTGAAGAAAACTTCCAAGAGGAAGAGGGTAGTATATGCTGAACCTCATGTTGATGCTGCTGAAGAAGAAGAAGAAGAAGATGCACCCCAGCCTCCTCCTCAGAAAGCTAAGTTCATGGGTGATGCTATTAGGGATCAAGCCACTTCTAAGCCCAAGAAGCCTGCTCAAGCCAAGGCAGCTCCAGCCAAGCCCAAGAGGACAACCAGGAGCATTCCAGCTTCTGAGAAGAACAAAGGTGAGATGCCACCGTCTGAGTCGGATGAAGAGCATGTGTTGCTAAAGCTCCATCCTAAGTTGCCACTCCAGAACGATGCTCATCCTCAAGCCGAGGATATGAAGGCAAGAAAGGATAAAGGTCTCAGGCTATGGAGACAGTCTGATCCATATGCCGTGAGGAGAAGGACTGCTGTGGACCCCAGATTCCACACCAGAGAGCAGTAGGACTTCTATGAGACCGTGCTGATGGACAAGAAGCCTATTGTTGCTGACACCAGGTATGTTGACTGGAAGTACATTGACAGTGAAGAGCACCGAGACTTCTTTCCCCATGTGCATGAGAGCTTCACTGCATGTGGAGTTGCTGAGTTCGTGGCTCAGGAACTGACAGCTTGGAATGACGAGATGATCATGCAGTTCTACTCCACAGCCCACTTCTATCCTGATGGCAAGATCACCTGGATGACTGAAGGTCAAAGGTTTTCTTCGTCTATTGAAGAATGGGCAGAACTTCTAAATGCTCCAGTACAGAGAGAGGACGACATTGATGTCTATGGGATTCCTAAGAAAAGCCATGATTCCATGAAGAACATGTACAAGGAGATCCCCGCTGCTGATTTGGAAGGGTGGAAGCTTGGCTCAGTGTACTATCTCCAGGCAGGTCTGACCACCACAAACACTATTTTGAGGCATACCTTGATGCCCAAGTCTGGAGACCACCGCATGATTCGAGGCTATTCTATCAACATGCTGCACATTCTTGATGAGAAGGCACCTTTCAAGGTGATGGACTTAATGGTAGAGACCATTAAGAGGACTGCAGCTGACCAGAAGAGGTCGTGTGGATTTGCCCCGCAGATTCAGATGCTCATCAATGCCAAGTTTGGCACGGGCAAATTCATGTTGGATAGGAAGCACTTGCCACTGCAGCCAGAGCATGAGGACAACGTAGTTGTGATGAATGAGGAGGATCCAACCTCAGTTGAAGGACAAGCCAAAATTGAAGCTGCAAAGAAAGCTAAAGCTGACAAAGAGGCAGCAGCAGCAGCAGCTAAGCCAAAGAGCTTCGGAGAGCAGATTCTTGAAGCTACCCAGAGGATTGAACAATGCCTGGCCAGCATTGAACAATCTCAGGAAAGCCTAGAGAGAATTGTTGAGGACAAGATCCACGCTCTGGACGTGAAGCTGACTGAGATTCAGGTGTCCGTCAACAAGCTTGAGGCAGACATGGAGGAAGCAAGGCAGGAGAGAGCAGAGCTCATGCAGGATGATCTAGTCCAGGACTCTCATCGCCAGACTGCTCAGGTTCCCAGAGGATCCCGATCTGCAGCTATCCCAGTGACTGACTCCAGGGCTACCACTTCAGCACCAGCTACAGCTCCAGCAGTTACTCCAGCTCCAGCATCCACTCCTCCAGCGCAGACATCAGCCGAACTCTTCGCCGATGCAGTCATTTCTACACCGACATCTACCCAGACGGGAGCCGCCAGCAGAGCCCACAGTGACGCTTAGCTCTATACCTTTTCGAACTTTTTGGTAACTTGTTGCCAAAGGGGGAGAAATTGTATAGATCATAGGGCTTCGAGAGAGAGAGTGCTCTTTCGTTCTTTTGCCGGTTTCCTTTGATCCTTTGAGATACATTTGTTTCTTTTGGTCTTTCGATACTTTCAGTGTGCTTGCTACTTCGTTTGATGCTACCTTAATGAGTGCTTGGTCATGCTATGCTTTAATGTGTGCTTAATGCTTATCATATGCTATTCCTTATTGTATGGCTATTTACTCTTGTCTCGGTGATTGAGTGCATGTTATTCATTCTTATCATTTTGTGCGCTCCACCAAGATGTATGTGACATGGAAGAGTGACCCATAATCCTAATCGATTGTGCATTTGCATTCAAACGCAAATTTTTTAATAATGCACAAATTTAGGGGGAGCTCTTGTTTATCACATACTTCTCAAAGCGACGATATTATTCTTTGATTATATCTTTTGTCGAAGCTTTGATCTATATGTTGTCATCAATTACCAAAAAGGGGGAGATTGAAAGTGCAACTAATCCCCGGGTGGTTTTGGTAATTAATAACAACATATATATCATTGAACTAATATTTACCTGAGAATCATTTCAGAGAAGTTCGATGATATGGGTATGGAAATGTCTGAAGAAGTGGACCCCTCAAAATGCTAAGACAAGCATTGGCAAAAGCTCAAGACTCCATTTTTGGTTTAGTGATCAAAGATCACATTGAGTCCATAGGAAAAGCCAATACTATTAAAAGGGGATGAGGTTGTGTTGATGATCTTGTTGCTCAAGTGCTTAGTGATTTAGCACCCTCAACTATCAGCAACTTTCACTACTTAACACACTCATAAGTAATCTCGGACAAACCGATTCTGCAAACTCAGTCCCACCGAGATGAACCACCTCAGCTATTCTTCCAAACCCTAATATTTCGGTCCATCCGATTTTGAGTTCGGTCTCACCGAAACTGGACTGCCAACCTTCTGTAACCGTTTGTCATCATTTCGGAATATCCGAGTTGTTGATTTCGGTCCCACCGATTCTGGCAAGTTCCTACCTTTGACTCATATCGGACACACCGAGATGGTATTTTCGGTCCCACCGAAAACCCCAACGTTCACTATATTTGAACTTTCGGTCTGACCGAGTTTTCACTTCGATCTCACCGAGATTGGTCAATTATGTGTGTAACAGTTGGATTTTGTGTGGAGGCTATATATACCCCTCCACCCCCTCTTCATTCGTGGAGAGAGCCATCAGAAAGTACTACCATTCCTACCATACACTTTCTGAGAAGAGAACCACCTACCCTTGTGTTGAGATCAAGTCATTCCATTCCTACCATATGAAACTTGATTTCTAGCCTTCCCAAGTTGCTTTCCACTCAATCCTTTCTTCCACCACAGCCATATCAGTGAGGAGAGTTGAGTGTTGGGGAGATTATCATTTGAAGCACAAGAGCAAGGAGTTCATCATCATCAACAACATATATTACCTTTTGGAGGGTGGTGCCTCCTAGATTGGTTAGGTGTCACTTGGGAGCCTCCGTCTTTGAGATGTGGAGTTGAACCAAGAAGTTTGTAAGGGCAAGGAGATCGCCTACTTCGTGAAGATCTACCCCGAGTAAGGCTAGTCCTCCGTGGGCGTAGGCCATGATGGAATAGACAAGGTTGCTTCTTCGTGGACCCTTCGTGGGTGGAGCCCTCCGTGGACTCGCGCAGCCGTTACCCTCCGTGGGTTGAAGTCTCCATCAACGTGGATGTACGATAGCACCACCTATCGGAACCACGACAAAAATCTTCGTGTCTCCAAACTGCGTTTGATCTTCTCCACCTCTCTTTACTACATGTGCAACTTACTTTCCGCTGCTTATACTCTATGATTGCATGTGTAGGGTGATACTTGAATTGATCATAATTGTGAAACTGCCAAAAACTGTTCATGATCTAAAGGTAGATTTTTTATATTGTCAAGTAGTCTAATCACCCCCCCTCTAGACATACTTTTGATCCTACATCTTGATAGATCTGCAAGTTACTCGCCGTTTAATCTATCATATATTGCTCCTGCAGCGCATCAACCATGAACCCGACGGTTTAGCTTCTTCTTTTTTGTTATCATAAACTGGTAGCAGCTCGTCTCCTACCTGCTTCTGGGTTGTCAATGCCATTAGTCCCCTGCCTAAACCGTCGATGTAATTTGGTAACACAATTCGGTTTATACTTCAGCACTTGAATAATCCGGATTTTGCACTTTACTTTTTCAGCGCTTTCCTTTTGCTCATATGTCTGCCAAGCAGTTCGTTTCTTGCAACTAGGTTCCTTCCCGCATTACGGAAGAGGATTTAACTAATGCTGCTTCGATTGGTATTCTGGGCCCCCAAGCAGTTCTAAAATGGCGGGCCCCAGGGGATGAGTGTCCTCTTACCCCCAAAGACGGAGAAGTTATTGTTTTCTTTGATCATATGGCCCGGGGTTTTAGCCCTCCTTGTTCAAAAAATTTCCGGGATGTGCTGGCCACTTTTCAGCTCCATCCTCATGACATAGGTCCAAATTCCATATCAAACATCTGCAATTTTCATGTCTTCTTCGAGGTGTACCTTCAAGAAGAACCGTCAGTGGACTTGTTCCGGGATTTTTTCCACTTAAACCGGCGGATAGAGTTTACTGCCGGACCACATCAAGAACTGGGCGGGGTTAGTATTCAAAAGAGAAGAGATGCGATCTTTCCTCACGCTACTCTCCATACACACCCCAAAGACTGGAACCAATCCTGGTTCTACTGCAAAGATACTTCGCCTGAAGGGGAGAACCCACTGCCGGGTTATCGCGAACATCATCTTCTTGAAGATCATCCTCTGCCGCAGCGTCTTAGCTCCTCCGAACGGGCCCGGTTTGCCCCTCAACTTGCCAAGCTTAAGGCCTTTATGGCCAACGGTTTAACCGGAGTTTATTTCGTCCCCTGTTGGCTTGCTTGGAGCATCCTTCCTCTAAGCCGGCGCTCCGGTTTAATGTGTCAGTATAGCTGAAAGACGGATGATTCTCAACGCCACATCGACATAATGCTTCCTGAGAAGGAAGTTTTTGAATCTGCTAAGAAAATGCTCAACATCTCTCTGGAGGAATGTAGCCAAACCGGATTGGCTCCATATTACAAGAAGAACAAACTGCCAGCAGTAAGCTTTAATCTCTTCTGTTTGCTTCTAATCCGTCCATATAAATTATCTTCCATTTATCTTTCATCTTCTACACAGGCCGACGATCCTTTTTGGAAAAGGAAACCTCATGATAAGTCAAGTAAACAGCCACGCCGGAAAACTTTTGCTGTCAAGAAGAAAAAGGCAGCTGCTGGCTCCGGTTCACATCTTGAGGAAGATGATCCGGATTCTGAGGTATGAGTTGATCCTGACATGTTTTGATCTCTTTTATCCAAATTTATGTTAACAGTGTCTTTTCACAGGATTTGGCTGAAGGAGATAAAGCGGCAGAAACTGAGGTAATCTCTCTTTCTTTAGATTCTGAACCGCCGGTGCCCAAAACTCGTCGGGCATCTCGGAAGTACCCTTTTTCTCATCCTTACACTCAACTGGACCCTAAATTTCTTTTGAAGAAGCAGCAACACGAAGCCCGCCGGACTACCCGCCATAGTGGCCATGTAGTACAGTCTTCCGGAATATCTCTCACTCCGGCTCGGAGGCGCCACTCTGAGGTTTTGCTTTTTCCAACTCTTCTCCATCCAAAGGCCGGACTTATACGCAAACCGCTTAAACCGTCTGATCCTAACTATCAGGAGACACCTTTATCATCTTCCGGTGAATCGACTGCCACGCAAGTCCCAGTACTGAAAACTGTACCTGGGTAAGTCCTTTTCCTCATCCGGTTTATATTTGTATTTGTCCTTTATAACTCTGATTGCTTCTTCAATTTCTTTCAGCAAGCCCAAGCCTAGTAAAAAGGCAAAGGCCACTAAAGTGGCTGCCGAGGCTGCTGCTGATGATCCAGTAGCTGATCCGGATGATGTCATCCCTCCGGAGAACGACCTGCAATTCAGCTTGACGATCCTGCTCCCATGGATCATGATTATGTTGCTCCTCCTGAAGATACCAATGTTGAAGATGTCCTTGAACCGGCAAGTCCTGTCTGGGCTAGCCCTCCTCGGACTAGCCCGACTCCCGTTAGTCCGGCTCGTACTGCTGCCCCTTCACAGCCAACCACTGCTTCCTCTCCGGATGTTCAAATAACCGGGACGGGTTTTACCGCTCCTACTGAGCCTATCATCTTAGCTAAGCAAACTACTAAAGCGGAGAAGCTTCAGCAAGAGAAGGGCAAATGGAGCACGAATTTGTCCAATTATGCCGAACTGAGTGCCCAGGAACTTTATTCCGGGTACTTGAACCGGCTTCATACCAGCCGCGACTATGAATTGGGCTTGGTGAATATGATGAAGGATAAATACGAGGTACCTTCCTTCACTTATCTTTGCTTTTGCTTTCTTTATACTTGTCTTTATGGCATAATAGCCCCCAAGTGCCGGTTTAGCTTCGTTGTAGGTGAACCGGTACTTCCAAATATATGGAGAATGAACTTACATTAGCCCCCAAGTGCCAGGGTCATAATTTGTGTTATGCGCCTGGGACTTGTCTGAATCTCTGTTTCGATACTTCAATTGTCCATTAGCCCCCAAGTGTCAAGTAGATAACTTGCTTATGTGCTTGAGACTTATCTTTAATTGTCTTCTTTTGATACTTCAATTGCTCATTTGCCCCGAAGTGTCAAGTGGATAACTTGCTTATGTGCTTGAGACTTGTCTGAACTGTCATTTATTCCACTTGATTTTCTTGTAGGCTGACTTGACCCGAAGGGCTGCAGAAATAACTGAGCTCCGGAACAGACTTGCTGTGACTGAAACTGCTTCTGCCAAGGCCAAAAATGATCTGGCGTTGAGCTTAACCACTGCTGAACAATTGAAAAAGTATTTTGAAACGGAGCGGACAACCTGGGAAGTGCAGAGGAACGCTCTTGAAAAGAGAGCAAAGGATACTGAAGAGGCCCTTAACCCGGTGACGCAAGAGCTGACCGGTTTAAGGCAGCAAATAGAGCTTATGACCTCTGCCATCTTTGGTAAATACTTAACTTACATGTGCTTTCATCTCTGCAACCTTTATTCCGCTCCGGTTTAACTGTGATAATCATATGCAGGTCGACGCGTCACCCATCTTGGGGATGACCTCCGGAAGAAACTCAAGGCCTCTTATACTCTGGTTGAGCAGCTGTATTCCGGCGCTCAAAGGATTATAAGCGCGATGTCTCATTACAAAGCGGCCCCCACCACTATCCAAGGTACTTTGGAGAAGCTTTCTATATTGCGTGTACGCTTGGAAGAGGTGAAGAAATCTGTTGCACGGGCCGGTTCTCTTGTAGCACTGACCAGAGCCAAAGCGTGGGTTCCGGACTTTGATCCGGAAGAAGCTATGAATGGGTACCCCAGCAGCAAGGAGGATGGATCGGCCTTCTCTGGCAAAGACCTTCATGCTTTGACTAAAGAAATGCGTCCTCTTGCCAGCAAGCTTGTTGATGAATCGGACTTGACCAGGTATCATCCGACGTATGACTTAAGGAATGAGCGGGTGGATCATCCGGTTTATGACAAAATCTAATCCCACCAGTGCGCCCCCATACTTTCGCCCCAGATATTGATCCGTCTGATCTCATTACTGAGGAGATGTACTTCCGTGCTTTATCAAAGATCGATTGGCACGTTCCTGCTTTTCAACCGCTTCAAGAAGATGAAGAAACTCCGGAACAAGTCGATCCTCAGCCTTCGCAGCAGAAAGAAGAAGCGTAAGCCGCTCAGTTTAACTTTTAGCTGCTGTAATCTTTTGTCGAGAAAAACTTTAATCCGTTCATGCTTGAAGTGCCTTGTAATAGGATAGCTCGAAACATTTTCCGTCTTAATCCGGATGTCACAGCTTTGATTTGGCGTCTGCCAATTTGAATCCTTTGTTCTGCTATGGTTTATCTGTATCTGCATAGATAACACTGAAAAAAAATGCCCTGGCTGTTTACCGCCGGACCGATTAAAGTGCTCTCATATGTATATATATATCGAGCGAGTATCTGTTTTATACCAAAAATGATTTCGTGCCTTTGATTAAGTGTGCTTGACATCCTTAATCTGACGAACGTTGTAGATGCTGAAGAGGCTCTTGACTCTGTTGGTATTTTCCCAAGGATTATTCCGGGTTATAATAACTACCGGTTTATATAATGCTGGAGCTCTATGTCCAGACTTTTTTTAAAAATAGGTGGTCAACTTTGAAGTTGTCCAGCTCCGGATCAAAAACCATAGAAGACACTTGAAAAAAATCTCAAAACACAAAACACAGTTTGCAAATAAAACCATGTAGTCGAGGCTTTTTACGAGCTGCCAGGCTCCATATGTGCCAATCAATGGGTGCGACCCAAAGGGCTATGACTCTTCTCTTTTGCCATCAAAGGACGTACTCCAAGGGGCAAGAACTGTTTCTTTTGCCATCAAAGAATGTACTCCAAGGGACAAGAACTTTTCTTTTGCCATCAAAGGGATGTATCTACCAAGGGGCAAGAATTTTTGCATTTGCCATCAAAGGAAGTACCCTAGGGACAACAACATATTTTCTTTTGCCATCAAAGGGATTGATCAACCAAGGGGCAAGAATTTTTGCATTTGCCATCAAAGGAAGGATCCCTAGGGACAAGAACAGTTTTTTCTTTTGCCATCAAAGGGATTGATCAACCAAGGGGCAAGAATTTTTGCATTTGCCATCAAAGGAAGGATCCCTAGGGACAAGAACAATTTTTTCTTTTGCCATCAAAGGGATTGATCAACCAAGGGGCAAGAATTTTTGCATTTGCCATCAAAGGAAGGATCCCTAGGGACAAGAATAGTTTTTTGCCAATCGATGGATGTTATCCAAAGGGCGCTGATGTGAAGACAATCATGTAAACCAGAGCAGAAGAGATTTTAGCGAGGATTCACATGTGATC
>LR738712.1:391797896-391811172 GCA_902687465.1 Secale cereale
CAAAGGGATTGATCAACCAAGGGGCAAGAATTTTTGCATTTGCCATCAAAGGAAGGATCCCTAGGGACAAGAACAATTTTTTCTTTTGCCATCAAAGGGATTGATCAACCAAGGGGCAATAATTTTTGCATTTGCCATCAAAGGAAGGATCCCTAGGGACAAGAACAGTTTTTTCTTTTGCCATCAAAGGGATTGATCAACCAAGGGGCAAGAATTTTTGCATTTGCCATCAAAGGAAGGATCCATAGGGACAAGAACAGTTTTTTCTTTTGCCATCAAAGGGATTGATCAACCAAGGGGCAAGAATTTTGCATTTGCCATCAAAGGAAGGATCCCTAGGGACAAGAACAGTTTTTTGCCAATCGATGGAGTTTATCCAAAGGGCGCTTGATGTGAAGATAAGCATGTAGACCAGACCAGAAAAGACTTTAGCTAGGATTCACATGTAATCCGTAGCCCCCTAGTTTGGTCCCTTTTGCATAAAATAGTTTGTTTCGAAATATCTATAATAATTTTCACAGGACATATATTTAGAAGAAAAAGGCTGATCCCCCGGTTTACCAAGGGTGCCGGTTTATTTATTAATCATAATATATACATAGGATACAGCAGAGCTCATGGCTCAGGTGTAGTAGGGCCGCAGGAGAGCGATGTTCCACGGCCTCTTCGTCTCTTCTTCTGATGTCCGTGAGTCTTTGTGCTCTCGAACGTCCAGCAGGTAGTATGAACCGTTATGTAGGTTCTTGCTGACCACAAAGGGCCCTTCCCAAGGTGGGCATAGATTGTGCATGTCTGTCTGGTCTTGGATGAGCCGGAGTACCAAGTCCCCCTCCTGGAACGTCCTGGTTTTAACCCGGCGGCTGTGATATCTGGGCAGGTCCTGCTGATAAATTGCAGATCTTGCTGCTGCTATGTCACGCTCTTCATCCGGCTGGTCCAAACTGTTCTGTCTTGCTTGCTCATTGGCTGCTTCAACATAAGCCGCCACCCGTGGTGAATCATGGCGGATATCGCTTGGAAGAACCGCTTCAGCACCGTACACCATGAAGAAAGGTGTGTAGCCTGTGGACCTGTTCGGCGTAGTATTGATGCTCCAAAGGACAGAGGGCAATTCCTCAACCCAGCAGCCTGGTGTTCTTTGCAAGGGAGTCATAAGCCGGGGCTTGATACCTCGCAAAATTTCTTGATTGGCCCTTTCAGCTTGACCATTGGATTGAGGGTGAGCTACAGAAGACACATCTAGGCGAATATGCTCCCTTTGACAAAACTCTTCCATCTCTCCTTTAGATAAATTGGTGACATTGTCAGTGATGATGCTGTATGGAAAGCCATACCGGAAAATTACATTCTTGATGAATTTAACCGCTGTTGCCGCATCACACTTGCTCACTGGCTCTGCCTCAATCCATTTTGTAAACTTATCCACAGCAACCAGCAGATGATTTTTTTGATCTTGGTATGGTTTAAAAGGCCCAACCATATCAAGCCCCCAAGTCGCAAACGGCCAAGTAATTGGTATCATCCGCAGCTCCTGTGCCGGAACAAGAGCACGCCGTGAAAATTTCTGACAAGCATCGCACTTCCGGACTAGATCCTCCGCATCAGCATGGGCTGTCAGCCAATAGAACCCATGACGGAAAGCTTTAGCCACCAAGGATTTTGAACCGGCGTGATGACCACAATCCCCTTCATGAATCTCTCGAAGGATGTCACAGCCTTCCTCGGATGATACACACCGTTGAAACGCTCCAGAAACACTGCGATGGTGAAGTTCCCCGTTTACAATTGTCATGGATTTGGAATGCCGGATTATCTGCCTTGCTTCAATCTCATCATCCGACAACTCTCCACGGCTTAGATATGCCAAGTAAGGGAGCGTCCAATCCGGAATAACATGAAGTGCCGCAACCAACTGCGCTTCCGGATCAGGAACAGCCAAATCCTCCTCCGATGGTACCTGAACTGATGGACTGTGTAGCTCATCCAAAAAAGTATTCGGTGGCACCGGTTTACGCTGAGAACCTAGCCGGCTTAGAGCATCGGCCGCTTCATTTTTCCGCCGGTCTATGTGATCCACCTGATATCCTTTGAAATATCCTGCGACTGCCTCAACTTCTCGTCTATAGGCTACCATGGGAGGGTCTTTAGAATCCCACTTGCCGGATACTTGCTGTGCCACTAAGTCTGAATCACCAAAACACTTGACCCGGCTCAAGTTCATCTCCTTAGCCATCCGCAGGCTATGAAGCAATGCTTCATATTCTGCTGCATTATTAGTACAAGGAAACATTAGACGGAGGACATAACAGAATTTGTCACCTCGCGGGGAAGTTAACACAACTCCAGCCCCCGAGCCTTCTAATTGTCTTGAACCGTCAAAGTGAATAGTCTAGTATGTATGATCTGACATTTCCTCTAGTGCTTGCAACTTTGTCCAATCATTGATAAAATCTACCAATGCTTGCGATTTGATAGCGGTGCGTGGTACATACTTCAATCCGTGTGGGCTAAGATCAATGGCCCACTTTGCGACTCTGCCAGTGGCTTCTCTGTTCTGGAATATATCCCCCAACGGAGCTGAACTGACGACAGTTATTGGGTGGCCTTGGAAGTAATGCTTCAACTTCCGGTTTGCCATGAACACGCCATATACCAGCTTCTACCAATGTGGGTACCTTTGTTTGGATTCAATGAGAACCTCACTGACATAATAAACCGGACGTTGAATCGAATACTCCTTTCTTGCTTCTTTGCGCTCGACCACGATTGCCACGCTAACTGCCCGTGCATTGGCGGCCACGTATAACAGCAGCGGCTCCTTATCAACGGGGGCAGCAAGGACCGCTGGTTCCGCCAGTTGCCGCTTTAAATCCTCAAACGCAGCATTTGCTTCATTGCTCCATATAAACCGGTCTGTCTTTTTTAGCATCTGATAAAGCGGAATCGCCTTCTCTCCCAGACGACTGATGAATCGGCTCAACGCTGTAATCCGGCCGGCGATATGCTGGACATCATTGATGCAAGCTGGTTTAGTCAGGGATGTGATTGCCTTGATCTTCTCCGGATTGGCTTCTATTCCTCTGTTCGACACCAAGAATCCAAGGAGCTTGCCCGCCGGAACACCAAAAGCGCATTTCTCCGGATTAAGCATCATTTTATAGGCCCGAAGGTTATCAAAGGTTTCCTTGAGGTCCTCTATCAATGTCTCCCCCTTCCTTGACTTCACCATGATGTCATCCACATAGGCATGAACATTTTTCCCTATCTTCCCCTTAAGACAGTTCTGTACGCAATGCTGGTAAGTTGCTTGGGCACTCTTGAGCCCAAAAGGCATAGATACGTAGCAAAAGGCACCAAAAGGAGTTATGAAAGCTATCTTCTCTTGGTCCTTAACTGCCATCTTGATCTGGTGATACCCTGAATATGCATCCAAAAAACTTAGACGCTCACATCCCGCCGTAGCATCAATGATCTGGTCAATACCAGGGAGAGCAAAAGGATCGGTTGGACAAGCTTCGTTTAGGTTTGTGTAATCCACACATATCCTCCACTTTCCATTTTTCTTTAACACCAGAACCGGATTAGCCAACCACTCCGGGTGGAACACTTCAACTATGAACCCTGCGGCCAAAAGTCTGGCCACTTCTTCACCTATAGCCTTGCGCCTTTCTTCGTTGAAGCGGCGCAGATACTGCTTCACCGGTTTGAATTTCGGATCAATATTAAGATTGTGCTCAGCAAGTTCCCTCGGTATACCTGGCATGTCAGAAGGTTTCCATTCAAAGATATCCCGGTTCTCATGGATGAACTCGATGAGAGTGCCTTCTTATTTGGGATCAAGGTTAGCGCTGATAGTGAACTGCTTGGTCGAGTCACCCGGTACAAAGTCGACTTGCTATGTTTCTTCGGCCGATTTAAACTTCAATGTCGGATCATGCTCTGTAGTTGGCTTCTTCAACGGGGACATATCTGCCGGATCAACATTGTCTTTATAGAATTTCAACTCCTCCGTAGCACATACTGCCTCTGCATAGGCGGCGTCTCCTTCCTCGCACTCCAATGCAATCTTGCGACTTCCATGAACCGTGATGGTTCCCTTGTGACCCGGCATCTTGAGATGCAGATAAACATAGCACGGTCTAGCCATAAACTTGGCGTAAACCGGCCGTCCAAACAGGGCATGATAGGGGCTCCGGATCTTTACAACTTCAAAGGTTATCATCTCTGACCTGGAATCCTGTTCGTCTCCAAAGTTAACTTCCAGATCAATTTTCCCAACTAGGTAAGCTGATTTACCTGGCACCACTCCATGAAACACCGTATTTGACTGCCTTAGCTTCTTGTCCGTTAACCCCATGCGACGGAAAGTTTCGTAATATAAGATGTTGATGCTGCTGCCGCCGTCCATAAGTACCTTAGTGAATTTGTAGCCACCCACCTGTGGTGCTACTACTAAGGCCAACTAGCCCGGATTATCCACCCGCGACGGGTGGTCCTCTCTGCTCCACGCAATAGGCTGTTCCGACCAGCGCAGGAATCGTTGTATTGCCGGTTCAACCATGTGTACCGCCCGCTTTAGGATTTTTTGATCTCGTTTGCACAAACTCGTAGTGAACACGTGATATTGTCCACTACTCAGCTCCTTTGGATTACTCTGGTATCCGGATTGCTGCTGCTGCTGACGCTACTGATTGCCTTGGTTATTGTAATTACCTTGGCCATGCTGATGGTTGCTTTGGTTATTGTAACCGCCCCGACCATGTTGATGGTTGCCTTGGTTATTGTAACCGCCCTGACCATGCTGGTGATTGCCTTGGTTGTAGCCATTGTTGCCACCATGATATCCTCATCCGGAGCCATTACCCTGGTGACCCGGACCATGAAATCCGGGACCTGAACCGCCGCCCGGTGGTCCGTTGTTGAATCTGGCCCGGTTCATGGCCTCCATCATGACCAGGCATTCCCCCCATGTGTGTTTAGCTGGGCGTTCCTCTGTGCTGTGCTTCGGGCAAGGCTCGTTCAACTGTTGATCCAGATTAATGAATCCTCCGCCGCTCCGAGGAGGTGGCTTACCCTTGTTACGTTGAAAGCTTCCTTGAACATTGGTATTGGACACAAAATCAGAGCCACCCTCTGCCTTTCGCTTACCGTTGAAGCTTGTTCCGACCGGACTAGCCTACGCCGGTTTACCAGGTATTTAGTGTTGTCAGAGTCCCCATACATTACCAGAGCGCTCATGAGTGTCCCCATGTCATTACAATCCCGCTTGAGCCGTCCCAACTTCAGCTTCAGAGACTCGAACGGGCAATTGTTTTCCAGTGTTACTATTGTCGTACTGGGACTGATACCGTTCGAAGAGTGTAAGATTTCTGACACTCGCCGCACCCATGCGCTCGTAGGCTCCTGCTCTCCTTGAACACATGCCGCTAAGTCTACTACTGACATTGGTTGTTTTCACGTGTCCTTGAAATTTTTGATAAACTGGTGGCGCAACTCACCCCATGATCCGATGGAGTTAGGCGGTAAGCCCTTTAGCCATGTACGGGCTGTACCCTCAAGCATCATGGTGAAATACTTTGCGCATGCCGCTTCATCCACGTCCAGCATCTCCATAGCCATCTCATAACTCTCAATCCAAGCCTCTGGAGCCAGATCTGCCGTATAGTTGGGCACCTTTCGTGGACCTTTGAAATCCTTGGGTAACCTTTCGCTTTGTAAAGCGGGAATGAGACACTGCACTCCAAAGGAGCTCACCGTGACTCCCGTCTCTACTGTGGTTGGGTGAACCGGCGTTGTTTGGCGGATCTCCTCGCGGGCAGTAGGTCTAGCCCGGTTCACCGCCTCCTGGGCGTGCGCCTCTGCTCCTGCCGGATTATCTTGCCTGTGACGGTGACGCCTCCGTTCACTACTGGATACCTCCGATTCATCCCAATGCCTAGTGTAGCTCCTGCTGTGGCGGGGTGTTGAATGAAGCCTTTCCCTGCTGTAGGAGTACGCCTGCTGCTGTGTCAACGCTTTGTCTAGCAATTCCTTGACCCTGCGCGCTTCTGCTGCCACGGGAGAAGTTCCTTCAATGGGTAAAGCGGCCAGCCGTGAAGCGGCAGCGACAATGTTATCCAGGGGGTTTGAGTAATGGCCATGAGGAGTGGGGACGTGCGGAGTGGGCACAACCCGACGATCTTGCTCCGCGGTTGGTTGTTAAACCGGTGCGCCTATTGCGGGGGCTCCCCTCCGGTTTACTTCTAGATTATTGCTTGCTCCCGCTCCTGGTGTGCCAAAGAGATTCATCGCCTCATAAACCGGCGGTAGACGAGTCTGATACCGTCTGTTCCTTACTCCCTACGCAGAAACCTGATCCATCCTGAGCCGGAAAGCCTGAGAATCCAACTCCGCTTGCCTTGTTACTATCATGACTTTCTCTGCGTCCAGATCCCGTCTGGCTTGCTCGATCCGGCCCTTTAGCTGAAGGATCTCTGCATCGTGTTGCGCCTTGTTAGCAGGAGCCACCTCTGCTGTTGCTCGGGCTGTCAACTCCTCAACCAAGGTGGATAGACGTCGGACGGCGAGGGGGCTTGGTTGCTCGTCCCTGCACCGGCTACCTCTGCTGTGAACGCCCCAGTTGCTGTGGGCTGCGGCGCAGATTGTGATCCGGCCATAAAGACAGCCACCCGGTTTGGCGGATCAAAGAGGTCTGGAATACTATCTCCATCGGATGCACCCTCGGATCGACCGTCCCGCAACAGATACAAAGATTCAGTCTCTTCGGATGAAGATTCATCATCGGAATAGACAGCTGTCTCGCCACCAGAATCCGATCCGTCCTCGGCATGGACTCCATGTATTGCTCCAACAAAAACGTGCTTCATGGCAGGCTGAATCCGGGCTGATCTCGCACGCTGAGCCGGCTCGACGATGTTGGGGAGGATGTCCGGCTCAGGTCCCGATTCGCCAATCTTGCCGATGAAGACGTGGATGCCGCCGAAGGGGACCCGGTACCCATATTCAATTGAATCGGCCTTAGGGCCCCAGCCTGTGTCGTCGATGTAGATCCGGCCGCGGCGACTCTTGGTCATCCGGCCGACCGCGTAACCCTTGAGTCCTTCAAAGCTGCCCTTCAAGAACTCGAAACCATCGTGCGATAGCCCCACGGTGGGCGCCAACTGTCGTGGAATTAGCACGGTAGATGTCCGGTTTAGAGGACTTAGGTGTGGAGCCATCGCGCGGGTTAGCTTGAAGAGGTTAAAAGCGCACAAAGGACACAGAGGGTTTATACTAGTTCGGCCCCTTCAATGAAGGTAAAAGCCTACGTCTAGTTTGGTTTTGTATTGCTTGGGCGTCGATGAACAGGGAGCAGATTGCTTGCCTGTCTCTCGACGGATTGTTGCCTGCCCTTCAACCGTCGCCAGGCCGTTCCTTTATATAGGAGGCAACGCCCGGTCCGGTTTACAGAGAACCGAGGCCGGCTCATACTCGTGTCCGCCTCGGTCTCTTCTGTTTATTCCTTGTATCTCAAGTTACATGATAGGACGGTTTATAAACCGTAAACATTACACATGGGCCCTAAGCCTTCATGGGCCGTAACCTCTACTGAGTTTATAACTACACAGCTATATTACCATAATCCGGATCTCCCTAGCCGGGTTATACCTGCTAGTAATATCCCTGACATAGGGTTTGTACATACCATCTTGCAGAGGAAGGAAACATTACACCGGAACCTAAAACTTGTGAATACAGGAGTCCTATCCAGATACGAGAGATGATCTTCGACTATGATCTTCATGGCCCACCAGTCTGGCCCATCAGGAGTTATGCGGCCACATGAGGACCCCTCGATCTAGGACTCCCTCAGTAGCTTGAGCTTCCCCCATTTCTAGGAGGAGGTCTCGAAGACAAAGAAGGGCTTCGTAGGCCACCTACTGAACGACCAAGTTCTTGGTTGGCATAGGTGGTCCGACAAAGAACCAACTTTGAGGTGAGGCCTTGGCAGGTACAATCACTTTGGCATAGAACTCTGTTTTGAACTCACCATTGCCCAGTTCGTGCAGAGTGTACATCATCTCCGAAGGATAGTGGCATTGCTGGATGCAGTCCCTTAGGAGTGGTGGAAATCCGGTCATGAGGAGTCTTGTCAGGGCGATGGCCATCTACAAGTTGGTTAGAGAAGGGTCAATATGACAAGAGAGGGTACGAAAAGCATGAAAGGTTTTTATTGTTTGCTAGATCAGAAGAGGAGATAAGTGTAATGAGCCTTGCAAGTGATTTGGGGGTCTGTGGTCTAGTTCCTACCCTAACTAACGTCCATGCTAACTAAGGCTTCCTACAGTCAGGATGGCTTTGATACCAGCTCTATGGTGACCCCAACTCATAAGTCGAGATCACCGAATGCACGTTATAGTGATCCCAGAGATCAATGCTAACTGAACACACAAAAGCTGCATAACAAGAGTCTTACATCCATACATACCGTCTTACACAAATTATGACCATTATGGTCAAGTCTTACATAGATAAAGCCTCAATGGATGTACAAAAATAACTCAAGCAGCAGAAATCCTTGTTGATAACTAGAACCCATGCCATCTGCCTTAACCCTACATGCATTCTGACTGGGAAAGCATCCTAGTTCGCATGTTCATCTCCAAAGGACTCTTGCTCGAACTCCTGTTGTTCCATGCCTAGCTAATTAAATAACTAGTGGCAAGACAATGAGTACTTTGAATGTACTAGCAAGCAACCCATGTTTTGGATCAAGGTAACAATTCATGATGTAACAACAAGTAGGAAACATAGCATCAAGCTAGTTGGAATGACCTATCATCTTGTAAGTTATGCATCAATGAACTCTAGTAACCATGAGAACATGTTACAGATATCAACATAAATAGAGTTTGGATCAATGCTAGCTCATTCAACATGTCAAGTCATTTGCCTTGACTAAAATGGTTTTCCTTCCACACACACATCTACCAAGTTTGTAAAATTTGTGGACATAGTTTAAGTAGCACAACCCAACTGTCCATGACCGTGGAGACGCCTATTCGAATAGTTTGACACTCTGCAGAGGTTGCACACTTTACCCACAGGATCTGGGAAGCTTTCGTGTCACCCACGATCCCGTAGTACCTCAAGTACTCGGGGGAAGCACCCGATCATAATCTTTCCCTAGACGACACTAACATAGGGTCTACTCATTGGTACACGACCCTCGTGTATAAGAAAAAGATTGTGGGGCTCTGCCCCTTTCACATTATCACACATACACGAAGGGACAAACGGTGTGTCTGGTGCCCTGTAAAAATGACCCTATCCTGAGAGTGACCTCAAGTCACCCCCTTCACTAGTAATGCGGGCACCATGCTACTATCGGACTAGGTAATCAATAACGCCTCGACCCATAAGGGGTAGAGTGGTTGCACATGTTTGGTTGGGACGGTAATCACACCTAAATCTAATCCATCATTTTACACACACACACACACACACACACACACACATAAAATGCTTGTCTTGGCACACCACTTCTTCCTCGAGTGGTGACCTTAGTTCAAGATCACCAACGGGCATTAGGGGCACCCGATGGGGTTTTCGAAAGAATGCAACCACGAGGTGATCATGACATACATGCAACGTTATGCATCAATAATTAATCTTTTGACATTTTATCTCCATGCACAAGGTAGAGCTATGAGTATGGGCCTGCATCAATTGGTGGTTCACAACAAGTTCATCACGGTCACTTTCATTATCATGCAATCGGAAAAAGGTACCGATGAACGAGAGGGGTGTCATGGTCATGGGCTACTTGCCTGGCTTCAACCAAGTCTTCGAGGTTTTCAAATCCTTCTGGTCCAAGTCACTTCGCAAATCTAACATCACAAAGTATCGGGGACACAATAAGGTAAGAGCAAAACAGATAAAATAAAAGTGCTCTAAAATTGTTCATTTACTTTTGTTAAATATTAGGGTGGAAACTAAGAATGTGAAAATTTCTAATTTTGGATTTGGAGTTATAAAATAGGATAAATGGATTTTCATAGAGCAATATATATGTTTAAATTTGAATTTAAATTTGAACAGTACATGGAAATGAGATGGATGTATATGAAAGTTATACCATTAAATATGTGGGATTTTTAGAAGAATTTTGGAGTTGGAATTATTACATTTGAATAAATATTTTATTCTGTGGAATTATTAGAAGATATGGATTAAAATAAAAATAAAAAGCCTCAGGGTTTCCGGGCCTAAACAGACCCACTTTGGCCAGCCTGCAGCCGAGCTGGCCTGAGGCGCGTGCGCCTGCCTGGGTTTAAACCCAACGGGCGGGGCCCAGCTGCCAGAGATAGAGGGGCGGGTGAGAGGTGAGGATGACAGGTGGGGCCCGCCTGTCATCTTCAACCCAGCGACCAGAGGACCGGCGAGCTCACCGGCGGTGCTGTGGTCGACGACGAGGCGGTTCGAGGGCACATACGTGCTCATGGCGGAGTCGTTGTTCGAGTTGAGATTGAGGCAGTCGCCGGAGTGCAAGGATTCACTGGCGAGGAGGAAGCCGGCAGGGAGGCTTTGGGAGGAGCTTGCCTCGGTCGATTCCGGCTGCAACTGAGAGGGGAAATAGAGGGGAAGTGATCAGGGAGGTGCAGCGATTCCAGGATCAAGTGCTAAAAGAGGCGGAGAGGGCATTTACCTCTGGATCGACGGTGACCCGGGGCGGTGGAGCTTGAGCAGGATCTCGAGATCGGGTTCTCCCGGAGAAGAACGGGAGGCGCAGGGGAAGATTGGGAGTGGGAGAGCTGTGTGCGTCGACGGGGAGGCCAAGGTGGCTTTATATAGCCTATGCGAAGCTCACCGTGGACTCGTGCGCTGACGAGGATGCATGCGTAGCTAGAGGCCATGGGAGCGCATGTGAGTGAGTCCAGGGCATTTGTGGAGGAGTTCTACGAGCAGGGAAAGGAAGATGAGGTGCAAGGAGGGCCAGCATATCGCAAGTGTGAGCTCGGCCATTGGAGCTCTCGGGAGGCCGACGCGCGTGCGAAAGGAGGCAGCAAGAGGGAGAAGGATGAGGAGGACATGGGCGTGCCGTGCTGCGGACATCGAGGAGCATCGGCTGGCGTGAGCGGGAGGCTCGAGGTTGTCAGGCAGCTCGGGCAGAGGGCCGCTACAGTGCCTGGCCGCACTATAGCATGCTCCAGAGCGCGCCTATTGCATGCCAGGGCATCTCTTTGGCAAAGTCTGCGCGACGAAGCATGTCTGGTAGTGCTAGGGGGAGTAAAGAAGTGGGGAGGGGCATTGGATGCCCTTGATAGCCAGTGGGAGAGGAGAGGGGTTGAGGGAGAGAGAGAAAATGGAGGTCTAGAGAGAGAGTGGGGATTTCACCCCCAAATAATTAAGCTGTGGATTTGAGAATTTTACGATTGGTAGAGGGTGACTAGGGTCAACTGTGGTAAAAGTTTGAGCTCATGGAGAATAGTGGAAGGGGTCAAAATGGTGATTCTAGCCATGTGGCAGAAGGTATTTGTTGTTGGTTTGGGCAAGTTAATTTTTTTTGCTTACCACGAGACTTAACAGGATAAAATGGCACATAGAAATAGGTTGTTCCACCAAGTTTGAGCTCATTTGGCAATGTTTCCAATGCAACTTTTGTAAACCCTAGAAATCAAAAAAATAACTTTTCAAAGATTTAGTCATGCAAATCTTTTCTCCTTGAGGCACCACTTGGTGTAGTGTCATCATTTGGGGTTGTGAGCATGTCCAGAAAATTTGAGGTCACAAGGAAAAAATTGGTAATGTAGAGTTGTTCAAATTTGGTTCTGTACATGGAGGGTTTTGGTGCATTTTGATCAAGTTACCCTTCCCCCCAACTTGTGCCATTTTGTCTAGATGCCTTATTAGACCATTTCAGCATATGCACAAAGTTATAGAGCATTCGGACATGTTTGGTAATGTAAAGTTGGTCAAACTTCAAAATGGACAGAAATGGTTTTGAGGGGTTCTGATGAGGTTTTCTTGATCTTCAAGGCATGAGGCTTGGCAAGACCATCAAATATGTCATATGTGACATGCTAGATTTTTCTTGGAATTAATGGAGAATATTTCTTTTGTAAATATTTCAAAAGCTTGAAATATCCAGAAAAGAATTTTTGAGGAATTTGACCAATATTTTGGACATGACCATGTGTTGAAACTCTTATATATGGACAATATATTTCCACTGAGTGTCCCTAAATTTTCTCAAATATTTTTGAAACAGTTAAATAATTTTAACCTATTAAAGACCATTTCTGGCCTAAAGGAAAGGCTTTTAAATAAAATAGGAAAATAACTTTTAAAATATATTTTTTGTGTTTTTTCGGAGTCCTATATCTAATAGGAGTCAAATATACTTTTTGAAATATTTTTCACACCCTTAATTAAGTACTTGTAGTTCAAGTCTCAGTTCAGGGGTTTTTGGAAAACCTAATTTAGGAAATACTTTTTGTAAGAAAATACTATTCTATCATATATACATGGCATGATCATTGGTCAAAGCTTTGGATGAAAGCCAAACAATACAGGAGTAGGAGGATTTATTTTATTTTTAGAGCACTTGCAATCAGGAAACAGAAAACCAAATCAAGTAAAGTCAAAAACACTCAAAAGTTTTCATCAAACCACATTTTAGCATGATTATTATCTTAAGTGTTGTGGCATGGAAAACAGGGTGTGACAGATCCCGCCCGCCCTCCTAAGCCACAACTCGCCCACCTGAGGTATAACTTCTTTTGTATTTCATGCTTCATTGTACTCGACCAGCTCCCCAGGTCGTTGCATACATGTTTTCTTCTATATCACTACTCCCTAGCTCCCCATGTACTACAATAGCTAGGGTTCGTCTGCTGGTCCAACATGACCTACTCTAAAAGTTGTCTTGGTTTATGCCTCGG
Source organism: Secale cereale (assembly GCA_902687465.1). Taxonomy (NCBI): domain Eukaryota; kingdom Viridiplantae; phylum Streptophyta; class Magnoliopsida; order Poales; family Poaceae; genus Secale; species Secale cereale. The sequence goes on from LR738712.1 coordinate 391,810,820, forward strand.
TGTTGGTATACATATTTTTTTGATAATAGTACATGGTGGTTGCGCGGTTATTGTCCATATGCTCCTATTGCTTCTGCTAATATAAAACTATCACTGGTAAAATGAAGCAATTCCCATGATAAAGTGACGTCCCTTCTAAGTAATGTTGCTGTCAAATTAGAGGCGTCGATAAATGCTTTTGTCCTACTTTTGGATTGTTTCGAGTATCCTGCTTTTGTTCACATCAAGATAATCATGATACTTCAATTTTTCTGTGTACATATCATTAATCTTGTTCCACTGCCAAAACAAAGTAATGACACTAAGTAAATATCTTTATATCTTTATATATATATATATATATATATATATAT
>LR738712.1:391812984-392141618 GCA_902687465.1 Secale cereale
ATATTTGCATACAACGATGCGTATCTCCATACCCAGGCATGTCTTCCTCAATTTTAATGGAACTGCACAAAATTGGATGGCCACTGTTGTTTCTCCTAACTGTCTTTTGCCAAGTGGTTCTTCCTTTCTCGAGCTTGAATACTGAGAAGAAACAAACTACGGTGAGCATTATCAAATTTCATTGGTGTCTGACCCTAACTTGATGCCAAAATCGATGATGCATCACCACGATGACCTATGGATGCGCATGGTTGTGTCTCATGGTTGCATGCGCTAGTAAAGTCGATCGATGTTCAATGAAGAAAGGGCTATCTTCCATCAATGCTCTTCACTTGTTACCACAAAGACAAAATCCTCCATCAGTTCATCTTGCAGTTACGTTGGTGCAATTTTATCACACAATTGGATATGAACCAAATGTTTCCTTGAAGAAGCATTGACGTTGGTATTAAGAGCAAAAGTTTTTTATTGATTTCTAAGCCTTCTCACAACTTTGTCTTCAGCTCCAGTGTAATTTTATTTGTCCAGCTTTTAACTAAATATGTGGTCAGACTTTGATTAAAAATATGGTGTGGACTAAAAACTCGGATGGAGGTAGTACCCCTCCGTTTTTAATTACTTTGCATATTAGATTTCACTGAAGTCAAACTTTGTAAAGTTTGACCTAATTTAGGCTAATACAACAAACCATAATTATTGAGAGGGGGAAAACTTTACATACAAAATAATTGAAATTAAGTTTCTTTATTTGTACACACTCTCACACATTTCTGATAATTTTGCATGTGTGTGGTTGTTGACTTAACAGAGGGTAGTGTACCGCACGTGAACGATAGGAAGTGCGACCAGGACGCGTGGATCGTTAGTTGATCATAGTTTTTGACACTGGTATGTTAAATAAAGAGTCTTGTTTCAAACACAATTTAAAGCAATTGTTATAGAGACAAAAAGAAAACCACTCCACTTGATTACTACTATATGCAAGTACTATATAAGCTAGAGCATTGACGCTTGTTCGCTAGCGTTTGCACTCCTCACACTCTCGTTACACTACATATATATACACACCAGAGGCTTAACGTTCCTTTGCTAGGGTTTGCTCTGTTCACAATCTCTCACCCTCTTCATCAAATCTAAAGAAGACTGCGCTGGCCTCTCTCTCTCGTCCCCCTCATAGCTGGTGAAGGAGCCATCCGTATCCCATCGCATTGGGAAGGGGAGGAGGTGCAATGTTCACACCAATGCCTTCGTCGAGGGAGGCAATCCACTATTGGATGTGCTATTCTCATTCACCCAACGCCTATGCGGGAGGGCCTCTGACCCCTTGTTCCTCGCCGCCGTACGTAGTGTGGGTACATTCGGCCTCCCGGCGCACGCCTAGCCACATCCCGACGACCCTAAGGTATAACTTCCTTTGAAACTGTCATTGCTCTAGCTGCAGGCGGATCTTTTTCGAGTGTGTTCTTTTGAATCTAGGTCTTGGTTCAAAGAGGAAAGAAGGGTGGGGTGGAGCATGACTCTAGGACGTGGCTTAAGGAGGAAAGGAGGGAGGCAAAGTAGTATGGACTGGCTATCCAGCCACTTTGTTGGTCGAGAAGGAAAAAATGGGGCAACCCAGTACACACATCTGCAAGGAACTGATCTCTTTGTTGAAAAAGGAAAGAAACCAGGGGGTTAGGGAGTTTGTGGAGGACTAGAACTGTGGCCCTCGCATAGGAAAAAGGTTCAAAGAGAACAAACATGGGACCAACACATATATGCTTCTTGGCAACATACTCCGCATCACCCATTTGTACGTGTGGAGGCACCTCGTGCTAGCATGTCCGATGTTCCATACAACTACTCCCTCCGTTCCTAAATATTTGTCTTTCTAGAGATATGTCTATATACAGAGCAATATGAGTGAATCTACACTCTAAAATATGTCTATATACATCTGTATGTGGTAGTCCATTTGAAATCTCTAAAAAGACAAACATTTAGGAACGGAGGGACTATCTTTTCTGTTGTTAATCTAAATGCCGCTGAAAAATTGAAGCAATGCCACTGTTAAAAGTTAGTTACATTTTTAACTAACGTTGTTTTAAGAGAATGTCTCTGTTAATATGAATCACTGCAACCGTTTTAGAAATGCTACTATCCTACTTTGTTTTGCATCAAGATTAGGTAGATACTTCTTTTTTCGTCGTACGTTTCATCCTCCTTTATTGGCCAGTAATTGTTTCCTTTTTTGCCTCTATTAAAATAGGGTTATCTGTTCAACTTGTTGCTATTGCGACCTTCTGCTTCGCTACACGAAACACTTTCGTTTTAATAGTGTTTTGTGCAGTTCACCTTAAATGTCACACCGACGACTTTGCTTGATTTAGTTGAACTACACAAAAATGAGATTGGATTTCCTATTTGTGTTCGCAGATTCGTAGGTGATCTTGACTGCGTCATGAAAGGTCAATATCGGCCTTCATCCACATGATCGTGCAGTGTGCTTTGAGATGATGTGCTACTTGTATTGGTACTATTTTAAATAAATGTTGAATTGAAGCTATTGAATTGTTGTCTTTTACCATTAATTGAACGAAAATGGGACCAACCCAGACATGATGTTTGTTTCTTTTTTACAACAAAACTCTGCATCACCCCCATTAAAAGTCGATGGAAGCACGTGGTGTTGTTGCGCCCACTCTCCCCTGCAACTGTTTATGCTTTTTTGTTAATCTAATGCCATCGGTAAAATTAAGCAATGCCACTCTTAGAATTAACTACTGAATCTTAGTTCAAAACCGCAACACTTGTTTTCCATCAAGATAAGGTAGAAATGGTACTATCCTACTTTACAGTTTTTTCTACATCTTTAACCAAGGTATTTTTAAGATAATGTATCTTTTAATATGAGTCCGTTACACTGTTTTAGAAATGGTACTTTCATGCTTTGTCATTCTTTATACATGTTGAAACAAGGTATTATTAAGATAATGTCTCGGCTAATATGAATGAATCACATTGTTTGGGAATTGCTACTGTTATGCTTTGTTTCCCTATGCCACATCTCGCCCACCTGAAGTATAACTTCTTTAGTATTTCATGCTTCATTGTACTGGACCAGCTCCGCAGGTCGCTGCATACATGTTTTCTTCTATACCACTACTCCCCAGCTCCCCATGTACTACAATAGCTAGGGTTCGTCTGCTAGTCCAACATGACCTACTCTAAAAGTTGTCTTGGTTTATGCCTCAGTGTTGGTATACATGTTTTTTCGACAATAGTACATGGTGGTTGTGCTGTTATTGTCCATATGCTCCTATTGCTTCTGCTAATCTAAAACTATCACTGGTAAAATGAAGCAATTCCCATGATAAAGTGACGTCCCTTCTAAGTAATGCTGCTGTCAATCTAGAGGCGTCAATAAATGCTTTTGTCCTACTTTAGTATTTTTTCGGGTATCTTGCTTTTGTTCACATCAAGATAATCATGATACTTCTATTTTTTGTGTACATATCATTAATTATTATTGACAACTAAGATTCCACTGTTAATCTTGCTCCACTACCAAAACAAAGTAACGACACTAAGTAAATATCTTTTTTATATATTTTTGCAAACAACGATGCGTATCTCCATACCCAGGCATGTCTTCCTCAATTTTAATGGAACTGCACAAAATTGGATGGCCACTGTTGTTTCTCCTAACTGTCTTCTACTTAGTGGTTCTTCCTTTCTCGAGCTTGATTACTGAGAAGAAACAAACTACGGTGAGCATTATGAAACTTCATTGGTGTCTGACCTAAACTTGATGCCAAAGTCGATGATGCATCACCACGATGACCCATGGATGCTCATGGTTGTGTCTCATGGTTGCATCCACTAGTGAAGCCGGTCGATGTCCAATGAAGAAAGGGCTATCTTCCATCAATGCTCTTTTCTTGTTACCACAAACACAAAATCCTCCATCAGTTCATCTTGCAGTTACGTTGGTGCAATTTTATCACACAATTGGATATGAAGCAAATGTTTCCTCGAAGAAGCATTGACGTTGGTATTAAGAGCAATTTTTTATTGATTTCTAAGCCTTCTCACAACTTTGTCTTCAGCTCCCCTGTAATTTTATTTGTCCAGCTTTTAACTAAATATGTGGTCATACTTTGATTAAAAATATGGTGTGGACTAAAAACTCGGATGGTGGTAGTACCCCTCCGTTTTATTTACTTTGCATATTAGATTAAACTGAAGTCAAACTTTGTAAAGTTTGACCTAATTTAGGCCGAACACAACAAACCATTATTATTGAGAGAGGGCAAACTGTACATACAAAACAATTGAAATTAAATTTCTTTATTTGTACACACTCTCACACATTTCCGATAATTTTGCGCGTGTGTAGTTGTTCACTTAACAAAGGGTAGTTTACCGCACGTGAACGATAGGAAGTGCTACTAGGACGCGTGGAATGTTAGTTGATCATAGTTTTCTACATTGGTATGTTAAATAAAGAGTTTTGTTTCGTACACAATTTAAAGCAATTGTTATAAAGACAAAAAGAAAACCACTCCACTTGATTACTACTATATGCAAGTACTATATAAGCTGGAGCCTTGACGCTTGTTCGCTAGGGTTTACACTCCTCACACTCCCGTTACTCTACATATATAAACACACCAGAGGCTTAACGTTCCGTTGCTAGGGTTTGCTCTGTTCACAATCTCTCACCCTCTTCATCAAATCTAAAAAGACTGCGCTGGCCTCTCTCTCGTCCCCCTCATAGATGGTGAAGGAGCCATCCATATCCCATCGCATCGGGAAGGGGAGGAGGTGCCATGTTCACTCCGTTGCCTTCGGCGAGGGAGGCAATACACTGTCGGATGCGCTATTCTCATTCACCCAACACTTATGTGGGAGGGCCTCTGACCCCTTGTTCCTCGCCGCCGTACATAGTATGGGTACATTTGGCCTCCCAGCGCACGCCTAGCCACATCCCGACGACCCTAAGGTATAACTTCCTTTGAAACTGTCATTGCTCTAGCTCCATGCTGATCTTTTTTGAGTGTGTTCTTTTGAATCCAGGTCTTGGTTCAAAGAGGAAAGAAGGGTGGGGTGGAGCATGACTCTAGGACATGGCGCAATGAGGAAAGGAGGGAGGGAAAGTAGTATGGACTGGCTATCCAGCCGCTCTGTTGGGCGAGAAGGGAAAAAGGGGGCAACCCAGTACACACATATGCAAGGAACTGATCTCTTTGTTGTAAGAGGAAAGAAACCAGGGGGTCAGGGAGTTTGTGCAGGACTAGACCTGCGGCCCTCGCATAGAAAAAAGGTTCAAAGAGAACAAACATGGGACCAACACAGATATGCTTCTTGGCAACATACTCGGCATCACCCATTTGTACGTGAGGAGGCACATGGTGCTAGCATGTCCCTTGTTCCATACAACTACTCCCTCCGTTCCTAAATATTTGTCTTTCTAGAGATTCCAACAAGTGAATACAACATAAAGAGCAAAATGAGTGAATCTACACTCTAAAATATGTCTATATACATCTGTATGTGGTAGTCCATTAGAAATATCAAAAAAGACAAATATTTAGGAACGGAGGGAGTATCTTTTCTGTTGTTAATCTAAATGCTGCTGGAAAATTGAAGCAATGCCACTATTAAAAGTAAATTACATTTTTAACTAACGTTGTTTTAAGAGAATGTCTCTGTTAATATGAATCAATGCAACCGTTTTAGAAATGCTACTATCCTACTTTGTTTTGCATCAAGATTAGATAGATACTTATTTTTTCGCCGTATGTTTCATCCTCCTTTATTGGCCAGTAATTGATTCCTTTTTTGCCTCTGTTAAAATAGGGATATCTGTTCAACTTGTTGTTATTGCGACCTTCTGCTTCGCTACACGAAACACTTTCTTTTTAAGAGTGTTTTGTGCAGTTCACCTTAAATGTCACACCGACGACTTTGCTTGATTTAGTTGAACTACACAAAATGAGATTGTATTTCCTACTCGTGTTCGCAGATTCTTAGGTGATCTTGACTGCATCATGAAAGGTCAATATCGGCCTTCATCCACATGATCGTGCAGTGTGCTTTGAGATGCTGTGCTACTTGTATTGGTACTGTTTTAAATAAATGTTGAATTGAAGCTGTTGAATTGTTGTCTTTTACCATTAAGTGAACGAAAATGGGACCAACCCAGACATGATGTTTGTTTCTTTTTTACAACAAAACTCTGCATCGCCCCTTTATAAGTCGATGGAGCACATGGTGTTGTTGCGCCCACTCTCCCCTGCAACTGTTTATGCTTTTTGGTTAATCTAATGCCACCGGTAAAATTAAGCAATGCCACTCTTAGAATTAACTACTGAATCTTAGTTCAAAACCGCAACACTTGCTTTCCATCAAGATAAGGTAGAAATGGTACTATCCTGCTTTGTAGTTCTTTCTACATCTTTAACCAAGGTATTTTTAAGATAATGTCTCTTTTATAATGAATCCGTTACACTGTTTTAGGAATGGTACTTTCATGCTTTGTAGTTCTTTATACATGTTGAACCAAGGTATTTTTAAGATAATGTCTCAGTTAATATGAATGAGTCACACTGTTTGGGAATTGCTACTGTCCGGCTTTGCTTCCATCAATGCTCTTAGCCACTTGAGGGCTTGACACCGCACTGATTGGCGACTTGGGTCGCTGTGAGGTGGTGCGGTGGAGCCTTGTTGGGGTAAATCCATCCTCCGCGTCCCCGCCAGGCTTGCCGGGATGCCCTTAGGACTTGTCTGTGGGGTACCTCGTCCTCGCTAGGCACGACTGCCTGACAAGGGAGGATTTTCCTTAGTGAGATCTTGTTCCTTCTTCTAGACTTGGTCCTCTTGGTCCGCTCCTTGATTTCTCAAAGAGCTATCTCTTCTGGTTTATGTGGTCATGGTTGTTGTGATCTTGCCGGGTCGGTGGCTCACAGTCCATGCACAAGTTAGAGGAAAAACATACACGCATGTTTGTGTACCCTGATAGAATCCCCCAGACCTGAGCCATACGTGTCGCCGAACACGTTGGGTTAGGCCCCAATAGTGCACAGACACGTGGCGAGAGACCGCTGCATGTGCATTGGCTCATCATGATAATCTTGGTCAATCCAACACCCCCTTCGTGTAATTACCACGGGTCATGGCCTTGCAGGACTGCACAGTTAATGTAAAATGGTAACTTCTGAAGATTCGCGCCTTTCCAGCCCCACGTCCGTCCCCCTTAAAAGAGAAAAACGCAAAGGGGCGTTGCTCATTCAGAATCCGCTTCACTCATCATCCATCATCTTCTTACGCAAGCCACACAACCGCCCTCCTTTCCCGTCCACATTTGCCGCCGATCCTCTCCAGTCTTTTTCCTTTCTGCCACAGCTCGAAGCGATGGGGAAGAAAGCCGCTGCTCTGAAGACGAAACGGGTGGCCGCTGCACAGGAGGCAGCTGCCAGAGGGAGAATGAAGGGGCGGCAAAGTAGGAAAAGAAACGACGGGGGGATGTTGTCTTCTTCCAGTCCAATCTGGATGGCGAAGTGGTATGGATACTTGTGGGGGAGAAAGGTCCCAAAAGGGCACAGAGCGCCCAAAGTTCTGGCGTAGGGGAAAGATGACCCGCCAGATTCATATAAATTCTTCTGCGCGGAATTCATCTCTGGCCTCTGTCCCCCTTTCTCGGATTTCTTAGAGGCCATGATGGTGATCTACAGATTTCACCTCCTGCTACTTCTCAAGCTTGCGTTGTATTCCCTCGAAGAGGAAAGGGAGATGCAGCACAGTAGCGTAAGTATTTCCCTCAGTTTTTGAGAACCAAGGTATCAATCCAGTAGGAGACCACGCGCGAGTCCCTCGCACCTGCACAAACGAATAAGAACTTCGCAGCCAACGCAATAAGGGGTTGTCAATCCCTTTACGGTCACTTACGAAAGTGAGATCTGATAGAGATGATAGTTTATATTTTTGGTATTTTTTATTATAAGAACAGAAAGTAAAAGCGGAAAAAGTAAAGTAGATGTAGATTGATATGTTGAGAATAGACCCAGGGTCTATAGTGTTCTCTAGTGGCTTCTCTCATGATATCGATATTCTACGGCGGGTAAACAAATTACTGTCGAGCAATTGATAGAAAAGCGAATAAATATGAGACTATATAGGCATGAACATTATATATAGGCATCACGTCCGAGACAAGTATTCCGACTCCTGCCTGCATCTCCTACTATTACTCCACACATCGACCGCTCTCCAGCATGCATCTAGTGTATTGAGTTCATAAGAACAGAGTAATGCCTTAAGCAAGATGACATGAGGTAGAGGGGTAAACTCAAGCAATATGATATAAACCCCATATTTTTATCCTCGATGGCAACAATACAATACGTGCCTTGCTGCCCCGACTATCACTGGGAAAGGACACTACAAGATTGAATCCAAAGCCAAGCACATCTCCCATTGCAAGAACTATAGATCTAGTAGGACAAACCAAACCAATAATTCGAAGAGACTTGCAAGGATATTATGAGCACACATAAAGAGTTCAGAAAAGAGCCAAATATTTCTCATAGATAATCTTGATCATAAACCCACAATTCATCGGATCTCGACAAACACACTGCAAAAAGAGATTACATCGAATAGATCTCCTTGAAGACCGAGGAGAACTTTGTATTGAGATCCAAAGAGAGAGAAGAATCCCTCTAGATACTAGCTATGGACCCGAAGGTCTGTGGTAAACTACTCACAACTCATGGTGAGGCGATGATGATGATGTAGAAGCACTCTGTGGTAGATCCCCCCTCCGGCGGAGCTCTGGAACAGGCTCCAAGATGGGATCTCACGGGAACAGAAGGTTACGGCGGTGGAATTAGAGTTTTCTCTCCTCTTCTGATGGTTTCGGGGTACATAGATATATAGAGAAAGAAGGAGGGCACCGGGGGCCTCACGTGGGACCCACGAGGCAAGGGGGCGCGCCCTAGGGAAGGGGCGCGCCCCCACCCTCGTGGGCACCACGTGGCCCCTACACCGTGGTTCTCAAGTCTCCCGTGCGTGATTTTCTCCAAAAATATCTCTCATGAAGGTTTCATTCCGTTTGCACTCCGTTTGATATTCCTTTTCTGTAAAACCCTGAAACAGGCAAAAAACAGCAATCTGGACTGGGCCTTTGGGTTAGTAGGTTAGTCCCAAAAATAATATAAAAGTGTATTACAAAGGCCATTAAACATCCAAAATATCATAAATAATAGCATGGAACAATCAAAAATTATAGATACATTGGAGACTTATCAAGCATCCCCAAGCTTAATTCCTGCTCGTCCTCGAGTAGGTAAATGATAAAAACAGAATTTTTGATGTGGAATGCTAACCAACATAGTTTTTCAATGTAATTCTCTTAATTGTGGCATGAATGTTCAGATCTGAAAGATTCAAGACAAAAGTATATATTCACATAAGAAATAATAGTACTTCAAGCATACTAACAAAACAATCATGTCTTCTCAAAATAGTATGGCTAAAGAAAGTTATCCCTACAAAATCATATAGTCTGGCTATGCTCCCTCTTCATCACACAAAATATTCATATCATGCACAACCCCGATTTCAGCCAAGCACTTGTTTTCATACTCTATTCTTTCAAACCTTTCAACTTTCACGCAATACATGAGCGTGAGCCATGGACATAGCACTATGGGTGGAATAGAGAGGTGGTTGTGGAGAAGACAAAAAGGAGGGAGATAGTCTCACATCGACTAGACATATCAACAGGCTATGGAGATGCCCATCAATTGATATCAATGTGAGTGAGTAGGGATTGCCATGCAACGGATGCACTAGAGCTAAATATGTATGAAAGCTCAACAAAAGAAACTAGTGGGTATGCATCCAACTTGCTTGCTCACGAAGACCTAGGGCATTTGAGGAAGCCCATCGTTGGAATATACACGCGATGTTCTATAACGAAAATTCCCACTAGTATATGAAAGTGACTAAACTTGAGACTCTCTATCATGAAGAACATGGTGCTACTTTGAAGCACAAGTGTGGAAAAAGAGATAGTAGCAATTGTCCCCCTTTTTTTCTTTTATTTTTATTTTTTTGGGCCTTTCTTTTTTCTTTGGCCTTTCCCTCTTTTTTCTTCTTTTTTTCTTTTTTTTTCTTTTTTTTGTGGAGGGGCTTTATTGATTTAGCCTTTCCTCAGATGGGACAATGCTCTAATAATGATTATCATCACACTTTCATTGAATTACAACTCGATATAACAACTCGATACTAGAACAAGTATGACTCTATATGAATGCCTCCGATGGTGTACCGGGATGAGCAATGGATCAAGAGTGACATGTATAAAAAATTATGCATGGTGGCCTTGCCACAAATACGATGTCAACTACATGATCATGCATGGCAATATGACAATATGATGCGTGTCATATGAACGGATCGGTGGAAAGTTGCATGGCAATATTGTCGGTGTACTAAGATAGGGGTACCTTAGTACCCCAACTTGTGCACGGGCAGTAGCAGCTTCCCGTGGCAGGGCTTACCACGTGCTCGCCAAGAACCGTTCTGGCCCCTATGAAGCCATTCAAAAACAAAGTATACAAGTCAGAAGATCAAGACCCCGGCACGAGGAGCTTGCCGGGAAGGCCGCACCAGGCTCAAGGTTATCGCTTTAGCACAAGACCCTGGCAAGAGGAGCTTGCCAGGAAGGTCAAGGAACACATACCACAAGAGATATCTCAGCGCATCATGCGCCCCGGCAGGACCCGGAGAGCGGCAAGCTTCCGGGCCCGGCAAGATCACGACCCCGGCAAGGTGCTTGCCGGGGAAACCTACACTGTGTGCCCGCGCTCCAGCTCGTCTGCCCACGCGTCGCCCTGGGGCCATTCCAGGGACGCGTGGCAGACGGCTGTGCAGCCTGGGGCACACGGTGGCAAGCCACGGTGACGAGGCTACCACCGTGTAGAACGGAGAAGCATGGAGGGACGCTTTTGGGGGCGACGATGACGGGCACTTAATGCCCTTGTCCCCCACTGTCAAAGTTAGGTGAAGACCACTGTTCATATACTGTTCATGCACTGTTACAACTACCACCAAAATTACACTTTTACCCTCCTCTACGTTGACACCTGTCGGTGACCCGTTTGTGCTATAAAAAGGAGGCCTATGCACAACGTAGAGGGGGTGGGATCCCAGAAACTCGATCACTCCTACGCTCGGTGTAGCTAGCACTGTAGATCTTCAAGCTCCCGAGCCCGAGAACTCAATACAACCAAAGAAGGAGTAGGGTTTTACGCGTCCGCGCGGCCCGAACCTGGGTAAAACTGCCTGCGTGTGCCCCTCGATCTGCTCTCCGTGCCCCCTCCGCTCCCTTACCGCAACGTAGAAGGGGCTCCGCTCCCATAGGTGCTTGTGGGAGGACAGTTTCCCCCGACATCTTTGGCGCGCCAGGTAGGGGGGCGTCGAGGTTGTGCGAACCTGATCCGGCGCTCACGCGGGCGCAACCTTCAGCAACTTCACCAGCTTCGGCAACCTCATCGACAGCATCAACATGCCTCCGAAGAAGAAGCCTTCGGAGGTCGGAGGCCCGTCTGCGTCGATTCCACCGCCACCAGAACCAACGGTTGGTGGAGGTGACGCCGGCGAGGAAACTCACTGCGCCACCTAGTCCAAGGACAAGACGGACGACCGGGCGAATTCCAAAGCTTCGGTGTCCGTGCACGCGCCACGTCCCTCTCAGGAGGTACAAGACCAGCAGTGGTGTGGTACTGGAGGTACCATACGCTTGCTGGGGCGTAGCCAAGCCGGAGGATCGCGGGATGCTCAAGGCCAGCGCGCTGGTACGAGCAAGGCGCGGTCGCCGGGGCGGGAACATGCTCCTTCTAACGCGGTTAGAAGTTCGAGCGTGTCCCGCTCCTCGCACCATTCGCCACCGTTTCCTTCTTCTCCAGCAGAGGCCCTGGCCAGGGCCCAGCTGCTCCTCGATTTCCCTCCAGTGGCAGACAAGGCCGAAGACTGGAGGGCAACGATCCAGAGTCTCATCGCCTTCGCCAACAACGACGCGCCTTAGCAGCCGGCAACTTCGCGGCCGCAGCAAGTCGACTAAGCGAAGGCCGATGGCGACAAGACCGTCGGGGGTGCAACTACCGTGCACTCCCCGCCGCGGAAGCAGAAATCGCCACCCCGCCGGATCAATGCCGACGACGACTCTACGGCGTCGTCGGATCCGCGGGCTCGCCGCGATCAGCGCCAAGTCCTAGACGACCGGCGGCAAGAGGACACTCGGACTCGCATCGAGTGTCGGCGAGAAGCCCGAAGACAGTCAGATCAGCGCGCTGGGACCGCTGTTGACATGCACGCGCCCGGTGAACCAGGCGACTTGCCGTACGCGGCAGGCTGCCCTGCGTTCACCCGTGAGCTGCGGCAAGTCTATTGGCCCAGCATGAAGAATTTCAAGCCTGACGTACCCGAGAAGTACGACGGCAAGACACACACCTCGGAGTTCCTCAGCATCTACACCATTGCGGTGCAGGCTGCAGGGGGACGCGACGAGAAGATCCTAGCCAACTACTTCCCGCTAGTGCTTAAGCCAAACGTCCGGTCTTGGCTTATGCACTTGCCGGAGAACTCCATCTCCTCATGGGCAGATCTGTGCCACTAGTTTGTTGGCGCCTTCACGGGCGGCCACAAACCCCACGGCCAGGAGAGCGATCTCCACATCCTCGCCCAGAAGGAGGGAGAGTCCCTGCGCAAATACATCCAAAGATTCAGCCGCGTCCAGCACAACATTCCCGACGTCCACCCTGCCGCGGTTATCAGCGTGTTTCACCAGAACGTGCGTAACCGTCGGATGAGGGAGGAGATGGCCATGACCAAGATCCGGGATGTCAGCGAGATCTACGCTCTGGCTGACAAGTGCGCGCGCGCGGAAGAGGGGAGGAGACTCCCCGGAGAGGATACTAGCGCAGGAGGAAGCGACAGTGAGGATGCCGCCCCGGCAAGGAAAAACCGGCGGCGGAATAACAGAAAGAAGAGGAGCAAGGAGGTGCTGGTCGTCGAGCAGTCCGGCAAGGAGGCTCCCGCCAAGAAGGCACAGGCTGGCGGTTCCGGCAAGGAGCCTGCCCCTGTAGCGGCAGCCGACAAGCAGGACGGCTCCGATAAGCAATACTGCAAGATCCACCGCACCAAGGGCCACGATCTTCAGAACTGCAAAAGAGTCGAGTACCTCGTAGAGCAGCAGAAGGCTGAATACGAGCGTCGCGACAAGGAGAAGGCCCAAGGAGGCGGAGGAGAGCCCAGCAAGAAGCGGCCGTTCAATGGCCGGGGAGGACGCCGCGGCAAGGCCAAGCAGCGGCAAGGTGACAGACCTCCCCGGGGCCGCGACAAGGATGAGGATGAAGACGACGATGATGACATGGAAGAAGGAGACAACAGCGAGCAGGAGTTCCAGAAGGCCACAGAGGTTCTGTGTGTCGACGAAGGTGCCTCTCTGCACACTTCCCACCGCCAGCTCAAGCAGTGGGTGCGAGAAGTGAACGCAGCTGAGCCGCCCGTCGAGTCACGCAGGCTGCTGAAGTGGTCCTGCACGCCCATCATCTTTGACCTTGAGGACCACCCTGACCGCACAACTGCGGTCGGGTGCTGGCCGATGTTGGTCTCACCAACTATCCGCAACCTCAAGGTCACCAAGATGTTGGTTGACGGCGGGGCCGGCCTGAACTTGATCTCCTCAGCTGTGATCAAGAAGCTACAGATCCCCGACAGCGAGCTCGAGGAAACCGGGTCGTTCCAAGGGATCAACCCGGGAAGGAGCAAGCCGAAGGGGAAGATTACGCTACCAGTGACCTTTGGCGGGGAGCTCAACTTCAGGACAGAGAGGATCACGTTTGATGTTGCCGATATCCCATTACCATACAATGGGATACTTGGCCGTCCTGCCCTCGCCAAGTTCATGGCAGCTTCCCACTATGCATATAACATGCTCAAGATGCCGGGGCCGATAAGCGTCATCTCTGTCCCTGGCGACAAGAAGGACGCGCTTATCTGCGCCGACAAGATCTACCGGGATGCAGCAGCCGCAGCAGAAAGCAACACACTTGCCGCTGAAGCTCCCGGGGGGAAGGACAAGACCAAGTCCGGCAAGAGCTCTGGAGCCCACTCCGGCAAACGCACCTCCTCGGAGTGCTGCGCTGCCGTCGAGGACGCGCCATCGAGCTCCACCGGCAAGTGCAAGAAAGGAATGGTAGCTCCACCGGCAACCAAGAAGGTGTCCGCCAAGGAGGACGGCACTGGTGGTACCTTCACCATCAGTGCTACACTCGACCCCAAATAGGAAAGCGCGCTCGTTGCCTTCCTACGGGCGAATGTCGATGTGTTTGCATGGCAACCGTCTGACATCCCCGGCGTTCCCAGGAAGGTAATGGAGCATAAACTTGTTGTTTGTCCTCACGCGCGGCCCGTCAAGCAGAAGGTCAGGAAGCAAGCCGTGGAGCGCCAAGAATTCATCGCCGAAGAGATAAAGATGTTGGAAGCAGCAGGCCTGGTTAGAGGCGTAATCCATCCTACGTCGTTGGCCAATCCAGTTGTCGTGCGCAAGGCCAATGGGAAGTGGAGACTTTGTATAGACTTCACTGATGTGAATAAAGCGTGTCCTAAGGATCCATTTCCCTTGCCGCGTATTGACCAGATTGTTGACTCCACCGCCGGATGCGAGCTGCTTTCCTTCCTTGATGCATACTCAGGTTACCACCAGATATTCATGGCCAAGGAAGATGAAGAGAAGACTGCATTCATTACTCCATGTGGCACATATTGCTTCATACGCATGCCCTTTGGATTAAAGAATGCAGGCTCAACATTTGCGAGGGTGGTGCACACTGCTTTTGAGCCACAGATCCACAGAAATGTAGAAGCCTACATGGATGATATAGTGGTCAAGAGCAAGAGCAAAGATACCCTGATACAGGATTTAGAAGAAACCTTCGAGAATCTGCGCAAGATCCAACTCAAGCTGAACCCCGAGAAGTGCGTCTTCGGAGTTCCCTCCGGCAAGCTTCTCGGGTTCTTTGTGTCCCAGAGGGGGATTGAAGCCAATCCCGACAAGATAAAAGCCATCGAGCAGATTGAAGCCCCGAAGCGCGTCAAGGACGTAAGAAGACTTGCTGGTTGTGTGGCTGCCCTCAGCAGGTTCATTTCAAAGTCTGCAGAGCGCGCCCTGCCTTTCTTCAAAATTTTGAAAAAGGCAGGTCCTATGAAATGGACTCCGGAAGCGGAGGCTGCGCTGCAAGACTTGAAAGGATACCTGTCCTCCACTCCGATACTTGTCGCACCTAGGCCACAAGAGAAGTTGCTGCTGTACCTAGCGGCAACCAATCAAGTGGTTAGTGCTGCGTTAGTAGCGGAGAGGGAGGCAGATGAGGAACCCACATCCCCGGCAAGCGAATCCAGCGACAAGCAGGGGGCTTCCCCGACAAGCTCTGGCCCCGACAAGGACAAGCCCGCACAGGAGCAAGGAGAAGTGCGAAGGAAGATGGTGCAGCGCCCAGTGTATTTCGTAAGTTCCCTTCTGCAGGGGGCTAGATCAAGATACTCTGGGGTGTAGAAGTTGCTTTTCGGCCTCCTCATGGCCTCAAGGAAGCTGCGCCATTACTTCCAAGCACACGAGATAACGGTGGTCATTCGCTTTCCGTTGAAGAGGATATTGCAAAATCCCGAAGCAACAGGCAGGATCGTCGAGTGGGCACTGGAGCTGTCAAGCTTTGGTCTCAAGTTTGAGATTACTTCAACCATACAGAGCAGAGCTTTGGCAGAATTCATAGAGGAATGGACCCCAACGCCAGATGAAGAAGTCCCAGAGACAAGCGTCCCCGTCCAAGAAACGAGCAGCGAATGGATGATGTACTTTGATGGTGCTTTCTCACTGCAAGGCGCCGGTGCCGGCGTGGTACTCATAGCGCCCACCGGAGAGCACCTCAAGTATGTCGTCCAGATGCACTTTCCCAAGGAGCAAGCGACAAGCAATACTGCAGAGTATGAAGGTTTGCTTGCCGGCCTTAGAATTGCGGCCGAGCTTGGGATCAAGAAGTTGATTGTGCGGGGAGATTCACAGTTGGTGGTCCGACAAGTGAATAAAAGTTACCAGAGCCCTTTGATGGAAGCTTATGTTGATGAAGTGAGGAAGCTTGAAGAACACTTTGAAGGTCTGCAAATGGAGCACGTCCCAAGAGCTCAGAATGATATTGCAGATGGCCTCTCAAAGTGTGCTGCAATGAAGTTACCTGTGGAACCAGGGACCTTCGTGCTCAAGTTAACTCAGCCATCCGTTACACCATCAGTTGGGCAAAACAAGAAGAGAAAGTTGGTCTCCGGCGACTACTTGCCGGCGGACCTTCCCGAAGCCGCCGCCAAGGTCCCCAAGATCAACAGCCAAGATGCTGAGGAACAGTTTGCTCCTGCAGATCCAAGGGTCTGTACAGTTGAAGCAGGCGTTCCCGACAAGCCTTGCCCCGGCAGGCTTGCCGGGGGACCATCAGCTCCGGCAGAGCCGCAGGTTCTTGCCGTAGAAGCTGAGGTTCCCGCAGCAGCCCTCATGCCTTTAGTCCTTGTTGTTGAGCCTCAGGCTCCAGCATGGGCACAACAAATCGTCCGTTTTCTGCAAACTGAAGAACTTCCCGACGAGCCAGAAGAGATAGAGAAAATAACCAGACAGTCAAGTATGTACCAGTTCGTTGGCAATGAACTGTACAGAAGAAGACTCAATGGTGTCAGGTTGAAGTGCATTTCTAGGGAAGATGGACAGAAGCTATTGGCAGAGATACTTGGAGGCATATGTGGCCACCACATTGGCGCAAGGGCACTTGCCGGGAAGGCGTTCCGGCAAGGGTTCTTCTGGCCAGAAGCCCTCCAAGATGCAACTGCACAAGTAACCAAGTGTGAAGCGTGCCAGTTCCATGCCAAGCAAATTCACCAGCCAACTCAAGCTCTCCAGACGATCCCTTTGTCCTGGCCCTTCTCGGTCTGGGGGCTCGATATTCTCGGCCCCTTTCCCCGCGCAGTCGGGGGCTTTGAGTACTTGTACGTGGCAATCGACAAGTTCACAAAGTGGCTAGAAGTGGAACCAGTGAGAAAGGTGACATCACAGTCAGCAGTCAGGTTCTTCAGATCGATTGTTTGCCGTTTCGGAATCCCTAACAAGATCATCACCGACAACGGCACACAGTTTACAAGTCGCACTTTCATGCAGTACGTCCAAGACCTTGGCGCCAAGGTCTGCTTCGATTCTGTTGCTCACCCGAGGAGCAATGGTCAAGCGGAGAGGGCCAAAGCTGAAGTTCTGCGCGGACTCAAGACAAGGACCTTCGACAGGCTGCACAAGTGCGGAAAAAACTGGATAGAGGAGTTGCCGGCGGCTCTTTGGTCAATCAGGACGACACCAAATCGAGCCACCGGACAGACACCCTTTGCTCTTGTCTATGGAGCAGAGGCAGTTCTCCCCACGGAACTCGTATACAGATCTCCTCGAGTGCTCGCTTACGATGAGCTCGAGCAAGAGCAGTTGCGACAAGATGACGCATTGCTCCTTGAGGAGGAACGTCTCCAGGCTGCTGTACGAGCTGCTCGATACCAGCAAGCCTTGCGTCGCTATCATAGCCGCAAGGTTAAGGCCAGGAGTCTCGAGGAAGGCGACCTTGTTCTTCGGCGTGTTCAGTCCGCCAAGAATTCCAACAAGTTGACGCTAAAGTGGGAAGGCCCTTATCGGGTGAGACAAGTCACAAGGCCCGGCGCTGTCCGCCTTGAGACCGAAGAAGGCTTACCGGTGAGCAACTCCTGGAACATAGAGCATCATCGCAAGTTTCACCCATAAGGCGCGGTTGCCGTGATCCGCTCCGGCAACCACCTTTTGTACATGTCTTGCCGCTGTTGCATGTAAACCTTTGTACAAAGCCGGGCGCAGATCCCGTGCATCAGTAAAGCTTTTGTGCTTCGCACTATTTGTCATTTCCATGCTTTTCTTTGTTATTTGCATGCATCGTTTGGCACCTTGTGCAACGCACATCCCCGGTATGCACTAGCAAACCATAAGGCCCTATACTTGTTTTTCCTCCTCTTTTTCTTTCCCTCTTAAGCAGAAGGAGTATACCTCGCACACAAGTTTGCCTGGGGGGAAGGAGATGGAGGCATGAACCAAGTACTGTTCAAGAAAGAGAAGCCTTGTCGGGGAGCAAACAATCTATGAAAGCTAAGTTACCAAAGTTTGAGTAATTCAAATTTTTTAAATTTTAGTTATCTTCCTTGAACAACCACACTTTGTATGGAAAACCTGTGCGCGGAGGAACCTACCCGTGGCTAGCCGCACCCTTACTTTGTTTCGAGCACGCTCAACGGCTTAAGTGAGCTGTGACAAGTGTTGCGCCCTTACCTCGTTTTCGAGTTCGCTCAGCAATGTAAGCGTGCTGCGACTGGCTGCGGCAAGGTTTCTTGCCGGCAAGGGCATTGCCAGCAGGCTGCTAAGAGTCCAGCACTCAGCGCTCGCGGCAAGGGCCCCTTGCCCGCAAGTTCCCTAAAAGCGTAGGGTCAAAAGCATACAAAGTAAAGGACCAAAGCAAGGGAGATAACACTGCATTGATTACCTAAAATAAAGGTGTATATTACAAAGATAGCTTGCCGCTGTCCTAATCAACTACTGCCTATGACTTAATTGGCAGCGGCAAAGGAAGCAGAAAAAAAAGGGAATCTAATCTGCGCGGTCGCCTTCACGCCTCGTGATCTTGCCCACCTTGGCGACGATGTGGGCAACCTGCGCCTTCAACGCCTCCTG
Organism: Secale cereale; assembly: GCA_902687465.1. Lineage (NCBI taxonomy): Eukaryota > Viridiplantae > Streptophyta > Magnoliopsida > Poales > Poaceae > Secale > Secale cereale. Next base: position 391,831,805 of record LR738712.1, read on the forward strand.
GTCAGCTTCGAGCGGCAAGGTGCAGAGGGCGTTGACGAGGTTGATGCCGGGGTTGCGGTAGACGATCTTCGACAAGACACGCTCCATGGTGCCCATGCAGAGCCGACGCGCCTCGTCGGCCAGCTGCACGGGGATCTTCTCCCGCAGCCGCGCAAGCGCCGGCGCAATTCCCCTGAAGAACAGACTCAACTTGGCGCTATGGGGGAGACTATCGTCCTGGGAGTACACGAGATGCTCCGCCCTCAGCGCCATCATCTCCATGTCAATATTGGCAGCGGAGGTGACCAGCTCATCAGTCCACTGCTCCACTGCCTAGTTGAAGTTGTTCGCCGAGACGGCGGCGCTCTCCACCAAGGCCCTTTCCTTGCGGAGTTCGTCCTTCAGCTTCGTCTCGCGGTCTCGGGCGGCGTCGAGCGAGTCAGTCAAGGTGGAAACCTTCAGCTCTAAGTCAGCGATGGAGTTCTTGGCGTCAGTGAGCTCTTGGCCCTTATCGGAGAGGCGTACCTGCAGCTCAGAGTTGGTGTGGGCATCTTTCTCCCGCTCCACGTTGAGCGCAGTGACCCTGTCTTCGCTTGCCTTCAGGAACAACTCCAGTTGCGCCACCTTGGCCTCCAGGTCCTTCTTGGCGGTCTCTGCGGCGGCTGCGGCGTTCCTCGCCTCCTTCAGAGCCCCGCCAATGGCCTGCTCCCGGGCGGCGAGGTCGTCCTCGTGGGCATCGAGGTCGACCTTCTACTGGTTGAGTGCTCCTTCCCGCCGAGACAGCTCCTCGGTGGCCAATCGTTGCTGCTCCTCGGCCTCAGCTTTTTCAAGGAGGAAGGCTTGCTGCGCCCCGGCAAGCTCTTCACGCTCCTCCGCCAAGTTGTGGAGGGCCGCCTGGTTGGCGGCGCGGAGCTCTGCGGCGCGCTTCTCCAAGTCAGCTCCAGCCTTGGCAGCCAGAGCCTCCCGAGACCCCAACTTCGCCTGCCTGGCCCGGTACAAGGCCAGGAGCCGACGAAGGAGTCTCTCCTCTTCGGGCTCGTCGCTGCTGCCGGGCACTTCAACAACCTTCAGCCCGGCGGAGGCGAGGACCTCTCCGTCGAAGGTCTCTCCCTCCGCGGGTGCTCGAGACGAGGACGCCCACGGGACTTGTATGAAAACCCCGTTGGCGGCCTCCAGGTAGACGCCCTGCCCAGCCGCGGAGGCGCTCCTGCGGCCTCCGGGCTGGCAGTGCCTTCGCCGGTCCCTTCCCCAGCCGCGGCGTCTGTGGTCGGGGCGGTCTCTTCAGCGGCAGGCTCGTCGGCTCCTGCCATTCCCTCGGTGGCAGTGGCGTTGCCTCCGTCGCCATGCACGCCCTCCTCGCCGGTGGTCTCCGTTTCCATCCGCTCCGGTGCAGGAGGATCTAGCAGAAGAAAAAGAAAAGAAAGAATCAAGCAAATATCCAAAAAAGAAGAATTCAAGAAGAAGAAGCTACAAGGTTTACCTTCGCGGACTTCCTCGACGACGGGGTCCCTCGTCAGGGAATTCTCCCTTGGCGGCGGAGTAGTAGCCCCTGCTGGCGGAGGGCCGCCTGTGCCCTCCCTTGGCGGGGTGCTCACCCTTGTCGGGCTGCTCACCCTTGGCGGAGTGCCCGTCCTTGGCGGAGCGTTCTCCCTTGCCGGGGAGTTCATCCTTGGCGGGGAGGGTGGAACAAGTGGCTCGTCGGGGGCGACCTCCGGGCGCTCCTGCGGCTGCGGCTCCACTTCTGCACAAGACAACAAGACATCAACCAAGATAATAACCCCAAGCGCACCCGTCAAGCAGAAAGACAAATACCAGACTTACGCTGGGGGCTGCGCTGGGGGCTACTCCTCGGAGCAGCAGGTTGATCCGGCAAGTCTGCCGCTGGCGCGTCTCCCGTCGCCACGGCGGGCTCGTCGTCTTCAATCTCGACCACAGGGATCTTGGCCCTCTTCGCCATCCGCTGGGTCAAGGTCCTGCGAAGCAAAACAAAAACAAGATAAGAACCAAGCAAGGAAAATCGAGACAAAATCAAAGAAACTAAAAAGAATTGCAAGTGCTTACTCCTCTTCCTCTTCGTCGGAGCTGAGGGCGGAGAAGTCAAACTCCGCCTGGTGCGCTCCCGCGCGAGGAGCTGGAGGAGAATGCTCCCTCGGGCGCTTGGCGGTCTCCGGGGCTGTGGGCTGTGAAGACCCGGCCCCCGTCGTCGCCGAGGACCGAGGGGCAGAAGGAGCACCCGTTCCGCTCCAGGAAGATCCCCCTCCGCTTGGCGCTCGAGCACGGGGCGCCTCCTTGACGACTTCGCTCGTCTTGGTGGCGCGCGTCGCACGGCGCGCCGGCTGCTGTCGGGGCGCCTGCGGCCTCGCCGTCTCAGTAGCCTTGCGGAGGCGCTTCTTCGGTTGCTGCGTAGGGCTTGGCGGAGGCGGAGAGTTCTCCGAGGACGAGGAGGCATCGTCGTCAAGATTCAGAGATCCACCAGAGTGTTCATCGGAATCTCCAGCCTCGGCGTACTCCTCCTCCTCGGCAGGCCCGCTGGACTCAGTGCCATGCCCGGCGGCCTCGCTCCCTCCGGCAACCTCGCTCGTCCCGGCAAGATTCACGGAAGGCTCCCCGGCAAACTCCTCGGGCGCAATCTTCAGCAGCTTGAGGATTTCCGCCTCCTCTGCTTGACTCACTGCGTCCGCGGCCTCTGCCTCTTCCACAGTGTATCCAAACTCGCCCGCAGCTGCAGCTGCGGCGGCCTCCTCCATCCTGGAGGCGATGTAAGCTAAGTCCCGGTCAGTAGTATCCCGGGTGAGGCCCTTCCTCTCCTCGGCGTTGCGGGGCTTCTCGACCAAGTTGTCGAAGAAGGTCAGCACGGTCTCCGGTGGAGGCTCCAGCCAAGTGGGGACGACGCCATGGGAGTCGCACTCGGGCATTATCGCGCGTATGGAATCGCGAGCAGTGCTGTTGCACAGCGGCACCACTCCCCGGGAAGGTTTGAACCACTCCGGGTGGTTGGGGTCGTGCTTGAAGAGCTCCTTGACCATCCCCTTCAACTCCAAGGCGGTGAAGTTGTAGTTCAATCCAGGGCGCAGCCTCATGATGTCTGCCGCGTTGCCGAATTCCCAGGCGGGCCTCTTCCTTTCTTGTAAAGGGGCGATGCGGCGGCGGAGGAAATCTGCCCCAACTTCTCCAATAGTCAGATTGGCGACCCGGAGACGAATGATCCTAATGAGGGCGATCTGAAGCTTGCTGTCCTCCGAGGCCAATTCACTCCAATCCCTGCCGCGCACTATGGCAGTCTGGCGCGGCGAGGTAAAGGGCTCAGGATTAGCTTCCAACATCCAGCACCAATCGGCTCTCCACTCCTCCCACTTGCCGCGGAGCTCTCCCCGCAAGTACTCGTCCTTCTTGTTCGGCCTGAAGATCCAGGAGATGCCGCCCAAGAGGGGGGCACCGGACTCTACTCTAGGCATGAAGAAGTGGCGGAAAAGAGCTACATTTGGATGAATCCCAACATAGTTTTCGCACAGATGTGCGAAAACGGCCATCGTAAGGATGGCGTTGGGGGTGAAATCTAGGAGGTGGAGGCCATATGTATTCATTACATCACAAAAGAACTCCGAGTACGGAGGGCACAGACCACAATGGAAGAATGCGGCAAAGTAAAAGTACCCGCCGGGGAACATGTCTTTGGCGACGGCGGGGAAGACTCTGGTGCGGGGATGAGCTTTGGTCTCCCTCGCCCAGAACAAATAGTATTTGTCCCGCAGCTCCCTCGCGCCAAGCCTCAGCGCGAAGACCACGCACTTCTTCCGCAGGGCTGCCAGCTTCGCCGCCTGCTCGGACTTCTCCTTCTTGGCCTTGTCACTCTTCGCCTTGTCGCTCTTCGGAGCCATGGCGGGGGCGGCGAGGAAAGAGGCGAAGGAAGGGAGGGGCTTGGCTCTCTGTCGACCTTTGGGAGGCGGAGGGCGACGGGGGTTTCTGGAGAATCAAGGCGCAATGAAGACGATGGAGGGGAACTGCCCCTGCTTCCTCTGCTTTTAAGGGGGAAGTGGGGGACGTTCCGCATTTCCCATTAAAGAACAGGCCACGATCTCTCCCACGACGCCGCAATCGACGCGTACCGTTAGGGAGGGATGCGGCGGATACGGAAGGGGATACGGCTTGCCGTGGGCCGCGTGTGCCCGTGCACTGTTTTGGGCCTGGCCCAACAGCGCTCGGCACCGTGTGTGGCCCAGGCCCGGGGGCTCCTATCGGTGTACTAAGATAGGGGTACCTTAGTACCCCAACTTGTGCACGGGCAGTAGCAGCTTCCCGTGGCAGGGCTTACCATGTGCTCGCCAAGAACCGTTCTGGCCCCTATGAAGCCATTCAAAAACAAAGTATACAAGTCAGAAGATCAAGACCCCGGCAAAAGGAGCTTGCCGGGAAGGCCGCACCAGGCTCAAGGTTATCGCTTTAGCACAAGACCCTGGCAAGAGGAGCTTGCCAGGAAGGTCAAGGAACACATACCACAAGATATATCTCAGTGCATCATGCGCCCCGGCAGGACCTGGAGAGCGGCAAGCTTCCGGGCCCGGCAAGATCACGAACCCGGCAAGGTGCTTGCCGGGGAAACCTACGCTGTGTGCCCGCGCTCCAGCTCGTCTGCCCACGCGTCGCCCTGGGGCCCTTCCAGGGACGCGTGGCAGACGGCTGTGCTGCCTGGGGCACACGGTGGCAAGCCACGGTGACGAGGCTACCGCCGTGTCGAACGGAGAAGCATGGACGGACACTTTTGGGGGCGACGGCGACGGGCACTTAATGCCCTTGTCCCCCACTGTCAAAGTTAGGTGAAGACCACTGTTCATATACTGTTCATGCACTGTTACAACTACCACCAAAATTACACTTTTACCCTCCTCTACGTTGACACCTGTCGGTGACCCCTTTGAGCTATAAAAGGAGGCCCATGCACAACGTAGAGGGGGTGGGATCCCAGAAACTCGATCACTCCTACGCTCGGTGTAGCTAGCACTGTAGATCTTCAAGCTCCCGAGCCCGAGAACTCAATACAACCAAAGCAGGAGTAGGGTTTTACGCGTCCGCGCGGCCCGAACCTGGGTAAAACTGCCCGCGTGTGCCCCTCGATCTGCTCTCCGTGCCCCCTCCACTCCCTTACCGCAACGTAGAAGGGGCTCCGGTCCCATAGGTGCTCGTGGGAGGACAGTTTCCCCCGACAAATATATCTCGGAATGCCTATGGAAATGCCATGATTGGTAGGTATGGTGGATGTTTTGAGGAATATATATGGTCGCTGTTTTGAGGAAGGATATATAGTGGGTGTATGGTACCGGCGAAAGTTGTGCGGTACAAGAGAGGCTAGCAATGGTGAGAGGGTGAGAGTGCGTATAATCCATGGACTCAACATTAGTGATAAGAACTCATATACTTATTGCAAAAATCTACGGGTCATCAAAACAAAGCAATCAATGCATGATCCTAGGGGGGGAGGTTGGTAGGAGTTAACCATCGCGCGCCCCCGACCTCCAAACAAAGGTTGACACCTTACAAATACCTCATGCTCTAACTTCGTCACATAGCGGTTCACCATACGTGCATGCTATGAGAATCACTAACCTTAACACAAGTATTTCTCAATTTCATAATAGCTCCACTAGCATGACTCTAATATCACTATCCTCTAATCTCAAAACATTTATCATGCATCCAACTTCTCATCATATTCAATGCACATAGTGTGAAAGTTTTTACTACATTGATATTGGATGTCTATCATGTGGAGACTAGTTTTATAGCCTAAACACATTACCATGCTGTTTTAATAGACTCTCAAATGAATATAAGTGAAGCATGAGGGTTCAAAAATTTCTACAAAATATTACCACCACCGTGCTCTAAAAGATATAAATGAAGCACTAGAGCAAAAACTATGCAACTCAAAAGATATATGTGAAGCACATGGAGTGTTCCATCAATTCCTAGGCCATATCTAACTCTCTCAAATAGGTGTGTCCAGCAAGGATAATTGTGGCAAACTAACAAGCAAAGACTCAAATTATACAAGATGCTCCAAGCAAAACACATATCATGTGGTGAATAAAAATATAGCTCCGAGTATAGTTACCGATAGATGAAGACGAAAGAGGGGATGCCTTCCCTGGGCATCCCCAAGCTTAGGCTTTTGGTTGTCCTTGAATTTTACTTGGGGTGCCTTGGGCATCCCCAAGCTTAGGCCCTTGCTACTCTTTGTTCCGTAGTCCATCAAAGCAATACTCAAAACTTGAAAACTTCACAACACAAAACTTAGACAAAAATCTCGTGAGCTCCGTTAGTATAAGAAAGCAAACCACTACTCAAAGGTACTGCAATGAATTCATTATTTGTTTATATTGGTGTTAAACCTACTGTATTCCAACTTCTCTATGGTTCATACCTCCCAATATTACTCATAGATGCATTGAAATAAGCAAACAACACACGAAAAATAGAATCTGTCAAAAACAAAACAGTCTATTGTAATCAGCAGGTTTCGCATACTTCTGTAACTCGAACAAATTCAAACTAAATTGTAAACGTGAGGAATTTGTCTATTAATCATCTTCAAAAAGAATCAATGAAATAGCACGCTCCAGTAAAATCTGAGGACCATTCTAGCGAGCGCTAACGATTCTGTTTTTCACAACAAGATCACATAAACTTCACACAAGTCTTCCCAAAGGTTCTAGTTGGCACAAACACTAAACAAAACACAAAACCACATCTAAACAGCAGCTAGATGCAATATTTATTCCCTAACCGCAGCAAAAACAAAAAAAATAATATAAAATTGGGTTGCCTCCCAACAAGCGCTATCGTTTTAGGCCCCTAGCTAGGCACGATACATGGATAGATCTAGGTATTGCCATCTTTGGAAGGCAATCCATAAGTGGCTCTCATAATAGATTCATATGGTAATTTGATTTTCTTTCTAGAAAAGTGTTCCATGCCTTTCCTTAGCAAAAATTGGAATCTAATATTTCCTTCCTTCATATCAATAATTGCACCAATCGTTCTATGAAAAGGTCTACCAAGAATAATAGGACATGAAGGATTGCAATCTATATCAACAACAATGAAATCTATGGGCACATAATTCCTATTGGAAACAATAAGAACATCATTAATCCTTACCATAGGTTTCTTAATAGTGGAATCCGCAAGATACAAATTTAAAGAACAATCATCAAGCTCATGGAAACCTAGCAAATCACACTAAGTTTTTGGGATAGTGGCGAGACTTGTACCCTAATCACACAAAGCATAGCATTCATGATCTTTAATTTTTATTTTGATAGTAGGCTCCCACTCTTCATAATGCTTTCTAGGGATAGAAACTTCTAACTCAAGTTTTTCTTCATAAGATTGCATCAAAGCATCAACTATGTGTATAGTGAAAGCTTTATTTTGACTATAAGCATGCAGAGAGTTTACTACGGATTGCTACAAGGAAATACAATCTGTCGGTGTACAAAAAGAGGGGTACACTTTTTGTACCCCTATGACTGTGCACGGGCAGTCTTAGCCACGGGCACCACCACACTGAGCATGGCGAGGGAGGCGAGCTGGGGCAAAACCGAAGCTTGATGGAGACTGGAGCGACGCCAAGAACAAGACCACAAAGAGCAAAGGGACGAAGCGGCTCTCCCCGGCAAGATCCTTGCCGGGGCCAGCACTGGCAGCCCCGGCAAGACCCTCACCGCGGCAGCTCGCCCCGCGCCTACGGAGCGGATCGCCCTTGAGTCCACCGCCCCAATGGGGCGAGGATTCGGGAGATGTCCCCGTGGTGGCGTGCAGATCTTTGTGAAGACATTCAAGATAGGATGCAAGTTAAGAAGACGATGACCCTTGGCGGGATTCCACCCAAGGAGAACCACAAGGCCCCCCGACAAGAACCTTGCCGGGGATGACAGCAGGCGCCACTGCAGGACCGTTGAAGGAGCCCCGGCAAGGCCCTTGGCGAGGAGAACCGCAGGGCCACCGTCAGGCCCACACCAACTGGGTTTCCACCGACCCACGCAGCCGCCAACCCGACCAGCTGGACGGGCTCCTGCGTGGCAACCCACAGATCTTTGTGGAGACCCGCCATTACGCCACCTCAGCTGCCTATCTGCCTACATGGCGCCTCAGGTACTGCTGGCCAGGGCGCGTGTCAACACGAGGAGGAGCGGCGACGGACAGGACGGACGTCTCCCCCCCGTCCCCGATAAAGCAAGGACACCTAAGATGGGCGCATTAAATGCACCTTGTCCTGTAATGCAAGGGATAACCTCGCATAGCTGTACCCTTTCCACCTCCTGTGTGCTACTGTGGCAACCCCTTTTTCCTATAAAAGGAGGCCCGAGGCGACCATGAGGATGATTCGGCTTTTTAGAACTCCTCACGACTCTCTTGGAGCTCCTCACTAGCTGAAGAACACCAACATATAATCCACCAAAGCAGGAGTAGGGTTTTACCCATCTTTGCGGCCCGAACCTGGGTAAAGGAACTGTGTCCTGACTGTTAGATCCGCTCTTCTCTCAACCCCGCGCCCCGCAACCGTAGTAGGGATTCTTGTGATCCCATAGGTGTCGATCCAAATACACCGACATCTTTGGCACGCCAGGTAGGGGGCAGCGCGGTTGTGTGAATCGGCTTTAGCGGTTAGTTCGACGCTCCTGCATCATCATGGCGCCTAAGAAGAAGACGATGGTGGTGGTTGGCCAGTCGGAAACCGGACAGCCCGTCCCGACGCGGGCGAGCAGTGGACCAGTCGCGGAAAGGACTCGGGGCGCTGCTCAGGAACACCAACGCCATCCCGACAGCCGGAGTTTGGGAGGTGGCGATGTTTGTGCGCCGGGTAACGGGCCACACAACGCCAGTTTTAAGGACGGAGCCCGACCCTCCGCGGGTGGCGCGGGGCCTTCCAGGGTCGCGGCCGCATCACCCGAAGGCGACGCAAGGGCCTCCAGAACTCCCACGCCAGCGCCAACAGCGGGCTCTTCTCAAGTAGCGCGCGACGAACAGCGTCGTCACCCCGAAGATCCCGGGCGTCGCCATGGGAAGGGCCCCGAGCGCCACTCCCGGGACGTAGAAGACCTGCCCACCCGCCGAAGCGCTCGTGGAGACATTAGGCAACCGCGGGATCATGATGGAGCTCCCCCTGACACGGTCAGGGGTCGAAGCGCGTCACGGTCCGCGCAGGTTTCACCACCGTTGATACCAGCCGAAGCTTTGGCGCGCGCGCAGTTGCTCCTCGACTTTCCTCCCGTTACAGGGAAACTCGACGAATGGACAGCCACCATCCGAAGCCTTGTCGCAGTCGCCAACAGGGATGACCTAAATCCAGCGCAGCTCCCAGGCCGACGCTCCGATGGGGTCCCACGCACCGGCGGCGGGAGATCCGGCAGCGCCATGGCTATGGTGCATTTTCCTCCTACTCGCCCGGTGCCGCGTGTATCGACCTGACGATACGTCGCGGGCGACGCCATCTCCATAGTGTCGTCCGACCCACGGACCCGCGGCGACCAGCGTCAAGTTCTTCAGCAGCGAGCTCGTGAGGACGCCCGAACCATCATCAAGCGCCGACGCGGAACGCGCCACCAGTCAGACAGGCGAGCAGGGCCTGCTGCGGACCGCCCAGCACCGGACAGCCCTGGAGGTCTACCCTACGAGGTAGGTTGTCCAGCTTTCACTCGGGAGCTGCGGCAGTTCCAGTGGCCCTCTCACCGCACCTTCAAACCTGACGTTGGCGAGAAGTACAACAGCAAGACCCACCCGTCGGAGTTCTTCAGCATCTACACCATCGCGATGCAAGCTGCCGGGGCCCGCGACGATAAGGTGCTTGCGAATTACTTTCCGTTAGCTCTTAAACCTAACGCCATGTCGTGGTTGATGCACTTGCCAGTAGACTCTATTTCCTCCTGGTCCGACTTGTGCTATGAGTTTGTTGGCGCCTTTACCGGAGGCCATCAAGCCCATGGCCAAGCGAGTGACCTGCATGTCATACCCCAGAAGGAAGGCGAGACTCTGCGCAAGTTCATACAGAGATTCAGCCGGGTACAGTACAATATCCCCGATGTTCACCCTGCCGCCATCATCAGCGCGTTCCACCAGAACGTGCGCAACCGCAAGATGCGCGAAGAACTAGCGATGACCAAGGTGAAGGATGTGGCAGAACTCTACGTTCTTGCCGACATATGTGCCCGGACTGAAGAGGGAAGGAAGTACCACGGCGAAAGCGCCGGTGCGGAAACCGACTCCTCAGACGAGGATACTGCCGCCCCAGCGAAGAAGGGCTGGAACCGTAACAGGAAGCGCAAGGGGAAGGCCGTGCTTGCCGTCGAGGGATCTGATGACACCAGCTCCGCCAAGAAAACCAAGGCGGGTGACCCTGGCAAAGAAATTGCCGGGTGTGTCGCCTGCCGGGCCTTGGCGGCTGCCAAGAAGCCAGGAAACTCCGGCAAGCGATACTGCAAGATCCATCGCACCAAGGGCCATGATCTCCAGGACTGCCACCAGGTTGAGCTCCTTGCTGAGAAGCAAAGGGCTGAATACGAGAGGCGGGACAAGGAGAAGGGCCAAGACGGTGCTGAGGGATCCAGCAAGAAGCGTGACGGCCAAGCAGGCCGTCGCGGCAAGGAGAAACATCAAGAAAGGCCCGCCCGGGGACGCGACAGAAGCCCTGAAGACGACGATCACGAAGAGGACGACGAGTCCTGCGGCCAAGAATTTCAGAAGGCTACGGATGCCATGTGCGTCGATGGTGGCGCCTCGCTGCATGCTTCTCACTGCCAGCTTAAACAGTGGGCGTGTGAGATTATTGCGGCAGAGCCATCGTCCGGTGCCCAAAAGCCGCTGAAATGGTCCAGCACACCTATCATCTTTGATGCCGAGGATCACCCTGATCGCACTACTGCGGTCGGGTGCTTGCCATTGTTGGTTTCACCGACAATACACAACCTCAAGGTGACGAAGATGCTAGTTGATGGCGGGGCCGGTCTGAACCTACTTTCGCCCACCGTGATCGAGAAGCTGCAAGTTCCTGATGGAGACCTCAAGGAGACGGGCACGTTTCAGGGGTTCAGCCCAGGGAGGAGTCAACCAAGGGGGAAAGTCACGCTGCCCGTGACTTTTGGAAGTGATCTGAACTACAGAACTGAGAGGATCATGTTCGATGTTGCCAAGATCCCCCTGCCTTACAATGGGATCCTTGGCCGCCCAGCACTGGCCAAGTTCATGGCAGCATCACACTATGCCTACAACACCCTGAAGATGCCAGGGCCCGTGACGATCATCACCATCCCCTCTGACAAGAAAGATGCGCTGATTTGCGCCGACCAATTGTACCAGCAAGCAGTTGCAGCAACTGCCGCTACGGGGGCACTTGCTCGTGCCACTGGAGCCCCGGGAGGGAAGAAGAAGAAGACCGGCGAGACCTCGGGCGCCCACTCCGGCAAGCGGACCTCTTCGGAGTGTTGTGCTCCCATCGAGGACGTGCCTGAGAGCTCCACCGAAAAGAAGAAGACCGGCGAGACCTCAGACACCCACTCCAGCAAGCGCACCTCTTCGGAGTGTCGCGCTCCCGTCGAGGACGTGCCAGAGAGCTCCACCGGCTGAAACGAGAGATCCAGGGCTACGCCGGCAAGAACCAAGAAGGTTTTTGTCAAGGAGGACGGCACGGGAGGGGCTTTTACCATAAGCTCCGCCCTTGAGAAAAAATAGGAAGACCCGCTCGTCACCTTCCCGCGGGCGAATGTCGACGTGTTTGCCTGGCAAGCATCCGACATCCCCGGCGTTCCCAGGGAGGTGATTGAGCACCACCTCACTGTCTGCCCTCATGCGCGGCCCGTCAAGCAGAAGGTCAAGAAGCAAGCTTTGGAACGGCAAGAGTTCATCACCGTGGAGATCCGGAAACTGGAAGCTGCGGGTTTGGTGAGCGGAGTGCTCCACCCAACTTGGTTGGCCAATCGAGTGGTAGTGCGCAAGGCAAATGGGAAATGGAGGCTGTGTATTGATTACACAGATATCAATAAAGCTTGTCCCAAGGACCCCTTCCCGTTGCCGCGCATAGACCAGATTGTCGACTCCACGGCGGGGTGTGACCTGTTGTCATTCCTCGATGCCTACTCCGGCTACCACCAGATCTTCATGGCGAGAGGAGACGAAGAGAAGACGGCATTCATCACCCCATGTGGCACGTACTGTTTCGTACGAATGCCCTTCGGGTTGAAGAGTGCTGGCCTGACGTTTGCAAGGGCAGTCCAGATTGGTTTTGAACCCCAGCTCCATATAAATATGGAGGCTTATATGGATGATATAGTGGTCAAAACCAAGAACAAGGCAACCCTTGTACCGGATTTGCAAGAAACATTTGTGAACCTGCGCAAGATCAACCTCGAGTTGAACCCTAAGAAGTGCGTCTTCGGCGTTCCGTCTGGCAAGCTTCTCGAGTTGTTTGTGTCGCAGCGCGGGATAGAAGCCAATCCGGACAAGATCAAAGCTATAGAGCAGACTGAAGCACCCAAACGGGTCAAGGATGTGCGTCGGCTTGGTGGTTGCGTTGCCGGCATGAGCAGATTCATTTCCAAGTCTACCGAGCGCGCCCTCCCCTTTTTCAAGGTCCTGAAAAAGGCTGGCCCAATGGAGTGGACACCGGATGCCGAGGCAGCATTACAAGATCTGAAGAGGTATCTTTCCTCCACGCCAATACTGGTTGCGCCTAGGCCACAAAAACCGTTGTTGTTATACTTAGCGGCAACAAACCAGGTGGTCAGCGCCGCGCTAGTGGCGCAGAGAGAAATTGATGATGAGTTGATAGCAGCAACAGAGCCTGGTGCCACTGGTGCAGAAGCGACACAGTCGGTTGGAGTGCAGCCGAAAAAGAAGATGATGCAGCACCCGATCTACTTTGTTAGCTCCCTCTTGCAGGGGGCTAGATCAAGGTACTCCGGTGTGCAGAAATTGCTCTTCGGCCTTCTTATGGCCTCGAGGAAGCTGCGTCATTACTTCCAGGCGCACGAGATCACTGTCGTCACTCGCCTCCCTATGCACCGAGCGCAATACAAACCAAGGCAGGAGTAGGGTTTTACGCATCCGTGTGGCCCAACCTGGGTAAAACTGCTCGCGTGTCTGCCTCGATCTGCTCTTTGTGCATCCTCCGCCCCCCTTGCCATACCGAAAAGGTTCTCCGGTCCCATAGGTGTTCGTTGGCGATCAGTTTCCCCGACATCTTTGGCGCGCCAGGTAGGGGGTGTGTCGAGGTTGTGTGAACCCGATCCGGCGTTCACGCGAGCGAAATCTCCACCAACTTCATCGACTTCATCAACATGCCGCCGAAGAAGAAGGCTTCGGAGGCAGCAGGCCCGTCCGCGCCGATCCCGCCACCGCCGGAGCCAATGGCCCGTGGGGTAGACGCCGGCGGAAGGACGGACGTCGGTGAGGAAACTCACGGCGCCGCCAAGTCCAAGGACAAGACGGACGACCGGGCGCACTCCAAGACCTCGGCGTCCGTGCATGCACCGCGCCCGTCTCAGGAGGCGCGGGACCGGCAGCGACGTGGTACTCAAGGTACCATACGCTTGCTGGGGCAAGGTCAAGCTGGCTGGTCCCGGGACACTCAAGGCCAATACGCACACCAGCATGCCGGCACGAGCAAGGCTCGGTCGCCGGGACGGGACAATGCTCCTTCTAACGTGGTTAGAAGTCCGAGCGTGTCCCGCTCATCGCACCGTTCGCCGCCGTTACCCTCCACTCCAGCAGAAGCTCTAGCTCGAGCTCAGCTACTCTTCGACTTCCCTCCAGCGGCAGACAAGGCCGACGACTGGAGGGCCACCATCCAGAGCCTCATCGCCTTCGCCAACAACGATACTCCGCAGCAGCCGACGACATCGCGTCCGCGGCAAGCTAGCCAGGCGCGGGCTGATGGCGACAAGACTGCCGGGGGTGCAACCACCGTGCACTCCCCGCCCCGAAGGCCAAAATCGCCGACTCGCAGGATCAACATCGACGACGACTCTACTACGTCGTTGGATCCACGAGCTCGCTGCGATCAACGCCAAGTCCTTGACGACAGATGACAAGAGGACGCTCGAACTCGCATAGAGCGTCAAAGAGAAGCGCGGCGACAATCCGACCAGCGCGCTGGACCCGTTGTCGACATGCACGCGCCCGGAGAACCAGGCGACTTGCCGTACGCGGCAGATTGTCCTGCGTTCACTCGTGAGCTGCGGCAAGTCCAGTGGCCCAGCATGAAGAACTTCAAGCCCGACGTACCTAAGAAGTACGACGGCAAGACTCATCCGTCGGAGTTCCTCAGCATCTACACCATTGCGGTGCAGGCTGCTGGGGGACGAGACGAGAAGATACTCGCCAAGTACTTCCCGCTCGTGCTCAAGCCAAACGCCAGATCTTGGCTCATGCACTTGCCAGAGAACTCCATTTCTTCTTGGGCCGACCTGTGCCATCAATTTGTCGGCGCCTTCACGGGTGGCCACAAACCCCATGGCCAGGAGAGCGACCTTCATATACTGGCCCAGAAGGAAGGAGAGTCCCTGCGAAAGTACATCCAGAGATTGAGTCGCGTCCAGCACAACATCCCAGACGTCCACCCTGCTGCGGTCATTAGCGCGTTCCACCAGAACGTGCGCAACCGCAGGATAAGGGAGGAAATGGCGATGCGCAAGATCCGAGACGTCAGTGAGCTTTATGCCCTGGCCGACAAGTGCGCACGCGCTGAGGAGGGGAGGAGACTCCCCGGAGAGGATACTGGAGCAGGGGGAACAGATAGCGAGGACGCCGCCCCGGCAAAGAAAAACCGGCGGCGGAACAACAGGAAAAAGAAGAACAAAGAAGTACTGGTCGTTGAGTAGTCCGGCAAGGAGGCTGGCACCAAGAAAGCCCAGACTGGTGGCTCCGGCAAGGAGGCTGCCGCTGTGGCGGCCGCCGACAAGCAGGACGGCTCCGACAGGCAGTACTGCAAGATCCACCGCACCAAGGGCCACGACCTCCAGAACTACAAAAGGGTCGAGTACCTCGTCGAGCAGCAGAAAGCTGAGTACGAGCAACCCGACAAGGAGAAGGCCCAGGGAGGTGGTGGAGAGTCCGGCAAGAAGCGGCCATTCAACTGCCGGGGAGGACGCCGCGGCAAGGCCAAGCAGCGGCAAGGAGACAGACCTCCCCGCGGCCGCGACAAGGACGAAGACGAAGACGAAGATGAAGACATGGATGACAGAGATAACAGCGAGCAGGAGTTCCAGAAGGTAACGGAAGTTTTTGTGCGTAGACGGTGGTGCTTCTCTGCATACTTCCCACCGCCAACTCAAACAATGGGTGCGGGAAGTCAATGCGGAAGAACCACCCGTCGAGTCGCGCAAACTTCTGAAGTGGTCCAGCACGCCCATCATCTTCGACATTGGGGACCACCCTGACCGCACAACTGCGGTCGGGTGTTTGCCGATGTTGGTTTCACCAACCATCCGCAACCTCAAGGTCACCAAGATGTTAGTCGACGGCGGGGCCGGCCTGAACATGATCTCCTCTGCTGTGGTCCGAAAACTCCAGATCCCCGACAGCGAGCTCGAGGAAACCAGCACATTTCAAGGGATCAATCCGGGAAGGAGCAAGCCGAAGGGGAAGATCACACTGCCAGTGACATTTGGCGGAGAGCTGAACTTCAGAACCGAGAGGATCACCTTTGACGTTACTGATATTCCTTTGCCTTACAATGGAATACTCGGT
Source organism: Secale cereale (assembly GCA_902687465.1). Classification (NCBI taxonomy): domain Eukaryota; kingdom Viridiplantae; phylum Streptophyta; class Magnoliopsida; order Poales; family Poaceae; genus Secale; species Secale cereale. The sequence continues at coordinate 391,847,522 of LR738712.1, forward strand.
CGTCCAGCACTCGCCAAGTTCATGGCGGCGTCCCATTATGCCTACAACATGCTCAAGATGCCCGGCCCGATAAGCGGCATCTCTGTCCCCGGCGACAAAAAAGATGCCCTTATCTGTGCCGACAAGATTTACCGGGATGCGGCAGCCGCAACAGATAGCAAGACACTTGCCGCTAAAGCTCCCGGGGGGGAAGAACAAGACCAAGTCCGGCAAGAGCTCTGGGGCCCACTCCGGCAAACGCACCTCCTCGGAGTGCTGCGCTGCCATGAGAACGCACCATCGAGCTCCACCGGCAAGTGCAAGAAGGCAATGGCAGCTCCACCAGAGACAAAGAGGGTGTCCGCCAAGGAGGAAGGCACTCGTGGTACTTTCACCATCAGTGCCACACTCGACCCCAAATAGGAAGGCGCGCTCGTTGCTTTCCTGCGGGCGAATGTCGACGTGTTTGCGTGGCAACCGTCTGACATCCCCGGTGTTCCCAGGAAAGTAATTGAGCACAAGCTTGCCGTTTATCCTCATGCGCGGCCTGTCAAGCAGAAGGTTAGGAAACAAGCAGTGGAGCGCCAAGAGTTTATCGCTGAAGAAATCAAGAAGCTGGAAGCGGCAGGCCTTGTCAGAGGTGTACTCCATCCCACGTGGTTGGCCAATCCTGTCGTCGTGCGTGAAGCAAATGGGAAGTGGAGGCTTTGTATAGACTTCACCGATGTGAATAAAGCTTGTCCCAAAGATCCATTTCCCTTGCCGCGCATCGACCAGATTGTTGACTCCACGGCTGGATGTGAGTTTCTTTCGTTTCTTGATGCATACTCAGGATATCACCAGATTTTCTTGGCTGAAGAAGATGAGGAGAAGACCGCATTCATTACTCCATGTGGCACTTACTGCTTCATACGCATGCCCTTTGGATTGAAGAATGCTGGTTCAACTTTTGCAAGAGTAGTCCACACTACTTTTGAGCCACAGATACACAGAAATGTAGAAGCTTACATGGATGATATAGTGGTCAAGAGCAAGGACAGGGCTACTCTGATTCAAGATCTAGATGAAACCTTTGCGAATCTGCGCAAGATACAACTCAAGCTCAACCCCGAGAAGTGCGTGTTCGGAGTCCCCTCCGGCAAGCTTCTCGGGTTCTTTGTGTCCCAGAGGGGGATTGAAGCCAACCCCGACAAGATCAAAGCCATCGAGCAGATCGAAGCTCCGAAGCGCGTCAAGGATGTACGAAGGCTTGCCGGCTGCGTGGCTGCTCTCAGCAGGTTCATTTCTAAGTCTGCAGAACGCGCCCTGCCGTTTTTCAAAATCTTGAAAAAGGCAGGTCCAATGAAATGGACTCCGGAAGCGGAGGCGGCGCTGCAAGACTTGAAAAGGTACCTGTCCTCCACTCCAATACTTGTCGCACCTAAGCCACAAGAGAAATTGCTGCTGTACTTAGTAGCAACCAATCAAGTGGTTAGTGCTGCATTAGTAGCGGAAAGGGAGGCAAATGATGAGCCAACAGCCCCGGCAAGCACATCCAGCGACAAGCAGGGGTCTTCCCCGACAAGCTCTAGTCCCGACAAGGATGGAACTGCGCAGATGCAAGAGGAAGTGCGGAAGAAGATGGTGCAGCGCCCAGTCTACTTTGTCAGCTCCCTTCTGCAGGGGGCTAGATCAAGATACTCTGGTGTGCAGAAGCTGCTTTTCGGCCTTCTCATGGCCTCGAGAAAGCTGCGCCACTACTTCCAAGCACACGAGATAATAGTGGTCACTCGCTTTCCGCTGAAGAGGATACTCCAAAATCCAGAAGCCACAGGCAGGATTGTCGAGTGGGCACTAGAACTGTCAAGCTTTAGCTTTAAGTATGAGAGTACTTCAACTATCCAGAGCAGAGCATTGGCAGAATTCATAGCAGAATGGACGCCGACGCCAGACGAAGAGATTCCAGAGACGAGCATTCCCGTCAAAGAAGCAAGCAAAAAATGGATAATGTACTTTGATGGTGCCTTCTTGCTGCAAGGCGCCGGTGCCGGCGTGCTGCTTGTCGCACCCACCGGAGAGCACCTCAAGTACGTCGTCCAAATGCACTTTCCCAAGGACCAAGCAACGAACAATACTGCAGAGTATGAAGGTTTGCTTGCCGGCCTCAGAATCGCGGCAGAGCTTGGGATCAAGAAGCTGATTGTGCGGGGTGACTCGCAGTTGGTCGTCCGCCAAGTGAACAAGAGCTACCAGAGTCCGTTGATGGAAGCTTACGTCGACGAAGTGATAAAGCTTGAAGAGCACTTTGAAGGCTTACATATGGAGCACGTTCCAAGAGCTCAGAACGACATCGCAGACGGCCTGTCAAAGTGTGCTGCACGAAAGCTACCTGTGGAACCAGGGATCTTTGTGCTCAAGCTAACTCAACCATCCGTAACACCATCGATTGGACAGAGTAAGAAGAGGAAGTTGGTTTCTGGTGACTACTTGCCGGCAGAGCTTCCCGAAGCCGCCGCCAATAAGGTCCCCAAGGTCAACGACAAGATTGCTGAGGAATAGTCTGCTCCTGCAAACCCAAGGGTTTGTACAGTTGAAGCAGGCGTTTCCGACAAGTTTGGCCCCGCCAAGCTTGCCGAGGAACGTCAAGCTCCGGCCGAGCCGCAGGTTCTTACCGTAGAAGCTGACGTTCCCGCAGCAGCACAGATGCCTTTAGTCCTTGTCATCGAGCCGCAGGCTCCGGCATGGGCACAGCAGATCGTCCACCATCTCCAGACAGGAGAACTTCCCGAAGAGCCAGAAGAGGCAGAAAGAGTAACCCGGCAGTCAAGTATGTATCAATTTGTCGGCAACGAGCTGTACAGAAGAAGACTCAACGGTGTGAAATTGAAGTGTATTCCCCGGGAAGATGGACAGAAGTTGTTGGCAGAGATACATGGAGGCATATGTGGTCACCACATTGGCGCAAGAGCACTTGTCGGCAAGGCATTCCGGCAAGGTTTCTTTTGGCCAGAAGCCCTCCAGGATGCAACTGGACAAGTAACCAAGTGTGAAGCATGCCAGTTCCATTCCAAACAGATACATCAACCAGCTCAAGCTCTCCAAACAATCCCTTTGCCCTGGCTATTTTCGGTCTGGGGGCTCGACATCCTCGGCCCTTTTCCCCGCGCAGCCGGGGGCCTTGAGTACTTGTACGTTGCCGTCGACAAGTTCACAAAGTGGCCGGAAGTGGAACCAGTGAGAAAGGTGACCGCACAGTCAGCAGTCAAGTTCTTCAGATCGATTGTTTGCCGTTTCGGTATCACTAACAGGATCATCACAGACAACGGTACGCAATTCACAAGTCGCACCTTCATGCAATATGTCCAAGACCTTGGCGCCAAGGTCTGCTTCGCTTCTGTTGCTCACCCGAGAAGCAACGGTCAAGCGGAGAGGGCAAACGCTGAAGTGCTGCGCGGCCTCAAGACAAGGACTTTCGACAGGCTGCACAAGTGTGGAAGAAACTGGATCGAGGAGTTGCCGGCGGCTCTTTGGTCAATCAGGACGACACCAAATCGAGCCACCGGGCAGACACCCTTTGCTCTTGTCTATGGAGCAGAGGCAGTTCTCCCCACGGAACTCGTATACGGGTCACCTCGAGTGCTCGCTTATGATGAGGTCGAGCAAGAGCAGCTGCGACAAGACGACGTGCTGCTCCTTGAGGAAGACCGTCTTCAGGCTGCTGTACGAGCTGCTCGATACCAACAAGCTTTGCGCCGCTACCATAGCCGCAAAGTTAAAGCCAGAAGTCTCGAGGAAGGCGACCTTGTTCTTCGGCGCGTTCAGTCGGCCAAGAATTCCAACAAGTTGACGCCGAAGTGGGAAGGCCCTTATCGGGTGAAACAAGTCACTAGGCCCGGCGCAGTCCGCCTAGAGACCGAAGATGGCTTACCGGTGAGCAACTCCTGGAACATTGAGCATCTTCGCAAGTTTTACCCGTAAGGCGCGGTTGCCGTGATCCGCTCCGGCAACCACCTTTTGTACAAGTCTTGACGTTGTTGCATGTAAACCTTTGTACAAAGCCGGGCGCAGACCCCGTGCATCAGTAAAGCTTATGTGCCTCGCACAACTTGTCAATTCATGCCCTTTTTACTTTCTTGCATGTATTATCTGACACTTTGTGCAGCACCTATCCCCGGTAAGCAATAACGAACCACAAGGCTCCATATCTCTGTTTTCTCTTCTTTCTTTTCTCTCAAGAAGAAGAAGTTTCCTCGCGCACAAGTTTGCCGGGGGGGAAGGAGATAGTGGTATGGACCAAGTGCCGTTCAAGAGAACCTCGCCTTACCGGGAAGCAAACGACAGAAAATCTAAGTTGCCAAAGTTTGAGCAATCAAAATTTTTAATTTTTGAGTTATCTTCCTTGGACGACCGCACTTTGTATGGAAAACCTGTGCGCGGAGGAACCAGCTCGTGGCTGGCCGCACCCTTACTTTGTTTCGAGCACGCTCAACGGCTTAAGTGTGCTGCGACAAGTGTCGCGCCCTTACTTCATTTTTGAGTTCGCTCAAAAACCTAAGTGTGATGCGACTAGCTGCGACAAGGTTTCTTGTCGGCAACGGCATTGCCAGCAGGCTGCTGAAGTTCCGCACTCAGCGCTCGCGACAAGGGTCCCTACGCCGGCAAGTTCCCTAAAAGCGTAGGGTAAAGCCATACAAAGCAAAGAAGCCAAGTAAAGGAAATAACGTGGCATTAACTACCCAAAATAAGGTTATATTACAAAGCAACTTGTCGCAGTTCTAATAGACTATTTTTCATAACGTAGTTGGCAGCGACAAGGAAAGGAGAAAGTACACCGACACGTCCCCGGCCTCGTGGGCACCCAGTCTGGCCCCCGGTGCCCTCCTTCCTCCTATATATACCTACGTACCCCGAAACTATCAGAACAACAGAGAAAACCCTAGTTCCCCCGACGCAACCTTCTGTTCCCGTTAGATCCCATCTTGGGGCCCGTTACAAAGCTTCGCTGGAGGGGGGATCTTCCACGGAGTGCTTCGACATTATCATCATCGCCTCACCATGAGTTGTGAGTAGTTGACCACAGACCTTCGGGTCCATAGCTAGTATCTAGATGGCTTCTTCTCTCTCTTTGGATCTCAATACCAAGTTATCCTCGGTCTTCGAGGAGATCTATTCGATGTAATCTCTTTTTGTGGTGTGTTTGTCGAGATCTGATGACTTGTGGGTTTATGATCAAGATTATCTATGAGAAATATTTGGTTCTTTTCTGAACTCTTTTTGTATGATTATAATATCCTTGCAAGTCTCTTTGAATTATTGATTTGGTTTGGCCTACTAGATCTATAGTTCTTGCAATGGGAGAAGTGCTTGGCTTTGGGTTCAATCTTGTGGTGTCCTTTCCCAATGACAGTAGGGGCAGCAAGGCACGTATTGTACTGTTGCCATCGAGGATAAAAATATGGGGTTTATATCACTATGTTTGAGTTTATCCCTCTACATCATGTCATCTTGCTTAAGGCGTTGCTCTGTTCTTATGAACTTAATACTCTAGATGCATGCTGGATAGCGGTCGATGTGTGGAGTAATAGTAGTAGATGCAGAATCTTTTCAATCTACTTGTCTTGGACGTGACGCCTATATATAATGATCATGCCTAGATAGTCTCATAATTATCCGCTTTTCTATCTATTGCTCGACAGTAATTTGTTTACCCGCCGTAGAATGTCGCTATCATGAGAGAAGCCACTAGAGAACACTATGGCCCCCGGGTCTATTCTCAACATATCAATGTACAATCTACTTTACTTTTCCGCTTTTACTTTATGTTCTTAGAAGAAAAAATACCAAAAATATCAAACTATCATCTCTATCAGATCTCACTTTTGTAAGTGACCGTAAAGGGATTGACAACCCCTTATCGCGTTGGCTGCGAAGTTCTTATTTGTTTGTGCAGGTGCGACGGACTCACGCGTGGTCTCCTACTGAATTGATACCTTGGTTCTCAAAAACTAAGGGAAATACTTACGCTACTGTGCTGCATCAACCTTTCCTCTTCGAGGGAATACAACGCAAGCTCGAGAAGTAGCAAGAAGAATTTCTGGCGCCGTTGCCTGGGAGGCTTACCCAAAAGTCATATACCAAGTACCTATCACAAACCCTTATCCTTCGCATTACATTTTTTGCCTCTTGTTTTCCTCTCCCCCACTTCACCCTTGCCGTTTTATTTGCCCTTCTTCTGCCGTGTGTTTATCGTTCGCTTGCTTCTTGTTTGCTTGTGTGTGTTGGATTGCTTGCTTGTCACTATGGCTCAGAACAATACCAAATTGTGTGACTTCTCCAATACCAACAATAATGACTTTATTATCACTCCGATTGCTCCTATTACCAATGTTGAATCTTGTGAGATCAATGCTGCTCTGTTGAATCTTGTCATGAAAGATCAACTTTCCGGCCTTCCTAGTGAAGATGCCTCCACCCATCTAAACAACTTTGTTGATTTGTGTGATATGCAAAAGAAAAGGGATATGAATAATGATATTGTTAAATTGAAGTTATATCCGTTTTCACTTAGAGATCGTGCTAAAACTTGGTTTTCCTCTTTGCCTAGAAATAGTATTGATTCATGGAATAAGTGCAAAGATGCTTTTATCTCTAAGTATTTCCTTCCTGCTAAGATCATCTCTCTTAGAACCGATATTATGAATTTTAAGCAACTAGATCATGAGCATGTTGCACAAGCTTGGGAGAGAATGAAATTAATGATACGTAATTTCCCTACACATGGTTTGAACTTATGGATGATTATTCAAAACTTTTATGCTGGCTTGAATTTTGCTTCTAGAAACCTTTTCGATTCGGCCGCAGGAGGCACTTTCATGGAGACTACCTTAGGAGAAGCTACCAAACTCCTAGATAATATTATGGTTAATTATTCTCAATGGCACACTGAAAGATCTACTAGTAAAAAAGTGCATGCTATTGAAGAGATTAGTGTTTTGAGTGGAAAGCTGGATGAACTTATGAAATTATTTGCTGCTAAGAGTGCTTCTTCTAATCCTAATGATATGCCTGTGTCCACTTTGATTGAAAATAACAATGAATCTTTGGATGTGAATTTTGTTGGTAGGAATAATTTTGGTAACAATGCTTATAGAGGGAACTTTAATCCTAGGCCTTTTCCTCATAATTCCTCTAATAATTATGGTAATTCCTACAACAACTCATATGGAAAGATGCCTTTTGAATTTGAAACTAGTGTTAAGGAGTTTATGATTTCGCAAAAGAATTTCAATGCTATGCTTGAAGAAAAATTGCTTAAGATTGATGAATTGGCTAGAAGTGTGGATAGAAGTACTCTTGATGTTGATCTTTGAAACTTAGATCTATTCCACCTAAGCATGGTATCAATGAGTCTCTCAAAGCCATGAGAATTTCCATTGATGAATGCAAAGAAAGAACCGCTAGGATCTGTGCTAAAAGAGATAATTATATAAAAGCGTGTTCTTCAAGTTATCATGAAAATAAAGATGAAGATCTGAAAGTTATTGATGTGTCTCCTGTTAGATCCTTGTTTCCTAGTATAAATCTTGACGAAGATAGGATTGGAGATGATTCTACTTTAAGGTGTTCCAATGATTCAGAGTTTTTAGATCTTGATGCTAAAATTGTTAAAGTAGGAGTGAAGAGATTAAAACTTTGCATAGTAATGAGCCCACTACCTTGGATTTCAACGGATTCAATTATGATGATTGCTCTTTGATTGATTGTATTTCCTTGTTGCAATCCGTACTAAACTCTCCGCATGCTTATAGTCAAAATAAAGCTTTTACCAAACACATAGTTGATGCTTTGATGCAATCTTATGATGAAAAACTTGAGTTAGAAGTTTCTATCCCTAGAAAGATTTATGATGAGTGGGAACCTACTATCAAAATAAAAATTAAGGATCATGAATGCTTTTCTTTGTGTGATTTGGGTGCAAGTGTCTCCACTATCCCAAAAGCTTTGTGTGATTTGCTAGGGCTCCATGAGCTTGATGATTGTTCTTTAAATTTGCATCTTGCGGATTCCACTATTAAGAAACCTATGGGAAGGATTACTGATGTTCTTATTGTTGCCAATAGGAATAATGTGCCCGTAGATTTCATTGTTCTTGATATAGATTGCAATCCTTCATGTCCTATTATTCTTGGTAGACCTTTCCTTAGAACGATTGGTGCAATTATTGATATGAAGGAAGGAAATATTAGATTCCAATTTCCGTTAAGGAAAGGCATGGAACACTTTCCTAGAAAGAAAATCAAATTACCATATAATTCTATTATGAGAGCCACTTATGGATTTCCTTCCAAAGATGGCAATACCTAGATCTATCCATGTATCGTGCCTAGCTAGGGGCGTAAAACGACAGCGCTTGTTGGGAGGCAAACCAATTTTATAGTTTTTGTTTTTGCTTCTGTTTTGGAATAAATGATGCATATAGCTTCTGTTTAGATGTGGTTTTGTGTTTTAATTAGTGTTTGTGCCAAGTAGAACCTTTGGGAAGACTTGTGTGAAGTTTATATGATCTTGCTGTGAAAAACAGAATCGTTAACGCTCGCTAGAATGGTCACCAGAGTTTACTGGAGCGTGCTATTTAGTTGATTCTTTTTGCAGATGATTCATAGACAAATTCCTCACGTTTACCAATTTAGTTCAATTTATTTGGAGTTACAAAAGTATGCGAAAACTGCAGATTACTACAGACTGTTTGTTCTTGATAGATTCTGTTTTTCATGTGTTGTTTGCTTATTTCAATGCATCTATGAGTAGTATTGGGAAGTATGAATCATAGAGAAATTGGAATACAATAGGTTTAACACCAACATAAACAAAGAATGAATTCATTACAGTACCTTTGAGTAGTGGTTTGCTTTCTTATACTAATGGAGCTCACGAGATTTTTGTCTAAGTTTTGTGTTATGAAGTTTTCAAGTTTTGACTATTGCTTTGATGGACTATGGAACAAAGAGTGGCAAGAGCCTAAGCTCGGGGATGCCCAAGGCACCCCAAGGTAAAATTCAAGGACAACCAAAAGCCTAAGCTTGGGGATGCCCCGAGAAGACATCCCCTCTTTCGTCTTCATCCATCGGTAACTATACTCGGAGCTATATTTTTATTCACCACATGATATGTGTTTTACTTGGAGCGTCTTGTATAATTTGAGTCTTTGCTTGTTAGTTTGCCACAATTATCCTTGCTGGACAAACCTATTTGAGAGAGTTAAATATGGCCTAAGAATTGATAGAACACTCTATTTGCTTCACTTATATCTTGTGAGTTGAATATTTTTTGCTCTAGTGCTTCACTTATATCTTTTAGAGCACGGTGGTGATTATATTTTGTAGAAATTGTTGATCTCTCATGCTTCACTTGTATACTTTTGATAGTCTATTAAAACAGCATGGTAATGTGCTTTGGCTATAAAACTAGTCTTCACATGATAGACATCCAATATCAATGTAGTAAAAACTTTCATACTAAGTGCATTGAATAAGATGAGAAGTTGGATGCTTGATAATTGTTTTGTGATATGAGGATAGTGAAATTAGAGTCATGCTAGTGGAGTTATTATGAAATTGAGAAATGCTTGTGTTAAAGTTAGTGATTCCCGTAGCATGCACGTATGGTGAACCGCTATGTGACGAAGTTAGAGCATGAGGTATTTCTAAAGTGTCAACCTTTGTGTGGAGGTCGGGGGCACGCGATGGTTAACTCCTACCAACCTCCCCCTAGGAGCATCCGTTGATTGCTTTGTTTTGATGACTCGTAAATTTTTGCAATAAGTATATGAGTTCTTATGACTAATGTTGAGTCCATGGATTATACGCACTCTGACCCTTCCACCATTGCTAGCCTCTCTTGTACCGCGCAACTTTCGCCGGTACCATACACCCACTATATATCCTTCCTCAAAAAAGCCACCATATATATTCCTCAAAACAGCCACCATACCTACCTATCATGGCATTTCCATAGCCATTCGGAGATATATTGCCATGCAACTTTCCACCATTCCGTTCATATGACACGCATCATATTGTCATATTGCCATGCATGATCATGTAGTTGACATCGTATTTGTGGCTAGGCCACCATGGATAATTTTTCATACATGTCACTCTTGATTCATTGCACGTCCCGGTACACAGCCGGAGGCATTCATATAGAGTCATACTTTGTTCCAGTATCGAGTTGTAATATCGAGTTGTAATTCAATGAAAGTGTGATGATCATCATTATTAGCACCATGTTCTCCAAAAAAAGCTAAATCAAGAAAGCCCCTCCAAAAAAAGAAAGGCCAGAGAAAAAAGAAAAAAGAAAAAAGGAGAAAAGAAAAAGGGACAATTGCTACTATCTTTTTCCACACTTGAGCTTCAAAGTAGCACCATGTTCTTCATGATAGAGAGTCTCATGTTTAGTCACTTTCATATACTAGTGGGAATTTTCATTATGGAACTTGGCTTGTATATTCCAATGATGGGCTTCCTCAAATGCCTTAGGTCTTCGTGAGCAAGAAAGTTGGATGCACACCCACTAGTTTCTTTTGTTGAGATTTCATACATATTTAGCTCTAGTGCATCCGTTGCATGGCAATCCCTACTCACTCACATTGATATCTATTGATGGGCATCTCCATAGCCCGTTGATACACCTAGTCGATGTGAGACTATCTCCCTCCTTTTTATCTTCTCCACAACCACCACTCTATTCTACGCATAGTGCTATGTCCATGGCTCACGCTCATGTATTGCGTGAAAGTTGAATGGTTTGAAAGAATAGAGTGTGAAAACAAATGCTTGGCTGAAACCGGGGTTGTGCATGATATGAATATTTTGTGTGATGAAGAGGTAGCATAGCCAGACTATATGATTTTGTAGGGATAACTTTCTTTAGCCATAGTATTTTGAGAAGACATGATTGCTTTATTAGTATGCTTGAAGTATTGTTATTTCCTATGTCAATATAGACTTTTGTCTTGAATCTTTCAGATCTGAACATTCATGCCACAATTAAGAGAATTACATTGAAAAACTATGTTTGTTAGCAGTCCACATAAAAGATTATGTTTTTATCATTTACCTACTCGAGGACGAGCGGGAATTAAGCTTGGGGATGCTTGATACGTCTCCAACGTATCTATAATTTTTGATTGTTCCATGCTATTATTTATGATGTTTTGGATGTTTAATGGGCTTTGTTATACACTTTTATATTATTTTTGGGACTAACCAACTAACCCAAGGGCCTAGCTCAGATTGCTGTTTTTTGCCTGTTTTAGGGTTTTACAGAAAAGGAATATCAAACGGAGTCCAAACGGAATGAAACCTTCGGGGGAGATATTTTTGGAGCAAAATACGCACGGGAGACTTGAGAACCACGTAGTAGGGCTGACGTGGCGTCCACGAGGGCGGGGGGGGGGGGGGGGTGCGCCCCCCTATAGGGCCTGCCCCCTGCCTTGCGGGAACCCCGTCTGCCCCCCGGTACCCTCCTTCCTCCTATATATACGTGCATACCCCGAAACTATCAGAACAACAGACAAAACCCTAGTTCCACCATCGCAACCTTCTGTTCCCGTGAGATCCCATCTTGGGGCTCGTTCCGGAGCTTCGCCGGAGGGGGGATCTTCCACGGAGTGCTTCTACATCATCATCATCCCCTCACCATAAGTTGTGAGTAGTTTTCCACAGACCTTCGGGTCCATAGCTAGTATCTAGATGGCTTCTTCTCTCTCTTTGGATCTCAATACCAAGTTCTCCTCGGTCTTCGAGGAGAGCTATTCGATGTAATCTCTTTTTGTGGCGTGTTTGTCGAGATCCGATGAATTGTGGGTTAATGATCAAGATTATCTAAGAGAAATATTTGCTTCTTTTCTGAACTCTTTATGTATGATTATAATATCCTTGCAAGTCTCTTCGAATTATTGGTTTGGTTTGGCCTACTAGATCTATTGTTCTTGCAATGGGAGAAGTGCTTGGCTTTGGGTTCAATCTTGCGGTGTCCTTTCGCAGTGACAGTAGGGGCAGCAAGGCATGTATTGTATTGTTGCCATCGAGGATAGAAAGACGGGGTTTATATCACTATGTTCGAGTTTATCCCTCTACATCAAGTCATCTTGCTTAAGGCGTTACTCTGTTCTTATGAACTTAATACTCTAGATGCATGCTGGATATCGGTCGATGTGTGGAGTAATAGTAGTAGATGCAGAATCGTCTCGGTCTACTTGTCTGGACGTGATGCCTATATATAATGATCATGCCTAGATAGTCTCGTAATTACTCGCTTTTCTATGAATTGCTCGACAGTAATTTATTTACCGGTCGTAGAATATCGCTCTCACGAGAGAAGCCACTAGAGAACACTATGGCCCCCGGGTCTATTCTCAACATATCAATCTACAATCTACTTTACTTTTCCGTTTTTACTTTCTGTTCTTATAACCAAAAATATCAAACTATCATATCTATCAGATCTCACTTTCGTAAGTGACCGTAAAGGGATTGACAACCCCTTATCGTGTTGGTTGTGAAGTTCTTATTTGTTTGTGCAGGTGCGAGGGACTCGTGCATGGTCTCCTACTGGATTGATACCTTGGTTCTCAAAAACTGAGGGAAATACTTACGCTACTGTGCTGCATCACCCTTTCCTCTTCGAGGGAATACAACGCAAGCTCGAGAAGTAGCACTGAACAGTTCCCTTTAGGTGTTCAGACTTTTTGGAGGCGTGCCAGGCTGAGTACAGCCCCTGGTATTAAGTACATGTATTAAGGCATATGAGGCGATCTGACTTTGGGGTGGAGAATACATGTGGAAAAATAGAATAAACTCCAAGCGAATTGGAACCAAACTGCTTCTTTCATATCCGTTTTAATACGCCAAGCCGTGAGGTTACAATTAACAGCCTCGAGCATTTGACATGCCAAAAAGTAAAAGAAAATAAAAGAGAAGAAAAAGGTTTACACATAGCCTAAATCTAAAAAAGATATTTCAACGCGTGGCCCCGCAGCACATCTGCGCCTTTTTGTCCTTGGTAATACGTCCTTGAGAAGTAGAATTATGATGGCCGCCTGTAAAAAATAAAAAGGAAAAAGCATGATTCTAGAAAATAGTATCCTGTACAGCCATATACAATGTAGGTTCTTTTTAAAAGAATCTAAAAAGGAAGATGTATTTTAGAGTCCGAATAGTGTCAAGCCGAACTATGGACCATTTGTATCCTGTGTGCCCCCAGCACCACCCAAGGTATTTTAAGGGCATAATTGTGTACGCGAGGTACGTAAGCTACCACCTGATGGGGCAGTCAATAGGGGCACAACCGCTAATTGAGCTCAGGCTCTTTTAAGCAGCGGCATTGTAGTGCGGACCGGACACGTTTAGCCGTGTCTGTGGTCTTGACGACCGATGAACTATTCGGCCTAAATAAGCCGCTTTGAACCTCGGCCGCTAGGGCCGCAATGTCTTCCTCCATACGGAGGGAGCGCTCCATGTTTCCATTGACCGTGATGATGCCGCGTGGTCCAGGCATTTTGAGCTTTAAGTAGGCATAATGCGGACTGCATTAAAGCAGGCAAAGGTCGTTCTACGGAGTAGTGTGTCATAGCCACTTCAGAATGGAGCGATGTCGAAGATTAACTCTTTGCTTCGGATGTTATCGGGGGATCCGAATACGACTTCCAATTTTAATGAGCCCGTGCAGCGGGCTTCTACGCCTGGTATCACTCCTTTAAATGTAGTGATGTTGGGCTTAACTCTTGACGGGTCTATCCGCATCTTGCGGACAATGTCTTCGTATATCAGATTGAGACAGCTGCCGCCGTCCATAAGGACTTGAGTAAGCTGATATCCGTCAATTCTGGGGTCGAGCACTAGGGCCGCCGAACCTCCGTGACAGATACTGGTTGGATGATCCCTATGATCAATGGTGACCGGAAGGGCCGACCATGGGTTGAATTTGGGGGCGACAGGCTCGACGACATACACGTCCTGGAGTGCGTGCTTGCGCTCCATCTTTGGGATATGGGTGACGTAGATCATGCTCACCATTTTCACCTCCGGAGGAAATTTCTTCTGTCCCCCCGTGTTCGGCTGGCGAGATTCATCCTCGTCTTCGCTTTGAGGTCCTTTCCCCTTGTGTTCGGAGTTTAGCTTGCCGGCCTGCTTAAAGACCCAACAGTTAGGGTTGGTATGATTTGCAGGTTTATCAGGGGTGCCATGGATATGGCAAGGCCTGTCTAGTATTTTGTCCGAGCTAGATGGACTATCTCTATTGCCTTCGAGTGGCTTCTTCCGTTGACCGGGCAAGGAGCCACTAAATCTAGCGTTTACCGTCGTGTCGTCTGTGCTTCCAGTATTGTTTCGACGCTTGTTTTTAGTGCGCCGTGGCTTTCCATTGCCATCCCTGACTTCAGTTGTGCCAGGTTCGCTGGTGTTGTGGCTCCTACGAGCTATCCAGGTATCCTCGCCTGCATAAAAGTGGGTCATGAGTGTAGTTAGGGCTGCCATTGTTCTCGGCTTCTCTTGGCCATGGTGTCTAGCCAGCCATTTATCCCGGACACCGTGTTTCAATGCCGCTAAGTCTTTGGCGTCTGGACAGTCTACAATTTGGTTCTTTTTAGTTAAGAACCAATTCCAAAACATACGGGCTGACTCATTGGGTTGCTGGATTATATGACTTAAATCATCAGTATTCGGGGCCGGACATAAGTCGCCTGAAAGTTTGCCAGAAAAGCATCCTCAAGTTCTTCCCAGCTTCCAATATAGTTCTATGGGAGGCTATTTAACCAGTGTCGAGCTGGTCCTTTCAGCTTGAGAGGTATGTATTTGATAGCGTGGAGGTCATCTCCACGAGCCATGTGTATGTGAAGAATAAAGTCTTCTCTCCGTACAATGGGGTCCGTTGTTCCATCATACGCCTCGATGTTTACGGGTTTATTCCCTTCTGGAAATTCATGGTCCATCACCTCATCGGTAAGCACAGAGGGTGTGAGGCACCCCCGTATTTTGTGATATCATAGCATAGTTCGGACGGTATTGGTGTTTGGCGTTGGCTCCAAACTGGAATGTGACCGTTCTATTCGGCTTAATAGCAGCCGCTCCGTGTGTGGGTACGTTCCCTTGGTCCGTAGATTGATCTGGTATGGTCAACCTTTTTATTCAGGTCCTGACGTAGGTCGTACTTATGGCCATGAGCTGTTGTATCCTTTCCTTTATGGTGAGGAGGTGCGAGCTTGTGTACGGCGTTGCTGACTGCTTTGTCCCGTCCATGAGGTGGTCGGTCCGGTTGATTGGACTGATCATACTTCAGCGGAATTGGCACTGGGGCCTCATCGTCGAATTGGGGTAACAGTTTGCGTTTAGGACACCTCTTAGTTTGGCCCTTATAGCCATATCGTTCTTCATCGTCTAGCACATCGTTCTATCTATCGATGAGCGTATCATGTTCGGCTCTAATCCGCCGCCGCTGCCTCTTCAGGTTCCTTGCGGTGGCAATGAGCTGTGGTTGAAAACGTTTCTGTTCGAGCGGTACTTCTGGGACGATGAATTCTTCATCTCCCAAGCTCATGTCCTCTTTGGAGACAGGTTGATAATTGTTGTAATCCGTGTCGCTGTGATCGTCCTGCTCTACCGCTGGCTCCACGGGGTTATCGGCTTGTTCCGGATCGTCATCGTCGTTAGTGACAGTGTTACTTTCTTTCCATTTACGAGGTCGAGATCGATGCTTCTAACGCCGGCGTTTGGGAGGTTCATCGACAGGCTTGTCCTGTTCTGGACTGGTATCGCCTTCGCCCTCCTTATCGTTGGGTGTGTCCACCATGTATATATCGTATGTAGAAGAAGCCATCCATCGCTCGGTTGCGGACGAGTTTGTAGTTAATCGGCTTCGGCATCATGGTCCATCCCGTCGATGTCTTCGGAAGCGTAATCTAATAGATCGGTTAAGTCCTCGACCGTGGCTACCAAGTGGGTGGTGGGTGGGAAGCAAAATTCCCTGTCCTCAGCCCCCAGTTCGAACTAGGCATAATTCGACTGGGAATTCTCTGCTAGGGAGAGAGATTTTTGTAAGTCCAGTGCTTCATCTAAGGGTGAGTGCCATACTTGTGTTCGGATATCAAGCCCAAAGGATGCATATCCTGAAGGTTTGAAACTTGTAGTCGGAGACGAGTCCAGAGTTCCGATGGAGGGAATCCCGCTCAAGGCTGGGTCTGTGTGCGGCTCAAGCGCTACTAAGTCTGCGGTCTCCGTGGCGGGGTTGATCTTCCCGTCCTCGGATGAGGCGATCTGCTCTGGATCTAAGGCCAGAGCTGCTGGAAGTGTTGTCCCCTGGACGGGGCCCGATGACAGATCTAGTTCACGTTCATCGTGGTGGGAGGGAGCCGCTGCCATGGGTGCGAATCCGTCGAAGTTCAAATCTCCGCGGACATCAGCAACGTAGTTTAGGCTTCCAAACCTGATCTGATGGCCAGGGGCATAGCTGTCAACCTGATCGAGGTGGCCTTCAGTGTTGGGACGTAGCATGAAGCCACCGAACACAAAAATCTGGCTGATATGTCTCCAACGTATCTATAATTTTTGATTGTTCCATGCTATTATTTATGAAGTCTTGGATGTTTAATGGGCTTTATCATTCACTTTTATATCATTTTTGGGACTAACCTACTAACCCAAGGGCCCCGTCCAGATTGATGTTTTTTTTGCCTATTTCAGGGTTTTACAGAAAAGGAATATCAAACGGAGTCCAAACGAAATGAAACCTTCGCGAGAGATATTTTTGGAGGAAATCACGCACGAAAGACTTCAGGACCAAGCCAGGGGACAGAGGGGCCGCCCTCGAGGGTGGGGGCGCGCCCCCCTTCCCAGGGCGCGCCCCCCTGCCTCAAGGGTAGCCCGTGTGGCTCCCGGTGCCCCCCTTCTTCCTATATATACCTACGTACCCCAGAAACTCCATACGCAGAGAGAAAACCCTAATTCCACCGCCGTAGCTGCTGTTCCCGTGGAGATCCCGTCTTGGAGCCTGTTCTAGGAGGGGGATCCATCACGGAGGCCTTCATCATCATCATCATCGCCCTCACCATGAGTTGTGAGTAGTTTACCACAGACCTTCGGGTCCATAGCTAGTATCTAGATGGCTTCTTCTCTCTCTGGATCTCAATACAAAGTTCTCCTCGGTCTTCGTGGAGATCTATTCGATGTAATCTCTTCTTGCGGTGTGTTTGTCGAGATCCGATGAATTGTGAGTTTATGATCAAGGTTATCTATGAAAGATATTTGGTTCTTCTCTGAACTTATTATGTGTGCTCATAATATCCTTGCAAGTCTCTTCGAATTATGGTTTGGCCTACTAGATCTATAGTTCTTGCAATGGGAGAATTGCTTGGCTTTGGATTCAATCTTGCGATGTCCTTTCCCAGTGACAGTAGGGGCGGCAAGGCACGTATTGTATTTTTGCCATCGAGGATAAAAAGATGTGGTTTTCATCATATTGGTTGAGTTTATCCCTCTACATAATGTCATCTTTCTTAAGGCGTTACTTTGTTCGTATGAACTCAATACACTAGATGCATGCTGGATAGCGGTCGATATGTGGAGTAATAGTAGTAGATGCAGGCAGGGGCCGGTCTACTTGTCTCAGACGTGATGCCTATATACAATGATCATGCCGAGATAGTCTCATAATTATTTGCTTTTCTATCAATTGCTCGATAGTTATTTGTTTACCCGCCGTAGAATACCACTATCATGAGAGAAGCCACTAGATAAAACTATGGCCCTCGGCTCTATCTCTATCATATTACTTTCGCGTCAATTTTTGTCGCCGTTGTTTAATTTCTTTCTTTACTTTTTGTTTCTATATCAAAAATACCAAAAATATTATCTCTATCAGATCTGACTCTCGTAAGTAACCGTAAAGGGATTGAGAACCCCTTATCGCGTTGGCTGCGAAGTTCTTATTTGTTTGTGCAGGTGCGAGGGACTGGTGCGTGGTCTCTTACTGGATTGATACCTTGGTTCTCAAAAACTGAGGGAAATACTTACGCTACTGTGCTGCATCTCCCTTTCCTCTTCGAGGGGATACAACGTAAGCTCAAGAGGTAGCAAGAAGAATTTCTGGCACCGTTGCTGGGGAGGCTTATGCAAAAGTCATATACCAAGAACCTATCACAAACCCTTATCCTTTGCATAACATTTATTTGCCTCTCGTTTTCCTCTCCCCCACTTCACCTTTGCCGTTTTATTCGCCCTTCTTCCGCCGTGTGTTTTTTGTTCGCTTGCTTCTTGTTTGCTTGTGTGTGTTGGATTGCTTCCTTGTTTGCCCCCATGTCTGAGATGGGGGACGATTTTATCGAGAAGGGTAGCAATACCGAGGGCAACGCTCATGTTGACCCCCCGAATGAAGCTACCACTTTACATGTCAAGAAGTTCCCGGTTGGTAGTGGCAATATTATTGGAAAAGGGGTTCTTCAAGACTTCTTTACTTCTGTCGGTGCTTTGCCCACTATGGGTGGCTCTATTCTTCACAGAACTAGTAGCCTTGCGGATGTTGTATCTATGCTCATAGTAGAAATTTAAAGGCAATTTATCCATATGCATCCCTGTATTCAGAGAGTATTTTTGGAGTTCTCCAATATTAAGCATCCTTCCATTAAGCGTGTAGCTACTATCTTTTTGGCTCATGAATTTAGATATATCATGAAAGAGGCCAGAGAAATCTTTGCTCATTATGGAGTAGATGCCGGTCGACCTCCTATAGAGGCTATCTTGTTCAATCAAGAAGACCTTATGCGTTTGCGATCTCCTGATCATGTTGCTTTTAATGAAAACCTTAAAAAAAGGTTCCTATTGAGATCTTGATTGATAGAATTTCTGAGATAAATGATGACCTTGCTGTTCAAAATAATGGGTTAGGCTTCTTCCTTGAACGAAGGCTTATGGCCTTCTGCTAAAAGAATGCCTATAATGATGAATTGGTCATCCACTACAAAGGGCCAAAGGAGGAACCTGTTCCTCCCGAGATTGATGTAGGGGACTTTTGTCCCATTAAATTTAGCCCTTTTGATTACTTTTGTTTGCCACAAAGGAAGCTTGCTGCTGAACGTAGGGAATACGAGATGAGCTTTCGCAAAGGCCCAAGCTTGGGGATGCCCATGGCACCCCAAGTAAATTCAAGATAATCAAAATCCTAAGCTTGGGGATGCCCCGGGAAGGCATCCCCTCTTTCGTCTTCATCCATCGGTAACTATACTTGGATCTATATTTTTATTCGCAACATGCTATGTGTTTTGCTTGGAGCATCTTGTATAATTTGAGTCTTTGCTTGTTAGTTTGCCACAATCATCCTTGCTGGACACACCTATTTGAGAGAGTTAAATATGGCCTAGAAATTATTAGAACACTCTATGTGCTTCACTTATATCTTTTGAGTTGAATAGTTTTTGCTCTAGTGCTTCACTTATATCTTTTAGAGCATGGTGGTGGTAATATTTTGTAGAAATTGTTGAACTCTCATGCTTCACTTAGATCTATTTGAGATTCTATTAAAATAGCATGGTAAAGTGTTTAGGCTAAAGAAACTAGTCTTCACATGATAAACATCCAATGTCAATGTAATAAAATAATTCACATCAAGTGCATTGAATAGAAAGAGATGTTGGATGCTTGATAATTGTTTTGAGACATGAGGATAGTGATATTAAAGTCAAGCTAGTGGAGTGATTATGAAATTGAGAAATATTTGTGTTAAGGTTACTGATTCCCGTAGCAGGCACGTATGGTGAACCGTTGTGTGACTAAGTTAAAGCATGAGGTATTTGTATAGTGTCAACCTTTGTGTGGAGGTCGGGGGCGCGCGATGGTTAACTCCTACCAATCTCCCCCCTAGGGGCATGCGTTGATTGCTTTGTTTTGATGACTCGTAAATTTTTGCAATAAGTATATGAGTTCTTATGACTAATGTTGAGTCCATGGATTATGCGCACTCTCACCCTTCCACCATTGCTAGCCTCTCTTGTACCGCGCAACTTTCGCTGGTGCCATAAACCCACTATATTTCCTTCCACAAAACAGCCACCATATTGTTCCTGAAAACAGCCACCATACCTACCTATCATGGCATTTCCATAGCCATTCCGAGATATATTGTCATGCAACTTTCCGTCGTTCCGTTTATATGACACGCATCATATTGTCATATTGCCATGCATGATCATGTAGTTGACATCGTATTTGTGGCAAGGCCACCATGCATAATCTTTTCATACATGTCACTCTTGTTTCATTGCACATACCGGTACACCACCGAAGGAATTCACATAGAGTCATACTTTGTTGTTGTAGTATCGAGTTGTAATATCGAGTTGTAATGGAAGTGTGATGATCATCATTATTAGAGCATTGTCCCATGGGAGGAAAGGCTGAATCTATAAAGCCCCTCCGCAAAAAATGAAAAAAAGGCCAAAGAAAAAAAGGCCCAAAAAAAGAGAAAAAAGCAAAAAAAAAACGGGACAATTGCTACTATCTTTTTCCACACTTGTGCCTCAAAGTAGCACCATGTTCTTCATTGTAGAGAGTCTCATGCTTAGTCACTTTCATATACTAGTGGGAATTTTCGTTATAGAACTTGGCTTGTATATTCCAACGATGGGCTTCCTCAAGTGCCCTAGGTCTTTGTGAGCAAGCAACTTGGATGCACACCGACTAGTTTTGTTTTTTGAGCTTTCATTCATATTTAGCTCTAGTGCATCCGTTGCATGGCAATCCCTACTCACTCACATTGATATCTATTGATGGGCATCTCCATAGCCCAATGATACGCCTAGTCGATGTGAGACTATCTCCCTCTTTTTGTCTTCTCCACAGCCACCTCTATTCCACCCATAGTGCTATATCCATGGCTCACGCTCATGTATTGCGTGAAAGTTGAAAGGTTTGAAAAGATAGAGTATGAAAACAAATGCTTGGCTGAAATCGGCGTTGTGCATGATATAAATATTTTGTGTGATAACAAGGGAGCATAGCCAACACTATATGATTTTGTAGGGATAATTTTCTTTAGCCATAGTATTTTGAGAAGACATGATTGCTTTGTTAGTATTGCTTGAAGTATTGTTATTTCTTATGTCAATATAGACTTTTATCTTGAATCCTTCAGATTTGACCATTCATGCCACCCTTCTTCCTATATATACCTACGTACCCCAGAAACTCCATACGCAGAGAGAAAACCCTAATTCTACTGCCGTAGCTGCTGTTCCTGTGGAGATCCCATCTTGGAGCCTGTTCCGGGAGGGGGATCCATCACGGAGGCCTTCATCATCATCATCATCGCCCTCACCATGAGTTGTGAGTAGTTTACCACAGACCTTCGGGTCCATAGCTAGTATCTAGATGGCTTCTTCTCTCTCTCTGGATCTCAATACAAAGTTCTCCTCGGTCTTCGAGGAGATCTATTCGATGTAATCTCTTTTTGTGGTGTGTTTGTCGAGATCCGATGAATTGTGAGTTTATGATCAAGGTTATCTATGAAAGATATTCGGTTCTTCTCTGAACTTTTTATGTGTGCTCATAATATCCTTGCAAGTCTCTTCGAATTATTGGTTTGGTTTGGCCTACTAGATCTATAGTTCTTGCAATGGGAGAAGTGCTTGGCTTTTTGTTCAATCTTGCGGTGTCCTTTCCCAGTGACAGTAGGGGAAGCAAGGCACGTATTGTATTGTTGTCATCGAGGATAAAAAGATGGAGTTTTCTTCATATTGATTGAGTTTATCCCTCTACATCATGTCATCTTTCTTAAGGCGTTACTCTGTTCGTATGAACTCAATACACTAGATGCATGCTGGATAGCGGTCGATGTGTGGAGTAATAGTAGTAGTAGATGCAGGCAGGAGTTGGTCTACTTGTCTCGGATGTGATGCCTATATACAATGATCCTGCCTAGATAGTCCCATAATTATTTGCTTTTCTATCAATTGCTCGACAGTAATTTGTTTACCCGCCGTAGAATACCGCTATCATGAGAGAAGCCACTAGAGAGAAATATGGCCCCCGGGTCTATCTCTATCATATTACTTTCGCGTCAATTTCTGTCGCCGTTGTTTAATTTCTTTCATTACTTTTTGTTTCTATATCAAAAATACCAGAAATATTATCTCTATCAGATCTCACTCTCGTAAGTGACCGTAAAGGGATTGACAACCCCTTATCGCGTTGGCTGCGAAGTTCTTATTTGTTTGTGTAGGTGCGAGGGACTGGCGCGTGGTCTCCTACTGGATTGATACCTTGGTTCTCAAAAACTGAGGGAAATACTTACGCTACTGTGCTGGATCTCCCTTTCCTCTTCGAGGGGATACAACGCAAGCTCAAGAGGTAGCACTGGCCGGGGAGAAAAATACCCTCGGCGCTGGCATCGTCATTGATGATGAAGCGTGCCATTAATCCTTCCGTTGATGACATAGTGGAACTCTCAATGAAAGCACCAGTGTCAGTGTCAAAACCAGCAGATCTCGGGTAGGGTGTCCCGAACTATGCGTTTGAGGATCGATGGTAACAGGAGGCTGGGGACGCGATGTTTACCCAGGTTCGGGCCCTCTCGATTGAGGTAATACCGTACTTGCTACTTTATTGATCTTGATGAATATGGGTTACAAGAGATGATCTACCTCGACATCGTTATGTCTAAACCCTAAAAGTCATGCCTCTGTGATTGCTATGATTCTGTTGTCTCTACAGACTAAACC
Source organism: Secale cereale (assembly GCA_902687465.1). NCBI lineage: Eukaryota > Viridiplantae > Streptophyta > Magnoliopsida > Poales > Poaceae > Secale > Secale cereale. The sequence goes on from LR738712.1 coordinate 391,870,245, forward strand.
CTCCGGTTTATATATGCACCGGAGGGACCTAGGTTTGTACATGATCACCTTGGAGAGGAAGAAAGTATTACACCCGGACTCTAAACTTGCTATTTTACACATATGGGAGTCCCATCCGGATACAGGAGATAGTCTTCATCGATAATCTTCACGGCTCACCAGTCCGGCCCACGATGAATGATCCGGCCACCTGAGGACCCCTTAATCCAGGACTCCCTCAGCCATTTCCAGCCCGTCCTATATTCTGGCCCATTAACGACTCGTTATGCCTATGACGACCTGTTAACAGCCCGTTACGGTGCTGGCCCGATTCCAGTTACGCCCGTTTACGCCCCATGTGGACCCATTATGGCCCGAGGCCCATCGATTCTACGACCTGTTGGAGGCCCATTTATCCAATGGCCCGTAGGAGGCCCATGGATCCTAGGTCCTGTAGTAGGCTCAAGGTTACCACGGTCCATATATGGCCCATGGTTGTTGTGGCCATTAGCAGACTAGGGAAAAAGAAGACTAGGAAATAAATAAGACCGAAACTAATGCTAGGCTATTAAGGCGATTTTACAAATTACATCCACTGGGCATCAAAATTCGCCACTAGTGCAAATATAGGGAACATCCTACACTATACCAAACTGGCTTGCTATTTTCTTTAGTCAGTGGCTCCACATTAAGAACAAAGTTTGTATCACAACAAAAAAATTACAACCATAAAACAAAAGGAAGGTTGGCATAAAAGTTAACAGTCTGGCAGACAAATGCGCCACCAGAAGTTCAGAAGCTCAGTTCATTTGAGCCGACTATTACGTTTTCATGTTGTACTGTCCGATGGAGCACCATAATCTTCTCCTTCATTTCTCCTAGGCTCTTGAAAAACATAGAAAATGTATGATAGTCTGGTTTCAAAACAATGCATATCCCGACGACATCCGAGAATGGCTCTCGTTGTTTCACAAAGCCTCTCTGTTGGGGAATGGGCTTGTGTTTGGAGCGCAGATATAACATTGTTTTGAGCTTGCATATGTTGATCATGAGACAGTTCGGACGAGATTGCCTTAACAACCAACCAAGTATTATGCAGGAATATGCTTTTGGCACTATTAGTGGACAGGTACTGACCCACTGCAGCAAGAGGTGGCATTCCGGTTGTAGTTGCCTCGTCACCTTCAAAAGGTGGCGGTTCCACCATTTTTCCCATAGCTTGCTGAAAAGTTCAGTTTTTTCATTAGTAGTTGTCGGCGTCCTGGAACCAGGGTACCTAGACTTGCCTGTCTACGGGCCGCGACGCGCTCCTACTATGGCTTGGTACGGCCCAGCTGATCGGCCAGCTGTCCAAGACCCTCGCGAGGGGGGCTAAGCCTTGCGAGGAGAACAACGTCGAGACTCCCTCGGGAGCGGCCTCGGCGAGGTGCTCCGGAGGGGCAGAGAATCCAAGGCCAAGTCTGCCTCAGGAGGAGGCAAAGACGTCAGCAGTGATGCACCGCGCTAGTGGGTGCCAGTGCCCGCCAGCGGCGCAGTTGCCGTTTCGGTGCAAGGGGGACAGCGCAGCCGCAGGTTCCCGAGGAGCGGGACAAAGGTTTCCCCTTTGGTGCAACAAGACTGAAGACCGCAAGGATGACAAGGGGGATGTCACCGTCGAGCCCACCACCGCGTCACTGCCTGATCCTTTTGGAGGCGAAGACCGCTTTTGTCAGGATAGGAACGTCCTTGTGTTCCCGCTCAAAAATGGCCGTTGTGGGATCCCTTCCCGCGTAAACAGTTCAGGGGAAGAGGACCCTAGCCGCCTATATAAGTAGATAGGACCCCCACTATGGAGGGACAAGTCGAACCAAGCCCAGCCAAGTAGAGCAGACCCATAAACTCTGCCACCACGCAAGGAGCAAGAACAATTGCCTCCTGGCCCTCCTGAGCTCAGGAACCACTGTACTAGTTCGTATTCCAGCCCTCCCGAGGCCAATCCACCAAAGCAGGAAGTAGGGTTTTACACCACTCGGTGGCCCGAACCTCGGTAAACTCTTGCGTGCTTCATCTGTTGTTTGCTTGAATCTTTTCACCAAGACGAGAGGGAGACGCTAGGCAGGCGCGAGTGGGAGAGATCTTCGTTCACTCCCCTGTGTTCGAACTTCTTGGGTTTTGTGGTGCCCTAAATCCGACATTTGGTGCGCCAGGTAGGGGTCGTGTCAAAATCTCGCCTCTCCGACGACCTCGCCTCCCCTCTCCTGTTCAGCGCCGCTACGATGACTGCGGCCTGCTACATCCGCGTGGGGGCTGACGCCCTCCCCGTCGATCGAGCTGGAGAAGCACTTGCACCAACATTTGGTGCGCCAGGTAGGGGTCGTGTCAAGATCCCGCTTCTCCGGCGACCTCGTCTCGCTCTCGTCGTCGACTTCGCTCCACAGCCATGGCGGACACACGCCGAACTCGCGCCGCCCGCCGCGCTGCGAACGTCGCTCAGCGGCGCCCGCGGGCAACAGTGCACCACTCTGCCCGAACTCGCCGGTCGCCAACACCGCCACCGACCCGGTTGTCCATGAGCAGTAGGACTCATCGCTGCCACCGTCCGTGCGGCGCAATTGCCGCACGGAGATGCCGTCACCCTCACCGGCCGCGGCGTCGTCCTCGCTGGTCCATCACGGGCTAGTCTACCAGCAGCCTGCAGTGCTGATGGCGCGGGAGCTCTTGCGCTACCGCCCTGCAGATGACCTCTATGACGAGTGGCTCCACCGCATCACCGAGCTCGTCAATGCCACTGGAGAAGCACTTGCACCAACGCACTCCTCCCGTCCCCTATCGCCCACGGCGGGGAACGAAGGCCGCGGAGTTCTGGCTCCGCCTCCACTCTACGGTGTCAGCCAGGAGGTCCGGCGCGAGGCTCCGCGGCGTGAGCCGCCCCACAGAGCCCATGCGCGTGACGAGGAGATCTACCAGGTGATTCCGCATCCCCAGGCGAGGGCTCGTGGCCCCCTGGCCCGCAGCACCAAGACTGCGCGGCACAGGAGGTGGTGGCACCAGCACCCCAAGAACCAGCACCGCAGGCACAGGGGGCGCATGCAATCTTGAGCGTGGCTGGATGTCGCGCCCTAGCTCCTGAGCTACGGCGCCTTGTCTGGCCCGGCAAGTTCAAGCCGAACCTGCCTCCACGCTATGATGGCACCATCAACCCCAAGGAGTTCCTCCAACTCTACGAGCTGAACATCGAGGCGTCCAACGGCACCGAGCAGGTCATGGCGAACTGGTTCCCAATGGCTCTCAAAGATGGCGCACGCTCCTGTCTCTTGACCCTCCCCATGGGATCCATCTCCTCCTAGGAAGAGCTTCATGAGCGTTTCGTCGCCAACTTCCAATGCACCCACGACCGAGCCCCGTCAGTTACTTATCTGCGCCGCGTGAGGCAGCAGCCGGGAGAGACCCTGCAAAAGTACATCCAACGCTTCAACACCATGCGCCTCCAGATCCCTAGGGTCTCGAACGAGGCCATCATCTCGGCGTTCTCTGACGGCGTCTGTGACATCAGGATGAGGGAGGAGCTCGCCATCCACGAGGACCTGTGCACAGCCCTCGAGATGTTCAAGCTCGCGGCAAAGTGCGCCAGGGCAGGGGAAGGACGTCTCTCCCTCCAGGAGCTACCTGAGGCGGAGGCGGACGACAAGAAGGCCAAGTCCAAAGAAGCAAAGCGCAAGGGACCCGCCGTGCTGGCTGCGGAGCCAGAAGGGAATCATGGCTGCGGCTATGATGACCTCCCCAGAGACAACCGACCGTACTGCGTCTTCCACAACGTCCACAGCCACAACACTAACGACTGCCAGGAGCTTAGGGCGATGAGTGGCGGGCGCGTCGGGCAGCGCCCTGAGCGCGACAACCGCGGCTACGACCGTGGAGGAGGCTGAGGTGGAGGACGTTGGGACGGCAGGAACTCGCGCCAAGGGTGGCGCGAACAGCCTCGTGAAGACCACTGGCAGGAGCAGCCTCGTGATGCCTCCTAGCGCGACCACCCTCGTGAGGGTCGCCCTCAGGGCATTGGAGGCCTACCTCCATTGCCGCCACCACCAAGAAGGAATGACGACGACCGCCAGGGAGACAGAGCAGGAGGCTTCTAGGAGCCGCGTGCTATTGCATGCATCTTGGGAGGAGCCCATGCTCCGACTTCCCATCGCATCTTCAAGCAGTTCGCTAGTGAGGTGAACGCGGTGCTTCCCAGGCCTGACGCCGCGCGCAATCTCAAGTGTACCAAGCAAGTCTTCACCTTCGACCGCAAGGACCAGCTCAAGTGCACCGCAGCCCCAGGTGCTCACCCGATGCTCTGCACCCCGACCATCAGCAACGTTCTCGTGACCAAGACCCTCATCGATGGTGGAGTAGGACTCAACTTCCTCTCCTTACAGACCATCGAGACGCTCCAGGTTCCCTATGATCAGCTCCACCCGACCAAGCCATTATACGGAGTCACAGATGGCTCCACACTCCCAAAGGGGCAGGTTCGCCTTCCTGTCACCTTTGGTGACCGCAACAATTACCAGACCGAGCTCATCGACTTCGATGTCCCCAACATACACCTCCCGTACAACGCCATCCTTGGGTATCCCGCCCTTGCCAAGTTCATGGTTGCGACCCATCACGGCTACAACGTCCTCAAGATGCCTGGGAGCGGTGGAGTCATTACCATCGCCTCCAATGAGAAGGAAGCGGTGCGTTCCCTGGAGCGTGCCTACCAGACTGTGGCCGTCGAATGCTCCGATGAGGATGGAGCCGTCCTCGCCCTGTAGACCGCCCCCAAGAAGAAGAAGAACCTGCCTGTCAACGGACCTCAGGATGCAAGGGCTCCTGACGGCCCGGCCTCTGGACTCGCGCCTGCCGACGAGGCGCCCTCCACCCTCACATAGGGAGGCGTGCCCGACGCCCCTCTCGTGACGGGCTCGGCGGCTCTCCTCTGGAGTGTCTCCGGACTCACTAGCATCTCAAGGGAGGTGTTTGTGCACCACCTACAAGCGTGTCTTGAGGCGCGTTTTTGTGAGCCCAACATGAACCGCTCAGCGCTGGGGGCTCCGGACTTCATCAACCAAGTTACCGAGGAACTTCAGTAAGCAAGACCCATCCGCGGTGGGCGTAACCGCACAACCCCAAGCTCATCTGCTCACAGCCCGAGTGACCGTTTCCGCGTCTGCGTTGACATCGCGGGTCTCAACCGAACCGCATCTCAGGAGCCCTTCTGGCCGACTGCGGTTGGCCGGAGGAGGGCCCTCCCCTGCAGCTACATTCGCACACTCTTCGGCTTCCGCAACGCAGCTGCCACATTCCAGCATCTCGCGCAGCAGGGCTTGGGGGCTCAGGAAACTCAGTGGCAGGCGGTCCGGACGGAGCAAGAACCAGACCCGCGCGACCACTGAGAGCCTTCGGAGCCCCTAGGCCTCAGGAGCCCGACGATCCTCAGGAGCAACACACATGGCTCGCGTCTTCAGCTACCCCAACTTCTTCGACAAGTATCAGGTGATGTTTCAGGTATCCTATCGAGGGCGCCCCCCGGGCTGCATCATCCTCGGACTGCTGGGGGTTGTTCCCCCGCAGTTGTCTCCCCCTTTTGCATGATCAAGTTAAGTTGTTTCTTTCCATTCGCACTATCTGCATGCTTGGCGTCCTCACCGCCACTAAGGTCATGAGCCCTTGTGTGCCTACTCGCAACCGCCCCATGATTAAGGACTGGCATGGCGTCTGTGCTTGGGTCCGTCCCTGCAGCGTCGCTAAACACAAGGGCTGAGCTCTGTCTCGCGAGCCATTCCCGTGACGTCACCTCCCGTGGTCCTTGCTGCCTTGTTCTCGCATGGGCTAATCATGGATGGGTAAGTAGGGGCCCATGGCAGGTGCGTCGCTCACGTGGGAACCGTGCGTCGGTTGTTTTTCTTTTGGATTGTTGCATGAGGAGACTCGGCACGACGTCTGTGCTCGGGTCCGGCCCTGCAGCGTCGACAAATCCAGCAGATGAGCTCTGTCTCGCGAGCCTTCTCATGCGATACCCTCTAGAGATGAACTCGGTGCAGGTCGATACAACACCCCTCTTTTCACATTTTGCAGAAGAAGACTCAGGCGCAACCCGCCTCAGGATAGTGTCTCGTGAGTGATGCGTAAGCTCACGAGAACTTCCTCAGAGTCGTTCAGCTCGTCCTGAGGAGGGCCCATATACACCTTGGCTGTCCTACCGTGCAAGACACGTGTCAGGACGTGGTTGTACACGCCCCGGAGTCTCTCCCGGTGGGAGGCTCCCTCCCATGGTCCAGTGGAAGTACCATGCTCTGCGCTGGCAGATCCAACCGAGGAGCGTTTATGCCCACGAACTAGTGGAAGCACCAAGCTCCGCGCTGGCTGCTACGACCGAGGCGCGGTTATACCCACACTCCGCGCAAGTGTGGTAGCTCTATGCTCTGCGCTAGTTATAAACAACTAAGGACGGCCCTCAGTGGTCGCACCAACCTCAGAGAGCTTTTCAGCTCACGACGCTCACAGCTTCTCCTTGGATGGGTGTCGCGAGGGGGGCTAGGCACGGGGGCTATGCTCAGGTCACGCCTGGCAGACGCCACCCTACTAGGTGCCCAGACACCTGGTTGAGTCTAGTTATGACGATAACCCCGGTCACCCGGAGGGCTCAATTATAATGCCCAGGATGGGACTATACCTCCTACGTGTCGAGGCACGACTTAAAGGTATAATCCCATCCTATAATTATAAGTTGGTATCAGAGCATCCAGTTGCTATTCTCGAAGAAACCGAACGCAAGACCCGCAACAACTCCATCAAATTCTTGAAAGTCAAGTGGTCACATCACACCGACCGAGAGGCTACGTGGGAACGAGAAGATCATCTTCGTTCCGAGTACCCTTCCTTTTTCCAGTCCTAGATCTCGGGACGAGATCTTTTTGTAGTGGAGGAGAGTTTGTAATGCCCCGGATGTAATACTTTCCCTTTTGGGTATATAATATATCTCCGGCTTCATCTATTTCCATTCCGGGTTCTTTGTCTTTCGGGTTTTCGTCATTTTGCTGTGTGCGTGCGTGGCTTTCATTCATAGCATGTAGACATGTGCATCGCATTGCATTTGTGTTGTCGGTTGCAACCGGTTCCACGCGTTCCTTCCCGTTTTCCGTTTCGCGTTCCGGAGCTCCCTCACGTGTCCGTAACGTCCCGTAGGCCTACTTTGTTGTTTGGCCGTGTAACGTTACCGGTGTGCCGCGAGGTTGTTGTGTGTGTTGTTGTTTGTTGTGTGCAACCCGCCTCTCAAATCTCGTCGCGTTTGGACTCCGTTTGCTATCCCTTCAGTTATTCGTGTGGGTCCAAAGTGCCTTCACTTTGTGTCCCAGAAACACCCCTACTGCAGTCCACTACCCTCTCCTAGGCCCATCTAAACTACCCCCGCGATCGGATCCGTCGGATCGCGATCGGAGGGCTCCTAACACCCCCAAATCTCCCCTAACCCTAAACTCTGCTATATAATAGACCCTAGGTCTATTTTTGGGCATTCCCTAGCTTCTTCTCCACTTCTTCCCTAAACTTCAGATCCACCAGCCCCCTCACTCCACTTGGAATCTCACCTCGAGCTTCCCTCGAACCAGCCGACCGCCACCGCGTTTTTCGTTGGATCGGGAAGTCCCTCGATCGGGGGATCAGATCCCGATCGAACCCTTGCTGGGTCAACGCCCGCGCCAGGACCACTTCGACGCCGTCTCCCGCTCGACGCCAGGGCCCGAAGGCCCACACCACCCCGCACCAGCCGCCAGCTCGACCTCCCTCTCCAGCCTTCGCCAGGCCTCGAGGACCACTTCGCCGCGCCGGAGCGTGGGCCTCCCTCCTCCCGCAGCGGCCCACCGCGCCAAGTCGCCTCCCTCTGGGCCGACGACTCCGGGCCACGCCCCTCGCGCCCCTCCGGGCCACCGCTGGGCCTCGCCATCGCCTCCGCAGGCTCTTCGCCAGCGATCGCGTCGCCACTCCGCTCGCCTCACCGCAGCGGGCCGCCGCCTCCTGCGCCGCCCCGGCCCATCCGGCCGCCTCCACTCAGGGCCGAGGCCCAGATCCCGCCTCCGGATCGGGCCGTAGCAGCCGCCGGGCCAGATCCACCATCACCCCCGGGCCGGTTGTTTTTTTCCACAGATCCTGAGGTTGTTTCCCCCCCCCCTCTTTTTCCTCTAAGTACCAGTAATTTCTAATTGTCTGATGCAATCTTTTAACTGCTCTAACTTTTTGTGTGGATGTCCGTTTCGCGCAAATAGCATGTCCAGACGTTCGTGGTGAATAGCACTACGATTTATCTTCTTGTGTCATGCATGATAGAAGTCATATAGGTGCTTGTTTTTCTGTTGCAATAGTGCATCGTGATAAAAACTGCTGCTATGTGATGTTTTTATGCCATCTTTGCCATGTGATATCTTTTAGTTCGTTTGTTCGAATGATGCAAATGACATGTCCACGTGTTCGTCTTGCCATGCTCTACATGTTGCTTGTGATAGGTTGCATGATAGATTTATTCTTGCCATGTTTATCATCGTTGCAAAGTGCCATGTGGCTGTGATGTTGTTTCACTTGTTTTGAAATGCCATCTTGTTGAGCTCGTTGCAATCGTCGTGTTTAACTCCATGATGCATGCTTGTGTGTTTCGGGATCATCATCATGTGTACTTTGATGAGGTGCTTACCACTTGCCATGTTTAGTTTCGAGGTGACTTAAACTTGCTCTTTTAGATGCCATGATGATATTGCTGTTTTAGGACTTAGTGGTTTTTCACTAAGTCTGAAATCTGTAATGTTCCGATGCCATGTTCGTGTGATGTTCTAGGACAAACCATGTTAGTTTTGGAGTGGATCTTGATTGTTCCTTGTAGTATATATTGTTGGCTTTCCACTCATGTTCTCACATGCCTATTTAAGTGGCTGTAGCATGTTTATCTTTTGCTCCAAAGTTTCAATAAAATTCTGCTGCTAGAATTTTATTGTCAAGTTCAATATGTCCAAGCTCATTGCTATTGATCCGTGACTCCTTTGGGGGTGCACCTTTGGACTTAATTGCTTTAGGATATGTCTAGTTTTTGTTCTAGGTCTTTGCCATGATGTTTGAGTGCTGTAGCTTAATTATTTTGTGCTCCGAAGTTGCTATGTTGCTGTAATTTTCAGCTTTCGCTCATTTCTTGTTTCGGGCATAACTTCTAGCCCATAGCTCCGATTTCAGCGAGTCTTATATGAAACTTGATGGATTTTCTGTGTAGATTCATAATATCATATTGTTATCATGTTTTGAGGTGTTTTGCTTGAGTGCTATTTTCCGTGCTCCGTGTGCATCCTTAGTGCATCCATCATGCATCCATCATTTTCGAGTGCGCATTGCATCTTGTTCATTTGTGCTTGGTGTGATTGTTTTTGTCACATCCCTAGCTAGCACTTGCATTAGGACCTAACTAGAGTGTGCATCATGTTTACTTTCAAAGAAACTTGAAATGGGATTAACAGAAACCCAAGCACCCCTCCCCTAACAACTAGGGTTTGTTAAAATATTTTCCAATGTACCCAAAATGCCCTTCAAAAATGTTCATCATTTCTGCCTTGGTCTTAAACCTCTGCCAAAAATGGTGCACAATTTTCTAGGACACTCAAGGGCTTTGGATTAAATCATATGGTATTTGAATTTGGGCATTTAAATACTTAAAAATATTTTTAAATGTTCAAATAATCATGAACTATAATGTTTCCTACTGTTCATATTATATACAGTAGGTATGACAAGTGTCATGAGTTATAAAAATGTTTAGGCATTTTTATTAATTGAACAAAGCTGCAAAAGAAATAAAACAGAAAGAAAATGGGAAAAGAAAAATAGGAAGAACACTTACCTGAGCCCACTTACCTTGTGGCCTAGCCGGCCCGGCCCACCAGGGGCATCCCCGTCTTCTTCGCTGCGCCAGCGCATGAAGCAGCTCGGTGGCGAGCGCCGCCGATGCGCCGGCCACCTCCTGCCTGTCTGGCTGGCCCCCCGGCCCTCTTAACGGACTAGAACGACGCCACGAAGCCCCCTCGACCGTTTCCCCTCTCCCCCGTGTCTCTCCCCCTCTTGTCTCCCCTTCGCCGAGCTCCCCCGAGTGAGCTCGTCGCCGACGACCGCTGACACCGCGCTCTACGCCACTTCCTCGCCTCCCCGAAGCACCACTAGCTCCGCCGCATCGCCCCGAAGCTTCCCACCGACGCACACGACGCCAGGAGCCCCGCAACGTCCTCCTCGCCGTCGTCTTCAACCTCCGGCACCGGAGATCGCCGCCGCCCGTACGCCGTCGTCCGACCGTCCCCGAGCTCACTTCGACGCCCTCTGCGACCGCTGTGAGCTCACGCTTCGAACCCCCTCTCCATGGGCTCGTTTATGCCTTGTAGCCGCCGCCCCCTTTGCTGACCGACGATCACCGCCGCCGGCCAACTCACCGCCGCGACCATAGGCACCGTACTTCATGGCTAAGCACGCCATTAGCTTCAGTAGGTCACCAGCAAGCCAAAGCGAGCTTTAGCTCCTCCTACCGTGCACTACAACTCCATCCCGACCAACTCCGTGCGAGCACCGCCGCGGACGAGCTCGTCGCCGTCGACTCCGGCGACCTCTCGTCCAACCAGTGGCACCGTTGGATGCGGTGCATCACCACGAGCACACCGAGCCCATCCGCGCGGCAAATGGCTGCCGGAATAAGGATTCCGACGAGTCACCGCCGTGCGAAATGGTCGCCGCCGGCCAAACTCCAGCGGGCTGACGTGGCCCGTTGATTAGGAGCTAACAGTAATTAGTTTAGTCACCACAGTCACTGACAGTGGGCCCCCGTTGTTAGTCAAACCCAGTCAACCCTGGTTATGACCGGAATTAGCTCCCGTGACACTGACCAGTGGGTCCCACTGGTCAGGTTTGACTTGGACTGGCCCTGTTGACTGGCTGACGTCAGCATGATGTCATGCTGACGCAGTAAAGATTTTTCTGGGATTTTTAGATTTAAAATAATTCAAGAAATTCCAGAAAATGCCCAAAACTTCTAAAAATCATATAAAATCAACCATAGCTCAGATGGAAAAGATTTATATATGAAAAATGATCAGAAAAATCCAATCTTTCCAATGGCACTGGTTTCATGCATGTTTGAACAAGTTAACTTGCTGTATACATCAAAAACATGATAATGCACTTAATTAAATAATAGTTTGAACTTTAATTTGAATCCTTGATTCAAATAGGTTCAAACCCTTCTGGTTTTCGTTGCATTAGCCAACACACATGCATCTTGCCATGTCATGAGCATGCATCATATTGTTGCATTTGTTTGTTAATGATTGTATCGTCGGTATTCTCTGTGTTAGGTCCTGCTCCCGAGGATACTGCTGCGTATCCAGTTGAAGAGCAGTACCCGACAACTACCTTGTCAGGCAAGCAATCATTGATCATTCCGATACAAACCCAATCTTCTCGCTCCTGCTCTCTTTTACTGCATTAAGGCAACAACGTGTGAACTGCTACTTGCTGCAGTAGATGAACCCTATTCCCTTGCATGACCTGTCATTGCCACAGTAAATAGTTGAAACCCACTAGCATGTGTAGGAGTTGATTGAGCCATGTGATGTGTGATCCACCATGCTATTTGTTTATGTTGCCTGCTATGCTTAGAGTTGTGTCTGGTCTGGTTCATCTGGTGATGGATCAGAGTGAAATGATCTTACCGATAAAGAGAAGGAAGTGTGGAATACGCTTGGTAAAGGTATCGATGAAAGGCCATGTAGGAGTACATGGTGGGTTGTTTCATTGGAATCGTCCATAGGACCCGAGATCTGTATGTGTGGCTCAAGTTACAGCTACTACCACACATTGGGATCCTTAATTGACCCTCTTGGCTTATTAATTACCCTTGATCTCTGTCCAGGAGTTGCAACTAGTTTCTGGTGTTTATAGCTTACTGGAGGTCGTGCACAACGCTGACCCTCGGGGTGGGTTGTGATGCGACAGGTACGTGGCACGGTGTACCGGTTGCCCGTTTGGTGACTCGGGAACCCTGTACACATCGTTTGGGGCCGTGAGCGACACCCCGGCCGGATCTCCCCACGGATGGAACCCAAATAGGCGATAAACCTGGACGAGAGACTTGAGTAGTTAGTCAGGTCGTGTGTGAAGAGGTGGACACTACTACAAGCCTCTGCAGGGTTATCAAACTATTCGAATAGTCGTTGTTCGCGGTACGAACTATTCGGCGATAAGTGGTGGAAGCGTGTGTGAAGAGGTACACCCCTGCAGGGTTATCAAACTATTCGAATAGTCGTTGTTCGCGGTACGAACTACTTGGTTGCTCTTACAGTTCATAGACAAGTTGATGGATACTACTACAAGCCTCAAGATAAGCGTGAGTGCCGTGGATGGCCCTTCCGTAGGATGATGGAAGAGGATCCTCGGTAGTATATTGATGTGGTGAGTAGTGGACTCGTGTTCGTAATAACATCTTGAAATCTGTTGAGAGTTGTAGTATAGGTTAGCCAAGGTCAAAGCTGGCATTCTGCTATGAACTCCACTACCCCCTTTGATAATGTTGCATGTATGATAAGTTCTGTGGTAAAACTTGCTGAGTACCTTTGTACTCATGTTTGCTTAATAACTGTTGCAGAGGAGAACCCTGCCCCTGTTGATGGGTTCTACATAGACGTTGACGTCGACGAGTAGCTTGACACCCAGACGGTGATCTGGAGCTTGTGAAGGGCCTTGTAGATAGTCAGGCTACACCAAGCCTGTTTTATTTTCTAAGTTGTCTGTACTCAGACATGTAGCTTCCGCTTGTGCTTGTATGACTGTATGACTTGAGTGTTGGGTCATGTGACCCCTATCTGTATGGATATGTTATTTATGGCTCTTGGAGCCTTTTTAAATAAAGTACTTTGAGTCATAGAGTTCTGTTGTGATGCAATGTTGTATTTGCACATATTGAGCATATTGCGTGTATGATTGAAATGCTTGGTATGTGTGGGATCCGACACCTAGTTGTTTTCCTTTGGTAGCCTACCTTACAGGGAAATGCCTCCTAGTGTCTCCAATGAGCCTTGGTAGCTTGCTACTGCTCGGAACACGTAGGCTGGCCGGCATGTGTCCTTCTTCGTTCCTGTGTCTGTCCCTTAGGGGAAATGTCACGCGTTGTTCCTTTAAGTCCATGTAGCTTGCTACGACTTGGGTTCATACGTTGATGACCGACACGTTCGTTGCTGGGTCATGGATGCATGTCTCTGTAATTTAGTGCCACTTTTGGTTTATAACTAGCCATGTCGGCCCGGGTTCTCTATCATATGGATGCTAGCGACACTGTCATATACGTGTGCCAAGATGCGCAAACGGTCCCGGGCCAGGTAAGGTGGCACCCGTGGGGTTACCGTGCGTGTGGCTGCAAAGTGATATGACGTGTTACAGCTAGATCGGTGTGACTTAGGATCGGGGTCCTGGCAGCGTTGGCATGAGAGCTGGACTGCCTGTAGGTTTCTCAAGCCAAACTGGTCGATGTTGAGTCTAGAAAAATTCTTAGTTATATGTAGGGGAATTGATTGTGGAAGGGAACGTAAGGCTCTTTTTACTCCTTTACCTTATGCCCTTCTGATCTGAGTCAGTCTATTCTTTCTACGGGGGAATTAGGACTAGGCCTCTCATCCTTACTAGGTTCACGTGTTTACTAATCCGTAAACTCTTAGGATTGTTGGTTTCAAGCCTCAGTTCAGTTTCTATCCTTTTAGCATGATGATTGTTGAACCGGAACCTTGATATGGAATTGTTGAGTGGCTATGCTATCATTTGTATGATGTCTCAAATCTTTGTTTGAGCATTTACAGTTGTTATGCTGCCCGATTTCTTCCAGAAACACTAATGCCTTTGCATTATTCCGTGTTTCAGATGTCTGGCCGCATCCCTCACCAAGTGGTTCGTTTGACTCGGTGCATTAATGTGCCTGGTCACACGGCCATGCTAGTCCGTGTGATGACTGAGACCGGTTATCGCTGGTATCCTGAATACACTGTGGAGGAACAGTACCGGGATTTAAATCAGAGTCAGTATTTCTGCACAGTCCGGATATACCCCTCATATCCCGGAGCTAATGATCCCATCCATTGGTCTTATGGACTCGGGATTACCATCGAGATGGCAGTGCAGGATGCCGCTTATTCGATGATGACCATTCTCCGTGCTAGGCATGCCCTGTTGCTGAACACTGAGTTCTGTTACATGCCAACCTCACTCCCTGGAGAGGAAGGCTACTACACTGGTCTGTATACTGATGCTGCTCATGAAGAGCCACTGCTTCAGACTACTATTCAGATGTTGGAGGATAGGGACCGTGAGGTCCGTGCCCTCCGAATGGAGCTGTATAACACTCGAGCCGCTCACTGGACTACTTTGACACGGCTTGCACCTGCCGTGCACGCCGGATATCTGGACATGCGGGATTTGTACCCCGTGCGGACTCGTCTGCCTGATCGCATGGATTGGCGTGACGTTGGGGGTATTACACCTCCACGTGGGCGTCGGTTACCACCAGCATCGGGACCGAGACCACACCCATGCCCCTATGGTCCACAGCCTTCGAGTGCTCGCGAGTTCCAAGATCCGTCTGTACCACTTCCAGGCTACGGTGGTAATCTTTACGAGGATTACTACGCGAATGTCTGAGCTAGTCCGTGGTAGTAGTAGTATTGTAGCAGTTGTATTTCCACAGTCCTGCGAGTCTTGTGGAATATGACTTAGTGTGTACTGAGTTCCGGAGGTGTAGTTAAATAATGTATAGGAGCTCGGAATGCCTCTGATGGGATGTATCGTCTTTCACCGCAGTTGTACTTTAGCCTTGGCTTGTACTAAACTTTGTATGGTGTGTATGACCACTGGTGTATATATAGCAGTTCCTATATTACCATGTCGTACGGATGAACATCTCTGCATTCTGTGTCATCCATTACATTCTGCACTTCTATGTCAAATTTTGCCATCCTTGTCTAAACCGTTGTTTTGTTTTCCTAGGATGGTCAACACTCGCAACAGTCCTGCTGCTCAGGAGCAGGGTGAGGCTAGTGGGGCTAGAGATGGAAATCTGCCCCAGCCACCCTCCTTGGCGGAAGTTATGCTTGAAGCAGAACGGAACAAGAGAGAGACCAACCGTCTGCTGGAACGCATAGAGCAGAACACTGGGTTCCGTCAGAGGAATGACGTGGTGTTAATCCACGATTTTATCAAGATGTGTCCACCAAAGTTCCATCACTCCACTGAACCTCTGGATGCTGATGACTGGCTACGTAGTATCACCCACAAGCTACACTCTACCCGTGTGGCCGAAGTTGACAAGGTTATCTACGCCGCCTACCATCTTGAGGGCCCTGCCAGTCTTTGGTGGGAAAATTTTGAAGCTATGTGTCCTGCTGGCCAAGTCACTACCTGGGTTGAGTTCAGTGAGGCATTCCGTGAACATCACATTCCGGAAGGTCTCATGGATCGCAAGCGGGAGGAATTCTGCAATTTCACCCATGGTCGTTTAACTGTGGATGGCTACAGTCGCGAGTTTGGTAACCTGGCACGCTATGCACCTGAGGAAGTATCCACCGATGCCAAGAAACAGGAGAGGTTCCGCAAGGGACTCAGCCCTGAACTCCGTCGAGATCTACGTCTGCACGAGTGCACTTCCTTCCAGAAGTTGGTAAACAAGGCTATCAGTGCTGAAACAGGCCAGACCGACTTTGAGGCCACACGCAAGCATACTCGAGACTTTGGTTCCTCATCCGGCTCTGGCTCTCACAAGCGCCGTGTGTGGGTTCCTAACACTGCTCTGCCACCCAAGTATACACCGAGGCCATCCTATGAGGCGCCTCGCCCAACTCAACAGTTTGCACCTGCCAAGACCTATGGAGGTCCACCCTCCAACTTTGCTCCACGCACCACCACTATGACATGTTTCAAGTGTGGAGAACCGGGACACTACATGCGTGATTGTCCCCAGAATCAGCCAGGAAAACCCGTTGGCCGTGGTAAGCCAACCGGCAAGGTGAATTATGTCAAGCCAATCCCCACTGCACGTGGTCATGTCAACTATGTTTCTGCCGAAGAAGCTTATGAGGATCCTAACGTCGTCTTTGGTACGCTTCTCGTAAACTGCCATCCGGCATCTGTTCTTTTCGATACTGGAGCATCCCATTCGTTCATATCTGAGAGATATGCTCGATTGCACAACATGACTTTTTGTGACATGCCTACTTCCATGGTTATTCAAACTCCTGGTTCAAAGTGGCAAACCTCTAGGGTAAGCCATGGAAAGGAAATCCTTGTCGATAGACTTGTTTTCCTTGCTTCTTTAATCGCTCTCAAGTCCTCAGACATAAACATCATTTTGGGTATGGATTGGATGACAACCCACTACGCCAAAAAATATTGCTTTACTAGGACCGTTTAACTTACACATCCATCCGGCAAGATAGTCAATGTATTGGCCCGAATGGCTGAACGTCGGCTTTATTCTCTTAATGCCAGCCCTCTACCAGAACTCGAAGATATCTCGGTAGTCCGTGACTTCCCGGATGTTTTTCCAGAAGAACTGCCAGGGATTCCACCTGACAGAGATGTCGAGTTCGTGATAGATCTTATCCCTGGAACTGTCCCAATCTCTAGGAGACCTTATAAGATGGCACCACTAGAATTAGCTGAGCTAAAGAAACAACTCGATGAGTCCTTGCAAAAAGGTTTCATCCGTCCTAGTTCTTCCCCTTGGGCTTGCCCCGTCCTCTTCGTCAAGAAGATGGATGGAACGGAGCGGATGGTTGTAGATTACCGACCTGTCAATCTGGTCACCATAAAGAATAAGTATTCGCTTCCCAGGATCAACGACCTGTATGATCAGCTCGCTGGATCCTCTGTCTTCTCTAAGATGGATTTGAGGTTGGGCTACCATCAAATCAAAATCAAGAACGGGGACATTCCTAAAACGGCTTTCGTTACTCGTTATGGCCAATATGAGTACACCGTTATGTCCTTCGGATTAACCAATGCCCCAGCTACCTTTTCTCTGTTAATGAATTCTATTTTCATGGAGTATTTGGATAAATTCGTCGTGGTATACCCCGATGATATACTCATCTATTCCAAGAATAAGGAAGATCATGCCGAGCATTTAAGGCTGGTATTGAGGAAACTTCGAGAGCACCGCCTTTATGCCAAATTCTCTAAATTTGAATTTTGGTTGCCAGAAGTAACCTATCTAGGTCATGTGATCTCTGGCAAGGGTATTGCTGTCAATCCCGAGCGAGTTCAAGCCGTACTTGATTGGACTCCCCCTGAATCGGTCAAGCAAGTTAGGAGTTTTCTTGGCTTAGCGAGCTATTGCCGACGTTTCGTCGAGAACTTCTCCAAGGTTGCTAAACCTCTAACTGAACTCCTCAAGAAAGATAAAAAGTTTGAGTGGACCCCACAGTGCAAGTCCAGTTTTCAGGAACTGAAAAGACGCCTGACATCTGCACCTGTACTGGTACCACCAGATTTTTCCAAGGATTTTATAATCTATTGCGACGCCTCGCGACAAGGACTAGGTTGCATTCTCATGCAAGATCGTCAAGTGATTGCATACGCATCCCGACAGTTGCGTCCCCATGAGGATAACTATCCTACTCATGATTTAGAGCTTGCAGCTGTAGTCCATGCACTCAAAACATGGTGACATTACCTTCTTGGTAATCGCTGTGAAATCTTCACCGATCATCAAAGTTTGAAGTATATCTTCACCCAACCGGATCTGAATCTCAGGCAAAGACGTTGGGTTGAGTTGCTCACCGACTACGATTTAGGAATCACTTACACTCCTGGAAAGGCCAATGTCATGGCTGATGCACTAAGTCGTAAGTCATATTGTAACAATTTAATGTTACAACAAAGTCAACCACTTCTCCACGAGGAATTTCGTAAGCTTAACCTTCACATTGTTCCTCGAGGATTCCTTTCCACCTTGGTGGCGAAACCTACCCTTATGGATCAAATCATAGTTGCCCAGCGGTATGATAAGGGCATATCACGGATCAAGGAGAACATTGCTAGCGGAGTTGCTAGAAGTTTCTCTATGGATGATCGAGGTGTTGTGTACTTCGAGAACCGCTTGGTGGTACCCAAGAAACCACAACTACGACAAATGATTCTTAAGGAAGCTCATGAATCTCCTCTCACGATTCATCCCGGTAGTACCAAAATGTATCAAGACCTACGTCAAAGATTCTGGTGGACTAGGATGTAGAGAGAAATCGCTCAATTCATTGCTAACTGCGACGTTTGCCGTCGAGTCAAAGCAGAGCATCAACGGCCTGCTGGCACCCTTCAACCTTTAGCTATTCCTGAATGGAAATGGGACAAAGTCGGTATGGACTTCATTATCGGGTTTCCCAGGACCAGGAAAGGGAATAATGCTATCTTCGTCGTTATCGACCGCCTCTCTAAAGTAGCTCATTTCCTGCCTGTTCGAGAGAGTATTACCGCTAGCCAGCTAGCAGACTTATATGTCTCTCGAATAGTATCACTTCATGGTGTACCGTTAGAGATTAACTCGGACCGTGGAAGTCTTTTTACTTCACGATTTTGGGAAAGTTTCCAGAATGCTATGGGAACTCATCTCTCTTTCAGTACTGCCTTCCATCCGCAGTCAAGTGGTCAAGTGGAACGAGTCAATCAAATTCTGGAAGACATGCTTCGAGCCTCTGCCATTTCTTTCGGTATGGAATGGGAAAAATGTCTTCCATTTGCCGAATTCGCTTATAACAATAGTTATCAAGCCAGCTTGGGCAAAGCTCCCTTCGAAGTTCTTTATGGACGAAGGTGTCGAACACCTCTTAACTGGTCAGAGACCGGCGAAAGACAATTCTTTGGCCCGGATATGATCCAGGAAGCAGAGGAACAAGTTCGCATCGCTCGTGAGAGATTGAAAACAGCCCAGTCTCGCCAAAAGAGCCAATATGATAGCCATCATAAGGCTGTGACTTTTGAAGTCGGCGATAAGGCTTACCTTCGGGTTACTCCTCTTAAGGGAACCCATCGTTTCGGTATCAAAGGCAAATTGGCCCCTCGTTTCATCGGTACTTTTCGCATTCTTTCCAAACGAGGAGAAGTTGCCTACCAATTGGAACTACCTCCGCACCTCTCCAGAGTTCATGATGTTTTCCACGTTTCTCAACTCAGGCGTTGCTTCTCGGATCCTATCCGCGGAGTGGACCACGAAGCGCTTGATCTCCAGGATAATCTCACATATCGAGAATACCCTGTTCGTATTCTTGATCAAACTGAGCGCACCACTCGACGCCACAATATCAAGTTTCTCAAGGTTCAATGGTCACATCATTCCGGGAGTGAAGCTACTTGGGAAAGGGAGGATCTTCTTCGACTTGAGTACCCCACCCTCTTTCCGGAGGAACCTGAATCTCGGGACGCGATTCTTTTAAGTGGGGGTGAGTTGTCACATCCCTAGCTAGCACTTGCATTAGGACCTAACTAGAGTGTGCATCATGTTTACTTTCAAAGAAACTTGAAATGGGATTAACAGAAACCCCAGCACCCCTCCCCTAACAACTAGGGTTTGTTAAAATATTTTCCAATGTACCCAAAATGCCCTTCAAAAATGTTCATCATTTCTGCCTTGGTCTTAAACTTCTGCCAAAAATGGTGCACAATTTTCTAGGACACTCAAGGGCTTTGGATTAAATCATATGGTATTTGAATTTGGGCATTTAAATACTTAAAAATATTTTTAAATGCTCAAATAATCATGAACTATAATGTTTCCTACTGTTCATATTATATACAGTAGGTATGACAAGTGTCATGAGTTATAAAAATGTTTAGGCATTTTTATTAATTGAACAAAGTTGCAAAAGAAATAAAACAGAAAGACAATGGGAAAAGAAAAATAGGAAGAACACTTACCTGAGCCCACATACCTTGTGGCCCAGCCGGCCCGGCCCACCAGGGGCATCCCCGTCTTCTTCGCTGCGCCAGCGCACGAAGCAGCTCGGTGGCGAGCGCCGCCGATGCGCCGGCCACCTCCTGCCTGCCTGGCTGGCCCCTCGGCCCTCTGGACGGACTAGAACGACGCCACGAAGCCCCCTCGACCGTTTCCCCTCTCCCCCATGTCTCTCCCCCTCCTCTCTCTCCTCCGCCAAGCTCTCCCGAGCGAGCTCGTCGCCGACGACCGCTGACACCGCGCTCTACGCCACTTCCTCGCCTCCCCGAAGCACCACTAGCTCCGCCGCATCGCCCCGAAGCTTCCCACTGACGCACACGACGCCAGGAGCCCCGCAACGTCCTCCTCGCCGTCGTCTTCAACATCCGGCACCGGAGATCGCTGCCGCCCGTACGCCGTCGTCCGACCGTCCCCGAGCTCACTTCGACGCCCTCTGCGACCGCTGTGAGCTCACGCTTCGAACCCCCTCTCCACGGGCTCGTTTATGCCTTGTAGCCGCCGCCCCCTTTGCTGACCGACGATCACCGCCGCCGGCCAACTCACCGCCGCGGCCATAGGCACCGTACTTCATGGCTGAGCACGCCATTAGCTTCAGTAGGTCACCAGCAAGCCAAAGCGAGCTTTAGCTCCTCCTACTGTGCACTACAACTCCATCCCGACCAACTCCGTGCGAGCACCGCCGCGGACGAGCTCGTCGCCGTCGACTCCGGCGACCTCTCGTCCAACCAGTGGCACAGTTGGATGCGGTGCATCACCAGGAGCACACCGAGCCCATCCACGCGGCAAATGGCTGCCGGAATAAGGATTCCGACGAGTCACCGCCGTGCGAAATGGTCGCCGCCGGCCAAACTCCGACGGGCTGACGTGGCCCGTTGATTAGGAGCTAACAGTAATTAGTTTAGTCACCACAGTCACTGACAGTGGGCCCCCGTTGTTAGTCAAACCCAGTCAACCCTGGTTATGACCGGAATTACCTCCCGTGACACTGACCAGTGGGTCCCACTGGTCAGGTTTGACTTGGACCGGCCCTTTTGACTGGCTGACGTCAGCATGATGTCATGCTGACGCAGTAAAGATTTTTCTGGGATTTTTAGATTAAAAATAATTCAGGAAATTCCAGAAAATGCCCAAAACTTCTAAAAATCATATAAAATCAACCATAGCTCAGATGGAAAAGATTTATATATGAAAAATGATCAGAAAAATCCAATCTTTCCAATGGCACTGGTTTCATGCATGTTTGAACAAGTTAACTTGCTGTATACATCAAAAACATGATAATGCACTTAATTAAATAATAGTTTGAACTTTAATTTGAATCCTTGATTCAAATAGGTTCAAACCCTTTTGGTTTTAGTTGCATTAGCCAACACACATGCATCTTGCCATGTCATGAGCATGCATCATATTGTTGCATTTGTTTGTTAATGATTGTATCATCGGTATTCTCTGT
This sequence comes from Secale cereale, assembly GCA_902687465.1. NCBI lineage: Eukaryota > Viridiplantae > Streptophyta > Magnoliopsida > Poales > Poaceae > Secale > Secale cereale. The sequence goes on from LR738712.1 coordinate 391,891,682, forward strand.
GTTAGGTCCTGCTCCCGAGGATACTGCTGCGTATCCAGTTGAAGAGCAGTACCCGACAACTACCTTGTCAGGCAAGCAATCATTGACATTCTGATACAAACCCAATCTTCTCGCTCCTGCTCTCTTTTACTGCATTAAGGCAACAGCGTGTGAACTGCTACTTGCTACGGTAGATGAACCCTATTCCCTTGCATGACCTGTCATTGCCACAATAAATAGTTGAAACCCACTAGCATGTGTAGGAGTTGATTGAGCCATGTGATGTCTGATCCACCATGCTATTTGTTTATGTTGCCTGCTATGCTTAGAGTTGTGTATGGTCTGGTTCATCAGGGTGATGGATCAGAGTGAAATGATCTTACCGATAAAGAGAAGGAAGTGTGGAATACGCTTGGTAAAGGTATCGATGAAAGGCCATGTAGGAGTACATGGTGGGTTGTTTCATTGGAATCGTCCATAGGACCCGAGATCTGTATGTGTAGTTCAAGTTACAACTACTACCACACATTGGGATCCTTAATTGACCCTCTCAGCTTATTAATTACCCTTGATCTCTGTCCAGGAGTTGCAACTAGTTTCTGGTGTTTATAGCTTACTGGAGGTCGTGCACAACGCTGACCCTCGGGGTGGGTTGTGATGCGACAGGTACGTGGCACGGTGTACCGGTTGCCCATTTGGTGAATCGGGAACCCTGTACACATCGTTTGGGGCCGTGAGCGACACCCCGGCCGGATCTCCCCACGGATGGAACCCAAATAGGAGATAAACCTGGACGAGAGACTTGAGTAGTTAGTCAGATCGTGGCCGACACCCTCGCTGGGCTTCCGCTTGAAGGTTGCCGAGTACACGCCGAGTAAACGGCGATAAGTGGTGGAAGCGTGTGTGAAGAGGTACACCCCTGCAGGGTTATCAAACTATTCGAATAGCCGTTGTTCGCGGTACGAACTACTTGGTTGCTCTTACAGTTCATAGACAAGTTGATGGATACTACTAAAAGCCTCAAGATAAGCGTGAGTGCCGTGGATGGCCCTTCCGTAGGATGACGAAAGAGGATCCTTGGTAGTGTATTGATGTGGTGAGTAGTGGACTCGTGTTCGTAATAACATCTTGAAATCTGTTGAGAGTTGTAGTATAGGTTAGCCAAGGTCAAAGCTGGCATTCTGCTATGAACTCCACTACCCCCTTTGATAATGTTGCATGTATGATAAGTTCTGTGGTAAGACTTGTTGAGTACCTTTGTACTCATGTTTGCTTAATAACTGTTGCAGAGGAGAACCCTGCCCCTGCTGATGGGTTCTACATAGACGTTGACGTCGACGAGTAGCTTGACACCCAGACGGTGATCTGGAGCTTGTGAAGGGCCTTGTAGATAGTCAGGCTACACCAAGCCTGTTTTATTTTCTAAGTTGTCTGTACTCAGACATGTAGCTTCCGCTTGTGCTTGTATGACTGTATGACTTGAGTGTTGGGTCATGTGACCCCTATCTGTATGGATATGTTATGTATGGCTCTTGGAGCCTTTTTAAATAAAGTACTTTGAGTCATAGAGTTCTGTTGTGATGCAATGTTGTATTTGCACATATTGAGCATATTGCGTGTATGATTGAAATGCTTGGTATGTGTGGGATCCGACACCTAGTTGTTTTCCTTTGGTAGCCTACCTTACAGGGAAATGCCTCCTAGTGTCTCCAATGAGCCTTGGTAGCTTGCTACTGCTCGGAACACGTAGGCTGGCCGGCATGTGTCCTTCTTCGTTCCTGTGTCTGTCCCTTAGGGGAAATGTCACACGTTGTTCCTTTAAGTCCATGTAGCTTGCTACGACTTGGGTTCATACGTTGATGACCGACACGTTCGTTGCTGGGTCATGGATGCCTGTCTCTGTAATTTAGTGCCACTTTTGGTTTATAACTAGCCATGTCGGCCCGGGTTCTCTGTCATATGGATGCTAGCGACACTGTCATATACGTGTGCCAAGATGCGCAAACGGTCCCGGGCCAGGTAAGGTGGCACCCGTGGGGTTACCGTGCGTGAGGCCGCAAAGTGATATGACGTGTTACAGCTAGATCGGTGTGACTTAGGATCGGGGTCCTGACAGTTTTGTTTAGAGCCGGAAGCTGAGACCGAGTACGAGTACGACGAGGAGCGTAGCCGTTACTATGTTCGTTATCCGGATGATCAGTAGTGGAGACTTCTACTAGGATTCGATCCGACCTGTGGTTTATTTATTTAAGTTTGGTATCTTGACATTTGGTTTTGCCCTTAGAGGGTTGTGATATTCTTAATGTATGATGTTTGAGACTTGTATTGTATTTGTCTGATGTGGCGAGTGTAAGCCAACTATTTCTGTTTACAATCCCCTCTTTTACATGAGATGTGCAAAGATTACCAAACTTTAGATCATTCTAGGATGGACTTATGCCTTTAAGTCGTGCCTCGACATGTAGGAGGTATAACTCCATCCTGGGCATTACATCAATGGCCATCGAGGTATGCGCGAGGTTGGGCCCTGCCGACGTAGAACGCAAACAGGATCGATTGAACATCAAGGGGGGCCCCTGGGCATCGCGACCCAGGGGCCTCACTAGCCACGTAGCCCCTCATCCCTTGAGTCTAGTTATCACGATAACCCCGGTCACGCGGAGGGCTCAATGGCGATCGAGGTATGCGCGGGGTTGGGCCCTGCCGACGCAGAGCACCTAAGCAAACATGAAAGGAAGAAAGGACGGAAATCATCTAGCTATTACAATAAATACCAAGTTTTTCAAATTCGAACAAAGTTCTCACGTCTCCCCGAGGCACTCGCACTTCTCTCTCTGGACAGGAACAGATCAGGCATCACCGAGTGCATCATCACCAGTCTCCACCTCTTCGGCTGCGGTAGCAGTGTCCTGGAGGAACGCCTCCACCAGCTCCATGACCTTCGCCCCCAGGGCCTCGGCAGCCGTCCCCTCCATGACTGTGGTCACGGGCCCAGACAACAAGGCCAGGTCAAGGGTGGGGTCACGAAGGCTTAAGTGGCTGCACACCTGCGTCAAATCCAAGGTAAGGAGCGTACGGCTCTCGATGTCGGCTAACTGGCCAATTGCGGCTGCGACCTTGTGCAGGGACTTCACAAGCGCGGCGAGGAGCCCGGCGGGGCCTCCCTTCGGGGCGGCCAGTGGTTCCTTGAACTGTTCCCCGTAGGCGGCCTGCAGCGCCTTACGGGCCTCAATATCAAAAGCGGCGAGGGCCTTGCGACTCACTGCTGCCGAGGCCGCAAGGGCGTCCTTCTTGTCGCAAGCGGCTTCGGTCGCCTTAGCCTGCTCAACCTCAACCTTTAGCTTCTCCAGGGCCGCGCGGTCAGCAAGCTGTGTTTGTTGCAGCCGGGACGTCTCAGCCTTCTGCGCCTCGAGCTCCTTCTCCAACGTCTTGAGCTCCAGGGCGCGCCCAGTGCCTTCCTCGCGAAGGGCCTCCAGCTCGCTCTCCGCCTTGAGGCAGCGCTTCTCGAAGGATGCAGCGTCAGCTCGCGCGGTGTCACGAGCCCGTGTGGCTGCCACAGTTTCCTCTCGACCCTTGGCAGCAATCTTTGAGGCCTAGTCCCAAGAGGTCCGCATAGACTCGTCTGCCAGGAGCCACCCGTGGATCAGCCCCAGGCGTCCTTCCATCAGGCGGCCATCACCACCTTGCAGTTCGGCGCGAAGCTGACCTAGCGTGGTGGAGGCAGCCTCCAAGGTCTCAGGGCCAGGCTGCGTCGGCTGGCGCACAGGCACCGACAAGACCGACTGCTCGACCAAGGGCTCGGGGGCTCCGGCCCCCCTCGCCAGAGCAGCCGGAGTAGGAGACATCGCGACCTCGCAGGAAGAAAGGACGCCCTCAAGCGACGCTGCCACCGCATGCTCGGTGGCCCGGTCGACCGAGACACGCAGCATCATGGCATCCTTCCCTGTGGTCGCATCAGCAGCAGGAGGGGCAGGGCATCGCGACGTGACCTCCCCCTTCGCCTTCTTCATCACACCACCCTGGCTGCTGCCTCAGAAGAAGCACATCATGGACACAACAACTAAGGATAGCGAGAAATTGCACACTTACTCGTCGGAGGCGAGGCATGCCCTTCTCTTCGCTAACAGGTCAGCAACAACCGCTGGCGCTATGGGCGCGCCGGTAGTCCGGATCTTGGCAAGGCGCGAGGCCACAGTCCTGGGTGCGGCCGTGGCCGCCAGATTCGCTGGCACGGTACTCCTAGGCGGGGTTGCCACATTGCTTCCCCCGGATGCAGCGCGTCCGGATCGGCGTGGAGTGGCCGCCTGGGATCGTCCGGCGGCACCTGCGCCTGACGTCATTGCTCCAGCGAACGCCTCGGAGGAGTCCCCCTCGTCATCCAGGGTCTCCTCTGAGCCCCCCTCGTCGCTCTCGTCGTCAGCACCATAAGACACGTCAACCGTGGGCGGAGCACCCACGGGCGCACCAAAACCCGACACGGCCTTCAACAGCTCGGCCTTGTCAGGGTGGCTATACAGCGGCAGGTGGGTCCCGGGGAGGTCCTCCAGAACCATCCCTAGCAGGGTGGCCGACGTGAAGTCCAGATCGTCCTCGGCCAGCGCCCCTGAGTGAAGCCGGAGCCTGTCGTCGTTTCCCATCAGCTCCCACAAGGGGCGCAAGTGTGCCTGCAGCGGCGCCAAACGCTGCCTCAAGAACTCCTTTATGATCTGGCACCCATCGAGCCTCGAGCTCAGGTCGACCTCAATCCTTGCCAGGACAGGCCCGGCAAGGGGGTCGGTGAGCTTCGCGTAGCTCCAGCCGGCGCGTTTCACCGGACGGGCAGTAGGCAGCGCCAGCAGACGATGGACGCGTTAGGCATCCAGATAGACCCACCTCTTCCGGTGGGAGTCTATCTTCTCCCCGGACGTCATCAGCCGACAGCCCTGGCGCTGGAAGACGAAGGAGACGCAGCCCGAGCACGGGCCATCGTCGTACCGGCGCATGGAGAAGAAATGGCGGAAGAGGGCGACAGTCGGCCTCACCCCCACGAGCGCCTCACAGTAACAGGCGAATAGCGACAGGACGAAGATGGAGCGAGGCTGGATATGGAGAGCATGCACCTGGTAATGTTCCAGGATGGCGTAGAAGAACTCGGAGAAGGGTGGCACGAGCCCCACGGAGATGTTGTGGAGGAAGAAGGGGTAGCAGGACTTCGGCAGGATCCGCGTCGTGGTGCATCCGGCCCAGATCCCCGTCGGGCCATGCTCATTGTGGACGCTTGACAAGAAAGGTTGGACCTCTGAGTAGTCGTCCTCCTGGGTGATGGAGGACTCCTCGAGTGCCACCTCAAGGGAAGAAGCAGATCCAGACGCCGGCGCAACACCCTTGTTCCTCTTTGCCATTGCTGAAGGAGCCGAAGGATGCAGACGATTTAGGAAGGCAGGAGGCGTAGGAGGGAGAAATCTGAGCAGGGAGGAAGGGAAGCGATAATCCCCCCAGAGGAGACGACCCTTTTGTCAAGACGCAAAATTGCCAAGACTGCGTGGGAAGTGGAGTCCCCCACGTCCCATCCAACCGCCACGCGCCAGCCTCGCCCACAGCCTTTTTGGGGCCCGCGGTGCTTCGTCCTCGGCTTAGGCTCCGCCCCGAAGCCAACTCCGCGCGCCCCTTGGGCCCGAGGGCTACTGTCGGCGTCCTGCGAACAAGGGTACCCAGACTTGCCTGTTTGCGGGCCGCGACGCACTCCTACTACGGCCTAGTACGGCCCAGCTGATCGGCCAACTGTCCAAGACCCTCGCGAGGGGGGCTAAGCCCCGCGAGGAGAACAACGTCGAGACTCCCTCAGGAGCGGCCTCGCCGAGGTGCTCTGGAGGGGCGGAGAATCCAAGGCCAAGTCTGCCTCAGGAGGAGGCAGAGACGTCAGCAGTGACGCACCGCGCCAGCGGGTGCCAGTGCCCGCCAGTGGCGCAGTTGCCGTTTCGGTGCAAGGGGGACATCGCAGCCGCAGGTTCCCGAGGAGCGGGACAAAGGTTTCCCCTTTGGTGCAACAAGACCGAAGACTGCAAGGACAACAAGGGGGATGTCACCGTCGAGCCCACCATCATGTCACCGCCTGATCCTTTTGCAGGCGAAGACTGCTTTTGTCAGGATAGGAACGTCCTTGTGTTCCCGCTCAAAAATGGCCGCTGTGGGATCCCTTCCCGCCTAAACATTTCGGGGGAAGAGGACCCTGGCCACCTATATAAGTAGCTAGGACCCCCACTGTGGAGGGTCAAGTTGAACCAAGCCCCGCCAAGTAGAACAGACCCATAAACTCTACCACCATGCAAGGAGCAAGAATACTTGCCTCCTGACCCTCCTGAGCTCACCTCCTGAGCTCAGGAACCACTGTACTAGTTCATATTCCAGCACTCCCGAGGCCAATCCACCAAAGCAGGAAGTAGGGTTTTACACCACTCGGTGGCCCAAACCTAGGTAAGCTCTTGCGTGCTTCATCTGTTGTTTGCTGGAATCTCTTCACCAAGACGAGAGCGAGACGCTAGGTAGGCGCGAGTGGGGGAGATCTTTGTTCACGCCCCTGTGTTCGAACTTCTTGGGTTTTGCGGAGCCCTAAATCCGACAGTAGTACCAAAATAGAAGATATTAAGGAGGCAGCAAAACCCAAAATAGCTTTGGTCGATATACATAACTTATTCCGGTGAACCCGTGTAAAATATTAGTTGTATTTTACTGCAAAGTACATAATAAAACCAGGTTCCAAACATATGACCATGTACCATGGCTAATGTATTGTATATTTCTTCACATTCTATTGACAACTAAGGATAAAGAGACAAGTTTATAATACGGTAAGCATAGTATGACATCATTCATATCACAAACCAACTGAGAACAGACAAATAAGCAATTGTAACATTGTGTGGGCAAGTCCAGCACGAAACTAGATTACAGATCAAGATCAAAGGAACATCACTCCTCTCTTTTAAAAATTGTAATGTGCAATGATACACTAATACAATTCTGTATAAAATTGAAAAAAGTAATAGAAATTGGCTGCAAACCTTGCAGTGCAATGCACCAATCAGAGTAAGTAGTATTTAAAAGGCATGTGGATTAAGGACTTACAATAGCGAGTTTGACTAGTGTAGTCATGCCCTTCGTCTTGCTGGTGTGACAGTCCTTAGAGATTACCACAACATTTGGTTCATGTACTTTTTCGTCCTTGCAGGCTTTCCTCTGCATTTGGAACAAGTCAATATAGATCTCATAATATGGCAGATCTAAAAGAGTGAAACAACGCCTAATTACAAGAGCCTCGCAGTGTGCAATATAGCTACGAGATCCTATCGTTTGTTGGAATTTCACTTTAATATAGTTGGCCTTGTTCTTTGAACAGTTCACCAGTGTTTGTGAGGCACATGCGTAAATAGGAGTTCAACATGTGATCTGGTCACATACATATAACATACTTGATACTTTGGATCAGACCAGTGTTTAACGAGGCCTCTCCAGTCTTCATCCAATATATTTTCCACTGGAGATGTTTGGGCAAGTTCACTGTTAGCCTTGCCTTCAAAGTGAGTTTTCCTCAAGTTATACCAATACTGTCGCAGAGCAAACTTGAGAACATGGGTGCAAGCTTGTTTGGTTGCATCATCTTGGCTATCCATCTTGAACCTCATCCGTTGAAAATTATGGGAGTCTCATTATCAGCAACCTAGAAAGTATGGGACAAAGCATGATGATATTACTAGTTTCCATATATAACCATACTAACAGATAAATGGTCGAGGAAGGTGTTGAACTAGGTTTTGTCTTTGTCATTCCTGTACTGAATCCATGTTGGGAGCATACATGCATGACACCTAATGGCATCCGCTGCCTCTAATACTAACTTGGCTGACTCTGTAGCATCACGTGGCCTTTTTAAACCTGCCTCTAAATGGATCTCCATTCTTCCTCCTCTAGATTTAGTTAACCTATCGAGCATTATCCCTGATGTTTGTTTCCCCTTGCACCTAGGTGCTTGTCCAACAACGAGCATAGGAAGTGTTAGTGTACATCAAACTGCGAAACTACATATAAAGAAGCATGCAACTGTAACTTGACTCCATGAACTACCTTCTTGCTGTTGAAGCTCAGAAGTTTCATCTGATCTTGCCAACTCGTCTTGTGTCAAGAGTGCTTTTGTAGTAGTGTCAGGTGGCAAGGGAGCTTGGGAACTTGTCACTAGCAGAGTTACCAAATGAGTAACTCGTGGAGCTGGTGGTACTGTGGAAGGTGTTGCAACAACTAGGGTTGTCTTTGCTTGTTTGGTGGCAGCTATTAGTTTCTGTTTGCCTTGTTTTGCAGCTTGTGTAGCACGGGATACCGCCTTTGTACAATTTTCTGCTGGACTTTGACCTTCTATTGCACCATCAGTACCAGCAGAATCCCCATAATTGTTCGGCACCCGTTTTCGTGTGTCCTTAGTACTAACACCATCCCCTGTCTTTTTGTGTTCCTTCCTCTTTCTCTGTGCCATGTTAAGTCAAGCCGACAAGAAAAAGAAATAAAAATTTAGTTCTTCAGAAAAAATTGATGTGTGATACAGACGAACTGAACTTTTATGTTAGACAACCACATGATAGGAGGATGTAATATGTATGAAAAACAGGATGGCATGAGATAATCAGAACTATGATGTGTAATTTCCACTGCCTTGCTAATTTCCTTCCGCTCTATTGATTTTGCATTCTAAAGTAAAACCAACAAGGAAAAGCAATAAAATTCACTCTTCAAAACTCATTCATGCATGATACTGATAGTCACTACCTTGATGTAAGGCAAACACATGATACGAGGATGGAATATGTACAAAAAATAGGACGACATGGCAAATTCACAACTATTTGTGTGAACTAAGAAGAAGTAATTTAAGCAAATTACAAGCAATACAAGTGAGACACCGTATGCAACATGCATGACAATATCACACTGCCAAGCTAGAGAAAGCACCTTGGATGCCGGTTTCGCCGGAAGACCGCCATCAGTCCCTGCCTTATTATTTTTCATTCCTATTTCTTAATTGTATTGCCTTGTCAAGTAAAACCCACGAGAAAAATGAATCAAAAATCTCTTTTCAGAACTCATTGATGCAGGATGCTGACAAGCACTACACTAATGTAAGGCGACCACATGATAGTACGATTGAATGTATAAGAAAAAAGGACAACATTGCATATTCACAGCTATGATTTGTAAACTAAGTAGAATGCATTTCAATAAATTAGAAGCAATGATAGCTAGACACCATATGAAAGATGCAACGAATATCACTCTACCAAGTTAAAATTGTCTCGTCATAAGTGCCATTTCAACAAATTACAAGCTAGAAAAGAATGCGAGATGTAACCTATATCACACTCCCAAGTCAAACGTGTCTTGTGATAAGTGATCGTTGCATGTTACACAACAGTAGTACTTTGATGTAAGAACATGGTGTGATAGACAAATATTGTATGTTCTAAAAACAGGAACACTTGTCTTATTCACAAGTATAATGTCTAAGGTAAGCAGATGAAATTCAACAAAATTAGAAGCAATACAAGCTATACATCATACATAACATGCAAACACATATAACAGTGCCCAGTTAGAGGGAGCACCTGTGATGGTGCACTAGAGGAGACATGCCCATCATCAACACAGCTCCGTTGAATGTCTATGCATGTGTTGTCTTGCAAATCTTCTTGGGGGGGTCGCGGAGTAGAATATGTAGAGGCCCTCTTTTTGGAAGGAGCACCTTTCTCCACTGCCTTGCTAATTTCCTTACGGTTTATTGGTTTTGAATTGTCAAGTAAAACCGACAATAAAAATCAATAACATTCACTCTTCAGAACTCATTCGTGCATGATACTGACAATCACTACTTTGATGTAAGGCAAACACATGATACCAGGATGGAATATGTACGAAAAACAAGACGACATGGCATATTCACAACTATTTGTGTAAACTAAGAAGAAGCCATTTCAACAAATAAGAAGCAATGCAATATAGACACCACATGAAATACGACGCTACCAAGTTAAAAGCGTCCCATCATAAATGGCGTTTCAACAAATTAGAAGCAGCGCATGCTATTAATCATATGAAAGATGCAATTAATATCACACTTCATATAATAAAGGTGTCTCATCATATTGATTGATGTTGGATACAAAAAAAATAGTTTTATGTAAGGACATGCATAATAGACAGATGTACTATGTACTAAAAATAGGAAGCATGTCACATTAACACGTATAATGTATAAACTAAGCAGAATAGCACATGCAATTTAACTAGATTGGAAGAATTACAATCTAGACACCATACGCAACATGCAACCACATATCACGCTGCCAAGTTAGAGCAAGCACCTACGATGCTGGTGTAGGGGAAATGCGGTCATCAAGTACAGAGGTACATTCACTATCTTGTGGGGAGGCTGACACTGCATTCTTTAAAAGAGGATGTTTTCTTACAATAGCACATGAGCCTCACTCTCCCATCATAAGTGATTAATGAGGGATACACAAGAACATTGGTTTTATGTAAGAACATGGTTAATAGACAGATGTACTAGTATGCACCAAAAACAGGAAGGCATGTCATATTCAAAGGTATAATGTGTAAGCTAAGCAAATGCAATTTAACCAAATAGGAAGTAATGCAAGCTAGACATCTGGCTGGAGTGGTGAGCATGATCTTCGAGGACCTGAGAGCCTGGTGGGAGGCGGGTTGCTTCGCCACCATCGTGGCTTTTATTTAGCTTCCAGGTGATGCCTATCTATGCTGGGCTTGTCACTGGCTCGGTCAGTGCCCGGACTAGCTATTTGTCTTCTGGTGCTCCCAGGATGGTGGTTCATGTAAAAAATATCTTTCCTTATCTGAATAAATATTGACTTTAGCCTTTCGAATACAAGCTAGATACCATATGCAACATGCAACCACATATGACACCGTGAAATTAATGCAAGCACCTGGGGTGGTGGTTCATGGCGAGCGAGGTCATTAACTCTAGAGCTACGTTTACCATCTCCATATGCTGACTCTGCACCCTTTATAACGTCGTGACATGTCTTGCCTGCCCGTGAAGAAAACAGGAGCAACCTATCTCTTTAATGTCATGCTTCTGTCAAAGCAGACTCTGAAATACCCATGCATAAAAACATAATAGTGAGAGTATGGGTGAAGTGTGTGCAGAACTAGTGCACTGTAAGAGTAGCAGATATCAGGTGGCTGAAATATAGATGACATGAAACATATGATAGCTCTACAACATTGCATGGCAAACAAAATTAGATTCTACTCTGTATGATTTTGTAATATATGAGCACATGGATGGCTGGGAAATGTAGGTAATCCTCCAGCACACCACCACATGTGGTCCTATCAAAATAACAGTCGACTGAAAATAAATAGTTCAATCCATTTTTTATGAACCGTCTGATCTGTAAGGAACGGGTAGATGGCCTTCGTCTACCTCTCGCCAGTCACTGTTGACTATCTTTCTTGAACCGCCAGCGACCATCGCCCTAGACCCCTCCCTCCAGCGCCCCGCCCTCCCCTCGACCTCACACCACTGCCGCGCTTGGCAGCGCCCACTGGCCATCCCTTTAATCCCGTCCGACCTTCAGATCGGGCGCTAGCAGCTCCTAGGCCCCACACACCTCTAAGATAAACACCGAGGCACTGCTTCCCTAGCATAATAGGCGGACTAGCGCCTGTTACGCTGGGGAATGCTTCCTTTAATTGGGAATCAACTGACCAGGAATTGAAATCCAGGGGGGTAACCAACCTCTAGCTAAGGTGATATAGTATATGAGGAGAAACCTTGTGCATCACGAGTTACAAGGAACATCTACTATCAGGAAGAAGCGGTCAACTAGTGTCTTTTGTGGGATGAATAACGTGCAAGCAGACACATACGATTTGCACGAATAAGGGAAGAGGAGTACCATTTCCGATTGCCAGTGCTATGTCCTCCAGATGTCGCTGCGATCTTCTTTTTTTTACCGGGGGAACCAATGTTTTGGAGGAGGGTGGAGCCTTGGACGAACCCATTGTCATATTATTGACTGTGTTGTGGTGGCCGTCTATTGGTGGAGGGGAAGCAGATCCGAGGTGGCGAAGGACGGCGTAGCGGGAACAGCTCCGGTGCGATGGATGGTGGTGAAGTTGGAGAGGCAGCGGTGAGGCACGATACGGCGTGGTTGAACTGGCTCGGGTACGACGCATGTCGGCATCCTGGAGGCAGCTTGGCCTCCGCTTCAACTACTACCCGTGGAGGGTGTTGCGGTTGCCATTGCGGTGGACGACGACGTCGGGGTATCTGAAGGAAATATACCCTAGAGGCAATAATAAAGTTGTTATTTATATTTCCTTATATATCATGATAAATGTTTTTATTCATGCTAGAATTGTATTAACCGGAAACTTGATACATGTGTGAATACATATACACAACAGAGTGTCCCTAGTAAGCCTCTAGTAGACTAGCTCGGTAATCAAATATGGTTAAGTTTTCCTAACCACAGACATGGGCTATCATTTGATGAATGGGATCACATCATTAGGAGAATGATGTGATGGACAAGACCCATCCATTAGCTTAGCATAATGATCATTTAGTTTTATTGCTATTGCTTTCTTCATTACTTATACATGTTCCTATGACTATGAGATTATGCAACACCCGAATACCGGAGGAACACCTTGTGTGCTATCAAACATCACAATGTAACTGGGTGATTATAAAGATGCTGTATTGGTGTTTCCGAAAGTGTTTGTTGAGTTGGCATAGATCGAGAATAGGATTTGTCACTCCGAGTGTCGGAGAGGTATCTCTGGGCCGTCTCAGTAGTACACATCATAATAAGCCTTGCAAGCAAATGACTAATGAGTTAGTCACGAGATGATGCATTATGGAAGGAGTAAAGAGACTTGCCGGTAACGAGATTGAACTAGGTATGAAGATACGGACGATCGAATCTCGGGCAAGTAACGTACCGATGACAAAGGGAACAACGTAAGTTGTCATGCGGTTTGACCGATAAAGATCTTCGTAGAATATGTTGGAGCCAATATGAGCAATCAGGTTTCGTTATTGGTTATTGACCGGAGATGTGTCTCGGTCATGTCTACATAGTTCTCGAAACCGTAGGGTCCACACGCTTAACTTTCGATGAAGATTTGTATTATGAGTTATGTGTTTCTGATGACTGAAGTTTGTTTGGATTCCCGGATGAGATCACAAACATGACGATGAGTCTCGAAATGGTCAAGAAGTAAAGATTAATATATTGGAAGGTTGTATACGGACACCGGAATGGTTCCGGAGAGATTCAGGGATTTATCGGAGCACCGGGAGGCTATCGGAACCCCTCGGGAAAGTTAATGGCCCTATTGGGCCAAAGTGGAGAGAGGGAGGCTTCCACAAGAGGTGGGGTGCGCCGCCCCCAAGCACCAACCGAGTTGGACTAGGGTTGGGAGGCACGGCCCCCCTTTCCTTCTCCCTCTCCCTCCCTTTCCTCTTTCCCTTATGCATTGGAAGGAAGGGGGAGAATCCTACTAGGTTTGGAATCCTAGTAGGACTCCCCCCTGACATGCCGCCCCTATGGACGGCCTTCTCCTCCCTCCATCCTTTATATACGTGGCCAGGGGGGCACCCCAAAGGACAAAAATTGTTTCCTAGCCGTGTGCGAAGCCCCCCTCCACAGATTACCACCTCGGTCATATTGTCGTAGTGCTTAGGCGAAGCCCAGCGCCGATCATATCATCAACATCGTCAACACACGTTCGTGTTGCGGGAACTCTCCCTTGAGCCTCTGCTTGATCAACAGCTAGTGGGACATCATCGTGCTAAACGTGTGCTGAACACGGAGGTGCCATACATTTAATACTTGGATCGGTTGGATCGTGAAGATGTTTGACTACATCAACCGCGTTACTAAACACTTCCTCTTTTGGTCTATCAGGGCACGTGGAGACACTCTCCCCGCTCATTGCTATGCTTCTCCTAGATAGATCTTGCGTGATCGTAGGATTTTTGTTGAAATACTACGTTCCCCAACAGTATCGGCTCCGGCGTGATGGAGGAGGGCGGCAGTTGGGTGGGATGGGGTGGCGGACGGAGGACGTCGGGGTTTCGCGGCTGGTGGAGAGGTTGTTTTGGCGCCCACGGAGTTCGAATGGGGAATCAGACTGGGGGGAGGGGAGCTAAGGTCGAACCATGTTTCGGTCTGGGACGCGCTTATTTTTGTTTTGTTTTTTAAAACAGATGAGACGCGCCTGTTTGAAATTTGGGGAAAGTACAAATTTGTCCCCTCTTAAATTTTGGACCTATTGCGGGTCAGGGGTAGGACGGTAATCCCAAGTATCCCAAATAGTGGGCAGGAGCAATTTTGGCCGAGCACATGTGTGTTTCGGCGGCCACGGTGTATGAATGTTTTTCGGAGGCGGTTGCGTGGCGTCTAGATGAAGTTAAAAACCTACCCCGGTTTAGACCTTTGGACGTCGGACCAGTAGGTTTCATGAGTCGGAGTTAGAAAAGTAATTTCCTTCAACCATACATTGGTCTCATGCTGTTTCGGGCGAGTAGAGGCTCTTTTGGCGTTTCGTTCGATATTTTGAAACAGAAGCATTCATGTTTAGAGTACTTTTGAACTTTGAGGATTGACCTAAATAGACAATGTTAAATTTAACCTTGTATGTTTGAAAAACTCATTAAATTAGGTGCTTCTTTTTAAAATTTTGACACTTGAAAATCCTATAACTACGATTATTTAGGAATGGAGGAGGTGAATTTGAATCTACTTTGTACACGACTATATATGCTATTATGTACAAAAGCAGAGCAAATATTGGTGCCCCTATATTTTAGCTATGATTTACAAATGCCATGATCTCGAATTCAATTAATTGAATGGAATTTATGTTGAATTTGAATTTTTTTTTTAAACCACCATAAGTTGAATTCAAATATATGTTAGTTCCTAGCTAGCTATTTGTAATGTTTATTGTGTAACTTTTATATGTATAATGTGCTTTACACACACAACATGAACTATACTCACGTTTATATTTGAATTGCTAAAGTGATGCATTGTGTTGAGTTCAAAATATTGACTCTATGGATCACTTATGTCGAATAATAACATAGACATGCTCAAATTCGATAGAATATAGATGTCCAATGGATCAATGACCATTCCTTATTACCCTCGATCCTTAGATGCACAGTTTGGGACCCCCTACCCGAGATCTACCGGTTTCGACACCGACATTGGTGCTTTCATTGAGAGTTCCACTATGCCGTCATTGAAAGGTTCGATGGCTCGCCTTGTCATCAAGGACAGTATCACTTCTGGAGGAGCCCTAGTTTTAGGGCAAACCCTCCGGCTTGGCGGCTTCACCATGGGTGCCCGTTCGACCATTAAGCTGAAAGCAACCCCCAAGTCGCCGAAAACCCTCTCCGTACCATCCCTGAATACTCCGACAAGATGGATCCGGCAGATATATCGTCTTTGAACGAGCTGCTAGATCGCATCGCCGCCTTGGTGGTCTCAACTGACTATGATCGGATCCGGCTTAAACCCAACTAGAGAGAGATTAAAACTCCACCGATCACCCATCAAGTAGCGGTTGTGGAGGAACAAGCGGACAATAACTCTTCTCCTATGTTGAGAACAAATTACGTTTGGATTCCCAAACCCGGAAAACCAGATACCCATCCTCGGGAAGACACTCCTTGTCCTCCGAGCACAAAATTGGACATTAAGCCTGAGAATTCACCGGACACTCCAGAACCTGGGCTGGTAATCTCGGAAATTCTTCAAACTCCGGATTCCAAAATGGGTCAGGGTGCGAATTTAAGCCCGCCCACCCACCACAAGAAATATTATCCAAGCAATTCTGGCCCTTCAGACATATGCTACCTAATGCATGTGCGGCAACAGCCTGGGGAGACATTCAATCACTTTTGGGCCAGATTCCTCCTTGTTAAAAACAAGATAAAAGACTGATGCGACGACGCCGAAAATTCAGTATTTCGCAACAACAATATGGATGAGGGAATCCTTAACACCCACAATCGCTGTCGCGTTCTGCACTTTGTAGATTGGGCACACATAGTACAGAAGTATTGCGCACAAGAAATCACTTGAAAAAGTCAGATAGCCCGCTGGAAACCTCAAGCCTCTAATCCATCTCCCAGGCGGGAAAAAAGGATGCACCCTCGCGAGGCACCTGATCATCGTCTCATGGACAAGAAAACCAAGCCCTTTATAGGACATAGAACTATCCTCGAGGAATGGCTCGATAGGCCCTGTGAAATACACATGACGCCGAATACCGAACCAACACACGGCCTACGAGCATGTTGGATACTCCGGCAGGTGGCCAAGAGCGGCGAGGGTATCCTCACCAACAATACCCCAAAGAAGTACTCTTCGGAGGACAACGATTTCAAAGTATTCACGGTCTTCAAGACCTTCTCTTCCAATAGTGGGCGCAAAAGGACGCCCCACGACCTCGCCAAAGTCTGCCAAATAGCAGCAATAAATCCATGGAACGATATGACAATTACTTTCAATGCCGATGAAGAACCAAGGTCCCACTCAGTCCGGGCACCAGCCGCTTTGGTCCTGGACCCAATCGTGGATGGCTTTCGGCTCACTAAAGTGTTAATGGACGATGGGAGCGGGCTGAACCTCATCTACGAGGATGATACGTCTCCAACGTATCTACTTTTCCAAACACTTTTCCCTTGTTTTGGACTCTAAGTTGCATGATTTGAATGGAATTAACTCGGACTAACACTGTTTTCAGCAGAATTTCCATGGTCTTATTTTTGTGCAGAAATAAAAGTTCTCGGAATGACCTGAAATTCAATGGAGAATTATTTTGGAATTACAAAAAATATCTGCGGAAGGAACCAGACCAGGGGGGCCACACCCTGTCCACGAGGGTGGGAGGCACCCCCTGCCTCATGGGCCCCCTGTTGCTCCACCGACGTATCCCCGGACTCCATATATTCTCTTTCGGGGAGAAAAAAATCAAAGAGGAAGAATTATCGCGTTTCATGATAGGGAGCCCCCGCTAAGCCCTAATCTCTCTCGGGTGACCTGATCTGGAGTCCATTCGGGGCTCCGGAGAGGGGAGATCGTCGCCATCGTCATCATCAACCTTCCTCCATCACCAATTACATGATGCTCACCGCCGTGCGTGAGTTATTCCATCGTAGGCTTGCTGGATGGTGATGGGTTGGATGAGATTTACCATGTAATCGAGTTAGTTTTGTTAGGGTTTGATCCCTAGTATCCACTATGTTCTAAGATTGATGTTGCTATGACTTTGCTATGCTTAATGCTTGTCACTAGGGCCCGAGTGCCATGATTTCAGATCTGAACCTATTATGTTTTCATGAATATATGTGTGTGTGTTGATCCTATCTTCCAAGTCAATAGTCACCTACTATGTGTTATGATCTGGCAACCTTGAAGTGACAATAATCGGGACCACTCCCGGTGATGACCGTAGTTTGAGTTCATGTATATAGTATGTGTTAATGCTTTGGTCCGGTACTCTATTAAAAGGAGGCCTTAATATCCCTTAGTTTCCATTAGGACCCCGCTGCCATAGGAGGGTAGGACAAAAGATGTCATGCAAGTTCTTTTCCATTAGCACGTATGACTATATTCGGAATACATGCCTACATTACATAGATGAACTAGAGCTAGTTCTGTGTCACCCTATGTTATAACAATTACATGTGGAATCGCATACGACATAATTATCCATCACCGATTATCGGGGAAACTGGTCGCCCACGAACACCTATGGGACCCGAGCCCCTTTTTGGTACGGCAAGGGGGCGGAGGATGCACAAAGAGCAAATCGAGGCAGACACGCGAGCAGTTTACCCAGGTTCGGGCCGCACGGGGGCGTAAAACCCTACTCCTGCCTTGGTTTGTATTACGTTTTGGGCTCGGGAGCGAGAAGAACTACAGTGCTGATCGCTAGCTGTACCGAGCGTGAGAGTGATCGATCCTCCGAACCCCCTCTACGTTGCGCATGGGCCTCCTTTTATAGGTCAAAGGGGTCACCGATAGGCGGCAACGCAGATGAGGGTAAAAATGTAAAAATGATGGTAGTTGGAACAGTGTTTGCATAGCTATACCTAACTCTGACGGCAGGGGACAAGGGCATTGAATGCCCGTCGCCGTCGCCCTAAACAGTGTGAAAAGCGTCCGTCAGGGCGCCACCGTTCGCCACGACGGTGGCCTCGTCATCGCGCCTTGCCACCGTGTACCCCAGGCTGCACAGCCTTCCGCCACGTGCGCCTGGAAGGGTCCCAGAGCGACACGTGGGTGGATGCACTGGAGCGCGGGCACCTAGTGGAAGTTTGCCGCGGCAAGTGTCTTGCCGCGGTTACTATCTTGCCGCGCCCGGGAACTTGTCGCTCCCCGGGCCTTGCCGGGACGCGTGGCGCGCCGCGGCAAGTCTCTTGAAATGTCACGTTTGGCCTTCCCGGCAAGCTCCTCTTGCCAGGGTCTTGTGCCAAAGAAGTGGTCTTGAGCCTTGAGTGACCTTCCCGGCAAGCTCCTCTTGACGGGGCCTTGTTACTTCAACTTGAATACTTTGTTCTTGAATGGCTCCAAAGGAACCACTGTGGACCTTGACGGCCGCGCGGCAAGCCTTGCCACGGGACGCTGCGGCTGCCCGTGCACAAGTTCGGGATACTAAGGTACCCCTACTTTAGTACACCGACAGGAGCCCCCGGGCCTGGGCCACACACGGTGCCGAGCGCTGTTGGGCCAGGCCCAAAACAATGCACAGGCACGCGCGGCCCACGGCACGCCGTATCCCACTCCGTATCCACCGCGCCCCTCCCTAACGGCATGCGTCGATTGCGGCGTCGTGGGAGAGATCGTGGCCTATTTCTTTAATGGGGAAATGCGGAACGTCCCCTCCTCCCTCCTTAAAAGCAGGGGAAACAGGGGCAGTTCTTTCCATTCGCCCGTTGCTTCTTCATCCTCCAGAAACCCCCGCCGCTCCCCTCCTCCCCGAAGGTCGAAAGAGAGCAGCGCTCCGCCCTCCTTCCGCCGCCGCCAGCATCACCAGCGCCGTCGACTTCCTCCACCGTCCCCGCCATGGCCCCGAAGGGCGAGAAGGTGAAGGCCGCGAAGACTGCCAAGGCGCTGCGGCTAGCAGCAATGCGGAAGAAGATGGCGGTCTTTCCGCCACAGCTAGGCGCGGAGGAGCTGAAGGAAACCTTCTATCTCTTCTGGTCGAGGGAGACAAAGGCGCATCCGCGTACCAAGGTACTCCCCGCTGTGGCCTGCGAGATGTTCCCGGGTGGCTATGCCTTTTTCGCTCTGTTCTTCTACTGCGGACTCTGCCCGCCATTCTCTGAGTTCTTCTGCGATATCATGAATACCTACGGGTTTCATCTCCTTGACTTCACCCCAAACGCCGTCTTGACCATGGCCATTTTCGCACATCTATGCGAAAATTTCGTCGGAGTTTACCCCAATGTAGCTCTCTTTGGCCATTATTTCATACCTCGAGTCGAGTCTGGGTCACCTCTGTCTGGCGGGATCTCTTGGATCTTTAGGCTTCATAAGAAAGAGTCTTACTTGACGGGGGAGCTCCGCGGCAAGTGGGATGAGTGGAGGGCCAACTGGTGTTGGATTATGGAGGATGACCCGCAGCAGTTCACTTCCTGGCGCCAAGTCGCAGTAGTACGCGGCAATGACTGGAGCGACCTCGCCCCCAAGGACGACAAGCTGAAGATAGCCACCACTCGAATTCTTCGCCTCCGGCAAGCCAGGCTCACTGTAGGTGCCGTCGGGGCAGACTTCCTCCGCCGCCGCATCGCTCCCTTGCAGGAGAGGAAGAGGGCTGCTTGGGAGTTTGAGAACGCGGCAGACATCATGAGGTTGCGCCCGGGCCTTAATTACAATTTCACTGTCCTGGAGCTCAACGCAATGCTTCAAGCACTATTCAAGTACGACTCTGCCCACCCGGAGTGGTTTGCGTTGCCGCAGGGCGTAGTTCCATTCTGCATTAGCTCTGCGCTCAGTGCCATCCGCGCGGCGATGCCGTTGTGTGATTCCCATGGGATCGACCCCACTTGGCGGGAACCTTCCGACGAAGCCGTGAAAACGTTCTTCGACAACCTGGTGGAGCTGCCAGTCGACGCCGACGAGAAGAGGGGACTCACCCGCGACACCACCGACCAGGAAATGGCATATATTGCCACTAGGCTGGAAGAGGCTGCGGCAGCCAGGGCCGCGGGTGAGTTCGGATATACTGTGGAGGAGGCGGAGGCGGTAAGTCTCGCCGAGGAGGAAGAGCTTCGGAAAGCGGGAAAGCTTGCCGGGCGGCTCGCCGAGACAACCGAGCCCACCGAGCAAGGCGCCGGGTCGAGCGGGCCCGCCGAGTAGGGCTTCGGGTCAAGCGACCCCGCCGAGGACTCGGGCGGTTCGCTGGGCCTCGATTTTTCTTCTTCGTCCTCGGGCAGCTCGCCACCTCCAGCAAGTCCTCCAGCTCAGACAAGGAGGTGCCTCCGAAGGCCGTCGATGCGGCGGGGCGGCAAGCGGGCCAGCAGCCGCAGCGCCGCCCGACAAGCGCCACCGCGACGAGCAAGGCCGCCAAGGGAGTGCCTCGTTCTTCAACGGCAACCGGAGGGGGGTCTTCCCGGACCGGCTCTACTGCTCCTTCTGCCCCTCGTGCCTCGGCGACAACCGGAGCGGGGTCTTCTCAGACCGCCGCCCCTGCTCCCGCCAAGCGGCTGAGGGAGCCTACTCCCCCAGCTCCTCGCGCCGGGACGCGCGAGCCAGACTTTGATTTCTCGGCGCTCAACTCCGACGACGAGGAGGAAGAGGAGTAAGTCTTCGCGACTCTTGTTTTTCTTTGGTTTTCTGTTGATTCTTGTCTTGTATTTCTTTCGCCTAATTCTGATCTTGTCTTTCTTCCAGGACTCTGGCCCACAGGGCGGCGAAAAGGGCCAAAGTCCCGGTGATCGTCATCGAGGACGAGCCCGCCGCAGCAGCAGGGGGTGCGCCTGCGACAAGCTCGTCGGACCCGACAGCCGTTCTCCAGAGCAGCCCCCAGCGTAAGTCCTTCGTCTATTTTCCGCTTGTCGGGCGCGCTTGGGCCTTCTATCTTTGTTGATGTTTTGTTTGTTGACTCGTGCAGAAACGGAGCAGCAGCATCTAGAGCGCCAGGAGACAACCCCCGACGCGCCGCACGTCCCAACCGCACCGCAAAGGGGAAGCTCCCCGGCAAGGGAGGCCACTCCGCCAAGGGCGAGTACCCCACCAAGGGCGAGTACGCCGCCAAGGGCGAGTACGCCGCCAAGGGACGGCGCCAGCAGCCCTCCGCCGGTGGGAGCTACCACCACGCCGCCGAGGGAGAACTCCCCGGAAAGGAACCCCATCGAAGAGGAGGTCCGCGCAGGTAAAACCTTGGACTTTTCTCCTTGTGATTTTCTTCTTTTTGGATATTTGCTTGACTATTTTTCTTTCTTCTTCTTTTCTTCAGACCCGTCCGCAGCCGAGCCCATGGAGATGGAGGTCGCCGTCGAGGAGAACGCGCGTGGCAACACCGGCGACGCCGCAACCACTGAAGGGGCGGCCGGCGCCGACGAGCCCGCCACCGAAGAGGCAGCCAAAGCCGCTGGCGCGGCAGCTGAGGCGGGGACCGGCAGTCGCACTGACAGGCCCTGAGGCCGCAGGAGCATCAAGCGCTGTGCCGGCTGCCGACCCCTCCGCTGCCACAGCCGAGCCAGGCGCCTAACTAGAAGCCGGCAACGGAGTCTTGATCCAGCTCCCGTGGGCGTCCATGTCAAGGGCGCCCGCGGAGGGAGAGGTCTTCGACGGGGAGGTCCTCGCCTCCGCTGGGTTGAAGTTCGTCGACGCGCCAAGCAGCAGCAGCGAGCCCGAAGAGGAGCGGCTTCTGCGGAGGCTTCTGTCTTTGTACCGTGCCCGGCAGGCCAAGCTGGAGTCCCGAGAGGCTCTGGCCGCCAAGGCAGGTGTTGACATGGAGAAGTGCGCAGAAGAGCTCCGGGCTAGCAACCAAGCAGCTCTCCGGTCCTTAGCGGAGGAGCGGGAGCAGCTTGCCGAGGTGCATCAGGCGTTTATTCTTGAGAAGGCCGAAGCAGAGGAGCAGCAACGGCTCGCCGCCGAGGAGTTGTCCCGGCGAGAAGGTGAACTAACGCAGCGGAAGGTCGACCTCGATTGCCACGAGGACGAGCTTGCCGCGCGCGAACAGTCTCTTGGCAGAGCTCTGCAGAAAGTGAAGGACGCCGCTGCAGCTGCTGAGACCGCCAAGAGGGACTTGGAGGCGAGGGTGGCGCAACTGGAGGCCCACTTGAAGACGAGCGAAGAGAAGGTTGCCGCACTTGTGTCGGAGAGGGAGAAGGACGCCCACAGCCACTCCGAACTGCAGGTCCGCCTCTCCGACAAGGGCAAGGAGCTCGCCGTCGCCAAGGACTCCATTGTCGATCTAGAGTTGAAGCTTTCCACCCTCACCACAACGCTTGACGGCGCCAGAGAGTGAGAGGCGAACTTGAAGGAGGAGCTCAGGGCTGAGAAGGCGCTGTTGGACAGCGCCGCCATCTCCCAAAACAACTTCAGGCTGACGGTGGAGCACTGGACAGAGGGTCTTGTTGCCGCCGCTGCTGATGTCGACAAGGAGTTGGCGGAGCTGGGGGCGGAGCACCTCGGGTACTCCACCGACGAGAACCTCCCTCACAGCGCCAAGTTGAGTTTGTTCTTCAGGGGGGTGGCGCCGGCCCTCCAGCAGCTCCGGGAAAGGATCCCAAGGCAGCTGGCGGACGAGTCGCGCCGGCTCTGCGTGGGGGCCCTCGAGAAGGTGTTGATGAAGATAGTGCACCGCAACCCGGGCCTCAATCTCACCAACGTCCTCAGGACCTTGCCGCAGGGCGTTGACCAGGAGGCGCTCAAGGCCCTTGTCGCGCCTATCGTGAACAAGGTGGGCGGCATCAAGAGGGTCGAGGGAGACCGCGCGGATTAGTCTCGTTTATTTTCTTCTTTCCTTGTCGCTGCCAACCATGTTATGAACAATAGTCTATTAGTACTGCGACAAGTTGCTTTGTAATATAAATTTATCTTAGGCACTGAATGCAATGTTATTTCCTCTACTTGACTTCCTTGCTTTGTATGCTTTTACCCTACGCTTTTAGGGAACTTGTCGGCGTAGGGACCTTTGTCGCGAGCGCTGAGTGCGGAACTTCAGCAGCCTGCTGGCAATGCCGTTGCCGACAAGAAACCTTGTCGCAGCTAGTCGCAGCACACTTAGATTGTTGAGCGAACTCGAAAACAAAGTTAGGGCGAGACACTTATCGCAGCACACTTAAGCCGTTGAGCGTGCTCGAAACAAGGTAAGGGCGCGGCTAGCCACGAGTTGGTTCCTCCGCGCACAGGTTTTCCATACAAAGTGCGGTCGTTCAAGGAAGATAACTCAAAAATTTAAAAATTTGATCGCTCAAACTTTGACAACTTAGCTTTTGTGTTGTTCGCTTCCCGGCAAGGCAAGGCTCTCTTGAACGGCACTTGGTCCATACCACTATTAGTGCAACACACTTTGACAGGCCATCCGCGATGTCGTTTTGAGCTCTTGGAACGTGCTCCATCTGTAAGCCTTCAAAGTGCTCTTCAAGCTTTCTCACTTCGTCGACGTAAGCTTCCATCAACGGACTCTGGTAGCTCTTGCTCACTTGGCGGACGACCAACTGCGAGTCACCCCGCACAATCAGCTTCTTGATCCCAAGTTCCGCTGCGATTCTGAGGCCGGCAAGCAAACCTTCATACTCTGCAGTATTGTTCGTTGCCTGCTCCATGGGAAAGTGCATTTGGACAACGTACTTGAGGTGCTCTCCGGTGGGCGCGACAAGCAGCACGCCGGCACAGGTGCCTTGCAGCGAGAAGGCACCATCAAAGTACATTATCCATTCTTTGCTTGCTTCTTTGGCGGGGATGCTCGTCTCTAGAATCTCTTCGTCTGGCGTTGGTGTCCATTCTGCTATGAACTCTGCCAATGATTTGCTCTGGATAGTTGAAGTACTTTCAAACTTAAGGCCAAAGCTTGACAGCTCCAGTGCCCACTCGACAATCCTGCCTGTTGCTTCTGGATTTTGTAATATCCTCTTCAGCGGAAAGCAAGTGACCACTGTTATCTCATGTGCTTGGAAGTAGTGGCGCAGCTTTCTTGAGGCCATGAGAAGACCGAAAAGCAGCTTCTGCACACCAGAGTACCTCGATCTAGCTCCCTGCAGGAGGGAGCTGACAAAGTAGACTGGACGCTGCACCATCTTCTTCCGCACTTCCTCTTGCATCTGCGCAGACCCATCCTTGTCGGGACCAGAGCTTGTCGGGGAAGCCCCCTGCTTGTCGCTGGACGTGCTTGCCGGGGCCGTTGGCTCATCATCTGCCTCCCTTTCCGCTACTAACGCAGCACTAACCACTTGATTGGTTGCTGCTAAGTACAGCAGCAACTTCTCTTGTGGCTTAGGTGCGACAAGTATTGGAGTGGAGGACAGGTACCTCTTCAAGTCTTGCAGCGCCGCCTCCGCTTTCGGAGTCCATTTCATTGGACCTGCCTTTTTCAAGATTTTGAAAAACGGCAGGGCGCGTTCTGCAGACTTAGAAATGAACCTGCTGAGAGCAGCCACGCAGCCGGGAAGCCCTCGTACATCCCTGACGCGCTTCGGAGCTTCGATCTGCTCGATGGCTTTGATCTTGTCGGGGTTGGCTTCAATCCCCCTTTGAGACACGAAGAACCCGAGAAGTTTGCCGGAGGGGACTCCGAACACGCACTTCTCGGGGTTGAGCTTGAGTTGAATCTTGCGCAGGTTCGCAAAGGTTTCATCTAGATCTTGAATCAGAGTAGCCCTGTCCTTGCTCTTGACCACTATATCATCCATGTAAGCTTCTACATTCCTGTGTATCTGTGGCTCAAATGATGTATGGACTACCCTTGCAAACGTTGAACCGGCATTCTTCAATCCAAAAGGCATGCGTATGAAGCAATAAGTGCCACATGGAGTAATGAATGCGGTCTTCTCCTCGTCTTCTTCAGCCATAAATATCTGGTGGTATCCTGAATATGCATCAAGAAAGGAAAGCAACTCGCATCCAGCTGTGGAGTCAACAATCTTGTCAATGCGCGGCAAGGGAAATGGATCTTTGGGACAAGCTTTATTCACATCTGTGAAGTCTATACAAAGCCTCCACTTCCCATTTGCTTTGCCCACGATAACAGGGTAGGCCAACCATGTGGGATGGAGTACACCTCTGACAAGGTCTGCCGCTTCCAGCTTCTTGATCTCTTCAGCGATAAACTCTTGGCGCTCCACCGCTTGTTTTCTAACTTTCTGTTTGACGGGCCGCGCGTGAGGACAAACGGCAAGCTTGTGCTCAATTACTTTCCTAGGAACACCGGGGATGTCAGACGGTTGCCATGCGAACACGTCGACATTCGCCCGCAGGAAAGCAACGAGCGCACTTTCCTATTTGGGGTCGAGCGTGGCGCTGATTGTGAAAGTACCACCAGTGCCGTCTTCCTTGGCGGACACCTTCTTGGTTGCGGGTGGAGCTGCCATTGCCTTCTTGCACTTGCCGGTGGAGCTCGATGGTGCATCCTCGACGGCAGCGCAGCACTCCGAAGAGGTGCGTTTGCCGGAGCGGGTCCCAGAGCTCTTGCCAGACTTGGTGTTGTTCTTCCCCCCCGGGAGCTTCAGCGGCAAGTGTTTTGCTATCTGTTGCGGCTGCTGCGTCCCGGTAAATCTTGTCGGCATAGATAAGAGTGTCCTTCTTGTCGCCGGGGACAGAGATGACGCTTATCGGGCCTGGCATCTTGAGCATGTTGTAAGCGTAGTGAGAGGCTGCCATGAACTTGGCGAGCGCTGGACGACCAAGTATTCCATTGTAAGGTAATGGAATATCGGCAACGTCAAAAGTGATCCTCTCAGTCCTAAAGTTCATCTCTCTGCCAAATTTCACTGGCAGTGTGATTTTCCCCTTCGGCTTGCTCCTTCTCGGGTTGATCCCTTGGAACGTGCCGGTTTCTTCAAGCTCGCTGTCGGGGATCTGGAGTTTCCGGACCACAGAGGAGGAGATCAAGTTCAGGCCGGCCCCGCCGTCAACCAGCATCTTGGTGACCTTCAGGTTGCGGATAGTTGGTGAAACCAACATCGGCAAGCACCCGACCGCAGTGGTGCGATCAGGGTGGTCCTCAATGTCGAAGATGATAGGCGTGCTGGACCACTTCAGATGTTTGCGTGACTCGACGGGTGGCTCTGCTGCATTAACTTCCCGCACCCATTGCTTGAGTTGGCGGTGGGAAGTATGCAGAGAAGCACCTCCGTCAACGCACAGATCCTCTGTGGCCTTCTAGAACTCCTGCTCGATGTTATCTCCGTCATCCATGTCTTCGTCGTCGTCTTCGTCCTCGTCCTTGTCGCGGCCGCGGGGAGGTCTGTCTCCTTGCCGCTGTTTGGCCTTGTCGCGGCGTCCACCCCGGCCGTTGAATGGCTGCTTCTTGCCGGACTCTACACCACCTCCCTGGGCCTTCTCCTTGTCGCGTCGCTCGTACTCAGCTTTCTGCTGCTCGACAAGGCACTCGACCCTTTTGCAGTTCTGGAGGTCGTGGCCCTTGGTGCGGTGGATCTTGCAGTACTGCTTGTCGGAGCGTCCTGCTTATCGGCGGCCGCCACAGCGGTAGCCTCCTTGCCGGAGCCACCAGTCTGGGCTTTCTTGGCGCCAGCCTCCTTGCCGGACTGCTCAACGACCAGTACTTCTTTGTTCTTCTTTTTCATGTTGTTCCGCCGCCCGTTCTTCTTTGCCGGGGCGGCATCCTCACTATCTGTTCCCCCTGCTCCAGTATCCTCTCCGGGGAGTCTCCTCCCCTCCTCAGCGCGTGCGCACTTGTTGGCCAGGGCATAAAGCTCACTGACGTCTCGGATCTTGCACATCGCCATTTCGTCCCTCATCCTGCGGTTGCGCACGTTCTGGTGGAACACGCTAATAACCGCGGCAGGGTGGACGTCTGGGATGTTGTGCTGGAGGCAGCTGAATCTCTGGATGTACTTTCGTAGGGGCTCTCCTTCCTTCTGGGCAAGTATATGAAGGTCACTCTCCTGGCCATGGGGCTTGTGGCCACCCGTGAAGGCGCCGACGAACTGATGGCACAGGTCGGCCCAAGAAGAGATGGAGTTCTCCAGCAAGTGCATGAGCCAAGATCTGACGTTTGGCTTGAGCACGAGCGGGAAGTAGTTTGCGAGTATCTTCTCGTCTCGCCCCCCGGCAGCCTGCACCGCGATGGTGTAGATGCTGAGGAACTTCGACGGATGAGTCTTGCCGTCGTACTTCTCGGGTACGTCGGGCTTGAAGTTCTTCATGCTGGGCCACTGGACTTGCTGCAGCTCACGGGTGAACGCAGGGCAACCCCCCGCGTACAGCAAGTCGCCTGGTTCTCCGGGCGCGAGCATGTCGACAGCGGGCCCAGCGCGCTGGTCAGATTGTCGCCACGCTTCTCTTCGACGCTCGATGCGAGTTCGAGCGTCCTCTTGTTGTCTATCGTCAAGGACTTGGCGTTGATCGCGGCGAGTTCGTGGATCCGACGACGCAGTGGAATCGTCGTCGATGTTGATCCGACGAGTCGGCGATTTTGGCCTTCGGGGCGGGGAGTGCACGGTGGTCGCACCCCTGGCAGTCTTGTCGCCATCAGCCCGCGCCTGGCTAACTTGCCGCGGCCGCAATGTCGTCGGCTGCTGCGGAGTATCGTTGTTGGCGAAGGCGATGAGGCTCTGGATGGTAGCCCTCCAGTCGTCGGCCTTGTCTGCCGCTGGAGGGAAGTCGAGGAGTAGCTGAGCTCGAGCTAGAGCTTCTGCTGGAGTGGAGGGTAACGGCGGCGAACGGTGCGAGGAGCGGGACACGCTCGGACTTCTAACTACGTTAGAAGGAGCATTGTCCCATCCCGGCGACCGTGCCTTGCTCCTGCCGGCATGCTAGTGCGCATATTGGCCTTGAGCGTCCCGGGACCTGCCAGCCTGACCTTGTCCCAGCAAGCGTATGGTACCTTGAGCACCACGTCGTTGCCGGTCCCGCGCCTCCTGAGACGGGCGCGGTGCATGCACGGACGCCGAGGTCTTGGAGTGCGCCCGGTCGTCCGTCTTGTCCTTGGACTTGGCGGCGTTGTGAGCTTCCTCACCAACGTCCGTCCTTCCGCCAGCGTCTACCCCACCAACCGTTGGCTCCGGTGGTGGCGGGATCGACGCGGACGGGCCTGCTACCTCCGAAGCCTTCTTCTTCGGCGGCAAGTCGATGAAGTCGATAAAGTTGGTGGAGATTTCGCTCGCGTGAACGCTGGATCAGGTTCACACAACCTCGACGCTTCCCCTACCTGGCGCGCCAAAGATGTCGGGGAAACTGGTCGCCCACAAACACCTATGGGACCGGAGCCCCTTTTCGGTACGGCAAGGGGGCGGAGGATGCACAAAGAGCAAATCGAGGCAGACACGCGAGCAGTTTACCCAGGTTCGGGCCGCACGGGGGCGTAAAACCCTACTCCTGCCTTGGTTTGTATTACGTTCTGGGCTCGGGAGCGAGAAGAACTACAGTGCTGATCGCTAGCTGTACCGAGCGTGAGAGTGATCGATCATCCGAACCCCCTCTACGTTGCGCATGGGCCTCCTTTTATAGGTCAAAGGGGTCACCGACAGGCGGCAACGCAGATGAGGGTAAAAATGTAAAAATGATGGTAGTTTGAACAGTGTTTGCATAGTGCTCTATACCTAACTCTGACGGCAGGGGACAAGGGCATTGAATGCCCGTCGCCGTCGCCCTAAACAGTGCAAAAAGCGTCCGTCAGGGCGCCACCATTCGCCACGACGGTGGCCTCGTCATCGCGCCTTGCCATCGTGTACCCCAGGCTGCACAGCCTTCCGCCACGTGCGCCTGGAAGGGTCCCAGAGCGACACGTGGGTGGATGAGCTGGAGCGCGGGCACCTAGTGGAAGTTTGCCGGGGCAAGTGTCTTGCCGCGGTTACTATCTTGCCATGCCCGGGAGCTTGTCGCTCCCACGGCCTTGCCGGGACGCGTGGCGCGCCGCGGCAAGTCTCTTGAAATGTCACGTTTGGCCTTCCCGGCAAGCTCCTCTTGCCAGGGTCTTGTGCCAAAGAAGTGGTCTTGAGCCTTGAGTGACCTTCCCGGCAAGCTCCTCTTGCCGGGGCCTTGTTACTTCAACTTGAATACTTTGTTCTTGAATGGCTCCAAAGGAACCACTGTGGACCTTGACGGCCGCGCGGCAAGCCTTGCCACGGGACGCTGCGGCTGCCCGTGCACAAGTTCGGGATACTAAGGTACCCCTACTTTAGTACACCGACACCGATCCAATGCCTACGAGCATTTCACATATTGCTTGTTGCTTATTTACTTTTCCGCTGCTACTGTTACAATCACTACAAAAATACTATCGCTACTTTTGCTACCGTTACCGTTGCTTCCATATTACCTTGCTACTAAATTACCTTGCTGCAGATACTAAGTTTCCAGTTGTGGTTGTATTGACAACTCAGCTGCTAATACTTAAGAGTATTGTTTGGCTCCCCGTGTGTTGAATCTATAAATTTGGGTTGAATACTTTACCCTCAAAAACTGTTGCAATCCACTACACCTATGGCTTATCAAGACTATTTTCTGGCGCCGTTGCCGAGGAGCATATCTATATTCTTTAAGTCACTTTGGATTTATATCTGTTGATCACTATGAAGAATTTGAAGGACTCAAAAACCAAGATCTTTCCCTCAACTACGAGGGTAGGTAAGGAACTGCTATCTAGCTGTACACTTGATTCACCCTCTGTTATGAGTAAATTTGCGACACCTACTCCTGCTATTGAATCTGATATGTCACATGTTCTTGATGATGCCACTTCTGCTATGTATGACGAAACAACTTCTATGCTTGATAATACTGTGCCACTAGGTGAACTTCTAGGTGAACAAATTGCTAAGGTTAGGGATAATGCAAATATTGAAACTGATAATATTTATGAAAGTGATGATGAAGATTCTCCGCCTAGATATGAATTGCCAGTTATTCCTGAGGGTTATGTTATAGATGAAGAAACTGCTAGAGACTTTCTTGCTTGCAACGATAGATATGATCTTAAGAAATTATTAGCTAAGATGAAAGAAAAGTCTTTGAATGCTAGAATGAAATATGACCCTGCTTTTGTTACTTCACCTATCTTTGTTACTGCTAAGGATTATGATTTTTCTGTTGACCCTGAGTTATTACTTTGGTTGAATCTGATCCTTTCCATGGCTATGAATCAGAAACTGTTGTGGCACATCTTACTAAGTTGAATGATATAGCCACCCTGTTCACCAATGAGGAAAATATTCATTATTACTATGTCCTTAAGTTATTTCCGTTCTCGTTAAAGGGTGATGCTAAGACATGGTTTAATTCTCTTGATCCTGGTTGTGTGCGTAGTCCCCAGGATATGATTTATTACTTCTCTACTAAATTTTTCCCGCTCATAAGAAACAAGCTGCCTTACGAGAAATATATAATTTTGTGCAAATTGAAGAAGAGAGTCTCCCACAAGCTTGGGGGAGGCTTCTCCAATTACTGAATGCTTTGCCTGATCATCCTCTTCAGAGGAATGAAATACTTGATGTCTTTTATAATGGACTAACTGATGCTTCCAGAGACCACCTGGATAGTTGTGCTGGTTGTGTTTTCAGGGAAAGAACAGTTGATCAAGATGAATTACTATTGAATAATATGTTGACCAATGAAAATAATTGGACACTTCCTGAACCATCCCCTAAACCAACTCTGAAGAAAAGGGGTGTTTTGTTTCTCAATCCTGAAGATATGCAAGAGGCAAAGAAATCTATGAAAGAAAAAGGTATTAAAGCTGAAGATGTAAAGAATTTACCACCTATTGAAGAAATAGATGGTCTTGATAACCCAACAGGTAGTAAAGGTAGATTCTCTTTATAGATTTGATGAAGGTGATATTCCTCGTTATAAGTCTGCTAGCCAATGCTTAGACGAGTTTGACAATTTCATTGAAAAGCAAGAAAACTTCAATGCTTATGTTAGTAGACAATTGCAACGTAATGCTTATATGATAGAAAGCTTGAGTGATTATATGCCTAGAGTTAAAGGTGAATTGACACTCATTAGTAAACATGCTTTTATGGTTACCACTCAAGTAGAACAAGTACTTAAAGCACAAAATGATTTTCTCAATGAATTAAATAGTAAAGAAAATGATAATGTTGTTAGAGTTATGACTAGAGGTGGTAAAATGACTCAAGAACCTCTGTATCCTGAAGGCCACCCTAAGAGAATTGAGCAAGATTCTTAGAGAGCTAATTTAGATGCACCTAGTTCTTCTGAGAAGAAGAAAAAGAAAAATGATAGGACTTTGCATGCTTCTAGTGAACCTGTAGCTGACACACCTGAGAATCCCAATGATATCTCTGTTTCTGATGCTGAGACACAGTCTGGTAATAAACATGTACCTAGTGATAATGTTAATGATGATGCTCAACCTAGCAATGATAATGGTGTAGAGACTAAACCTGTTGTTGATCTTGATAACCCATAATCAAAGAATCAACGTTATGATAAGAGAGACTTTGTTGCTAGGAAGCACGGTAAGGAAAGAGAACCGTGGGTTCAGAAACCCATGCCTTATCCTCCTAAACCATCCAAGAAAAAGGATGATGAAGATATTGAGCGCTTTGCTGAAATGATTAGGCCTATCTTTTTGCGTATGCGTTTGACTGATATGCTTAAAACAAATCCTTATGCTAAGTATATGAAAGATATCATTACCAATAAAAGAAAGATACCTGAAGTTGAAATTTCCACCATGCTTGCCGATTACACTTTTAAGGGTGGAATACCTAAGAAACTAGGAGATTCAGGAGTACCTACTATACCTGCCTCCATTAATAGAAACTATGTTAAAACTGCCTTATGTGATCTTGGAGCCGATGTTAGTGTTATGCCTCTCCCTTTATATCATAGACTTGACTTGAGTAAGCTTACACCTACTGAAATATCTTTGCAAATGGCCGATCAATCAACTGCTATACCTGTCGGTATTTGTGAGGATGTGCCTGTTGTGGTTGCACATGTTACTATTCTAACGGACTTTGTTATCCTTAATATTCCCGAAGATGATAGTATGTCTATTATCCTTGGTAGACCCTTTTTGAATATTGAAGGGGCTGTTATTGATTGCAACAAAGGCAATATCACTTTTCATGTTAATGGTAATGAGCATACGGTACACTTTCTCAGGAAACAACCTCAGGTCCACATCATCAATTCTATTGGAAAATTTTCAACTATTACTATTGGAGGTTTTGAATTTCCTCTTTCTAGTGTCAAGAAGACATATGATATTCTTATTGTTGGGGACATGCATATCCCCATTGAGGTAACCTAGTGTTATTCAAAAATTCTATGGTTTGATGTTATTCGGAAAGATTTTATTAACAAGACTTGATCAACCTTGTTAATGGATTCCTTTTGATGAGCATGAGATGGGTGAATCTAGATAGCACAACCTGCTATACCCTCCTTTTACTTTTTGTTAATTAAATTAAATAAAGCAAAAATAGTATTTTCTGTCCGTTTCCAGACTTATGCATGCAATAAAAAATACCCCAAAATAGAAGTACTCCAAATGCCCCGAAAATGTAATATGATTTTTTCTAGAATATTTGAGAATATTTGGCACTGAGAACACAGCGGGGGGAGCCATCACCTGGCCACGAGGGTCCAGGGCGCGCCCACCCCACTGGGCGCGCCCCTGCCTCCTGGGCCCCACGTGGCCCCCCTCCACTTATTCCTGCACCCACACACTCCTTCTTCCTCCCAAAAAATCACTATCCAGCTCAAGCACGAGTTCTAGCTCATCTTGCTGCCATTTTCGATCTCCTTGCTCAAAGCTCCATACACAAAACTGTTTGGGGAGATTGTTCCTTGGTATGTGACTCCTCCATTGGTCCAATTAGTTTTTGTTCTAGTGCTTTATATATTGCAAATTTTTGCTGCTGTGGTGACCCTGTTCTTGAGCTTTCATGTTAAATCTCTTTGGTCCCAAGTAGTTCTAATGCATGATTTAGTCTCTAGGCACTTGTAGGAGTAGTTGCTATCAATCTTGTTGAGTTCGGTTCTATTTTATTTTGAGTCACTAAAAATTTCAGAAACTTTCAGAGGAGGAAAATGATGAGGATATTGTTGAGAGGCTCTTCCAGTATAAGTTCAAAGGATAAGCAGAAGGAAGAGAATAAGAAGCCCAAATATAATCTTCCTCGCACTGCGGAAGTTCGCTCGTGTGAATGGCCTTGTAATGAGTTCTTGGAAGCCGCCGGGATTTATGAAGACATTTATTATTTGGCCGATAATGCAGGCCTTGCCGACTTCCTCCACGACCAGCATGAGTAGTATCTCTTGCTCACTAATATTTTCACGCAAAACTTTCATTTTCATGCTAAGAAATCACCACCTTCAGTGGAGTTTCATTTATATGATGAGGTTAAGGAGATGTTGTTCTATGATTATTGTCAAGTATGTAAGATACCCTTTGCTGGTAGTCTTGAGGAACCACATCGCAAAGATGTTGAGGGGTTTATTGATATGATATCTGTAGGGGAAACTAGGCAAGTTTCAGGGGCAAGAATTACTAGTATACATTTTCATGTTCTACGCTACTTTGCTATATTTGCTAGTAGATGTGTAATTGGTCGCGGGAACAGTGGGAATCTTAGTGCCCCTGATCTTGTCATTTTGCGCCATGCTTTGTTTCAAGACACAACCTTTATCTTGGGTGTCATCGTTGCTAAACGATTAAGTTTGAACCACACAAAAGGTCCCATCTTTGGAGGCATCTTTGCTTCACGCCTTGTTGAACACTTTAGAATACCTATTAGGCATCATGAGAAGGAAGAAAAGTTGCTGGCCCCTGCTTATTTAGATTATAAGAGTATGATAGCACATGATTTTATTGTTAAAGACAAGGAGAAGTTGCTTATGTATAAATTGATGTTCGATGAAAAATATTGTGAGATTATTACCTTGCCTGCACCATCTTTGTTTGATATACTTTCAGGCACGTACCTCGTTTTGCCAGATGACGTCTATAAGTACGGGAGCCAGGCACAAGCTTCAGAACCGGAGCCGGATCCACCACTTGACCCTTACCGGCAGTCGGTTTATGGGATCCGGATGAGATTGCCAACCAGTGGCACCCAGAGGACGCTCCTCTGTGCACCAGAGAGAGTAGCTTTGATCCATGGCAATGGACCAACTTAGGCCAAAAGCCCAAGCTTGGAGGAGTACGTATTTCTCACAGACATTACATTCGTGTTCACACACTTATTCAAGTTGTCGGTGCTCACACTCTTTCATTGTACTATCCATGCTAGTTTCAATTCTTTTCTTAGTCTTTTTCTTGTGTGATAGAAAAAATCTTAAGAAAAACAAAAAAAATCTAGTTGCAGATTCTAGCTAGTTTACTTTTCATGCATGTAGTAGTAGTAATTAAACGAAAACCCAAAAAGATTTCTCGTTCTACTTTTGCTTGTTGGGAGCTTTCCCGTGTAAATACTTTCTTTTCTTTCTTTGGGGGTCAAGAGAAGGCCATGATGAAAATGTTTAGTGGCTCTCATATGCTTTATTCTTAATTTAACATTGAGCCATATTACTTTGTCTTCTCTCTTGTATTAAATGCTTGTAGATTCCAGCTTAGTCCAATGCACGTGCACTATTATTATTATCCACACCGTTCGGTCGTGCGAGTGAAAGGCAATAATGACGACATATGATGAATTGATTGAGATGAGAAAAGCTTGTATGAACTCGACCTCTCTTGTTTTTGTAAATATGATAGTTCATCGTTCCTGATTCAGCTTGTTATGAATGAAACATGCTTGCAATGACAATTAGATATCATAGCTGCTTATGCCATGCTTAATTAGCTAGGAGTTTATAATGGTCCTTCTTGCGTGCCAACATGATATTAAAATGGTTGTGATGTGGTATGATAGGGTGGTATCCTCCTCTGAACGATTCAAGTGGTCTGACTTGGCACATGTTCACGCATGTAGTTGAAACAAAATCAATATAGCCTCCACGATATTTATGTTCATGGTGATTTATATCCTACTCATGCTTGCATTCATTTTTGATTAATTTTAATGCATGTTCATGACTGTTGTCTCTCTCTAGCTGGTCGCTTCCCAGTCTCTATATAGCCTTCACCTGTACTAAGCGGGAATAATGCTTGTGCATCCACATCCATAAACCCCAAAGTTATTCCATATGAGTCCACCATACATTCCTATATGCGGTATCAACCTACCGTTCCAAGTAAATTTGTATGTGCCAAACTCTAAAACCTTCAAATGAAATTATGTTTTGTATGCTCGAACGCTCATGTATCAACTAGGGCTGTCTATATCTTCCATGCCAGGTGGGTTATTCTGACGATAAGTGGACTCCACTCATCATTCATGAGAAAATGGCTGGTAACCAGGATGCCCAGTCCCATGCTCAAATCATAATAATTAAACAAAACTCCCCAAGGTTGTTGCTGGTCTGGACGATACCCGTTGTTTTGGTCTAGCCGTGGAGTGTGCTTGTTGGTGGTTGGGGGAGTGTAAACTTTACCATTATGTCTGGGAATGGCCTATAATGTGTGTAGCATGGAAGATATCGAGATTCTTGGTTGTTATGTTGACAATGAGAGTATACCGCTCAAAATATTATTCATCTCTATTTGAAAATCGATGTCTGGCACCTCTACAAATCCCTGCTTCCCTCTGCAAAGGGCCTATCTATTTACTTTTATGTTGAGTCATCATCCTCTTATTAAAGAGCACCAGTTGGAGAGCACTGCTGTCATTTTTCATGTATTGCTATTAATTTACATTGAGTATGATTGTGACTGGATCTCTTTTACCATGAATTACAATGTCTAGTCAATTTTGATCTTTAAAGGTGCTCTGCATTTATGTTTTGCGGTCTCAGAAAGGGCTAGCGAGATACCATTTTGTTATATCATATTATGATTGTTTTGAGAAAGTGTTGTCATCCGAGGTTTATTATTATTGCTCGCTAGTTGATTATGCCATTGATATGAGTAGACATGAGACCTAAAAGTTATTGTGAATGTGGTTAGTTAATGATCTTTGCTGAAAACTTGAATGTGGGCTTTACATATTTACAACAACAAGAGCAAACAGAGTTTTTCAAAGTTTTTCTTTATCACTTTCAGATTATCAACTGAATTGCTTAAGGACAAGCAAAGGTTTAAGCTTGGGGGAGTTGATACGTCTCCAACGTATCTACTTTTCCAAACACTTTTGCCCTTGTTTTGGACTCTAACCTGCATGATTTTAATGGAACTAACCTAGACTGACGCTGTTTTCAGTAGAATTGCCATGGTGTTATTTTTGTGCAGAAATAAAAGTTCTCGGAATGACCTAAATTAAACGGAGAATTATTTTGGAATATATAAAAAATATATGTGGAGAGAACCAAACCGGGGGGCCCACACCTTGTCCACGAGGGTGTCGTGGGCCCCCTGTTGCTCCACAGACGTATACCCTGACTCCATATATTCACTTTCGGGAGAAAAAAATCAGAGAGGAAGAATTATCATGTTTTACGATACTGAGCCGCCGCCAAGCCCTAATCTCTCTCGGGAGGGCTGATCTGGAGTTCGTTCGGGGCTCCGGAGAGGGGAGATCGTCGCCATCGTCATCATCAACCTTCCTCCATCACCAATTCCATGATGCTCATCGACATGCATGATTAATTCCATCGTAGGCTTGCTGGATGGTGATGGGTTGGATGAGATTTACCATGTAATCTAGTTAGTTTTGTTAGGGTTTGATCCCTAGCATCCACTATGATCTAAGATTGATGTTTTTATGACTTTGCTATTCTTAATGCTTGTCACTAGGGCCCGAGTGCCATGATTTCAGATCAGAAACTTTTATGTTTTCATGAATATATGTGTGTTCTTGATCCTATCTTGCAATTCCATAATCACCTACAATGTTATATGATCCGGTAACCCCGAAGTGACAATAATCAGGACCACTCCCGGCGATGACCGTAGTTTGAGAATTTCATGTATTCACTATGTGTTAATGCTTTTGTCCGGTACTCTATTAAAAGGAGGCCTTAATATACCTTAGTTTCCATTAGGACCCCGCTGCCACGGGAGGGTAGGACAAAAGATGTCTTGCAAGTTCTTTTCCATAAGAACGTATGACTATATTCGGAATACATGCCTACATTACATTGATGAACTGGGGCTAGTTCTGTGTCACCCTATGTTATAACTATTACATGAGGAATCGCATTCGACATAATTATCCATCACCGATCTAATGCCTATGAGTTTTTCACATATTGCTTGTTGCTTATTTACTTTTCCGCTGCTACTATTACAATCACTACAAAAACACTATCGCTACTTTTGCTATCGTTACCGTTACTTCCATATTACCTTGCGACTAAATTACCTTGGTGCAGATACTAAGTTTCCAGGTGTGGTTGAATTGACAACTCAACTGCTAATACTTAAGAGTATTCTTTGGCTCCCCTTGTGTTGAATCAATAAATTTGGGTTGAATACTTTACCCTCGAAAACTGTTGCGATTCCCTACACTTGTGCGTTATCAGAGGACACGCTCAATAAAATGCAAATGGACAGGAGTCGCATTGAGCAGAGCAATACATCCTTTAGGGGAATTATCCCCAGCGGGGAAGCAAGATGCTCAGGGAAAATTAAATTGGATGTGGTATTCGGCGCACCAGAAAACTATAGGTCCAAGGAGATAACCTTCTAGGTGGCTCCTATAAATAGCGGATATCATGCCCTGTTAGGGCGAGATGCATTCAAACACTTTCAAGCTATACCTCATTACGGGTATATGAAGCTCAAGATGCCCGGGCCCAATGGTGTTATCACTATCTCCAGTGATCCAGACATAGCACTCCGCGTCAAAAATAAATCTGCATCCCTGGGCCTTGAGGTACTGTCTGAAGCCCTAGCGGCCGAGGAACTCACCGCTCGGCGTTCCACAGTGGATAGGAACGACATAATTCTTGATAAAAGGCCTAAATCCACCTCTTTCAAGCCAGCTGATGAAATAGTCAAATTTCAAGTCCACCCGACAGATCCCAAGAAAACAACTTCTATTCGGGCACAGCTGGACCCAAAGGTCAACGCCGCATTACGTGCGTTCTGGCGCGAGAACTGGGACATCTTCACCTGGCACTCCTCGGATATGCCAGGAATACCATGCGCGTTGGCCGAACATGGTCTCAATAGACTGAAGGGATACAAGCCGGTCAAGCAAATGCTCCAGCGATTTTCCGAACCCAAGCGACAGGCTATGGGGGAGGAGCTAGGCAAACTACTCGAAGCCGGGTTTACCAGAGAGGTCAAACATCCGGACTAGCTAGCAAACCTGGTCATGGTACCAAAGAAGGATAAATCCTGGCGCTTGTGTGTCGATTTCAAAGACCTTAACAAGGCCTTCTCTAAGGACCCCTTCCCACTAACTCACATCGACCAGATTATTGATGCAACCGCAGGACACGATTCACTGTGTTTCCTCGACCATACTCTGACCAAGCCGCAAATGCATTCATCACACCGTATGGGGTAGGGCGTAAAGGGAGCACCTCTGCGATTGTTACAGCCGGCTTATCCGGACATGTACCTTAGATGGGTGAAGCCGAAAGCTGGCGTTCTTAAGAGAATGATTGGTCAGTGAGCAAAAGACGAACTTCCCTTGTTGCAATACAAAACCCCATACTATAACGCATACTGTGATTTTTTCGCATCACAGCTTCGGTATGCACAAAAAACCGCATACTGGCACAGGGAGAGGAACCCTTAACGAAACTATTCTCTCTGGAAGATGTTTCTTACAATCAAATGTAATATAACATAACTCCCCGAATATAACTTGTCTGTTCAGGCAACTATGACTGGACTTCTTGGTTTCTAAACATACTTTGGTGTTTACCTACGGTATAGTATTCGGAAACACTCCAAACCTAGGGCTTCCGGAGGTCGAAGTAGAAAGTCTGCCATGACAATCGTTTTACAAATTCGGCTGGAGACAAGTTTGTCAGTAAAAGTACATTGCTACTTAGACTCAAAAACTTCTTCTTCCTCTAGACCCTCTAACAAGTTTTCTAGTTTACAATCTTGTTGTGAAAACTTGGCGTCCACCTTCAGTCGGTCGTACACAAGGCTGACCGGAATCTCTTGTCCATCGGATCCCCGAGGTTCGACCCGCATGATATGATTTGGATCATGTCCAGTGTACTATGTTTTTACCATGACCTAGGCTTCCCAAGCACCTTCTCGGCATGCTAATATCTTCCATAGCCCAAAACGGCGCCGTGCTCCCTTGAATAAATTCATGAGTTCCTCCAT
Organism: Secale cereale; assembly: GCA_902687465.1. Lineage (NCBI taxonomy): Eukaryota > Viridiplantae > Streptophyta > Magnoliopsida > Poales > Poaceae > Secale > Secale cereale. Next base: position 391,931,192 of record LR738712.1, read on the forward strand.
ACTTCCTGGAAGAGAACAGGCTAGAAATAAAGCCTTAGCAATGTTCCACATTGCCTTCCACGCTCGCTCATGCACCTTGCACAACTCTTGTAGCAGGCCACCTTGAAATCTGGACACCTCTTCTTTGGGCCGCCCAGTCAACACACCTACAGAAACAACCTTGTCAGGATTCGCATCAGCAAACTGTACGATAGTAAGTTAAAAGGCATACTGAATATGCCGCCTTTCAGCTTTCTATTCTCTTTTAGGGCGTCCACTAGTTGGGCTCGCACGTCTTTCAGCTCCTCGCCGAGATGGGTATTGACATCCTACAGCTTGTTCTTCTCGTCCCTGGTCCATGTCAGTACACGTTGACCAGTGGCCTCTTGCCTTTCGGCATGTTCTTTATCTGCCTGCGCGGTCTTTAATTTCTCTTCTAGCTGATCCGACGATCTTGTCATCGAAAAATACAACAATGTTTATTCTCATAAACATTATTGGCACATGATTATATTTTCCGGACAGAGGGGGACATTACCAATCGGTGCCTCCTTGGATTTCTGCATTTTAGCGGTAATGGCAGTCAGCTGGGTCCGACACTGTTCTCCGGGATAGCATGTTGTTCTTATTCGTGAGTACCTAATTATACACTGATCCTTAATCAGTTGTGTCAACTATTTTCAAGTCTAGGGGGCTACTGACATATGGCTATTAAATCTACACAAAATGATCTTACCCGCATATCCTTTGAAAGCTGGTAAGTGGCTCCAGCAAGCCAATCCTGAGAGCTCGGATATATGCATCTGCCGAGTTGAAGGCATTGAATGCCTCTTTAGTAAAGTTAGGATCCCGCATAGCCGCCCTCCAACGTCGATGGTTCATTGCACTCTCCACTTCAGAGTTGGTGACGGAAACATTATCCGAATCGTCGGAGGGAGGACAATCCGACATTGCACCCGTACCAGCTCTAGCCATGGAGGCAGGGTCTGGGGTTGGATTGGTGGACATATGTCCGGCTAGGTCTCCGGATACAGTTTGGTGGATCCTCTTCCTGAAATATGGCACAACAGAAAACGTCACAGTTTGCTATGTTTGCCACAGGGCATATTGAAAACCGTACCTTTTCTATGAAGGTAGGGGCTGGGAAGTATCGCCGTCCGCCTTTCTTTTTGAAGGCCCGCCTTGTGTCGGCGTCCCCTTATTAAGGGATGATACCAATGCGGCGTGAAGGGATGAGCGCCGCCACTTTGAAGCATGAGATAGTGAAGTGGGTGAGGTGCGATGGGAAAACTCTTTTGTAGGAGGTGCTCCCTAGGCACTTACATGGGAAGAGGGGAGAAGGCCAGGGTAATTTGCTATAATTGCCACTTCTGTGCCGTCGTAGCTTGCCTGGTAGAAGACCCCCTCCTTGAGCTCCACGGATATATCCAGATGCTCCTCAAAACTGGGATCTAGGTCCCAAATATGGTCCTCCGGCTGCGGAGCGGGGTTGTGCTACCTCTTGAGCTTGCGTTGTTTTTCCCTTGAAGAGGAAAGGGTGATGCAGCAAAGTAGTGTAAGTATTTCCCTCAGTTTTTGAGAACCAAGGTATCAATCCAGTAGGAGACTACACGCGAGTCCCTCGTACCTACACAAAAAAATAAGAACCTTGCAACCAACGCGATAAAGGGGTTGTCAGTCCCTTCTCAACCACTTGCAAAAGTGAGATCTGATAGAGATAATAAGATAAATATTTTTGGTATTTTTTGTTATAGATTGAAAGTTAAAGATTGCAAAATAAAAGTAAAGTGAAGATAATTAGTTGATGGATGATTTATAGGATGGAAGATAGACCCAGGGGGCATTGGTTTCACTAGTGGCTTCTCTCAAGATAGCAGATTTCTACGATGGGTGAACAAATTACTATCGAGCAATTGATAGAAAAGTGCATAATTATGAGAATATCTTGGCATGATCATTGTATATAGGCATCACATCCGTGACAAGTAGACTGAAATGATTCTGCATCTACTACTATTACTCCACACATCAACCGCTATCCATCATACATCTAGAGTATTAAGTTCATATGAACAGAGTAACACTTTAAGACATATGACATGATGTAGAGGGATAAAATCATGCAATATGATATAAACCCCATCTTTCTATCCTCGATGGCAACAATACAATATGTGCCTTGCTGCCCCTGCTGTCACTGGGAAAGGACACCGCAATATTGAACCCAAAGCTAAGCACTTCTGCCATTGCAAGAAAGATAAATCTAGTAGGCCAAACCAAACTGATAATTCGAAGAGACTTGCAAAGATATTTAAATCATGCATAAAAGATTTCAGAGAAGAATCAAATATTGTTCATAGATAATCTTGATCATAAATCCAAAATTCATTGGATCTCGACAAACACACTGCAAAAAGAATTACATCGAATAGATCTCCAAGCAGATCGAGGAGAACTTTGTATTGATATCCAAAGAGAGAGAAGAAGCCATCTAGCTAATAACTATGGACTCGAAGGTCTGTGGTAAACTACTCACAACACATCAGAGAGGCTATGGTGTTGATGTAGAAGCCCTCCGTGATCGATCCCCCCTCCGGTAGAGCTCCAGAATAGGCCCCAAGATGGGATCTCACGGGTACAGAAGGTTGCGGCGGTGGAATTAGGGTTTCGTGGTGCTCTCGGATGTTTTTAGGGTCCATGGGTATATATATGAGGAAGAGCTACGGGGGGCCCACGAGGGTGGGGGCGCGCCACCTGCCTTGTGGCCACCCCGTGGCTTCCCTGGCATGTATTCCAGGTCTTCTGGGTTGCATTTGTTCTAAAAACGATCCTCCCGAAGGTTTCATTCCATTTGGACTCTGTTAGATATTACTTTTCTGCGAAACACTGAAATAGGCAAAAAACAGCAATTTGCACTGGGCCTTGGGTCAGTAGGTTAGTCCCAAAAATAATAAAGAAGTGTATAATAAAGCCCATTAAACATCCAAGATGGATAATATAATAGCATGGAACAATCAAAAATTATAGATACGTTGGAGACGTATCAAGCATCCCCAAGGTTAATTCCTGCTCGTCCTCGAGTAGGTAAATGATAAAAATAGAATTTTTGATGTGGAATGCTACCCAACATAATGCTCAATGTAATTTTCTTTATTGTGGCATGAATGTTCAGATTCGAAAGATTCAAGACAAAAGTTTAATATTGACATAAGAATAATAACACTTCAAGCATAGTAACAAAGAAATTATGTCTTCTCAAAATATCATGGCCAAAGAAAGTTCATCCCTACAAAATCATATAGTTTGGCTCTGTTCCATGTTCGTCACACAAAATACTCAAATCATGCACAACCCCGGTTTCAGCCGAGCAATTATTTCATACTTCAATTATTTCAACCCTTTTCAACTTTCACGCAATACATGAGCGTGAGCCATGGATATAGCACTATAGGTGGAATAGAGTGGTGGTTGTGGAGAAGACAAAAGCAGAAGATGGTCTCACATCACCTAGGCGTATCAATGGGCTATGGAGATGCCCATCAATAAATATTAATGTGAGTGAGTAGGGATTGCCATACAACAGATGCACTAGAGCTATAAATGTATGAAAGCTCAACAAAAGAAATTAAGTTGGTGTGCATCGAACTTGCTTGCTCACGAAGACCTAGGCCATTTGAGGAAGCCCATCGTTGGAATATACAAGCCAAGTTCCATAATGATAATTCCCACTAGTATATGAAAGCGACAAAACAAGAGACTCTCTATCATGAAGATCATGGTGCTAATTTGAAGCACAAGTGTGGAAAAAGATAGTAGCATTGTCCCTTTTTTCTTTTTCTTTCTTTTATTTTTTGGGCCTTTTCTTTTTTTCTTTGGCCTTTCCTTCTTTTTTTATTTGGGACAATGCTCTAATAATGACGATCATCACACATCTATTTATTTACAACTCATAGATTACAACTCGATACTAGAACAAAATATGACTCTATATGAATGCCTCCGGCGATGTATCGGGATGTGCGATGAATCAAGAGTGACATGTATGAAAAATTATGCATGGTGGCTTTGCCACAAATACGATGTCAACTACATGATCATCCATGGCAATATGAGAATGATGAAGCCTGTCATAGTAAACAGAACGGTGGAAAGTTGCATGGCAATATATCTCGGAATGGCTACGGAAATGCCATAATAGGTAGGTATGGTCGCTGTTTTGAGGAAGGTATATGGTGGGTGTATTGTACAGGCGAAAGTTGCAAGGTACAAGAGAGGTTAGCAATGGTGAAAGGGTGAGAGTGTGTATAATCCATGGACTCAACATTAGTCATAAAGAACTCACATACTTATTGCAAAAATCTATAAGTCATCAAAACAAAGTACTACACGAATGCTCCTAGGGGAAGGGTTGGTAGGAGTTAACCATCCCGCGATCCCGACCTCCACACAAAGGATGACAATCAATGAAATACCTCATGCTTCAAGTTTGTCACACAACGGTTACCATACGTGCATGCTGCGGGACTTGCAAACCTCAACACAAGTATTTCTCAAATTCACAACTACTCTACTAGCATGACTCCAATATCACCATCCTCATATCTCAAAACAATCATCAAGTATCAAACTTCTCATAGTATTCAATGCACTTTATATGAAATTTTTTATTATACCAATCTTGGATGCCTATCATATTAGGACCAATTTTATAACCCAAGCAAATTACCATGCTGTTCTCAAAGACTCTCAAAATAATATAAGTGAAGCATGAGAGATCAATAATTTCTATAAAATAAAACCACCACCGTGCTCTAAAAAGATATAAGTGAAGCACTAGAGCAAAACTATCTAGCTCAAAAGATATAAGTGAAGCACATAGAGTATTCTAATAAATTCTAATTCATGTGTATCTCTCTCAAAGGGTGTGTCCAGCAAGGATGATTGTGGTAAACTAAAAATTAAAGACCCACATCATACATGACGCTCCAAGCAAGACACATATCATGTGGTGAATAAAAATATAGTCTCAAGTCAAGTTACCAATAGACGAAGAGGAAAGAGGGGACGCTTTCCCGGGGTATCCCCAAGCTTAGGCTTTTGGTTGTCCTTGAATTTTACCTTGGAGTGCCTTGGGAATCCACAAGCTTAGGCTCTTGCCACTCTTTGTTCCATTGTCCATCAAACCCTTACCCAAAAACTTGAAAACTTCACAACACAAAACTTAGCAAAAATATCGTGAGCTCCGTTAGTATAAGAAAACAAACCACCACTTTAATGTACTCTAATGAACTCATTTTTTGTTTATATTGTGTTAAACCTACTTTATTCCAACTTCTCTATGATTCATACCCCCCGATACTACTCATAGATTCATCAAAATAAGCAAAGAACACACGAAAAACAGAATCTGTCAAAAACAGAATAGTCTGTAGAAATCTGTAACTTTCGAATACTTCTGTAGCTCTGAAATTTCTGAAATAAATTGGTGGACGTGAGGAATTTTTCTATTAATCGTCTGCACAAAGAATCAACTTAAAAGCACTCTCCAGTAAAAAAGGCAACAAATCTAGTGAGCACAAAAGTTTCTGTTTTTTACAGCAAGATCGCAAAGACTTCACCCAAGTCTTCCCAAAGGTTCTACTTGGCACAAACACTAATTAAAACACAAAACCACATCAACCAGAAGCTAGATGAATAATTTATTACTAAACAGAAGTAAAAGAAAAGAAAAGAAAATTGGGTTGCCTCCCAGCAAGCGCTATCGTTTAACGCCCCTAGCTAGGCATTGATAATTTTAATGATGCTCACATGAAAGACAAGACTTGAAGCACAAAGAGAGCATCTTAAAACACATGGCAAACACATATAAGTCTAACATACTTCCTATGCATAGGCATTTTATAGGAAAACAAATCAAGATAAGCAATATGTAGCATATGCAAGGAAGAAAAAGAAAACAAGATCAATCTCAACATGAAGAGAGGTAATTTAGTAACATGAAGATTTCTACAACCATATTTTCCTCTCACATAATAATTGCATGTAGGATCATAAGCAAATTCAACAATATAGCTATCACAAAACATATTCTCAACACGATCCACATGCACACGAAGTTGACACTCTTCAAAAATAGTGGGAGCAACATTAACTAAAGTCATGACCTCTCCAAACCCACTTTTATCAAAATTCCATAAGATTGAAAATTCTCCAAATATGTGGGATCTAAAGTTGACACTCTTCCAAACCCACTTTCAATATTATTGCAAACATTATTATCAATCTCACATTCATCATGGGGATTAAATAAATTCTCAAGGTCATAAGAAGAATCACCCCAATCATGGTCATTGCAACAAGTAGTGGACATAGCAATACTAGCATCCCCAAGCTTAGGGTTTTGCATATCATTAACACAATTGACATTAATAGAATTTACGATAGTATCATTGCAATCATGTTTTTCATTAAAAGAGCTATCATGAATCACTTCATAATTTTCTTCTTTCAACACTTCATCACAATTTTTAGATTCATGAATTTCAAGCAAAACCTCATAAAGATAATCTAGTGCACGCAGCTCACTAGCAATTGGTTCATCATAATTGGATCTCTTAAAAATATTAGTAAGTGGATGAGGATCCATAATTTAGCAAGAGAAGATGCTACATAATAGAAGGCACATGGCAACACAAGCAAACAAAAAGGCGAACAGAAGAAGGACGAATAAAACGACAAAGGTGAAGTGGGGGAGAGGAAAACGAGAGGCAAATGGCAAATAATTTAATGCGAGGGATAAGAGTTTGTGATGGGTACTTGGTATATGACTTTTGCGTAGATCTCCCCGGCAACGGTGCGAGAAATTCTTCTTGCCACCTCTTGAGCTTGCATTGTTTTTCCCTTGAAGAGGAAAGGGTGATGCATCAAAGTAGCGTAAGTATTTCCCTCAGTTTTTGAGAACCAAGGTATCAATCCAGTAGGAGACTACACGCGAGTCCCTCGTACCTACACAAACAAATAAGAACCTTGCAACCAACGCGATAAAGGGGTTGTCAATCCCTTCTCGGCCACTTGCAAAAGTGAGACCTGATAGAGATAATAAGATAAATATTTTTGGTATTTTTGTTATATATTGAAAAGTAAAGTTTGAAAAATAAAAGTAAAGTAAAGATAAATAGTTGATGGATGATTTATATGATGGAAGATAGACCCGGGGGCCATAGGTTTCACTAGGGGCTTCTCTCAAGATAGCAGATCTCTACGGTGGCTGAACAAATTATTGTCGAGCAATTGACAGAAAAGCGCATATTTATGAAAATATCTAGGTATGATCATTGTATATTGGCATCACGTCCGTGACAAGTAGACCAAAACAATTATGCATCTACTACAATTACTCCACACATCAATCGCTATCCAGCATGCATCTAGACTATTAAGTTCATAAGAACAGAGTAACGCTTTAAGCAAGATGACATGATGTAGAGGGATAAACTCATGCAATATGATATAAACCCCATCTTGTTATCCTCGATGGCAACAATACAATACGTGCCTTGCTGCCCCTGCTTACACTGGGAAAGGACACCACAAGATTGAACCCAAAGCTAAGCACTTCTCCCATTGCAAGAAAGATCAATCTAGTAGGCCAAACCAAACTGATAATTCAAAGAGACTTGCAAGTCTTCTGGGTTGCGTTTGTTCCTAAAACGATCCTCCCGAAGGTTTCATTCCATTTGGACTCCGTTTGATATTCCTTTTCTGCAAAACACTGAAATAGGTAAAAAACAGCAATTTGCACTGGGCCTTGGGTTAGTAAGTTAATGCCAAAAATAATATAAGAGTGTATAATAAAGCCCATTAAACATCCAAAACAAATAATATAATAGCATGGAACAATAAAAAATTATAGATGCATTGGAGTGGGGATTAAATTCAACTAGTTGCGACTCAGGAAGAAGATTGAGTGAGGTTCTGGATTAAAAGCTTACCTAGCTATGGGGGTTGTACATGGATAAGCCCTCTTGGCACTTAAGGCGAGTGAATTCTTCTTTCTCCCCTTTATAAAGATCAGCCAACATGGCGGCTAGGGCGGCGAAGTTGTCCAGACCCTTGCGCGCGCAGCGAGATGTATCATCCTCCCCGTTATAGTTCCACATGGGAAGTCCTCTGGATTGGAGTGGTTGAACACCTCGAGTTATGGAAATCACCATGACCTCAATTATGGATAGTCCGGATTGGGCGGGTATTTTTATCTTGTCTGTTAAGATCTTAACTTCCACACTATTTGCCTCCTCGGGGCTCCGGTGGCGCTAGTTGTGGTGCTTTTGTAACAAAGCATTGGAAAGTTCGGGAAGGTCTCGTCGAATGGGTTCCAAGAGAACAACATCTTAAATATAAAACCACTCCGAGGGACACTCTTAGGATGCCTTCTTCGCAGTGTCGGATAGGTATCGTGCCTTGGCTATGCGCCATACTTCGGCACCGCCCACCTCGAATATGGATCCCTTTTGGGAGCTAGGGACGAGGCATAAAAGCTTCCTCCATAGCTGAAATGGGCCTCGCAGCATAGGAACGGCTCGCAGAGAGGGACGAAGCCCGCGATGTGCAGAATGGAGCCTGGCGTGAGATTGTGCGGTTGGAGGCCATAGTATTCCAGGAGACCTCGGGGGAAAGGAAGAATTCGAAATGCAACGCCTCTTAAGAGAAAGGAAACGAAGCACACTCGCTCCCCTTCTGAAGGATTCAGGAAGTTTTCTGCCAGGGCTTCGCTGGTAAAAGAAGATAATCCCGCCCGAATGGGGACTAGATCCGCAGGGGGGAGATAGCCCTCACCTAGAGTTTGGTCAGCTGGGCATGGGATACACAAAAGCTCTCCCAATCGCCTTTTTGAGGACTGTGGGGCGGGAGGAAGAACTAAGAGCGCTAGCCATGATTGCGTGGTTTCTTAAGGCGAGTTCGAAGGATTTTTCGCCTGGTATGGGATGGCATCTGAGATCTAATCTCCTTAAATAGAAACCTTTTGTATGCTGTCGAGGGTTTATCTGTAAAAGCATGTGGGCCCTTTTTATTCGTTTGCTAGGTGGAAGCTAAGGCGATGGAAGCACAGAAGCCGAAGAGAATGACATTTAATGTAAAATCGAGCTGTTCAAAGAATTCACCTTACCAAGACAAAGATGTAAGGGCCGAATACAGCCCTTCGGTTCAGATGCTCTGAAGTATTCGGTGGAGGGACCCGCCTTGCAATGCTAAAGACAATTTGTGCGCCGGACACGTCATCATTGAAGACCGGTTCGGGGATTACTGAGGGAGTCCTGGATTATTGTGTCCTCAGGCGTCCGGGCTTCGTGATATGGGCCGGACTGATGGGCCGTGAAGATACAAGACGTGAGACTTTCCCTCGTGTCTGGAAGGGACTCTCCTTGGCGTGGAAGGCAAGCTTTGCGTACGGATATGGAGATTCCTTTCTTTGTAAACCGACTGTGTATAACCCTAGCCCCCTCCGGTGTCTATATAATCCGGAGGGATTAGTGCATAGAGGCAATCATAATCATACATGCTAGACATCTAGGGTTTAGCCATTACGATCTCGAGGTAGATCAACTCTTGTAACCCCTATACTCATCAAAGTCAACCAAGCAGGAAGTAGGGTATTACCTCCATCAAGAGGTCCCGAACCTGGGTAAACATCATGTCCCCTGCCTCTTGTTACCCTCGATCCTTAGACGCATAGTTCGAGACCCCCTACCCGAGATCTGCCGGTTTTGACAACGATAGATGTTCGGATGTAATGATTCCTTTCTTCCCAAGAAATCTTTGTAACCCTAGGTCTTCTCCGATGGATATATAAACTGGAGGGTTTGGACAGTGGACGGTAGCAGAATCACAATATCATAGGCTAGACTTTTAGGGTTTAGCCATTACGATCTCGAGGTAGATCAAATCTTGTAACCCCATATTCATCAAGATCAATCAAGCAGGAAGTAGGGTATTACCTCGATCGAGAGGGCCTGAACCTGTGTAAATATCGTGTCCTCAGTCTCATGTTACCATCGATCCTTAGACGCACAGCTTGGGCACCCCTACCCGAGATCTGCCAGATTTGACACCAACAATGGTGCTTTCATTGAGAGCTCCATTGTGTGCTCGCGAGAAGCGATCGATGGCTCGGCTCATCATCAACGATGATATCACCCTCGAAAACAACCTGGCCATGGGCCATATCCTCCAGCTCGGCGGCTTCGTTGTATGCGCCCGCGTGGCCTCCAGGCCTGCCGCTCTCCCCGCGGTCATCGAGCACCACTCCTACATTGGCTCCGACAACTCCGATGACCCGATTTCGGTGGATTCCTCGTCTTTAAACGAACTGCTGGATTGCATTGCCACCTTGGGGCTTTCACCGCCCGATGTCAGATCGGGCTTAAATCTGGTCAATAGGAAGTCAATTCCACTCCGATCACTCATTTGGTGGTGGCAATCGAGGACCAAGCCGAAGATACTTCTCCTCTCAAAACAGAGACTGGCGCTATTCGGATCTCCGAACCCATCGAGCCGAACACACATCTGTCAGGTGGCACTCTATGCCTTTCGAGCTCAGGGATAGACGTCGGGCCTGCGAAACGTTCAGATCCTGTTGGCCCTAGATTGTCCACACCAGAGGTTGCACAAACCCCAGACACTACGTTGGGTTGGGACTCAAATTGATTCACACCCACTCACCACAGTGCACACTCTCCAAGTAACTCCGGACTACCGGACATATGTGCTCTCACGTATATACAGCAGCAGCACCAAGAGATGGTTCACCACTTCTGGGCCAGATTCCTACTTGTTAAAAACAAGATTAAGGACTACAGCGACATTGACACAGTTCGCATATTTCTGCCCCACATGTTTACCACAGGTATAGTATTCGGAAACACTTCGGCCCTTGGGTTTTTGGAGGTCAAAGCGGAAGGTCTGCCATGACAATCATTCGATTAAATTCGGCAAGAAATAAGTTTGATGATAAAGTACATTGTTACATAGAATCAAACGCCTACTCTTTATCTATACCATCTATAAGACTATCTAATTTACAGTATTGTTGTGAGAATTTGGCGGCTGTCTTTACTTGGTCATATACCAAGCTTACAGTGATTTCTAGTCCGTCAGGCCCTCGAGGTCCAACCCGGTCCATATGATTCGGGTCAAGTCTGGTGTAGTGTTTCTTCACCATATCCCAGGTTTCTCGAGCACCATCTCGACACGCTGATGCTTTCCATAATTTAAAGCAGCGTCAAGCCCCATTTAATAAAGTCGCCAGTTCCTCCATAATTTTCGGAGGAGAACCAGCCATCCATAAGGTCTTGGCCATATTCTTCATGGCTTTCCGAGCTCGCTCTTGCACCTTGGAGAGCTCGTGAAGTAGGTCACCTTGAAATTCGGACACCTCTCCCTCGGGCCGACCAGTTAACAAACCTACAGAAACAGTTTCATAGAAAACTTTGAATCGAGGGACTATATTGAAAGCTAGGTTCAAGGTCATACTGAATTGCCGCCTTTAAGCTTCTTGTTCCCTTTCAAGGCATCCGAGAGTTGAGCTTGCACATCCTGTAGCTCCTCGGCTTGCTTGATATTTGTATCCTGCAGTTAGTTTTTCTCATCTATGGTCCGTGTTAGTACACATTGACCAGCAACTGTTTACTCTTCGGCTTGTTCTTTCTCTGCCAGGGCAGCCCTTAACTTTTCCTCCAGTTGGTCTGTTGGCCCTGCTGCTGCAGTTAACACAATGTATATTTAAAGATCATTGATTGGTACAGGACCATGCTTTCCGGACACTATTGTTCTTACCATCAGAGCCCTTCTTGGACTTCTTCAAATTTTATAATTCGGTGGTGACAGCAGTAAGCTTGGTCTGGCATTCTTCCAGCTCCTTGGATAATATGTTATTATATTCCTTGATTACCTAAAGGCACATCGATCCTTATTAGTTGGGCCAACTGATTTAATTCTCGGGGGCTACTGGCATATAAATATTGAATCTACACTCACCCGCATATCCTTGGAAAGCTGGTGAGTGGCTTAGGCAACTCCGTCTCGAGCGGCTCAGATATACACATCCGTGGAACTGAGGGTGCTAAACGCCTCCTCAGTAAAAGCTGGATCATGCATTGCTGCTTTTCACTGTCGATGATTCATCGCGCTTTCCACTTCGGAATTGGTAACGGATACCTCATCTGAATCCTCTTGGGGAGGACAATCCGACGTTACACCCGTATCAACCCTAGTCCCTGTGGATGGATTCGGTGCCGGATTGGTTGGAGCATGACCAGCAGGATCCCCAGACACAGTCCGACGTATGCTCCTCCTAAAATAAAACAACGGAGAATATTACAATCTGGCCTTGCTGCCGAGTATATGTTCAAAAATTATACCTCTTCGGTAAAGGAGGAGGTTTGGTGATCTCTCCGTTTTCCTTTTGTTTGGAAGACTCGCCCTGCGCAGGCAACGCCTTCCTAGAGGGCGCCCTGGATGCAGTACGGTGGGAAGAGCGCTGCCCCTTTTGAGCACGAGACAGTGCGTCGGGTGAGGCGCGCTGGGAAAACTCTCTTTGAAGAGGTATATCCTAGGTACTTACGTGGGAGGAAGGGAGAAGGCCAGGGTAATCGGCTACGATTGCCACCTCAGTACAGTCATGGCTAGACTGATAAAAAACTCCATCCCTAAGCTCTAGGCCTATGTCCGGATCTTCTTCAAATATAGGATCCATATCTCAAATATGGTCCTCAGGCTGCCGAATGGAACTATGGATCCCTTCGACCACCTTCCTCCACTCCTATTGAGAATAACCGAATTCACTTCTGTCAGTATGTCTCAAGATAATAAATTGAGCGAAAACTTGCGATCAAAGAAAGGCTTACCCAATCGATGGGGTTGTACATAGAGAAACCTTCCTGACACTTCAAGCTAAGAAAGTCCTCCTTCTTCCCTTTGTAGAGGTCAGCTAGAATGGCGGCCAGGGCGGCAGGGTTGTCCGGACCATGGCGTAGGTAACGTGAGGCTATGTCTTGCCCATTATAGTGCCACATAGAAAACCCTCTGGCTTGAAGCGATTGCACGCATCGTGTTATCGAGATCGCCATGAACTCGATTATTGTCAGCTCGGGGTGGGCAAGCAATCTGATCTTGCTTACTAGCCTTTTGATATCCGCACTGTCTTCTTCCTTGAGGCTTCGGGGACACCAGTTGAAATACTTCTTTAAAGGAGCACTAGAGTATTCGGGAAGGCCCTGTCGGATTGGGTCCGTCAAAACAACGTCTTCAATATAAAACAACTCCGAGGGCCACTCTTTGGATGCCTTCTTCGCAGTGCCAGAGAAATAACCTTTCCCTGCTATACACCACACTTCAGCGCCACCTACCTCGAATATAGATCCCTTCTGGGAGAGAGGGATGAGGCAGAAGAATTTTCGCCATAGCTCGAAATGAGCCTCACAGCCCAGAAACATCTCACAAAGAGCGACGAAGCCCGCAATGTGCAACAGAGACCCCGGCGTAAGGTCCTGCAACTAGAGACCATAAAACTCCAGAAACTCCTTGAGGAAAAGGTGGATAGGAATCCTACGCCTCTTAAGAGGAAGGAGGCGAAGCACACCCGCTCTTCCTCGGTAGGATTGGGGAAATTTTCCACCAAGGCTTTGCCATCAATAAAAGTTAATCCATACCATAGGGGTACTAGATTCACGGGAGGGAGATATCCCTGCACTTGATGTTTACTTAGATGGGCATGGGATAGTGAGAAACTTTCCCAATCGCCTGCTTGAGGGCTATGAGGGTGTGAGTAAGAACTGGGAACACCGGCCATGTTTGAAGATTTTCTGTGCAGGTTCTAGGGATTTTCCGCCTATAATGGAATGGCATCTGAGATCTAGTGTCTTTAAATTAGTGCCTTCCTTACGTAGTCAAGGGGTTAATTATGAAAATACCCAGACGGTTTAAATTCATATGACACATGGAAGCCGAGGCGACGGCGGCAAGGAATCAACAGGAAATAGTATTAAACCTAGATCTGAACTATCATCTATTCCGAAGAAGAACCTGCCTTACAAAACCGAAGACATGAAGCCGGATACAATCTCATCATTGAAGGAAAGTTCGGGGGCTACTGAGGGAGTCCTGGATTTTGGGGGTCCATGAGGATCTGGTCTACCGAAGCTGGGCCATGAAGATGAAGATAAACTTACGTCCCCGTGTCCAGTTTGGACTCATGTATATGTAGAAAGGTAGAATAGATGTTTGGATGTAATGATTCCTTTCTTCCCAAGAAATCTTTGTAACCCCAGGTCTCCTCCGGTGGATATATAAACTGGAGTCTGGACCGTGGAGGGTAGCAGAATCACAATATCATAGGCTAGACTTTTAGGGTTTAGCCATTACGATCTCGAGGTAGATCAACTCTTATAAACCCGTATTCATCAAGATCAATCAAGTAGGAAGTAGGGTATTACCTTTGTCGAGAGGGCCTGAACCTGGGTAAATATCGTGTCCTTAGTCTCCTGTTACCATCGATCCATAGATGCACAGCTTGGGCACCCCTACCCGAGATCTGCCGGTTGTGACAGCGCCAGCGAGCGCTGGATCTAAACGCATTGGAGGGCACCATGGTGTGAGGGGATCTCAGGCTATGCTTCGCGATGGCGGGATTCTACAGACGTCTGCTGAATGAGCCGCTGCGGGTGGTGCAACAAGGATTTGCGTCAAGAGAGAGACGGGATCTGAGAGGGATGGGTGGGTGGGGGATACGGCGGATCCGGTAGCCTTAGGAGCTGTGATGTGGGAGGAGGGGAGGGGAGGGCTAGCGGTGAGGTGGGAGGAGGAGGGTGACGAGGCAGTTGGTGGCAGCGATTTGGAAGAGAAGAGGGGCATCGCGCACTCTGTTTCTAGCACGTACCTCTCTCATTTCCTTTGTATTTTTTTTTCATATTTCCCACGATAGGGTTAAGAGCTGCAAATCTGCAACGAATATCTGCAACCTTTAATTTGTGTATCTATTGTGAATTTTACAACGTATACCCAAAATGGTGTATGTATGTTGCTTTATAAGGGATATCCTTGTAGTGAATCTTTGCCTCAAAACCTCAGATTGGTACCTATGGGTTGCTAGTAGTGTTGATTATTCCTTGTACTTGCTGTCAGTTGGTTTATTTGGTGGAAGATCATATGTTCACATCCTTGATGCTATTAAATACTCCTCTGATTATGAAAATGAATATGCTTTGTGAGTAGTTATGTTTGTTCATGAGGACATGGGAGAAGTCTTGTTATAAGTAATCATGTGAATTTGGTATTCATTCGATATTTTGATGAGATGTATGTTGTCTTTCCTCTAGTGGTGTTATGTGAATGTCGACTACGTGACACTTCACCATTATTTGGGATGAGGGGAAGACATTGGGAAGTAATAAGTAGATGATAGATTTCTAGAGTGACACAAGCTTAAACCCTAGTTTATGCGTTCATTCATAAGGGGCTGATTTGGATCCACATGTTTCAAGCTATGGTTAGATTTATATTAATTCTTCTTTCGTAGTTGCGGATGCTTCCGAGAGGGGTTAATCATAAGTGGGAGGCTTGTCCAAGTAAGGACAACACCCAAGCACCGGTCCACCCACTTATCAAATTATCAAAGTAACGAACGTGAATCATATGAGCATGATGAAAAAAAACTAACTTGACAATAATTCCCATGTGTCCTCGGGAGCACTTTGCTTTATATAAAAGTTCGTCCAAGCTTGTTCTTTGCTATAAAAAGGATTGGGATACATTGCTTCACCTTTGTTACACTTGTTACTTGTTACCCGTTACGAATTATCTTATCACAAAACCATCTGTTACTGATAATTTTAGTGCTTGCCGAAAATACCTTGCTGAAAACCGCTTGTCATTTCCTTCTGCTCCTCGTTGGGTTCGACACTCTTACTTATCATAAGGAATATGATAGACCCCCTACATTAGTGGGTCATTAGCTATAAATCTGAGTAGATTGAAAAAGATACATTCAACAAAACTTCTTTGAATTCTCATGTTACTTCATAATCATATGATAGTGGGCACTCAGAATATCAAGTGACAAATAGACAGAGTAGAAACATGAAATCACTCAGAAAAACTTTCCTAACAATGCAACAAAACAATTGTTGCCTCTCTTACCTACACAAAGAAGGCATTCAGATACCGATGCAACACAAGAATATATAGCAAACAAAGGCAAACCATTATCTTACTTGCTGCTAACCACCACTTCTCTTGTACAACCCAAAGTTCTTCGTTTCATCTAATCGATATGGTTACCCTAGTGGACATGTAAATACGATACACGATAAATTACTAACCACTATTCATTAGCATAATGCTAAGTATTTCTTAGCTCAACCGCTCCACATTTTTGATGTTCTGATTACAACTAATGTTAACTGAACACTAACCATTTTGAATAACAACTACTAATATAATCTCTCGGGTAAAGTTTTGCAAGGACAAGTCCATCAGAAAAGAGTCCAAAGAGTTTAGGTATGTATCTGAAGCAGAACTATTTGGTCATATATGATATCTTATTTATCTCTATAAAGGTACCAGTGCATAAGTTTTTTAAAGCTCCACCAGCTACCACAAAATTCAGAGTAGTTCAATGAGGTATAAATACATTTATCACGTATACCTATGTTTGTGAAAAGCAAAATTGGCCATTTTTGCATGTTCAAAAAATTATTTCAATAATATTTAAAACCAGAGGTGGCAGAATCTCCCAAACTACCCCAAAAAATAGAATCAATTAGTTGATGTTACAAATACAATGTATAAGGAGATCCAACAAATTTCCATTGTACAATATATAAGCATTGTTCTCCCAAAAATGATAAATACATTTTTAATGTTCTTTTTTTTGTAGGATAATTTCAAAGTATTCCATAAAAATTCCCAAAAGAACTCCATTGACGCCCAGTAATCCCCAAAATGCACTATCTACGGCCTCTTGGCCCACCCCTTCATGACCAACAATGCAGCTGGGGGAAACCAAAGATGGTGAAAAATATATCTCAAGCATACAACAGTATTGTCCAAAAGGAAGTTCATGCAAGGCTGTGCTTTCAGCCACTGAGAAAACAAGCACATTGGGATCACAATCAAAGCCCCAACCTAGGCAGTAGTGAATTTTAGAGTATGGTGAACCAAACAAGCCATAAAGAACAATCAACTTCAAAAGGGCGAGCACCACCCAAATTACTGAACCTTGTATTGTTTACTCAAAGATAAACTCATACACATTAGTAAACAATGAGCACAAGCATAAGAAGCACCAAAAATCAGTAAAAGCAATCAAGATAAAGCATTGTCCATAATTGGTGCTCCTATTGTACAATATATATGGGAACTCTATTTTATGGATCTTATTATGAACCATGACATCTGTAGAGTGCTATTAAGAAAATCAATATTTCAAGCCAAGCCAAAATCTATGCCAATGGTCTTACAAAAGGGAAGTCGAATAGTAATGTCGGTGTTAAACATTTCCGCATAACCTAATTTCTCAGTTCAAATAGTTATATTTTCCCATCACAGAAGGTGCCTCCTATCCCATATAGTAGCCTCATAACAACTCCTAGATCGAAGTATGAAATTATAATTATAAACAAAAGGCAAAAATATGGCACAAGAATACCACGTTAGAGGGGGTTCATGTATAAGCATATGAGGTAGATGATCCAAATTCTTAACAAATAGTTCTTGTGAGCTTAGAATCAATTAAGCTATTGGAGATTGGTACAGTAGTATCAATATTTTAACAAAGAAAGCATCATTGTATTGGTAATGTAGGGGAAAGGCATCAAGGAGAACACCTACACAAGGATTAATGGGACCTGACTACTAGTCCCTTCTTTTGTTTTTCATGATTGCAGAAGCTTAAGTACTTGAGCTATCTAGAAAAAAGAACACTAAAACTACTTATGAATCTAGTGCAACTCTATCAAGATAAATCATACTATAGGTATTGCCACCAATGATCATTCCCCTATTCATATTTTGAAACTCAGGCCACACATATAAGATAAGCATTTTTCTTCGCATACTAACTCAAGTGCAGCTTCTATGAATCTTTCAGACTCTAATCAAACAGGGAGCCATCGGGCTTGAAGCACTACAACAGGAATCAATTGACAAAATTATTGCATTAACGTCCAGACATGAATGAAACAGGGAGCAATCAGACTTGAAGCACTACAGTAGGAATCAGTTGACAAAATTATTGTATCAACTTTCAAACTTGAAGCACTACAAACTTGAATCAACTTTCAGAATCAATTACATACTAATAATGTAAATGCATGGCGCCTGGCATAAATATATTGAGACTGTGTGGGGGGGGGGGACTTCGAGTTTGCAGGTTGGTGTCATCGAGTGTTATTGCTGGCATGTCTGAGACCCAACCTCCTTGGCCTTCACCCGAGTTTGATAGAACATCGTTGGTACCTGCACGCGCACACACAGTAGATATAAAAACCAAGCCAAATCAAACCAAGGTTACACCAACCTATAATCCTATAGGGGGCACTCTATGGTGATGCTGCAACTAATTAATCTAGGGCCAAAGCATCAGAGATGTGGGTTAGGGGAGTGATGCTGCATGCGAAAAATACTATCGATGCTGATGTTGTTAGTATTGCTGTACAAAATTAAAGAAGTGATACGTCTCCAACGTATGTATATTTTTTTATTGTTCCACCCTATTATATTATCAACTTTGGATGTTTTATATGCATTAATATGCTATTTTATATTATTTTTGGGACCAACTTATTAATCTAGAGCCCAGTGCCAGTGCTAATTTATGTTTTTTCCTTGTTTTTGAGTTTTTTAGAAAAGGAATAACAAACGAAGTCTGAAAGTGCAACTAATCCCCGGGTGGTTTTGGTAATTCATAACAACATATTGCTCATTGAACTAGCATCCATTCTTGTTAAATATTTCAGGAAGTTCAATGATTGGCATGTGTCACACCCTGCATTTTGTAACATGGTTATTGCATTAATAAAGCATGAAAATTTGGACCAACAAAAACTTTTTTTGCATCATTTGGCTTTTATTTGGAATTGAATTTTTCTCTCTGATTGCATGTGCTCTTTAAAAGTCAACATAGCCTCACCTTCTATGCTTCATCTCCTTACCTCAAACTTCTACCCAATGATCATACCATGTGTATAGGACAGTATAGTATATTCCTATAAAAATATTTTGGCCAAATAGTATTTTCAAAAATTAGTTTTTCCAAAAACTCCTGAATTGAGATTTGCACTGCTAGTACTCCCTCCGTCCGGAGTTACTTGTCGCAGAAATTGATAAAAATGGATGTATCTAGAACTATAATACATCTAGATACATCCATTTCTCCGACAAGTATTTCCGGACGGAGGGAGTACTTGATTTAGGGTGATAAAAATCATTGAAAAGGTATATTTGAATCCTATTAGGTATAGGACTCCCCAAAACCACAAAAGAATAATTTTAATAGTTATTTTCCTATTTTATTTAAAGGCTTTTTCTTTAGGCCAGAAATGGTCTTTAATAGGTAAAAATTAATTAACTATTTCAAAAATATTTTCCAAAATTCGGAGAGACTCTTAGGACATATATTTTCCATATATAAGACTTTCAATACATGGTCATGTTCAAAATATTGGGCAAATCCCCCAGAAACCCTTTTTGGATATTTCATGCTTTTGAAATATTTACAAAGGAAATATTCTCTAAAAATTCCAGGGAAATTCTATCATGTCAAACCCTTTTCTACAGGACGGCGGTTCGACCCGCAATGATGTATGGCGCCGAGTGTTGGCCGACTAAAAGGCAACATGTTCAACAGTTAGGTGTGGTGGAGATGAGTATGTTGAGATGGATGTGTGGCCACACGAGGAAGGATCGAGTCCGGAATGATGATATACGAGATAGAGTTGGGGTAGCACCTATTGAAGAGAAGCTTGTCCAACATCGTCTGAGATGGTTTGGGCATATTCAGCACAGGCCTCCAGAAGCCCCAGTGCATAGCGGACGGCTAAAGAGTGCGGAGAATGTCAAGAGAGGTCGGGGTAGACCGAATTTGACATGGGAGGAGTCCATTAAGAGAGAACTGAATGATTGGAGTATCACTAGAGAACTAGCTATGGACAGGGGTGCGTGAAAGCTTGCTATCCTTGTGCCGGAGCCATGAGTTGGTCACGAGATCTTATGGGTTTCACCTCTAGCCTACCCCAACTTATTTGGGACTAAAGGCTTTGTTGTTGTTGTTGTTGTTGTTGTTGTTGTTGTTGTTGTTGCCAAGCCTCATGCCTTGGGGAGCAAGAAAACATCATCAAAACCCCTCAAAACCAATTTTGTCCATTTTGAAGTTTGAGCAACTTTACATTGCCAAACTTGTCCAAATGCTCTCAAAATTGGTGCACATGCTACAATAGTCTAATTATGCATCTAGACCAAATGGCACAAGTTATGGAGTTGGTTAACTTGATCATAGTGCCCCAAAATCATTTCTGTTCAGATTCAAATTTGAACAACTTTACATTACCAACTTTTTACTTGTGACCC
This sequence comes from Secale cereale, assembly GCA_902687465.1. Lineage (NCBI taxonomy): Eukaryota > Viridiplantae > Streptophyta > Magnoliopsida > Poales > Poaceae > Secale > Secale cereale. Next base: position 391,951,790 of record LR738712.1, read on the forward strand.
CAAATTTGGTGGACAAGCCCACAACCCCAAATTATGACACTACACCAAGTGGTTCATCGGGAAGGGATGATTTGCTTAACTTAACCTTGGAAAATCCATTTCTGTTGATTTCTAGGATTTACAAAAGTTGCATTATCAACTTTGCCCAAATGAGCTCTAATTTTGTGAAAGGGCCTAATTATATGTGCCATTTCATCCTGTGGAGTCTCATGCCAAATAAAATTCATTTACTTGCCCAAAACATCATCAAACACCTTCTGCTATTTTACCAAAACCTTTGCTTTGACCCCTTCCACTATTTCCCCTTACCTTAGGTTCTTACCAGAGCACCCCCAAGACCCCTTCTACCTCCAGCAGCAATGGCTACACCGTAGCTCAATGATTGAGGGGGGTAAAACCCATTTTACATCTCTAGGCAGCCACTTTCACCCTTCTCTCTCAGCCCACTCTCCTTCTAGAAGCCCTCCAGAACATCCAACGCCAATGCCATGTTGTTTATTGTCTCCCTTATCCTCTAGACACCGGTAGCCACAACAACAGAGCATAAAGAATGCCATGTCAGCCATTTGCGCGCTCTGGAGCACGCTACAGTGTGCTCTGGCACTGTAGCCGCTCCTGACCCGGCGCCTCCGACCACCTCGAGCCTCCCCCTCGCGCCAGCCGAGGCGCCTCGACGTCCGTGACACGCCACGGCCCTGTCCTCCTCCTCTTTCACCCTCATATGGCCTCCCTCGCACGCGCGCCGGCCGCCCGCGAGCTCCCATCTCTGGCCTCACACGCGCGAGCCTCTGGAGCCTTCCCCCACTCCTTCCCCTCCCTTCTATGGACGTGAACCACGCCCACGAGCACCCCAGACATGCCCCGACGAGCCCCCGTGGCCTGTAGTGACCAGAACGAGCTCGCCGCGCACACGTCCTCGGTGGACCTCCGCCAGCCTATATAAAGGCACCCCCGAGCCCTCTGCCCTCCATCACTCGCCTCTAGACAAGCTCAAACACCTCCCTACACTCCCAGCTCCCTCCTAGAAGCTCTCGAGCTCGAGATCGATCTCAAGCTCCACCGTGGCGGCTCGCCGTTGTCCACTCGGTACGAGCCGTCCCCGCCGTTCCTGAGACTTGATCTAGAACCGCCAAGCCCCACTGATCCTTTCCCCTCTCTTTCCCTTCTCTGTTGCAGTCAGAAACGGCCGGAGCAACCACCACCCGACGCCTCTCCGTCGTGCAACCTCGTCGCCGGCGAACCCGACCGCTCCGGCGACTGCCTCCACCACCACCTGAATGGCGACTTCACGCTGACTCCATCCCTGCCCTCAGCTCGCCCTGCCGTGCCCTGCATCGCCGCTCGTGAGCTCGCCGGCTCTCTGGATGGGGGTTAGGGATGACAGGCGGGCCCCGCCTGTCAGCCTCCCACCCCTCTCGGCTCCCCTCTCTTGCACTGGCCACTGGGCCCCGCCCATCAGGTTTAAACCTGACGCGCGCGCGCCGCTCGGCTCGCCCGGGCCGAAAACCCTCTGGGCCTGTGCGCTGAGGCCGTTCTGGCCCAGTTGCACAGTAGCATTTTTCCTTTTCTTTCTGTAGATTTTTCAAATAAATCTACAAGATAAAATAATTATCCAAATTAATTTATTCCAACTCCTAAAATCCTGTAATATTCCAACCTATTTAATGATGTGACTTTCACACATATCCATGAACCTTATCTGTACTGTTCAAATTAAAATTCAAATTTGAACCATATAACCTCTGTTCAAAAATCCATTCACTCTATTCTATCACTCCAAATCCAAAACTAAGAATTTTTGCCCTCTTAGTTTTCCTTCTAGTATTTTATAAAAATGAGTTGACATTTTTCTGAGCACTTTGATTTTTCTGATTTTATTATTGTCTTATTTTCCGTTATTTTATTGTGACGATTAGATACCGTGTTTGACGAAGTTGCTGAAGAAGAAGAAGGAGAAGGACTTGAAGGCTTTGAAGACCAAGCCAACCAAGGCAAGCAGCCCTTTGACTATGTCTATGAAACCCCCTTTTTTCTATGCATGTCATATAGCACTTATTGTCAATGCACCGAAATCATGTTGAGATGATGACCATTTGTGTGGGTCACCTTGTTCTTTCATATTGAAACTTGCATCAAACATGACCCTACCTTCCTATGAGGGTTGTGCGGGTGGGAGTAGATAAGTTACTATGGTAGTGGCTATGCAAGTAGAACGGGAATATGCATGATGGTGGAAGCATAGTACTTTCAAAAGACTCTTTCAAAAACCCCGTCGGGTGTCACTTATGCCCGAGGGAGATGATGAGTTGGGTAACAACTTGATGACGAAGTGGTGTACCGAGGCAACTGTGTTTGATGTTTTTCAAACGGATTGGTTTAAGTTGCGACTGTTATTCCAACCTTACATGCGCAAGCACTCTACCCTAATATGGGAAAGGGCATTATTGATTACCCATGCTGAAACTAGCATGGTGCCTGCGTTACTAGTGACGGGAGTGACATGAGGTCACTCTTGGGACGGCGTCGCCCTTGGATAGGCGGCCATGACTGTTTTCATAGGGCACCGAACACACCGTTGGTACCCCGTGCCAGTGGTATGTGATATGGGAGCGAGGCTCCACAATATTAAGATGTGAAATGTTGGGCACGGGGGTCGCTACCAATCGAGTGGACTCCATGTTAGTGTTGTCTAGGGAAAGATAGTGATCGGGAGCTTACCCCGGGTACTTGAGGTACCGCGGGTCGTGGATGACACGGAAGTTGCCCGGATCTTGTGGGAAAATTGTGCAACCTCTGTAGAGTGTAAAACTATTCGAATAGCCATGTCCACGGTTAAGGACGGTTGGGTAACCACTCTTGGGTTACGTCCAATGTTTGCGAAACCCTGTGTGTGTGTGGGTGTGGAAGCACCGTTTGAATTAAGTCAAAAGACTTGACAAGATGAAAGAGATTATAACTTGGCTATGTTGATATCTGTAACCTATTCTCCTATGATCCATGCTTCACTAAAAAGGTAGTTCATGGCATTGCACCCACAAATTTGCTTTCTGCAAACATACCCTATTTATTACTATTTCATACCATGTCATACTTGTTCCAAAAACATGGGTTGCTTGCGAGTACATTCAAAGTACTCATTGGCTTGCCACTGGTTATTTAATTGGCCAGACATGGAAGAGCAGGAATTTGAAGAAGAATTCTATGGAGACGAACATGCGCACTAGGACGCTTTCCCAGTCAGAATGCATGTAGGGTTAAGGCAGATGGCATGGGTTCTACTTATCTGCGAAGACTTCTGTTATTCGAGTTTATTTGCTACTCAGCCCATGAGGCATTATCTATGTAAGACTTGGCCATAATGGTCATAATTTGTGTAAGACGGTATGTATGGATGTAAGACTCTTGTTATTCAGCTTCTAAGTGTTCAGTGAGCATTGACCTCTGGGATCACTGTACACGTGCATTCGGTGAACTCGACCCATAAGTCGAGGTCCCCACAGAGCTGGTATCAGAGCCATCCCGACTGTAGGAAGCGTTAGTTAGCGTGGGCGTTAGTTAGGATGAGACCCTTTTCATAAACCTTCTAAAACTCTCTTCTTTTCTAAACCTTGCCAAAACCTGAGATATCATCAGCTTATTAACCTCTCCCATTCAACCTTTGTAGATGGCCGCCGTACCTGAAGAGCTCCTGACCACTAGGTTCCCCTTGCTTCTCGAGGATAGCCTCCAGGAGTGCCAGTTCCACCGAGCACCCATCCTCACCTACCATGAGCATTGGGTTAGCGACACCGAGGTGGAGTACCATGTGGAAGTAATCGTGAAGGCAAACAATCCTCCCACAAGTTGGTTCTTCGAGGGACCCGAGATGGCAACACTACTCCTCGCTGTCGAGGCAGCTGCCCTCAAGGCACTAACCCGCCTCCGAGAACTTCTTCTGGAGATGGCAGCCAAGATGACAACCCGCTTCTTGCCTTATCGGAAGGAAGGTGAAGATGAAAGCAGCGCACGAGCCCCTCCACTGAAGGAAGGACTTCCACTTCAATTCCAGACCTACTTCAGCCTTTGTGCCGATAGTTTGGCACAAGAGTTGGCCTCGGAATCAATGAAGCTCCGAGAAGAACTCCACTAGACTAAGGCACTTCTTCGGTGAGTGCAAGAGAAGACGGATAGGATCAAGAAGGAAGGTGCGCCTCCCAGGCAACCCACTATCGCGTATCGAGGCGGAAGGCCCTCAGGAGATGTATCTTCCAAGGATGAAGAACCACCCCAGCAATGTCGTATGATGGCGAGAGAATTTCACAAGCTATTCCCTGCACCACCGGCAAAACAACGTCGTGTCCAACTCCTCCACTCCCCCACACCCTCAAGTGGTAGGGGGGCCCAGACAGATGAAGACAAGCAGGAAGACCCAGAAGAGCCAGAATACGCGACCGAGCATTCCGCCACTTAGGCATTATTCGCAACTCGGATATGCCAGCTTGAGACCTCTACGGTAGGATAGGTCGTGTAACCCCTATGCGAAGTTGATTCCTTGTACGGTTCATATGAAGCCATCTAGTGTTTGCTTTTGTTGTGTTTGGATGTAAGTCGTATCTTCCCTTCGGGAACGTGTAAAGGACTACATCACCCATTTGGAATTTTAATGAATGTGTTTGGCCCTTTTGGCCCTTGCATGAAAATAAATAGTGTCACACCCACCCCCTTACTAGGCACCCATCTTTATTGCTTTGCCTCTTCATTCCAAATCATAAGACCTTTACCGCTCCAACAGGATGCCTGTTGTAACTCGTACTGGTACCTCTACCCAGCAGCCCGAAGCCGGAGCATCCGCCCAAGCAGAGGCTAGCCAAGACCAAACCCACGACCAAGCTCCACCACCACCTCCCCCGATCATGGACATGGCTCGGCTTCTCCAAGCCTTCCGAGAGGAATGCCAAGCCAACACCGCAGCCCTCCAGATGATTTCCCAAGCCGTCACCAACAACCACCAGCCGGCGGGGAATGGCAATGGACGTTCCACGTTGGCAGAGTTCAAGAAGCATGCACCACAAAACTTCATCGAGACTGCTGAACCCCTAGATGCAGACGACTGGGTCCGCACCATTGAAGACTTGCTGGAACTAGTCGGCTGCACCGAAGACTGCGAGAAGGTGGCTTATGCTGCCCACTACCGTGGGGGAACTTCTAGAGCTTGGTGGGATGGATTCAAGGTCATGCATGCTGGGCAAGACATCACTTGGAATAACTTCAAGGTAGAATTCCGCAACGCCCATACTCCTTCCGGAATCATGGTTATCAAGAAGCGTGAGTTTCGAGCCCTGAAGCAAGGAAGTGGCACTGTCAAGGAGTACATGTAGAAGTTCAGTGTTCTATCAAGGTATGCCCCTGAAGATGTCAGCACATATGCTGCAAAAAGGGAGCACTTCATGGAAGGCCTCAATCAGACTCTGCAGTACTCGCTTGTCGTGTGTGACTGCCCAACCTTTCCTTACCTCGTGAACAAAGCACTCATGCTTGAAGACAAGCGGCGTGCTCTGGAAGACACTCGCAAGTGCAAGATGATCAGCAAGGGAAGTTCCAGCAACCAGAAGCCTCGCCCATGGCAGCCAGCCCCGGTCAGGCCAACCTACCAGCAGCCAAGAGCTCCTGCACCTCATACCAACTATCAGCCTCAGCAGTATGCCATCCCAAGGCCAGCATTCAACCCCAATAACAGTGGTGGCAACAAGATCAACAATCCAAACCAAGTCACTTGCTTTGGTTGTGGCCAGTCTGGACATATCTCTAAGGTGTGCCCCAACAAGAAGCTCGATGCCCCGCGCCCCAATGCGCAGAACCCAGGACAAGGCCGTGGGATGCCCCAAGGAACCAAGCTCCTCGCAACCCTCCCAACAATGGAAAGGGGCGTGTGAATCACGTCACTGCAGAAGAAGCCCAGGAAGACCCGGACGTCGTGCTGGGTACGTTCCTTGTCAAATCAGCACCTGCAACTATATTGTTTGATTCTGGAGCCACCGCATTCATTTGTCACTCAAAGATTTGCATTAAAAAGTGGCATGACCCCTACACCCCTAAATAATCCCATGGTGGTACAAACCCCCGGAGCAGAGATGAGAGCCAAGATAGGCTGTAAGGGAGTCAGTATCATCATTAACGGTGTAGACTTCCTAGCAGACCTTATCATCTTAAGATCGCAAGGCTTGGATGTGATCTTAGGAATGGATTGGCTCAGCAAGCACCAAGGCTTGTTAGACTGTGCCAACCGGACTGTCACTATGACCAATGACCAAGGAGTCGAAGTTAAGTTTTCCTCCAACTCCTCTTCTGCTCAAACCGCTCAAGTCAACTGTCTGTCTGAAGTTGGACTGGAGCAAGTGCCAGTAGTATGCGAGTATCCCGATGTCTTTCCGGATGAGCTACCGAGAACGCCTCCTGACCGTGACATTGAGTTCGTCATCGAGCTCATGCCCGGGGCAGGACCATCTATAAGAAGCCTTATAGAATGGGGAGGGAAGAATTAGCCGAGTTGAAGAAGCAACTGGAAGAGCAGACGAGGAAGGGATTTATCCGCCCAAGTGCCTCCCCTTGGGGATCACCTGTTCTGTTTGTGGCAAAAAGGGACGGTACCATCCGCTTGTGCATTGACTACCGTTCCCTCAATGAGGTTACAATCAAGAACAAGTATCCACTTCCCAAGATTGAAGATCTATTTGATCGGCTCAGCGGAGCCAAGGTGTTCTCCAAGATCGACCTCAGATCTGGGTACTACCAGCTGAAGATCAGACCCCAAGATATTCCAATGACAACATTTGTAACAAGATATGGCCTATATGAGTGCACGGTCATGTCCTCCGGATTAACCAATGCCCCAGCTTACTTCATGTATGTCATGACTAAGGTCTTCATGGAATATTTGGACAAGTTTGTTGTCGTCTTCATTGATGACATTCTTGTTTTCTCGAAGGCGGAGGAAGAGCACGAGCAACATTTGAGGATGGTCCTAGACAAGCTTCGAGAGCACCAACTATATGCCAAATTCAGCAAATGTGAGTTTTGGCTGCATAAAGTTGGATTCTTAGGTCATGTCTTGACCGAGGAAGGATTGTTAGTTGATCCCGCGAAGATCGAAGCTGTGACCCAATGGCAGTCCCCAACGACCATCAAGGAAGTCAGAAGCTTCCTCAGACTTGCGGGCTATTACCGCAAATTCATGGAAGGATTCTCCAGCATTGCCCGACCAATGACTCAGCTCCTGAAAAAGGACAAGAAGTTCGAATGGATGCCAAAATGCGAAGAAAGCTTCCAAGAGCTCAAGAAGAGATTGACCACCGCCCCAGTTCTGGCAAGACCTGACATTCAAAAGGAGTTCGCAATATATTTTGATGCCTCTCGAACCGGATTGGGAAGCGTTCTGATGCAAGAAGGATGAGTCATAGCTTACCTTTCAAGGCAGCTACGACCTCATGAAGAGAACTACGCTACTCACGATCTTGAATTAGCAGGAGTGGTTCATGCCTTGAAGACATGGCAACATTACCTCCTAGGGAAACGGTGTGAGATATACACGGACCACAAAAGTCTGAAGTATATTTTGACCCAAAAAGAATTGAACACGAGGCAACTAAGATGGTTGGAACTAATCAAGGATTATGACCTCAGTGTTCAATATCACCCCGGGAAGGCTAATGTGTTAGCCGATGCCTTAAGCAGAAAGGCTTGCTCCCTGAATGCCATAATTCAAAGATGGAAGCTAGCCCTGTTTGAAAAGCTGGAACAATTCAGCTTGGAATTGGTCACCCATGGATTTCTAGACCATCTGGAAGTCATACCAACCCTTATGGACGAAGTCAAGGAAGCACAAAGCGGGCACGCAAGCATCGAAGGCATCAAGAAGAAGATGAAGCTAGGCAAAGCCCCAGGATTCTCCGAGGACGAGCACGGGATTGTTTGGTACAAAGGCCGCATCTACGTACCAAACAAGATGGAGCTGAAGAATTTGATCTTGCAAGAAGCCCACGACACTCTGTATTCCATCCACCCCGGAGGAACCAAGATGTATCAAGACTTGAAGGAAAGATTTTCGTGGCACGGGATGAAAAGAGAGATTGCCACCTATGTTGCAAAGTGTGATGTGTGCCAAAGGGTCAAGGCTGAGTATCCGCGACCCATTGGATTGCTCCAACCACTCAAGGTTCCTGAGTGAAAGAGGGATAAAGTCATAATGGACTTCATCACTGGATTACCAAGGTCGAATAAAGGACATGACTCCATCTGGGTCATAGTCGACCATTTGACCAAGGTAGCCCATTTCATTCCTGTCAAAACAACCTACAGTGGGAACCAGTTGGCCAGCCTCTAAATCGATCGAATCATGATCCTCCTTGGTGTTCCAAGGGAGATTGTGTCAGATCGAGGCACTCAGTTTACTTCAAGGTTCTGGAAAATATTCCAAAACGCCTTGGGAACCAAGTTGTCATTTAGCACCGCTTTTCACCCGCAAACTGGAGGACAGACGGAGCGAGTGAATCAAATACTCGAAGACATGCTCCGAGCCTGTGTCTTAGCATATGGAGTTAAGTGGGAAGATTGCCTCCATTTTGCTGAGTTCTCCTATAACAATAGTTATCAGTCGAGCCTTCAGATGGCACCATTTGAGGTGTTGTATGGCCGCAAGTGTCGCACACCCCTCAACTGGTCAGAAACCGGTGAAGGGCTAGTCTTTGGACCAGATGTTCTCCGCGAAGCAGAAGAGCAATTCCAACTAGTCAGAGAACGTTTGAAGGCCGCCAAATCAAGACAGAAGAGCTACGCCGATTCACATCGCCGATACATGAGTTTTCGTGTTGGAGACCATGTGTACCTGCGAGTAACTCCTCGGAAGGGAACCAAGCGTTTCCATGTTAAGGGGAAACTTGCACCAAGATTTATTGGCCCCTTCAAGATCACCGACCGACGAGAAGAAGTGGATTCCTAGTTGGAACTACCACTTGAGCTATCCGATGTCCACAACGTATTCCACGTGTCACAACTCCGGAAGTGTCTCCAAGTTCCGGACAAGCCTGATCTCTACAAGGATATCGATCACCTAGCCATTGACCTTCAGCCTGATTTGACCTACCGCGAGAGGCCCATTCGCATTCTGGATGAACTAGAGCAACGGACGCGAAGCCGCACCATCAAGTACTTCAAGGTCCAGTCGAGCAACCACATGGAAGCAGAAGCAACTTGGGAACGTGAAGACTATCTTAGATCCGAGTTTCCTGATCTCTTTTAAAGCCTAGTTTAGGAATCTCGGGGACGAGATTCTTGTAAGGGGGGTAGGTCTGTCACACCCTGCGTTTTGTAAAATGGTTATTGCATTAATAAAGCATGAAAATTTGGACCAAAAAAACTTTTTTTGCATCATTTGGCTTTTATTTGGAATTGAATTTTTCTCTCTGATTGCATGTGCTCTTTAAAAGTCAACATAGCCTCACCTTCTATGCTTCATCTCCTTACCTCAAACTTCTGCCCAATGATCATACCATGTGTATAGGATAGTATAGTATATTCCTATAAAAATATTTTGGCCAAATAGTATTTTAAAAAATTAGTTTTCCAAAAACCCCTGAATTGAGATTTGCACTGTAAGTACTTGACTTAGGGTGATAAAAATCTTTGAAAAGGTATATTTGAATCCTATTAGGTATAGGACTCCCAAAAACCACAAAAGAATAATTTTAAAAGTTATTTTCCTATTTTATTTAAAGGATTTTTCTTTAGGCCAGAAATGGTCTTTAATAGGTAAAAATTATTTAACTATTTCAAAAATATTTGCCAAAATTCAGAGAGACTCTTAGGACATATATTGTCCATATATAAGAGTTCCAACACATGGTCATGTTCAAAATATTGGGCCAATCCCTCAGAAACCCTTTTTGGATATTTCAAGCTTTTGAGATATTAACAAATGAAATATTCTTTAAAAATTCCAGGGAAATTCTATCATGTCTAATATGACATATTTGATGATCTTCCGAAGCCTCATGCCTTGTGGAGCGAGAAAACATCATCAAATCCCCTCAAAACCATTTCTGTCCATTTTGAAGTTTGAGCAACTTTACATTGCCAAACTTGTCCAAATGCTCTCAAACTTGGTGCACATGCTACAATGGTCTAATTATGCATCTAGCCAAATGTTACAAGTTATGGAGTAGGGTAACTTGATCAGAGTTCCCCAAAATCATTTTTGTTCAGATTCAAATTTGAACAACTTTACATTACCAACTTTTTACTTGTGACCCTAAATTTGGTGGATAGGCCCACAACGCCAAATGATGACACTACACCAAGTGGTGCATGAAGAAGGGATGATTTGCTTAACTTAACCTTGGAAAATCCATTTCTGTTGATTTCTAGGGTTTACAAAAGTTGCATTGGCAACTTTGCCCAAATGAGCTCTAATTTGGTGAAAGGGCCTAATTATATGTGCCATTTCATCCTGTGGAGTCTCATGCCAAATGAAACCCATTTACTTACCCAAAACATCATCAAACACCTTCTACTGTTTTACCAAAACCTTTGCTTTGACCCCTTCCACTATTTCCCCTTACCTCAGGTTCTTACCACAGCACCCCCAAGACCCCTTCTACCTCCAGCAGCAATGGCTGCGATGTAGCTCAATGATTGAGGGGGTAAAACCCATTTTACATCTCTGGACAGCCACTTTCACCCTTCTCTCTCAGCCCTCTCTCCTTCTAGAAGCCCTCCAGAGCATCCAACGCCAATGGCATGTTGTTTATTGTCTCCCTTATCCTCTAGACACTGGTGGCCACGGCAACAGGGCATAAAGAATGCCATGCCGGCCATTTGCGCGCTCTAGAGCACGCTACAGTGTGCTCTAGCACTGTAGCCCCTCCTGACCCGGCTCCTCCGACCACCTCGAGCCTCCCCCTCACGCCAGCCGAGGCGCCTCGACGTCTGCGACACCACCTCCTCCTTCTCCCTGGGCGCACCCCCTGCCTCGTGGACAGCCCGGAGGTCCCCTTTACTTGTCCACGACTCCAACACCTCCTATATATACAGAAACCTCCGGAAAATTACCTAGATCAAGAGTTCCGCCGCCGCAAGCCTCTATTGCCGCCGAAAACCAATCTAGACCCATTCTGGCACCCTGCCGGAGGGGGGAACCCCTCTTCGGTGGCCATCTTCATCATCCCGGCGCTCTCCATGGCGAGGGGGGAGTAGTTCACCCTCGAGGCTGAGGGTATGTACCAGTAGCTATCTATTTCATCTCCATCTCTCTCTCGTGTTCTTGAGATGGCACGATATTGATGTATTGCAAGCTTTGCTATTATGGTTGGATCTTATGATGTTTCTCCCCCTCTACTCTCTTGTAATAGATTGAGTTTTCCCTTTGAAGTTATCTTATCGGATTGAGTCTTTAAGGATTTGACAACACTTGATGCATGTCTTGCATGGGATACCCGTGGTGACAATGGGGTATTCTATCGATTCGCTTGATGTATGTTTTGGTGATCAACTTGCGGGTTCCGTGACCTTGGGAATCTATACATAGGGGTTGGCACACGTTTTCGTCTTGACTCTCTGGTAGAAACTTTGGGGCACTCTTTGAAGTTCTTTGTGTTGGTTGAATAGATGAATCTGAGATTGTGTGATGCATATCATATAATAATGCCCACGGATACTTGAGGTGACAATGGAGTATCTACGTGACATTAGGGTTTTGGTTGATTTGTATCTGAAGGTGTTATTCTAGTACTTACTCTAGGATAGATCGAACGGAAAGAATAGCTTCGTGTTATTTTACTACGTACTCTTGAATAGATCGATCAGAAAGAATAACTTTAAGGTGGTTTCGTATCCTTAATAATCTCTTCGTTTGTTCTCCGCTATTAGTGACCTTGGAGTGACTCTTTGTTGCATGTTGAGGGCTAGTTATATGATCCAGTTATGTTATTATTGTTGAGAGAACTTCCACTAGTGAAAGTATGAACCCTAGGCCTAGTTTCCTAGCATTGCAACACCGTTTATGCTCACTTTTATCATTTGTTACCTTGCTGTTTTTATATTTTAAGATTACAAAAACCTATATCTACCATCCTTATTGCACTTGTATCACCATCTCTTCGCCGAACTTGTGCACCTATACAATTTTCCATTGTATTGGGTGTGTTAGGGACACAAGAGACTCTTTGTTATTTGGTTGCAGGGTTGTTTGAGAGAGCCATCTTCATCCTACGCCTCCCACGGATTGATAAACCTTAGGTCATCCACTTGAGGGATATTTGCTACTGTCATACAAACCTGTGCACTTGGAGGCCCAACAATGTCTAGAAGAAGAAGGTTGCGTAGTAGACATCAAGCTCTTTTCTGGCACCGTTGCCGGGGAGGTTAGTGCTTGAAGGTATATCTTTAGATCTTGTAATCAAATCTTTTAGTTTCTTGTTTTATCACTAGTTTAGTTTATAAAAGAAAACTACAAAAAAAATGGAATTACGGTTGCCTCATATGCTTCATCTTTTTAATATCTTTCATGAACATGACGGGAAGGAAAATTGTGCTCAAGTACTAGAAGAGGAATTACATAGAATGCTTTGCACTAAAAACATGAATGATGAGCATGATTGCAATGTTGTTAGTGTGAATTCTCCGAATATCCATAGTACTAATGATGATTGCACTAGTCATGATGAAAATATCTCATATAAGTATGTAGATTTTTGTGGAGTGCATAGAGGTTGCAAGTATGTACCAAATAGGGAAGATAGATTTTGCAAGAGACATAAGTATTTAGAAACTAAATGGTTGCAAGAAAGGCTAGATGATTGTGCTAAAAAATTAGTATGTCTTAGCCGTACTTGCGAACTTTGCAATGAATGTGGTCATTTAAATCTCCAATGCAAATAGTTTCATGATCAAATCGTGTCCAAAAATTGTGATGACTTGATTTCCCTTGCACATCATAATGAACTTAGCTTGCTTTTGGGTTATGAAGAAATCAAACGTAGAACTAAGAATCTTCCAGGATTTTCCCTTGATTGATCTAGAGGAAATTTATATGTATTGTGCGGTGAATTGCATTGAAAATCTTTATATTGCCAATTACCTAAAGACAAAAAAAATGAATAGGAGATGAAGAGAATACTAATGAAAGGGAAGAGATTTCCCAATATCCTCATATTATTTCTTACGATGAATCAGGTAACGAGGAGGAGTCTTTTATTCAACCAATCTCATAATAAGGAGCTCCAAACAGAAGATTAAACCCACACATAATGTGAAGAAGAAACATAAAAGACGAAGAAGCAAAGGTAAAGAGGTATCCCTTCCAAATGATGTTGCTCCTATTACTCATTATTATGATGATAACTGCTATACTATCAGTGCTATCCATACTATTATTGATGAGAGTGATTATACTTACGATACGAAAAGGCTCAAGCTTAGGGATGCTATGTTTGATGAGAATGACATGTTGGAGAACTTATTTGCTGCAATTAATGTTTGTCCTAAACTTGGGGATGCTACATTTGATGAAGATGCTATTTTTAGTCCCCCAAGTTTTGGTGAGCAAATTTATTATGATGAAAGCATGCCTCCTACTTATGATGATTATTGTGATGGCACTTATGCTATAAAAAGTAGTGATGATTATATTTACCAAACATGTTATGATTATGATTAACCTTTTTCCGGACATTACTCTTTTAATGTGGAAACAATCTATGGTATTCAAGTCTCTTATGATACTCCCATTATTCTGAATGAGAAGAACTTTGCTTATATGGAGAGTAATAAAATTTATATGCTTGGGGATCATGAAAAGAATGCTTTATGTTATGGTTATATTGTTGAATTCATTCATGATGCTACTGAAAATTATTGTGAGGGAGGAATATATGCTTGTTGGAGTTGCAATAATATCAAGTTTCCTCTCTATGTGCTTAAAATCTTGAAGCTATGCTTGTCTTGATTTCCTATGCTAGTTGATTCTTGTTACCATCAGTTGTTTGCTCACAAAATCCCTATGCATAGGAAGTGGGTTAGACTTAATGTGCTAGTCATATTCTTCATGATGCTCCCTTTATGTTTCAATTCTTATCTTTTATGCAAGCATCATTGAAATCATTGTGCCTAGCTAGGGGCGTTAAACGATAGCGCTTGTTGGGAGGAAACCCAATTTTATTTTATTTGCTTTTGCTTCTGTTTAGGAATAAATATTGCATCTAGCTTCTGTTTAGATGTGGTTTTGTGTTTTAATTAGTGTTGATGCCAAGTAGAACCTTTGGGAAGACTTGTGTGAAGTTTATGCGATCATGCTGTAAAAAATAGAAACTTTAGCGCTCACGAGATTGGCTACCATTTTTTACTGGAGAGTGATTTTTAGTTGATTCTTTTTGCAGGTGATTAATAGAAAAATTCCTCACGTCCACCAATTTATGTCAGAATTTTTACTATTACAGAAGTATTCGAAAGTTACAGATTTCTACATATTGTTCTGTTTTTAACAGATTCTGTTTTCTATGGGTTGTTTGCTTATTTTGATCAATCTATGAGTAGTATCGGAGGGTATGAACCATGGATAAGTTGGAATACAATAGATATTACACCATTATGAGTTTAGAATGAGTTCACAACAGTACCTAAGTGGTGGTTTTATTTTTTATACTAACGGAGCTCCTGAGTCTTCTGTTGAGTATTGTGTTGTGAAGTTTTCAAGTTTTGGGTAAAGATTCGATGGACTATGGAATAAGGAGTGGCAAGAGCCTAAGCTTGGGGATTCCCAAGGCACCCCAAGGTAAAAATCAAGGACAACTAAGAGCCTAAGCTTGGGTATGCCCCGGGAAGGCATCCCCTCTTTCGTCTTCGTCTATCAGTAACTTTACTCGATGCTATATTTTTATTCACCACATGATATGTGTTTTGCTTGGAGCGTCATTTTGTTTTATTTTGTTTTGCTTGCTGTTTGAATAATATCCCAAGATCTGAAATTATTAAATATTAGAGAGTCTTCACATAGTTACATAATCATTCAACTACTCATTGATCTTCACTTATATCTTTTGGAGTAGTTTGTTGTTTGCTCTAGAGCTTCACTTATATCTTTTAGAGCACGGTGGTGGTTTTATTTTGAATAAATAAATGAACTCTCATGCTTTACTTATATTATTTTGAGAGTCCTTTAGAACATCATGGTAATGTGCTTTGGTTATAAAACTAGTCCTAATATGATAGGCATCCAAGATGGGTATAGTAAAAACTTTCATAAAGTGCATTGAATGATATGAGAAGTTTGATACTTGATGATTGTTTTGAGATATGAGGATGGTGATATTAGAGTGATCATACTAGTGGAGTAATTGTGAATTTGGGAAACACTTGTGTTAAACTTTGTGATTCCCACAGCATGCATGTATGGTGAACCGTTATGTGATGAAGTTGGAGCATGATTTGTTCATTGATTGTCATCCTTTGTCTGGAGGTCGGGATCACGCGATGGTTAACTCCTACCAACCCTTCCACTGGGAGCATGCGTTGAATACTTTGTTTTGATAACTCGTAGATTTTTGCAATAAGTATATGAGTTCTTTATGACTAATGTTGAGTCCATGGATTATACGCACTCTCACCCTTCCACCATCGCTAGCCTCTCTTGTACCGCACAACTTTCACCGGTACCATACACCCACCATATACCTTCATCAAAACAGCCACCATACCTACCTATCATGGCATTTCCATAGCCATTCCGAGATATATTGTCATGCAACTTTCCACCATTCCGTTATTATGACATGCTTCATATTGTCATATTGCCATGCATGATCATGTAGTTGACATCGTATTTGGGGCAAAGCCACCATTCACAATTCATTCATAGATGTCACTCTTGATTCATTGCACATCCCGGTACACCACCGGAGGCACTCACATAGAGTCATATTTTGTTCTAGCTTTGAGTTGTAATCTTTGAGTTGTAAGTAAATAAAAGTGTGATGATCTTCATTATTAGAGCATTGTCCCGTGTGAGAAAAAAAAGAGAAAGGCCCAAAAAAGAGATGGCCCCAAAAAAAGAGAGGGGGGCTAGAAAAAAGAAAAGCCCCTCCAAAGAAATAAAATAAAGAGAGAAGGGACAATGCTACTATCCTTTTCCACACTTGTGCTTCAAAGTAGCAACATAATCTTCATGATAGAGAGTCTCTTGTTTTGTCACTTTCATATACTAGTGGGAATTTTCATTATAGAACTTGGCTTGTATATTTCAACGACAAGCTTCCTGAAAATGCCCTAGGTCTTCTTGAGCAGGCAAATTGGATGCACACCCACTTAGTTTCTGTTGTTGAGCTTTCATTCACTTATAACTCTAGTGCATCCGTTGCATGGCAATCCCTATTCACTCACATTGATATCTATTGATGGGCATCTCCATAGCCCATTGATATGCCTAGTTGATGTGAGACTTTCTTCTTCTTTTGTCTTTTCCACAACCACCACTCTATTACACATAGTGCTATATCCATGGCTCACGCTCATGTATTGTGTGAAACTTGAAAGGTTTGAAAGTATTAAAGTGTGAAACAATTGTTTGGCTGAAACCGGGGTTGTCCATGATTTAAAAAATTTGTGTGATGAAGATAGAGCATAGCCAGACTATATGATTTTGTAGGGATAACTTTCTTTGGCCATGTTATTTTGAGAAGACATGATTGCTTTGTTAGTATGCTTGAAGTATTACTATTCTTATGTCAATATTAAACTTTTGTCTGGAATCTTTCGGATCTGACCATTCATGCCACGATAAATAAAATTACATTGAGAATTATGTTGGTTAGCATTCCACATCACAAGTTCTTTTTTATCATTTACCTACTCGAGGACGAGCAAGAATTAAGCTTGGGGATGCTTGATACGTCTCCAACGTATCTATAATTTTTGATTGTTCCTTGCTATTATCTTATCCTTCTAGGATGTTTTATGGGCTTTTATATACACTTTTATATGATTTTTGGGACTAACCTATTAACCCAGAGCCCAATGCCAGTTTCTGTTTTTCTCTTGTTTTAGTGTATCACAGAAATAAATATCGAACGGAGCCCAATTGACCTGAACACAACGGAGGCTATTTTCGGACCAGAAGAAGCCCAGGAAGTGTCGGTGCGGCCCCAGAAGGTTCACGGGCTGCCCACGAGGGTAGGGGGCGCCCCCTGGGCTCGACCCCCTGCCTCGTGGACAGGCCGGAGGTCCCCTTTGCTTGTCCCCGACTCCAACACCTCCTATATATACAAAAACCTCCGGAAAATAACCTAGATCGAGAGTTCCGTCGCCGCAAGCCTCTTTTGCCACCGAAAACCAATCTAGACCCGTTTTGGCACCCTGCCGGAGGGGGGCGGGGAATCCCTCTCTGGTGGCCATGTTCATTATCTCGACGCTTTCCATGATGAGGGGGGAGTAGTTCACCCACGGGTCTGAGGGTATGCACTATTAGCTATGTGTTTGATCTCTCTCTCTCTCATTTTCTTGAGATGGCACGATCTTGATGTATCACGAGCTTTGCTATTATAGTTGGATCTTATGATATTTCTCCCATTCTACTCTCTTGTAATGGATTGAGTTTTCCCTTTGAACTTATCTTATCGGATTGAGTCTTTAAGGATTTCAGAACACTTGATGTATGTCATGCGTGGGATGCCCGTGGTGACAATGGGGTATTCTATCGATTCACTTGATGTATGTTTTGGTGATCAACTTGCGGTGTGACCTTGGGAATCTATGCATAGGGGTTGGCACACATTTTTGTCTTGACTCTCCGGTAAAACTTTGGGGAACTCTTTGAAGTTCTTTGTGTTGGTTGAATAGATGAAATTGAGATTGTGTGATGCATATCGTAAAATCATGCCCACAGATACTTGAGGTGACAATGGAGTATCTAGGGGACATTAGGGTTTTGGTTGATTTGTATCTTAAGGTGTTATTCTAGTACGAACCCTAGGATAGGTCGAACAAAAAGAATAGCTTCGTGTGATTTTACTACGGACTCTTGGATAGATCGATCAGAAAGAATAACTTTGAGGTGGTTTCGTACCCTACAATAATCTCTTCGTTTGTTCTCCACTATTAGTGACTTTGGAGTGACTCTTTGTTGCATGTTGAGGGATAGTTATATGGTCCGGTTATGTTATTATTGTTGAGAGAACTTCCACTCGTGAAAGTATGAACCCTAGGCCTTGTTTCCTAACATTGCAACACCGTTTATGCTCACTTTTATCATCATTTACCTTGCTGTTTTTATATTTTCAGATTACAAAAACCTATATCTACCATTTTTATTGCACTTGTATCACCATCTCTTCGCCGAACTAGTGCACCTATACAATTTGCCATTGTATTGGGTGTGTTGAGGACACAAGAGACTCTTTGTTATTTGGTTGCAGGGTTATTTGAGAGAGACCATCTTCATCCTACGCCTCCCACAGATTGATAAACCTTAGGTCATCCACTTGAGGGAAATTTGCTACTGTCCTACAAACCTCTGCTTTTGGAAGCCCAACAACGTCTACAAGAAGAAGGTCGCGTAGTAGACATTAGTGTCCTTTGGTTTAAATACCAAGCCACACTAACCAAATGTACAACTCTCACAGCTGTTGGAACCGGTCTACCAAATCATTGTCTTGACCGAGCTACTAGTTCTATTTCCTCAACTCTTTCATTTCATCGCTTACTTGTTGATGCAATTGATCGTTACTGTTTGAAGACTTTGACTGAAGACTTTCTCAATTTCCTTGATCCTATTTCTTTAGTCAATCTATCTTCTGCCTGCTTATCATGTTTACATGCTACCTGTGCTCTGTACTTGTTTCATTTCATCATGATGACTATGTTTCTGTCTTGTCATGTTTGCATCTGAGTACTTATTCCGCTGCTTGTAATTCCTCACTTAGCTATTTCCCCGAGATGTATTTCCTTAGTGACGAATTTGTAAAAATTGCCTATTCACCTCTCTCTAGTCAATACAACGCACTATCAATTGGTATCAAAGCAAGGTACTCCCATGTTGTATGTGATTTTGGTTTAACCACATGGAGTTTTAGTTATGCCGACTGCGGGCATGATCAAAATCTCTGCTGGGTGTCCTACCTTCGATGGGACGGACTACCCCTACTGGTTGAACAAGATGCGCATTCATCTTGCGGCAATTGGCAATGATCTCTGGTATGTTGTAGAAAATGGCGTTCCCACCATCACTCCTTCTGTGAACACTGCCGATGTGAAGAGATTCAAGCAACTCAACTCTCAAGCGAAGAATATCATTTGTGGCCATCTGAGCAAAGGGCAGTATGGCAGGGTGAGTGCTTTGGAAACTACTAAGCTTATCTAGGATAGGCTGTCCAAGGTCAACGAAGGAGTCTCAACCCAACATGACTCTCGAATTGAAGTTCTTTGCAGTCTTTTCAATCGCTTCAAAAGACTCGACAATCAAAACATTCAGCAAACCTTCGATTGCCTCACTGGTATATCAAGTGAGCTTCAAAGACGTGTGATACGTCCAAAATGCATCACTATTTTGTATCATAATTTATCCTTATTCATTGATATATTTCACATTACGGTGATGTTCTTATGTTGTTTTGGTCTATTTTACACAGTTTGCAAACTCTCCGATGCCGGAACAGCAGACGTAGGATTCAGAAGTAAAAAGTGGACGCTGAGTTGCTGAATAAGAATACCTCCAAATTACCTGAAAATTGACGGGAGGTATTTTTCAGATAAATCACGAGGACACGCAAAAGGGGAGCCAGAGGGGGGCCACAGGGTGCCCAGGCGGCCTGTCGGCGCCCCCCCTGGCCGCGCCGGTGGGGCGCCTGGAGCCCCTGGCCCACCTCCGGATGCCCCCTTTTGCATATATATTCTCCGTTCTCCGAAATCCCTAAAAAGAAGACTTTGTACGGAGTTCCGCCGCCGCTTCGAGGTGGAACCCTACAGAGAAGAAAAGGGCATCTCCGGCGGGCAGATTCCGCCGGGGAGATCGTCGCCATCGTCATCACCATCGTCACGGGCACATCGAGATCATTATCAACATCATCCCCAACACCAGCACCATCTCCATCTTCATCCAAATCTCATCTTACAATCGCAACTCGTGTTGTAACTCGTACTACCTATCCTCTCTACTCCATCGGTGTTGATTACTACTTTCTGGTGAATGCTATTGAGTTTTGTTGGAGAAATATTATTATGTCCAGATTGTTTATCACATATTTATCGCCGCTGATCATGATCTCTTTTATGTCTCGTGAGTAGTTACCTTAGTTCTTGAGGACATGGGGAAAGTCTTGTTGTTAGTAGTCATATGCTGTTGAAGTAATATGTGTTGTTTGATACTTAAGTTGTGTTGTCATTCTACTAGTGGTGTTGTGTGAGTCGAACACCCAACACTTAGCCTTATTAAGGACCTAGGAGAATACATTGTGTATAAATAATGCTTATGGTGGGTTGCCGGAGTGACAGAAACCTGAACCCCAGTTCGCACGCTTTTGCACAAGGGAATAATGGATCCTCGATCGTATTGCTATGGTTAGGCTTTTGCCTTAAATTCTATCTTGTATTTGCGGATGCTTGCAAGGTGTCTAATCATAAGAGTGCATTCATCTTAGTCTAGAGAGTGCACTAGCATAGATCCACCCACTCAACACTTATCAACACATAACAAAGTATCGATATGGAATATGGTGAAAGCACATGACTACCTCTCCCGTGTGTCCTCAAGAACGCTTTAGTATTTATAAGTTCAGTCGCTAGGCCTCTCCTTTCCTAAGAAAGGATTGGGCCACTTGTTACTCTCAGTACCTTTTACATTACTTGCTTTTACTTTCCTGTTGCTTATACCGAGAAAACCCCTAAAAGTTATCTTTCAGTGCTTGCAGTAATTTCTTGCTCAGAATCGCTTATCAAAACCTTCTGCTCCTCGTTGGGTTCGACACTCTTACTTATCGAAAACGCTGCAATAGATCCCTTACGGTTGTGGGTCATCAAGTATCGTTTTCTGGCGCCGTTGCCGGGGAGCGTAGCGCTATTGGTAAAGTGAAACTGGTAAGAAAGTTTATTATAATTCTGTTTTTATTTTTGCTATTTGCTGCTTGTCCTTATGGACAACCCTCTTATTGGATCGTTGCTTGCGGGAAGACGCCCCACACCTGTGGTGGTTGATTCTCCCCCTACTGAAATTGTGCCTTATAAAATACCAGCTGGTATTATCGATTATGTTTTGGCTAATCGTTATGCAGGAGACAGACATCCCGATGAACACTTGCTATATCTGTCACAACTATGTTCATTATTTAAGCTTGTAGGTGTATTGAGGGAGTTTGTCATGAGGAAATTATTTGTCGTATCACTTATAGATAAAGCTTCAGATTGGTATGGACTTCTTGATAACTCACATTTGCTGGACTGGCAGGAGCTTATGTCTCTCTTTTATACTAAGTTTTATCCTCTTCATGAAATTCATCGAGACAGGAATTATATCTATAACTTTAGGTCTCGTGACGGAGAAAGCATTGCTCAAGCTTGGGGGAGATTGAAGTCCCTAATGCTCAAATGCCCTATTCATAAGCTTCCCAAGGAAATTATACTTACAAATTTTTATGCCAGGCTTTCTCGTCAGGATAAGGAGATGCTGGATGCCTCCTCTAGTGGGGTGTTTCAGAAGAAGAGTGTTGAAGAAAGGTGGGATCTCCTTGAAAGAATCCAGAGGAATACCGAAGATTGGGAAATTGATAAAGGTATTGAACCCACTATAAATTATGAACATGATTATATTGAGAGCTATGTGAAAACTGATTACTTCAATACTTTTTGCTCTAAGATTGGTCTTGATTCCCATCTACTCATTGATTTGTGTAAGAATTTTGCCTCTCACGTTGATTCTTTTAAAAAGAATAGAGACCAGCACCATGAACCTTTTAAAGAACCACCTATTGATATTTATGTTGCTGACCCTATTTTGCCTGCAGTTATATATGAAAAGCCTCCTTTTCCCACGAGGATAAGGGAGCACTCTCTTGTGACAGGCATAATAAATAAAAGTGAGAGAAGAGTTGATGAGCCTGAGGACCAGATCAAAGTCGATCCTCAAGTTGCATTGATTAAAGACCTTGCTACTAATGATGTTTTGGATTCCAATATAAATTTTTGTGCTGTTTCCACTAACCTTGTCACAGCCAAGAATAAAGGCCCAATTTCAGGTACTCCAGTGGTATCTGTTAAAATAGGAGATCACAATTATTATTGGCTATGCGATTTGGGATCGAGTGCAAGTGCTATCCCCTATTCACTTTATGAAGAGATCATCGGTGAGATTTACCCTTGTGAACTTGAAGAAGTTGATGTTACTATTCATCTTGCAAATAGAACAACTATCTCTCCTATCGGAATTGTGAGGGACGTTGAAGTCCTATGTGGAAAGGTAAAATACCCTACCAACTTTCTAGTACTTGGTTCAGAGAGGGACAATTTTTGTCCAATTATTTTTGGTAGACCTTTTCTTAGAACTTGTGGAGCTATAATAGATTGCAAGAAAGGTAAAGTTTCTGTTGAATTCGATGGTGAGCCATATGAATTTAATTTTTCTAAGTTCTCTAAGCAGCCTCGTGGTACTGATTTACCTAGTGATGATAAAATTATTGAAAGTATTGCCTCTATTGCTATTCCCCCTAATGATCCTTTGCAGCAATACATGGAGGACCACGAGAATGATTTGCATATGCAGGAAAGAAATGAACTAGATGAAATATTCTTGAGGCAGCCTACTATCCTGAAGCACAACCTTCCGGTTGAACCTTTGGAAATTTATCAAAACCGAAAGAAGACCCGGTGTTCGATCTTAAACCCCTTCCCGATACGCTCAAGTATGCTTATTTAGATGAAAAGAAAGTATATCCTGTTATTATCAATTTTAACCTTTCAGGATATGAAGAGGAGCGATTATTGGAAGTACTTCGTAAACACCGAGGCGCAATTGGCTATACCCTTGATGACCTTAAGGGGATTAGTCAATCTATCTGTCAACATACTATCAACCTTGAGCCTGATGCTAAACCAGTTGTTGATCATCAACGACGGTTGAACCCGAAGATGATGGATGTCGTGAGAACTGAGATTCTCAAGCTTCTAGCCGCAGGTATTATCTACCCTATAGCTAATAGTAAGTGGGTAAGTCCGGTACATTGTGTTCCTAAGAAAGGGGGTACAACTGTGGTTCCTAATGATAAAAATGAATTGATACCTCAGAGAATTATTATTGGATATAGAATGTGTATTGATTACAGGAAGCTAAACAAGGCAACCAGGAAGGATCACTATCCGTTGCCGTTCATCGACCAAATGCTTGAAAGGGTATCCAAAAATACCCACTTTTGTTATCTCGATGGTTATTATGGCTTCTCTCAAATTCATGTTAACACTGTTGATCAAGAGAAGACCACTTTTACTTGTCCCTTTGGAACTTATGCTTACAGGCGCATGGCTTTTGGTTTATGTAATGCCCCTGCTACTTTTCAAAGGTGTATGTCTGCTATATTTCATGGTTTCTGCGGGGATATTATGGAAGTCTTCATGGACGATTTCTCTGTCTATGGAACATCTTTTGACCATTGTCTTCACAACCTTAATAAAGTTTTGCAGAGATGCGAGGAGACAAATTTGGTACTCAACTGGGAAAAGTGCCACTTTATGGTTAATGAAGGAATTGCTCTTGGTCACAAGATTTCCGAAAGGGGAATTGAAGTGGACAAGGCAAAGATCGAAGCTACTGAGAGGATGCCCTATCCAAGGGACATCAAAGGTATTCGCAGTTTTCTCGGTCATGCATGTTTTTATAGAAGATTTATTAAAGACTTTTCTAAAACCTCGAGACCCCTCACTAATCTCCTCCAGAAGGATGTTCCTTTTGTATTTGATGAAAATTGTAAGGAAGCTTTTGAAGTCCTTAAGAAAGCTTTAATAACTGCTCCTATAGTACAACCGCCTGATTGGAATTTACCTTTTGAGATTATGTGTGATGCAAGTGATTTTGTTGTTGGAGCTGTTTTAGGACAAAGGGTTGATAAGAAATTGAATGTTATACATTATGATAGTAAAACCCTTGATAGTGCTCAAAGAAATTATGCTACTACTGAGAAGGAATTCTTGGCTGTAGTTTTTGCTTGTGATAAGTTTAGGCAGTATATTGTTGATTCTAAAGTTATTATTCATACTGATCATGCTGCCATTAAGTATCTTATGACAAAGAAGGATGCCAAGCCAAGGCTTATCAGATGGGTACTCCTTCTTCAAGAATTTGATTTGCAGATTGTTGATAGGAAAGGGGAAGACAATCCGGTGGCGGACAATCTTTCAAGGATGGAAGATATACCGCACGACCCCATCCCAGTTAACGATAGTTTTCCAGACGAGCAACTTGCCGTTGTAAAGGTACAATCTCTTTCCGATCCTTGGTATGCAGATTATGCTAATTTTATTGTTGCAAAGTATTTGCCTCCAGGTCTAACATTTCAGCAAAGGAAGATGTTCTTTCATGATTTGAGGCACTACTTTTGGGATGACCCACATCTTTTCAAAGAAGGTCCCGACGGGATCGTGAGAAGATGCATTCCGGAACATGAGCAGAAGGACATTCTCAGACGGTGTCATGATAGTCCCTATGGAGGACATCATGTCGGTGAAAGGACTACACATAAGGTTCTTCAATCAGGTTTTTATTGGCCTACTCTCTTTAAAGATGCTAGAAATTATGTTTTAGCTTGTGATAAATGTCAGAGAGTTGGTAACATTAGTAGAAGGAATGAGATGCCTATGAATTACTCACTAGTGATTGAACCATTCGATTGTTGGGGTTTTGATTTTATGGGTCCTTTTCCTTCTTCGCACAAGTACACTCACATTTTAGTAGCTGTTGATTATGTGACCAAATGGGTTGAAGCAATCCCCACTGAAAGTGCTGATCACAAGACATCTTTGAAAATGCTTAAAGATGTAACTTTTCCTAGGTTTGGTGTACCAAGGTATCTCATGACTGACGGGGGATCACACTTCACGCACGGAGCTTTTAGAAAAGCTTTGGCTAAATACGATGTTAATCATAGAATTGCTTCACCATATCATCCTCAAACTAGTGGGCAAGTTGAGCTCACCAATAGAGAGATTAAGTTGATCTTGCAGAAAACAGTAAACAGAAATAGGAAGGATTGGTCAAACAAGTTAGGAGATGCTTTGTGGGCATACAGAACTGCTTACAAAAACCCCATGGGCATGTCTCCCTATAAGATGGTGTATGGAAAGGCTTGCCATTTGCCATTAGAGTTAGAGCACAAAGCTTTCTGGGCTGTTAGAGAGCTTAACGCTGACCCAAAACTAGATGGTGAGAAGCGTCTCATGAACTTGACTTCTCTAGATGAATGGAGAAGTGAAGCTTACGAGAGCGCTAAAATGTTCAAGGAAAAGTTAAAAAAAAGTGGCATGATAGGAAGATTCTGAAACGTGAATTTAATGTTGGTGATAAAGTTTTGTTGTTTAGATCCCGTTTCAGGTTTTCTCCAGGTAAACTACTTTCCAGGTGGGAAGGACCATTTCATATTGAAGAAGTTTATCGGTCTGGTGCAATTAAGATTAACAATTTTGAAGGCACTAAACCTCAAGTTGTGAATGGGCAAAGACTTAAACATTACATAGCAGGAGACCCTGTCAATGTTGATGTGAATATAATATACACAACAAGCCATGAAGAACATGTTGCAGCCCTGTTTCAGACGCCAGCAGAAGCAGAATAAAGAAAAGGTATGTAGTACGGTAAGAAAACACCGCAAACCATCATAAAAGTTCCGTATTACGAGTTTTTGCAAAATTAGTAAAATTCCGAGTCCAAGTGGAGCCGGAGACGACCTCCAGGGAGTCCAGGCGCCCCCCTGGCGCGCCCACCCCCCTGGGCCGCGCCGGCAGGCCGCCTGGACACCCGGGAGCCCGTCTCCGACCCCGCTTTGGTCCGTTACCTTCCTTTCTGTGCATAAATGTTTCCTATATATTTGCCCGGATTGTTCCGGCAACGTATCTTGCGATTTCGCGTGTTTTCTCTTCGATCTGTTTCTGCCAGGGAATCTTTCAGCTGAATTTAGGTGCCATGGCTTCTCCAAGTTCCCCCAAGGACAAGTTCGTCGTCAACGTCATCAACCCTTACCTCGCTGAGGTGAAGAAGCACCCTCAGGTTGTTCGGATGGAGGACGGTGTCCTTCATCAAGAAGATCTGAAGGGACCTATCAAGGAGGGGAGCATCCAGACCAGGCTGGAAGAAGTGGAGCAAGAAGTCTTCGAGTACAAGAAGATGACCGAGCGTGGTGTCGAAGCTAACTTTGACATCACCAACGAGCTGAAGAACTACTTCCTGAAGGAGATGAAGGAGATGTGGGAAAGAATCACCGCGTCTGAAGACAGAATTATAGAACTCGAAGGGCAAATTAACGATCTACATAACCAGAACTATGAGTATGAACTAAGGTTTCTGCGCATGGGTTTGGGTGCTGAACGCAGGATTCAGGAGACGAGCTTCTCATATGAGACTGGGGAACCCCTTCCATGGAAGCGTTTCGCCAAGGACTACTTGATCAACGTCAACAAGGATGATGAGTGAAATCTCCTGGGGTAATGGCATTCCCTTGGCTCGTTCCAAGCTTGGGGGAGTGCCCGGTATCTTTATCTTTAACTTCTGTCTTTTAGAGTCTAGTAGAGTCGTATCATGTCTAGGGAGGTTATAATATGAGATAGGTGTGTGCATTGAGTTCTATCGCTCCTTCGGTGAGGAATTGTATCCGTGAGTGTGGAGTCGTTTATGATGGAATATTAATGAGAAGTTTATCGGTTCCTTTTGCTGCACTCGGTATTCTCTTCACGCAATCGACCTTATATGATGATTATTATGAGGAGTATTGACCTTATGTCAGGTATGGCTATGAAACTTTATTTAATCTTGGCAAATATAGCTTTGGTCATAACAACAAGCATGATTTTCTTAAATTATCAACATAGCCAAAACTTTATGTTATTATGCTTGAAGTGTTATGCTGACAAGGAAGACAACTTGATGTGTTATGCTTATTTCAATGTTCATGCTTTATATTTCTTTGCATCTTAGTCATCATCAATTGTCTGTTCTCTCAAAACCTTTGCTAGCCTAACTCTGTACTAAGCGGGATTCTGCTTGTGCATCCATACCCTTAAGCCAATACCTTCCATATGAGTCCACCATACCTACCTACTCGTGGTATTCCGCTACCACCTCCTAAAAGTATATAATTTATGTGTTATCCTCAAATGTTCAAAATCTTTTATTTTGTGCCTCTGTTTTAGCTCATGAGGAAGTAATAGCTAATTCATAGTCTTTTTGAGTTGGACAAGCTTCACCCCGGGATTGCATGTATAATGTGCAAACCCATAATACGAGAAGGAGCTGGCATAGAGTGCGCCCGGCTTAAAAATAATATAACAAACAAACCCTCCTTCATGCTTTGTTCATGAGAAATCATAAAACTTTGGTGGTGATAAACAAAGGAGAATAAGAGGATGTTATCGTCCTCGTGCGGGAGCCGTTCCTCGAAACTTGTCCAGTTCAAAAAGCAATTGAGTTATCTATTAGCATTTCGTTGACAAATCATGCACCCCTAAAAACTTGTTTTCGTTCTGTTTGATTTGAGGATAGCACATGAGTTTTCCCTAC
Source organism: Secale cereale (assembly GCA_902687465.1). Taxonomy (NCBI): domain Eukaryota; kingdom Viridiplantae; phylum Streptophyta; class Magnoliopsida; order Poales; family Poaceae; genus Secale; species Secale cereale. Next base: position 391,979,553 of record LR738712.1, read on the forward strand.
TACCCTAGAGCAGGGCCTATCTTTTAATTTGAAGTTGAGTCAGTTACTTCTACTTCCTTCTATTTCTCAAAGAGAGCAGACGTTTGATGTTGATAAGGATTCATTCATATTAAGCTGCATTAAGATTTGTCATATCATATCCTTGTTGACATTATCATTCGATAAGTAAGTTGTTTGTCATGCCCAGCTAAGGCAAACATCTTCCTCTGTGTTAACACTTTCACTTCTTGCCTATTAACATGTTATTTTCAAAAAGCTTCAATTGATCTCATCAAATATAAGAGCAAAAGTTAAATCTATTGTCGTTCTTTGACCAAGGGACATGTTTGCCATGATATAATGAGTTTCCTTAGCCCTATTTTCGAATATAAGTGTTATCACTCTTTCATAAGGGCCTTATGAGTTGAAGATTGCTGTTGAGGATATTTGAGTTGGTAAAGAAACTATGATGCTTCTTGTCCGTATTCTATTTATCGACACTTCACTCTCTGAACTTGTGGACAGGTTTACCGAGTTCATATTCGCTTGGGGACAAGCGAGGTCTAAGCTTGGGGGTGTTGATACGTCCAAAATGCATCACTATTTTGTATCATAATTTATCCTTATTCATTGATATATTTCACGTTACGGTGATGTTCTTATGTTGTTTTGGTCTATCTTACACAGTTTGCAAACTCTCCGATGCCGAAACAGCAGACGCAGGATTCAGCAGTAAAAAGTGGACGCTGAGTTGCTGAAGAAGAATACCTCCAAATTACCTGAAAATTGACGGGAGGTATTTTTCAGATAAATCACGAGGACACGCAAAAGGGGAGCCAGAGGGGGGCCACAGGGTGCCCAGGCGGCCTGCCGGCGCCCCCCCTGGCCGCGCCGGGGGGGCGCCTGGAGCCCCTGGCCCACCTCCGGATGCCCCCTTTTGCATATATATTCTCCGTTCTCTGAAAACCCTAAAAAGAAGACTTTTTACGGAGTTCTGCCGCCGCTTCGAGGCGGAACCCTACAGAGAAGAAAAGGGCATCTCCGGCGGGCAGATTCCGCCGGGGAGATCACCTCCCGGAAGGGGAGATCATCGCCATCGTCATCACCATCGTCACGGGCATCATCGAGATCATCATCAACATCATCCCCAACACCAGCACCATCTCCATCTTCATCCAAATCTCATCTTACAATCGCAACTCGTGTTGTAACTCGTACTACCTATCCTCTCTACTCCATCGGTGTTGATTACTACTTTGTGGTGAATGCTATTGAGTTTTGTTGGAGAAATATTATTAAGTCCAGATTGTTTATCACATATTTATCCCTGCTGATCATGGTCTCTTTTATGTCTCGTGAGTAGTTACCTTAGTTCTTGAGGACATGGGGAAATTCTTGTTGTTAGTAGTCATATGCTGTTGAAGTAATATGTGTTGTTTGATACTTAAGTTGTGTTGTCATTCTACTAGTGGTGTTGTGTGAGTCGAACACCCAACACTTCGCCTTATTAAGGACCTAGGAGAATACATTGTGTATAAATAATGCTTATGGTGGGTTGCCGGAGTGACAAAAACCTGAACCCCAGTTCTCACGCTTTTGCACAAGGGAATAATGGATCCTCGATCGTATTGCTATGGTTAGGCTTTTGCCTTAAATTCTATCTTGTATTTGCGGATGCTTGCAAGGTGTTTAATCATAAGAGTGCATTCATCTTAGTCTAGAGAGTGCACTAGCATAGATCCACCCACTCAACACTTATCAACACATAACATAGTATCGATATGGAATATGGTGAAAGCACATGACTACCTCTCCCGTGTGTCCTCAAGAACGCTTTAGTCTTTATAAGTTCAGTCGCTAGGCCTCTCCTTTGCTAAGAAAGGATTGGGCCACTTGTTACTCTCAGTACCTTTTACATTACTTGCTTTTACTTTCCTGTTGCTTATACCGAGAAAACCCCTAAAAGTTATCTTTCAGTGCTTGCAGTAATTTCTTGCTCAGAATCGCTTATCAATACCTTCTGCTCCTCGTTGGGTTCGACACTCTTACTTATCGAAAACGCTGCAATAGATCCCTTACGGTTGTGGGTCATCAACGTGGTGCTACAGACATCACTGACCATGTGGTGGCGAAGAAATTGCTGAGATCACTTGATTCCTAATTCGATGCATTGGCACTCACGATACAAGAACGTGGTGACTACAAGTCACTAGATCCTGCTGATATCCTCAAGCGACTGAACACACAAGAGTTCCAATAAGCTGAAAAGAGAGACCTCTACGGGCCAAGCTATGGAAGATCACATGCAGTGAAGGCCAAGGCAATTTCCTCTTCTGAAGAGGAAGACTCGGACAACAACCTTGGTGATCTTGAAGAACTAAGCCAGGAGCTAGCTATGCTCATGAGGAAATTCCAGAAGTTCTCTAGACGTGGCCGTTTCGAAAAATCTTCAAGAGGTGATGACATGAGATTAGATTCTTCATCCCTTGACTACAAGAAGAGGACTTGCCACAAATGCAAGAAACCTGGTCACTACATGACCGACTTCACTCAAGGGTTGAAGAACAAGAAGTACAAAGATGACAGTTCTGATGAATCGAAGAAAAAGAACAAATCTTCAAAGTCCTCATCGTCAAAATCTTCATCTCACAAGAAGAGAAGTTCCACAAAGGCACGGGCATTCATTGGCAAGGAAATGGACTCCGAAGCTGAATCTGAAGAAAATGAGGAAGAGGAGGAATCTGAGGAGTCAGACTCTGGTGTGGTGAGCCTAGCTCTCGCTACTGCTTTCGTCAGCAATTCCATCTTCAACTATGAAGAAACTGGCAACAACAACTCTGTTGACGATGGCAATGATGACTTCGCTCCCACCTATTACTTCATGGCAAAAGGTGCCAAGGTACTCAAATGTCCCTCCTCTGATTCCAGTGAAGATGAATCTGATGAAAACACCAAACCAAGCTATTCCAAACTTGCTGAAATGGCCGTGAAACAACAAAAAGCTTTGGAAAGGGTTCAAAATCTGCTAGACAAAAGCGGTGGCCTATTGGGTGAGGAACTAAATCGGTCTCAAACTATGACTGATAATCTTCAACGACTACAGTCCAAGTTTGACAACCTTCAAGGCCATCATGAAATACTCTTAGCCAATCATGAGAAGCCTTCTTATGAATTTCTTCAAAGAAAGCAAGATCTTAAAAAACTAAGGGTGAGTCATGAAGATCTTCAAAAGGAAAATGATTAATTGCTTGCTTAATAGATCAGTACCGCTCAGGAAGAATTTGATGCACTCTGTTTAAAATGTATTGAACGAGAAAATGCAAATTCCACTACTGAATGTTCAAATGCTTCTATCGCTACAATTTCTTCAAATGATTCTATGGTGAAAATTTCCTCAACTGAGCAAACCACCGATGCTACTAATGAAAATGCAGGGTTGAAGGAATTGTATGTGACAGGCATGTACAAAAGCCTCAAAGGGCATCAAATCCTTTGTGATGTGCTAAAAAAGAAGATTCTCAACAGGAACCCTAGGAAAGAGGGTATTGCCTTTGAGAGGAAACTCAATGCTGATGGGACCTACTGGAAACCTGAGTAGTATCCCAAAACCTCATGGGTTGCTGCAAAAGGACCTCTCATAGATCCATCTACTTTATCTGGCTTTACATGTGAATCTTCATATTCATCTGATGAGTCATTTGACTCCAACTATGAACTGTTCAAAAATCAGAATGGTGAAGTATTTGCTAGATATGTTGGAACTAACTGCAGGAATGGTCCCCCAATGAAGAAATTCGGGTTCGCGGAAGGTACCTTGAAAATCTTCAAGTGAATATCCTCATGACACTACATGTGAAGAATAGGAATCCCAGATCAAATTCTTCATATGGATCAAATTCTTCGTATGGATCAAAGTCCTCACATGGATCAAATTCCTCATATGAACATCATCGTGCTAATGCTTCTGTTTCGCATGGAAAGCCTAAGGGTTATGAATATGTGCATTATTCTTCAAATCATTATATTCAAAAGTCCTCGAAGAATTTCTCTGTTTACTCATATTCATACTCTAACCTCTCCTCTGTCAAACGAAGTGCTCTGGCTTCACTGCCAACTTATTCTTATGGAGCTCGCAGAATGATGAATTCTTTGCCACCCCTCCAGATGTGGGTGGTGAAGAAAAAGAACTATTCTTTTATGCAGGGTCAGGTCTCCAGATGAAATTAAACATCTGAAGAATTTGCTGGAGACCTGAGTGTGTTTGAAAGCACGCAAGCTAATCATGAAGAAATGAATTGCTCATTTCTCACGTCCTTATACTACTATATCTATTGCACTACCTAATGAAATTCATTCTGATGAACTTGATGTCATATTCTTCACTATGAAGTATATGAGTTCGCAAGATGCACTAATTCATCTACATGATGAATCACTCAAAGCTACTAAGTGGGTCCTCGATAGCGGATGTACAAATCACATGACTGGTGATAAGAACTTATTGATGGACTCTGCTATATCTCCATCGTGTCTGAAGCATATCACCTACGCTGACAAAGGAGAAGTCAAGGTATTGGGTCTAGGTAAGGTTGCAATCTCAAAAGATCGACACATGGACAAAGGCATGCTTGTACGGTCTCTTGGTTTCAACCTCATGTTTGTCTCAATGCTTTGTGATCTTGATATGGTTGTCGTCTTTGGCAAATATCGCTTTGTTGTAGTCTTAGAATCGGACAACTCCAAAGTATTTGAAGGCTTTAGGAGAGGAGACCTATATATTGTTGGTTTCTCTACAACCACAGTCTGCCACATGTCTACTCGCAAAAGCTTCAGAAGGCTGGCTATGGCATCGACGACTCGGTCATGCTGGCATGAGGAACTTGCACACGCTTGTGAAGTAGAACCACATCATTGGCATTGAGGGTGTCAAATTACTCAAAGATCATCTTTCTGGGGCTTGCAAAGCTGGAAAGATGACCAAATCCAAACATCCCTCGAAGACTATCATTACTACCAGTCATCCTTCTGAATTGCTTCACATGGACCTATTTGGCCCCACTCATTATTCATCACTAACAAATGTAGCATCTCTATATGGCTTTGTTATTGTTGATGATTATTTTTGTTACACGTGGGTCCATATCATCACATTTAAACATGAAGTGTAGGAAATCTTTAAGCAATTTTCCTCAAGGTCCTCTACGAATTTCAATGTGAAGATCAAGCATATCCGGAGGGACAATGGGACTGAGTTCAAAAACACTGGTCTCGACGACTATCTTAATGAACTTGGTATTACTCATGAGTTATCTGCCCAATACACTCCTCAGCAGAATGTCATCGTGGAGCGCAAGAACATGACTCTTGTTGAGATGGCTCGCACTATGATTGATGAATACAAGACACCTCTTCATTTCTGGCCCGAGGCTCTCAATACCGCGTGCCACATCACCAACAAGGTATACCTCTACAAACTCCTAAGGAAAACCTCATATGAACTCCTTACGGACAAGAAACCTAATGTGAGTTATTTCAAAGTCTTCGGTGCTAAATGCTGGATTAGAGATCCTCATCACAATTCTAAATTTGCATCGAAAGCACATGAAGGTCTTATGCTTGGTTACGGAAAGGAATCGCGCACCTACAGTGTCTTCAACACACATCATCACAAGGTTGTTGAAACTATAGATGTGCGGGTCGATGAAACTAACAGCTCACAAAAAGAGCACTTGCATCATGTGTCAAATCTAACACCTCCTGAAGAATCCATTAAATGCAAGGCTAATATGGATATCATTCCCACTAAAGAACCGGCTGAAGAAGTCATTCCAAACCATGAATAAAATCATACTGGTGCACCGGAAGAAACTGTTGCTGAAGAAAATGCTCAACCAAACTGAAGTCGTCAATCTACTCATCCTCGAATGGCAAAAGAAGTGCAGATGGAGAAAATCATCGACAACATCAGTGCACTAGGTCCTCTTACACGCTCAAAAGTTTCACACTTATCTAACTTTTGTGGGCACTTTGCTTTTGTCTCTATCACAGAGCCCACCAAAGTTGATGAGGCATTTCTGGAGCCTGACTGGATTCAAGCTGTGCAAGAGGAATTGCATCAATTCGAGCTCAACAATGTGTGGGAATTCGACAAGCGACCAGATCCACGCAAGCACAATGTCATAGGTACCAAATGGATCTATCACAAAAAGAAAGATGACAATGGCCTAGTGGTGAGGAATGAGGCTCATCTTGTACCTCAGGGCTACGCACAGGTTGAGGGAATTGACTTCAATGAGACTTTTGCACCTGTTGCTAGGCTTGAAGCTATTCGTATAATGCTTGCTTATGCTAACCATCATAATATGATCTTATATCAAATGGATGTGAAAAGTGCATTCCTCAATGGTAAGCTTGAGGAAGAAGTATATGTTTCTCAACCCCTAGGTTTTGAAGATCCTAAATATACCGACAAAGTCTTCAGACTCAACAAGGCCCTCTATGGCCTCAAGCAGGGCCCTCGGGCATGGTATGACACTCTGAAGGAATTCCGCATGAAGAACGGCTTCAAATCTAGTTCACTTGACCGAACTCTTTTCAACAAAACTTATGATGATGAATTATTTGTGTGCCGAATATATGTGGACGATATTATCTTTGGCTGTACTAAAAATGTTATAGTAACGAATTAGCCTACATGATGAGTGAAGAATATCAAATGTCTATGATGGGAGAATTGAAATTCTTCTCAGGTCTTGAAATTCATCAACAATGCAATGGCATCTTCAGACCTCAAGAGAAATACCTCAAGGATGTACTAAGGAAACTTGGCATGCAAGATTGCAAAGGCGTCAAAATCCCTATGCCCACAAATGTCCATCTCTGCTCCGACGAACATGGTAAAGATTTCGATCAAAAGGTATATCGCTCCATGATTGGCTCTTTATTGTATCTATGTGCATCTAGGCCAGATATTATGCTTAGTGTTTGCATGTGTGCCCGTTTTCAAGCTACACCGAAGGAATCAAACAATAAGGTTGTGAAGTATATTCTTCGGTATCAAGATCACACACCAACAGTTGGATTATGGTATCCCAAGGGCTCTGATTTTGATCTTATTGGATATTCTGACTCTGACTATGCTGGTGATCAAGTGGACCGCCAGTCAACATCAGGCACATGTCATTTCCTTGGATGATCCTTACTATGCTGGTCCTCGAAGAAGCAAAACTGTGTATCACTGTCTACTGCTGAAGCTAAGTACATTGCTGTTGGTTCATGTTGTGCTCAATTGCTGTGGATGAAGCAAACTCTCAAGGACTTCAGCATCATATAATGCCCAGGATGGGACTATATCTCCTACGTGTCGAGGCACGACTTAAAGATATAAGCCCATTCTGGAATGATCGCAAGTTTGGTATCTTTGCACGACTCATGTAAAAGAGGGATTAAATTGCAAAAGGAGATAGTTGGCTTACACTCGCCACTTCACACAATACATTACATGAGCAAAACATCATTCAAAACATCACAACCCGACTACGGGTGAAGATCCAAAAGAAAGATACCAAAACAACATAAAACCACAGGTCAAGATCGAATCCTAGTAGAAACCACTACTGATCGTCGAAAACGTCATAAGCTGTCGGTGTACTAAGGTAGGAGTACCTCAGTACCCCAACTTGTGCACGGGCAGTAGCATATTCCCGCGGCAGGGCCTACCACGTGCTTGCCGGAGACCTTTCTGCTCCATATAAAACCATTCAAAAACAAAGTATACAAGACAGAAGATCAAGACCCCGGCGAGTGGAGCTTGCCGGGAAGGCCGTCCCAGGCTCAAGATTACCTCACTCACACAAGACCCTGGCGGGAGGAGCTCGCCAGGAAGACCAGAAAACACGCCTCGGCGCAGCATGCGCCCCGGCAGGGTCCGGAGAGCGACAAGTCTCAGAGCACGACAAGCTCCCGGGCCCGGCAAGGTCAAGCCCCCGGCAAGGTGCTTGCCGGGGAGAGTTACGTTGTGTGCCCGCGCTCCAGCTCATCGATCCACGCGTCGCCCTGGGGCCACTCCAGGGACGCGTGGCGGATGGCTGTGCAGCCTGGGGGACACGGTGGCACTCCACGGTGGTAAAGCCATCGCCGTGGCAAACGGAGACGCAAGGGCGGGCGCTTTTGGGGTCGACGGCGACGGGCATTAAATGCTCCTGTCCCCCACTGTCAAAGTAGGTGATGACCACTGTTCATGCACTGTTGCTCCACTATTCCCGCACTGTTACAACTACCACCAATATTACGTTTTTATCCCTTTCTCCTACGTTGACACCTGTCGGTGACCCCTTGAGCTATAAAAGGAGGCCCATGCACAACGTAGAAAGGGTTCGGAACCTAGATCGCTCACTCGCTTGGTGTAGCTAGTTCTTCAAGCTCCCGAGCTCTCCAACTCAATACAAGCAAAGCAGGAGTAGGGTTTTACGCGTCCATCGCGGCCCGAACCTGGGTAAACTGCCCGCGTGCTCTCCACGATCTGCTCTTCGTGCTCCCTCCGCTCCCTCACCGCACAAACAAGGGGCTCCGGTCCCATAGGTGTTCGTGGTGGACAGTTTCCCCCGACATCTTTGGCGCGCCAGGTAGGGGGCGTCGAGGTTGTGCGAACCTGATCCGGCGTTCACGCGGGCGCATTCTTCATCAACCTCTCCAAATTCGTCAGCTTCATCAACAACAGCGCCATGGCCCCGAAGAAGAAGGCTTCGGAGGTCGGAGGCCCGTCTGCGTCTCATCCGCCGCCACCAGAGCCAACGGTGGGTGGAGGAGACGCCGTCGGAAGGGTGGTCGCCGGTGAGGAAACCCGCGCCACCACCAAATCCAAGGACAAGACGGATGACCGAGCCTCGGTCTCCGTGGACGCGCCGCGTCCATCTCAGCAAACGTCAACCCAGCAGCGCCATGCCACAGGAGGTGGCATCCGCTTGCTGGGCCAAGGGCAAACCGGAGGTTCGCGGGACGCTCCGGGCCATCATCCTGGCACGAGCAAAGCGCGGTCGCCAGGGCGGGACCCTGCGCCTTATAACCCAGTTAGGAGTCCGAGCATATCCCGCTCCTCGCACCGCTCGCCCCCGCTCCCCTCCTCTCCAGCAGAAGCGCTCGCAAGGGCGCAACTGCTCCTCGACTGCCCTCCAGCGGCAGACAAGGCCGAAGACTGGAGGGCAACCATCCAGAGCCTGATCGCCTTCGCCAACAACGACTCTCCGCAGCAGCCAGCGACCTCGCGGCCACGGCAAGTCGAGAAGACGAAGGCCGACGGCGACAAGACCGCCGGGGGTGCAACCACCGTGCACTCCCCGCCGCGGAAGCAGAAGACGCCGCCCCGCCGGATCAACGTCGACGACGACTCCACGGCGTCGTCGGATCCGCGGGCTCGTCGGGACCAGCGCCAGGTCCTTGACGACCGGCGACAAGAAGACGCTCGAACGACAATCGAGCGCCGCCGAGAAGCTCGGCGACAATCAGATCAGCGAGCTGGAGCCGCTGTTGACACGTACGCGCCCGGTGGGCCAGGCGACTTGCCGTACGTGGCAGGTTGCCCTGCGTTTACCCGTGAGCTGCGGCGCGTCCAGTGGCCCAGCATGAAGAACTTCAAGCCCGACGTACCGGAGAAGTACGACGGCAAGACGCACCCCTCGGAATTCCTCAGCATTTACACAATCGCAGTGCAGGCTGCCGGGGGGCGGGACGAGAAGATATTGGCGAACTACTTCCCGCTCGTGCTTAAGCCGAACGTTCGTTCTTGGCTTATGCACTTGCCGGAAGGCTCCATTTCTTCTTGGGCAGATCTTTGCCACCAGTTTGTTGGCGCCTTCACGGGCGGCCACAAACCCCACGGCCAGGAGAGTGACCTCCACATTCTGGCCCAAAAAGAAGGAGAACCTCTGCGCAAGTACATCCAGCGCTTCAGCCGCGTGCAGCACAACATCCCCGACGTCCACCCTGCTGCGGTTATCAGTGCGTTCCACCAGAACGTACGTAACCGCCGCATGCGTGAGGAGATGGCCATGACCAAGATACGGGATGTCAGCGAGCTTTATGCTCTAGCTGATAAGTGCGCGCGTGCAGAAGAGGGGAGGAGACTCCCCGGGGAGGATGCTGGCGCAGGGGGAAGCGACAGTGACGACGCCGCCCCGGCAAAGAAGAGCCGGCGGCGGAACAACAGAAGAAAGAACAAGAAGGAAGTGCTTGCCGTCGAGAAGTCCGGCAAGGAGGCTCCCGCCAAGCAAGCGCAGGCTGGTGGCTCCGGCAAGGAGCCTGCCCCTGTAGCAGCAGCCGACAAGCAGGACGACTCCGACAAGCAATACTGCAAGATCCACCGCACCAAGGGCCACGACCTCTCCAACTGCAAACGCGTTGAATACCTCGTCGAGCAGCAGAAAGCTGAGTACGAGCGGCGCGACAAGGAGAAGGCCCAAGGTAGCGGGGGAGAACCAAGCAAGAAGCGGCCATTCAATGGCCGGGGAGGACGCCGCGGCAAGGCCAAGCAGCGGCAAGGTGACCGACCTCCCCGGGGCCGCGACAAGGACAAAGAAGACGACGACGATGACATGGAGGATGAAGATAACAGCGAGCAGGAGTTCCAGAAGGCCACGGAGGTCCTGTGCGTCGACGGCGGCGCCTCTCTGCACACTTCCCACCGCCAACTCAAGCAGTGGGTGCGGGAAGTGAATGCAGCAGAGCCACCCGTGGAGTCGCGCAGGCTCCTCAAATGGTCCAGCACGCCCATCATTTTTGACCTTGAGGATCACCCTGAACGCACCACTGCGGTCGGGAGCTTGCCGATGCTGGTCTCACCCACCATCCGCAACCTCAAGGTCACCAAAATGTTGGTTGACGGCGGGGCCGGGCTGAACTTGATCTCCTCTGCCGTGATCAAGAAACTCCAAATCCCAGATGGCGAGCTCGAAGAAACCGGGTCGTTCCAAGGAATAAACCCGGGAAGGAGCAAGCCCAAGGGGAAGATCACTTTGCCGGTGACCTTTGGCGGGGAGCTCAACTTCAGAACTGAGCGCATCACATTCGACGTCGCCGATATTCCATTACCATATAATGGAATACTCGGCCGTCCCGCCCTCGCCAAGTTCATGGCAGCTTCCCACTACGCCTACAACGTACTCAAGATGCCGGGGCCGATAAGCGTCATCACTGTCCACGGCGACAAGAAAGATGCGCTTGTCTGCGCCGACAAGATCTACCGGGACGCAGCCGCCGCAGCAGAAAAGGACACACTTGCCGCTGAAGCTCCCGGGGGGAAGAAGACCAAGACCAAGTCCGGCAAGTGCTCTGGGGCCCACTCCGGCAACCGCACCTCTTCGGAGTGCTGCGCTGCCGTCGAGGACATTCCATCGAGCTCCACCGGCAAGTGTAAGAAGGGGATGGCCGCTCCTCCGGCAACCAAGAAGGTGTCCGCCAAGGAGGACGGCACTGGTGGTACCTTCACCATCAGTGCCACACTTGACAGCAAATAGGAAAGCGCGCTCGTTGCCTTCCTGCGGGCGAATGTCGATGTGTTTGCCTGGCAACCATCTGACATCCCCGGTGTTCCCAGGAAGGTGATTGAGCACAAGCTTGATGTTTGTCCTCATGCGCGGCCCGTCAAGCAAAAGGTCAGAAAGCAAGCCGTGGAGCGCCAAGAATTCATTGCCGAAGAGATCAAGAAACTAGAAGCAGCAGGCCTAGTTAGAGGCGTGATCCATCCGACGTGGTTGGCAAACCCAGTCGTCGTGCGCAAGGCCAATGGGAAATGGAGACTGTGTATAGACTTCACCGATGTGAATAAAGCATGTCCTAAGGATCCATTTCCCTTGCCGCGCATCGACCAGATCGTTGACTCCACTGCCGAATGTGAGCTGCTCTCTTTTCTTGATGCATATTCAGGCTACCACCAGATTTTCATGGCCAAGGAAGATGAAGAGAAGACTTCATTTATCACTCCATGTGGCACCTATTGCTTTATTCGCATGCCTTTTGGATTGAAGAATGCAGGCTCAACCTTTGCAAGGGTGGTATACACTGCTTTTGAGCCACAGATCCACAGAAATGTAGAGGCTTACATGGATGATATCGTGGTGAAGAGCAAGACCAAGGATACCCTGATCCAAGATTTGGAAGAGACGTTTGAGAACCTGCGCAAGATCCAACTTAAGTTGAACCCCGAGAAGTGCGTCTTTGGAGTTCCCTTCGGCAAGCTTCTCGGGTTCTTTGTGTCACAGAGGGGGATTGAAGCTAACCCCGACAAGATAAAAGCCATCGAGCAGATCGAGGCCCCGAAGCGCGTCAAGGATGTCAGGAGGCTTGCAGGTTGTGTGGCTGCCCTCAGTAGGTTCATTTCGAAGTCTGCAGAACGCGCCCTGCCTTTCTTTAAGATCTTGAAGAAGGCAGGTCCAATGAAATGGACTCCAGAAGCGGAGGCAGCGCTGCAAGACTTGAAACGGTACCTATCCTCTACTCCAATACTTGTCGCACCTAGACCACAGGAAAAGTTGCTGCTGTACCTAGCGGCAACCAACCAGGTGGTTAGTGCTGCGTTAGTAGCGGAGAGAGAGGCCGACGAGGAATCAGCACCACCGGCAAGCGAATCCAGCGACAAGCAGGGGGCTCCTCCGACAAGCTCTGGCCCCGACAAGGAAAACTCTGCGCAGGAACAAGAAGAAGTGCGGAAGAAGATGGTGCAGCGCCCGGTGTATTTTTTAAGCTCCCTTTTACAAGGGGCTAGATCAAGATACTCCGGGGTGCAAAAGTTGCTTTTCGGCCTCCTCATGGCCTCGAGAAAGCTGCGCCATTACTTCCAAGCACATGAGATAACAGTGGTCACTCGCTTTCCGCTGAAGAGGATATTGCACAATCCGGAAGCAAAAGGCAGGATCGTTGAGTGGGCACTGGAACTGTCGAGCTTTGGACTCAAGTTTGAAAGTACTTCAACCATACAGAGCCGAGCTTTGGCAGAATTCATAGCTGAATGGACCCCGACGCCCGATGAAGAAGTTCCAGAGACAAGTGTACCCGTACAAGAAGCGACAAGTGAATGGTTGATGTACTTTGATGGTGCCTTCTCGCTGCAAGGCGCCGGTGCCGGCGTGGTACTCATCGCGCCCACCGGAGAGCACCTCAAGTATGTTATCCAGATGCACTTTCCCAGGGAGCAAGCGACAAACAACACTGCTGAGTATGAAGGCTTGCTTGCCGGCCTCAGGATTGCGGCCGAACTTGGGATCAGAAAGCTGATTGTCCGGGGAGATTCTCAGTTGGTGGTCCGACAAGTTAACAAGAGTTACCAGAGCCCTTTGATGGAAGCTTATGTAGATGAAGTGAGGAAGCTTGAAGAACACTTTGAAGGTCTACAAATGGAGCACGTACCAAGAGCCCAGAATGACATTGCAGATGGCCTTTCAAAGTGTGCTGCGATGAAATTACCTGTGGAACCAGGGACCTTTTTGCTCAAGCTGACTCAACCATCCGTTACACCATCAATGGGGCAGTCCAAGAAAAGAAAGTTGGTCTCCGGCGACTACTTGCCGGCGGATCTTCCTGAATCCGCCGCCAAGGTCCCCAAGATCAACGATCAGAACGCTGAGGAACAGATTGCTCCTGCAGATCCAAGGGTCTGTACAGTTGAAGCAAGCGTTCCCGACAAGCCTCGCCCCGGCGAGCTTGCCGGGGGACCATCCGCTCCGGCAGAACCAGAGGTTCTTGCCGTGGAAGCTGAGGTTCCCGCAGCGGCCCTCATGCCTTTAGTCCTTGCCGTCGAGCCTCAAGCTCCAGCATGGGCGCAGCAGATCGTCCGTTTTCTGCAAACTGGAGAACTTCCCGACGACCCAGCAGAGATAGAGAAGATAACCAGGCAGTCAAGTATGTACCAGTTCGTGGATAACGAGCTGTACAGAAGAAGACTCAATGGTGTCAGGTTGAAATGCATCTCCAGGGAAGATGGACAGAAGCTGTTGGCAGAAATACACGGAGGCATATGCGGCCACCACATTGGCGCAAGGGCGCTTGTCGGGAAAGCTTTCCGGCAAGGGTTCTTTTGGCAAGAAGCCCTCCAAGATGCAACTGCACTAGTAACCAAGTGTGAAGCGTGCCAGTTCCATGCCAAGCAAATTCATCAGCCAGCTCAAGCTCTCCAGACGATCCCTTTGTCCTGGCCCTTCTCTGTCTGGGGGCTCGATATCCTCGGCCCCTTCCCTCGCGCTGTCGGGGGCTTTGAGTACTTGTACGTCGCAATCGACAAGTTCACAAAGTGGCCAGAAGTGGAACCAGTGAGAAAGGTGACAGCACAGTCAGCGGTCAGGTTCTTCAGGTCGATTGTTTGCCGTTTCGGGATCCCTAACAGGATCATCACCGACAACGGTACGCAATTTACTAGTCGCACCTTCATTCAGTACGTCCAAGACCTTGGCGCCAAGGTCTGTTTCGCTTCTGTTGCTCACCCGAGGAGCAACGGTCAAGCGGAGAGGGCCAATGCTGAAGTGCTGCGCGGACTCAAGACAAGGACCTTTGACAGGCTGCGCAAGTGCGGAAGAAACTGGATAGAGGAGCTACCGGCGGCTCTTTGGTCAATCAGAACGACACCAAGTCGAGCCACCGGACAGACACCCTTTGCTCTAGTCTATGGAGCAGAGGCAGTTCTCCCCACGGAACTCGTATACGGATCTCCTCGAGTGCTCGCTTATGATGAGCTCGAGCAAGAGCAACTGCGACAAGATGATGCACTGCTCCTCGAGGAGGAACGTCTCCAGGCTGCTGTACGAGCTGCTCGATACCAGCAAGCCTTGCGCCGCTATCATAGCCGCAAGGTTAAGGCCAGGAGTCTCGAGGAAGGCGACCTTGTTCTTCGGCGTGTTCAGTCCGCCAAGAATTCCAACAAGTTGACGCCGAAGTGGGAAGGCCCTTATCGGGTGAGACAAGTCACAAGGCCCGGCGCTGTCCGCCTTGAGACCGAAGAAGGCTTACCGGTGAGCAACTCCTGGAACATAGAGCATCTTCGCAAGTTTCACCCATAAGGCGCGGTTGCCGTGATCCGCTCCGGCAACCACCTTTTGTACAAGCTTTGCCGCTGTTGCATGCAACCCTTTGTACAAAGCCGGGCGCAGATCCCGTGCATCAGTAAAGCTTTGGTGTTTTGCGCTATTTGCCTTCTCCATGCTCTTCTTTGATTATTTGCAAGCATTATTTGGCATCTTGTGCAACACACATATCCAGTAAGCATCAGCGCGCCGAAAGGCCATATACTTGTTTCCCTCTTCTTTTTCCTGGCTTCTTAAGCAGAAGGAGTGCTCCTCGCGCACAAGTTTGCCGGGGGGGAAGGAGGAGATGAACCAAGTGCTGTTCAAGAAAGAGAAGCTTGCCGGAGCGGAGAACACATAGATCATGAAAGCTAAGTTACCAGAATTTGAGCAGTTCAAATTTTTAAATTTTTAGTTATCTTCCTTGAACAACCACACTTTGTATGGAAAACCTGTGCGCGGGGGAACCTACCCGTAGCTAGCCGCACCCTTATCTTGTTTTCGAGTACGCTCAACGACTTAAGTGAGCTGCGACAAGTGTCGCACCCTTACTTCGTTTTCGAGTACGCTCAGCAAGCTAAGTGCGTTGCGACTAGCCGCGACAAGGTTGCTTGCCGGTAAGGCCTTGGTCAGCAGGCCGCTTGGAGTCCAGTGCTTAGCGCTCGCGGCAAGGGACCCTTGCCGGCAAGTTCCCTAGAAGCGTAGGGTTGAAAACGTACAAAGTAAAGGACCAAAACAAGGGAGATAACACTGCTTCAATTGATCGAAATAAGATAATATATTACAAGGGATAACTTGTCGCAACAACTAATAAGTTCATGGCACACTATGCAGCAACAAAAGAGATAAAGAAAAGGAGGACTAATCCACGCGGTCGCCTTCAACCCTGGAGATCTTGTTCACCTTGGCGATAATATGGGCGACCTGTGCCTTCAGTGCCTCCATATCCGCGTCGGCCGGCAAGCTACGGAGAACGTTGACGAGATTTATGCCCGGGTTGCGGTACACTATCTTCGTCAAGATGCGCTCCAAGGTCCCCGCGCAGAGCTGGCGCGACTCCTCGGCCAGTTGCGCGGGAAGCTTCTTCTGAAGATTAGCAAGAGCCGGCGCGACCCCTCTGAAGAAAAGGCTGAGCTTGGCGCTGTGGGGGAGGTTTGGATCCGGAGAGTATATCAGATGCTCAACCCTCAGCGCCAGCAGCTCCGTGTCGATGGCAGCGGCGGAAGCCACCAAGTCTTCAGTCCACACCTCGACGGTCCGGCAAAAGTTTTCAGCTGAGGTGGCGGCGCTCTCCACCAAGCCGCGCTCCTTGCGGAGCTCTTCCTTCAGCTTGGTTTCCCGATCCCGGACGGTGTCGAGGGAGTCCTTCAGCGTAGAGACCTTCAGCTCCAGATCTGCAATGGAATCCTTGGCGGCCTTCAGCTCGTCGCCTTGCTTGGAGAGGCGCACCTGGAGTTCAGAGTTGGTGTGCGCGTCCTTCTCGCGCTCTATGTTGAGCGCGGTGACCCTCTCCGAGCTCGCCTTCAAGTACTCCTGCAGCTGCGCAACCTTGGCCTCGAGCTCCTTCTTGGCGGTCTCCGCGGCGTCCGCGGCAGCCTTCGCCTCCTTCAGCTCTCCGCCAAGGGCCTGCTCCCGGGCGGTAAGGTCTTCCTCGTGTGAGTCGAGGTTGACCTTCCGTTGGGTAAGCTCTCCTTCTCGCCGGGACAGCTCTTCTCCGGTGAGTCGCTGCTGCTCCTCGGCTTCGGCCTTCTCCAAGAGCCACTCCTGGTACTCACCGGCGAGCCTCTCGCGCTCCTCCGCCACGTCGCGGAGGGCCGCCTGGTTGGCGGCGCGGAGCTCCGCCGCGCGTTTCTCCATGTCGGCTGCGGCCTTGGCGGCAAGGGCCTCCCGAGATGCGAGCTTCGCCTGCCTGGCCCGGTAAAGGGCCAGGAGCTGATGAAGCAGCTTCTCCTCCTCGGGCCCGTCGCTCCCGCCAGGCGCCTCGACAATCTTCAGCCCCGCGGAGGCGAGAACCTCTCCGTCAAAGGCCTCTCCCTCCGCGGGGGCTCGCGACGAGGATCCCCACGGCACTTGGATGAAGACGCCGTTGGGAGCCTCAAGATAGTAGGCGGACGGCTCCTTCTCGGTGGAGGGGTCGGCGGCCGGCGCAGCGCTCGACGCTCCTGCCGCCTCCGGGCCGGCAGTATGGCTGCCGTCCCCCTCCCCGGCCGCTGCGTCTGCGGTTGGAGCAGTCTCCTCCGCAGCCGGCTCGGCGGCTCCCGCCGCGTCCTCAACGACAGGGGCGTTGCCGCCGTCGCCCTGCACGCCCTCCTCCACGACGATGGTTTCCGTCTCCATCTGCTCTGGGGGAGGAGGATCTAGAAGAAGAAGAAAAAGACGAAGAAGTTCAAGCAAATATCCAAAAAAGACAAATCCAAGAAGACAAGATTACGAAACTTACCTTGGCGGACTTCGTCGACGGCAGGCTCCCTCGCCGGGGAGCTCTGCCTTGACGGGGTGGCCACCCTCGCCGGGCTGCTCGCCCTCGGCGGGGTACTCGCCCTTGGCGGAGTACCCGCCCTTGGCGGAGCACTCTTCCTCGCCGGAGAGTTCGTCCTTGGCGGGGACGGCGGGGCCTGCGGCTCCTCGGGAGCGGTCTCCGGATGCTCCTGTAGCTGCGGCTCCACCTCTGCACAAGACAATCAAGACAAAAACAAGGACAACAAGGTGTTAGTATAAACAAGATCCTCAAGCGCACCCGACGAGCGGAAAGATTGAAAACAAACTTACGCTGGGGGCTGCGCTGGGGGCTGCTCCTCGGAGCAGCGCTCGGGTCCGGCAAGCTCGTCTCCAGCGCGTCCCCACTCGCCGCGACGGGCGAGTCGTCCGCGACCTCGACAACGGGGACCTTGGCCTTCTTCGCCGCTCGCTGGGCCAGGGTCCTGAAATCAAAGCAAGAAGCAAGATCAGAATCAACAAGAATCAAGACAAAGTTAAAGAAGATACAAAACTTTAAGTTCTTACTCCTGTTCCTCGTCGCCGTCGTCGTCGCTCAGAGCAGAGAAGTCGAACGCCACCTGAGGCGCGTCCGCGCGAGGAGCGGGAGGCGAAGGCTCCCTTGGGCGCTTGGCGGTCCCCGGGGCTGGGGGCTGCGAAGACCCCGCCCCTGTGGACGCCGAGGCCCGGGGAGCGGGCGGAGCAGCCGCTCCGCTCTGTGAAGACCCTCCTCCGCTTGGCGCTGACGTGCGGGGCGCCTCCGCCGTGGCCTGTGTGCGGGTCGCCCCCGCCGTGGCCTGTGTGCGGGTCGCCCTCGCCGTGGTTGGTGCGCCGGGCGCCCCCGTCGCAGCTTGGCTCCCCCGGGTAGCTCGCGCCGCCCGGCGAGTTGGTTGTTGTCGGGGCGCCTGCGCCCTCGTCCCCGTCGTCGCCTTGCGGAGACGTTTCAGCGGAGATCGCCTGGGACTTGCCCGAGGCGGGGAGGTCTCCGATGACGAGGAGACGTCGTCGGCATAGAGCCCCAGAGACCCGATGGAGTCCTCGTCGGCCCCGACGTCCTCCTCCTCCTCCTCCTCCTCGGCTGGCTCGCTGGGCCCAGCGCCTTGCCCTGCGGCCGTTCTCCTTCCGGCGCCTCCGCCCCCTCCGGCGCCTCCGCTCCCTGCGGCGCCTCTGTTTCCTCCGGCAGCGCCGCCTCTCGCTGCGGCCTCGGTCACGATTCCGGGGATCCCGGAGTGCCTCAAAGAAGGGACCCCGGCGAGCTCGTCGGGAGGAAGCTGCAGCAGCCTGCGGATCTCCGCCTCCTCTGCTTGGCAGGACGCATCCGCAGCCTCTGCCTCCTCAACTGTGAAGCCAAACTCTCCTGCCGCTGCGGCTGCAGCGGCCTCTTCCACCCGAGAAGCTATATAAGCAATCTCCTGGTCGGTGGTGTCCCGGGTGAGCCCCTTGATCTCATCCTTGTTCTTCGGCACCTCCACCAGGTTGTCAAAGAAGCTCATGATGTCTGCTACCTTGGGCGGTATCCATGTGCGGTCCACGCCATGCGAGTCGCATGCGGGCATCATGGCGCGAAGAGGATCCCGGGCCGTGCTGTTGCAGAGGGGCACCACTCCCCGGGGAGCTCTGAACCACTCTGGGTGGGCCGGGTCGTGCTTAAAAAGTTCCCGGACCATCCCCTTCAGCTCCAGCGCCGTGAAGTTGAAGTTTAGCCCTAGGCGCAGTCTCATTACGTCCGCCGCGTTGCCGTACTCCCATGCTAGCCTCTTCCTATCCTGTAGAGGGGCAATGCGGCGGCGGAGGAAATCTGCTCCTACCTCTCCGACGGACAACTTTGCTACCCAGAGACGAAGAATTCTGATGAGGGCGACGTTGAGCTTGATGTCGTCCGAGTCCAACTCACTCCAGTCCCTGCCGCGCACGATGGCTGTTGTGCGCGGCGCGGTGAAAGGTTGCGGCTCGTCCTCAACTACCCAGCACCAGTCCGCGCGCCACTCCTCCCACTTGCCGTGGAGCTCCCCGGGCAGGTAGGATTCCTTCTTGTTCAGACGGAAGACCCAAGAGATTCCTCCGGAGAGGGGAGTGCCGGCTTCTACTCTAGGCGTAAAGAAATGCCTAAAAAGTGCTACATTCGGATAGATCCCAATATAGTTATCGCACAGATGTGCGAAAACCGCCATCGTGAGGATGGCGTTGGGGGTGAAGTCTAGAAGGTGGAGGCCGTAGGTGTGCATGATGTCACAGAAAAATTCAGAGAAAGGGGGACAAAGGCCGCAATGGAAGAAAGCTGCGAAGAAGAAATACCCGCCGGGGTAATTTTCCTTGGCGGCGGCGGGATAGGCTCTGGTCCGAGGATGCGCCTTGGTCTCCTTGGCCCAGAACAAGTAATACTTGTTCCAGAGCTCCCGCGCGCTGAGCCTTGGCGCGAAGACGACATTCCTCTTCCGCAGAAGAGCAAGCCTCGCCGCCTGATCGGATTTCTCCTTCTTGGTCTTCTCCGCCTTCGCCTTCTCGGTCTTCGGGGCCATGGCGGAGGAGACGAGGGAAGGGGGACGAAGAGTCCGGCGGCGCCGCGGATGCGGAAGACGGCGGAGGAGGTGTGGAGGCGGAGCGCAAAGGGGAATCTCTGGAGATGGAAGAAGAAGCAATGAAGGCGTAGGAGGGGAACCGCTCCTGCTTCCTCTGCTTTTATGGGGAAGTGGGGGACGTTTCGCTCTTTCCATTAAAAGAACGTGGCCACGTCCCATCCCACGACGCCGCAATCGACGCGTGCCGTTACGGAGGGACGCGGCAGATGCGGAAGTGGATTCGGCGCGCCGTGGGCCGCGCGTGCCCGTGCACTGTTTTGGGCCTGGCCCAACAGCGCTCGGCACCGTGTGTGGCCCAGGCCCGGGGGCTCCTGTCGGTGTACTAAGGTAGGAGTACCTCAGTACCCCAACTTGTGCACGGGCAATAGCATCTTCCCGCGGCAGGGCCTACCACGTGCTTGCCGGAGACCTTTCTGCTCCATATAAAACCATTCAAAAACAAAGTATACAAGACAGAAGATCAAGACCCCGGCGAGTGGAGCTTGCCGGGAAGGCCGTCCCAGGCTCAAGATTACCTCACTCACACAAGACCCTGGCGGGAGGAGCTCGCCAGGAAGACCAGAAAACACGCCTCGGCGCAGCATGCGCCCCGGCAGGGCCCGGAGAGCGACAAGTCTCAGAGCCCGACAAGCTCCCGGGCCCGGCAAGGTCAAGCCCCCGGCAAGGTGCTTGCCGGGGAGAGTTACGCTGTGTGCCCGCGCTCCAGCTCATCGATCCACGCGTCGCCCTGGGGCCACTCTAGGGACGCGTGGCGGATGGCTGTGCAGCCTGGGGGACACGGTGGCACTCCACGGTGGTAAAGCCATCGCCGTGGCAAACGGAGACGCAAGGGCGGGCGCTTTTGGGGTCGACGGCGACGGGCATTAAATGCTCCTGTCCCCCCTGTCAAAGTAGGTGATGACCACTGTTCATGCATTGTTGCTCCACTATTCCCGCACTGTTACAACTACCACCAATATTACGTTTTTACCCCTTTCTCCTACGTTCACACCTGTCGGTGACCCCTTGAGCTATAAAAGGAGGCCCATGCACAACGTAGAAAGGGTTCGGAACCTTGATCGCTCACTCGCTTGGTGTAGCTAGTTCTTCAAGGTCCCGAGCTCTCCAACTCAATACAAGCAAAGCAGGAGTAGGGTTTTACGCGTCCATCGCGGCCCGAACCTGGGTAAACTGCCCGCGTGCTCTCCACGATCTGCTCTTCGTGCTCCCTCCGCTCCCTCACCGCACGAACAAGGGGCTCCGGTCCCATAGGTGTTCGTGGTGGACAGTTTCCCCCGACATAAGCATACGGCCAAACTCTCTTCATCGGACTCCCGGTGAAGTACTGATCCAACTCCTGCTTCATCTCGGCTGAACCTGCATCTGGTGTTGAAGTATCTGTGAGCCACGAGGACTCAGCAATCCCATAACCATGGGTATCAAGACTAGCAAAGCTTTATGGGTAGGAAAAAGGATAGTGGTGAGGTTGCAGCAGCGGCTAAGCATAATATGGTGGCTAACTTACGAGTACCAGAATAAGATGAGCATCTACGCAAACGGTCACAAAAGTAGTGATCGCTAAAGATCCCGAACTACATACGAGTCAAACATAACCCCACCGTGTTCTCTTCTTGAAGTGAAAAGAGATAGTCACGGTTACTCACACGGTTGTGTGTTTTACTTCGGATCCTCTGTCAAGTTTTCTACAACCGGACATTAACAAATTCCAATTTGCCACATAACCGTGGGCACGGCTTTCGAAAGATTATAACCCTGCAGGGGTGTTCCAACTTAGCCCATCACAAGCTCTCACGATTAGCTGAAGTGATAAATATAATATTATCACCCCTTATCTTAGAGAAATCCGATCAGGCTCGGCATCCCGGTAGCACAAGACATTTCGACAATGGTAAAACAAGTCCAGCAAGACCTCCCAGTGTGTCGACACCCTGATAGTAGCCGCGCGTATATCGTCTCAGGCCACGACCGGATGGGTGATGCTACAGGTAAAACCAAACCTCGAGTTTCCCCGTGGTGGCCCTGCAGGACCCCCGTTTGGGACCAACACCATCAGCACTGGCCCCCCCTGCTATGTAGAAAGAATCCTCGGGTAGCGCTAACTCCCTATGCAAATTTATTAATTACTTAAGTTGTTATTATGAGCAAATTAAAACCAATGTTGGGCCTTGCTGGAGGAGTTTTATTCAAAGTCGAACTGTCAAGGGGTCCCCATCCACCCATCGTGTAAGGAACGCAAAATCAAGGAACATAATGCCGGTTTATCGGCGCCTATGGTGGCATGAGTGGAACAAAACACCGAGCAAAAGGCCAAGCCTTCCACCCATGATCAATATATAGGTGTGTTAATAATAATAATAGATATTGTGATATAACAACAACAAGTTCCCTCCTGGAACAAACTTCATCTTCACCTGCAACTAACAACGCTATAAGAGGGGCTGAGCAAGCGGGTAACATAGCCAAACAGTGGTTTTGCTAGGAAGGTGTCAAAGGTTAGAGGTTTCATGGCAACAAGGAGAGGCTGACATAAAAGATGGGTAGTGCGACATGTAATGATAGCATCGAGACAACTAAGCATGGCAATGGTAGTAAAGGTATCCAAGGGTATGATCATCTTGCCTGGGATTCCGCAAGGGAGAAGAACGGATCCATGAAGTAGACGGAGCAACATAGACGAGCGAATCCTCACAACTCCGGAACGAAACCGAACCTAACAAGAGAAGCAACCGGAAAGAAGCAAACAACACAGTAAACACACAATCATAAGCATGTCATGCGATGCACATCCAAGTATGATGCATGTCCGGTTTAAATATGCATGGCATGGCAATGAGCACAAACAAAACTACAAGTTAAGTGGAGCTCAATATGCAACGAGTTGCATATTGACGAAACACCACATTTTAATATTTAGTTGTCTCTCGTTTATTTACAAGACAAGGTTAAATGTTTGTTAACATGGCAAGAGGTGAAGCAAAAACAAACTACCTATTTAGACATTTTAAATGAGGCCGGAAGAACAACAACAATTCCGGAAAATCCCCATGAGCATGTTTAGCAATTTTAAGCAAACAACAATTCACACATATTAATGTTGTTAACATGATGCGGATGACATGATCAAGTTTATGCAATTTTTTAATTAAAGGTTGACATGAAGAGATATGAAGCATTTGTCACCGTGGTGGAAGGAAAAGGTGCCACGACAATGATCCGAAAATGATGCAACAGCAACATATCGGTTCCGGTAACTCGTTGGGAGACCGGTGCAAAAGCAAAGGTGGAGTGAGCGAGCGGAACAAGGTGAAAGGTGGGGTGATCCCGGCTTCCGGGTTCCCACGGGTCGACCACAAAAGAGGGCACAACGGACACGGAGCACACAAGGGAAACATCTCATACAACACATGCAAGCATTCATCCATGGGTCATCGTCTCGGGGTTATACCTTCGGAACATTCGTTCTCGGAGGGGGTTCGAGTCGTCGAGGGACGTAGTGGAAGAAGTCGTTCTCGCGATTCGTAGAGGAAGTAGGCATTCCGTTATCGTGTCGTGGTACTTGTCGCGGCATCGGACATCTTTGGGGCGACGGTAGTCGTTCACGTTGGCGACGGTAGTGGAAGTAGTGGTTCCGTTTGTAGTCGTTCAAGTCGTCGGTAGAGGTACTTGCGGTCTCGGCGACGGTAGTGGTACACGGCGACGGTAGTCATTCACGGAGCTCGTTTCCGTAGATGTTCGGGTCGTCGTGATACTCGTTCGGGTCACGTAGAGGTACTTGGTGCTTCGGGCTGCCATCGTTACTCGTTGTAGATGTACACGTTCATCCTGGCACTTGGCAAAAAAAACACAACAGCAACAGCCACGATGGTCTCGGACTCGCCGATCCAAACAAAACAGGACGAAGCAGCAAGGCAGGGCAGCACGTCCAAAGGGCCAGCGGAGGAGACGCACGGAGGAGCTGCACGGGGCGCGAAGGCGCTGGCCTGGAGACGGAGGGACACAGCGGCGCTGGGGCCATGGCCTTGGCGACAGAGGGAGGCCACGGGGCTGCACGGGAGCCGGTGGCCGGTGCTGCAGAGGCGAGGCAAAGAGGAGGCGGCCTGGCCTTGGCTAGGGGGAAATGGAGGCACTGGAGGCGCAGCTCCTGGCCGGCATCCGCGGCCAGAGGAGGATGGCGGGGCGGCGTCCTTGGCGCTGACGATGGCTGGAGGGCCGGAAGGAAGGGGCGCCCTGGACGGTCGGCGCAGGGCCGGCTGCTCGAGGCGCACAGGGCGGCGGCCTGCGATTGGGGGCGCGCGCGAGGCAGCTGGGGTGCGGCGCTGCGGGGAGGGAACGAGGGAGAGGGGAGATCGAAAGGAGCGGGCGACGGGAGAGACGAGCGAGAGGGGATTGATGGGGAACGGGGTGCGGCGGCTGAGGGAAGGAGCGAGGGGAGAAGGTGTGGTCGGGCTAAGGTTTAGCGAGGGGAATGGGCCTTGAGGGATGGGCCGGCTGGGAGGCCTGGGCCGCGGCTGGAATGCTGAAGGCCTGGTGGCTTGGCCAGATGGGCCTGATGGACTGGTTCCTCTCTCCTCTTTTTAAACTGCTGTTGTTTTCCAAAAAAAATAGAAAACAGCAAAGCAGAAAGAAAAGGAAGGAGGTGTTAGAAATAGAGTTAGGGCATGGGTTAAATTTTCCCGGGCTCATAAAAATAAGCATGATCCAAGAAAATTATAAGTGGCATGAAAGAAGGATGTAAATTCAAACACATTTGATTTTAATTCAAATGGATTGAACTATGACATGGTTTCGAAAGTGTGAAAAAATGATGAGGATTTGGAGGAACCTCGATAAACGGAAAAAGGAAAATAGACAAGATTTTAGGCGAGGAATAAGAAAGGGAAGGCATGGGGAAAATATGCAAGTGTGTTGGGTTAATTCCAAACAAATAGAATATTTATAATATAGCTCCCTAAATATTTGGGAGGATATGTTTTAAAGAGAAGTCATCCTTCCCTCGGTTTAAATGGAGCGAAGGCCCACACGATTTATTTGGTTGAGATGCAAAAGAAATATGACATGATGGCATGATGACATGATGCAATGCAAAAATAAATAACACAAGCACCAAAGAAACACACGGGAGAACCCGGAACATCTGGAATCTTCTGGAATCTTCTGGGACGTCGGTCTTCGGGTGTCACACATCAACTTGAAGAATGTGCCTCTCTACTGCGACAATGAGAGTGCCATCAAGATTGCTCACAACCTAGTCCAACACTCGAAGACAAAGCACATCCAAATTCGTCATGATTTTCTTCGTGACCATGTGTTCAAGGGCGACATCTCCATCTACCATGTGAAGACTGAAGAACAGCTGGCAAATATCTTCACAAAGCCCTTTGGTGAAAAGAAATTTTGCAAGTTGTGGAATGAGATAAACATCTTAGAATCTTAGAATGTTCTTTGAAAGGACACACATCCTAACACTTATGCAAAATTGATGACTTAGATGTGCAACACATGAAGTAACATTTTTCTTCAATAAATGAAGATTAACCCTCTAAGTGTGAAGAAATTAATGAAGAATTTGATTCTTAGAGCCCTACGACAATTACGCGGTGTCTGAAATCATCATCCTTATATGGTGGGTCATGCCACCAACCAAAGTTGAAATTTGAGTTTTTCTTCATTTTTGCAATTTCTTCAAATTTTCAAATTCCTCAATTTTGCAATTTCTTCAACTTTTCACTGGAGTTTTTCATTGGCTATATATATGATTTGAGTTTTCATGTCCTCGACAACATTCACTTATTGCTAATTCTTCAAGTTGATTTTTCCCTATAAGTGAATGTGATCAGACCCGTTCCCCCTCTATGCTAATCTCAACCCAGTCTATTCATAAATGCTTCATGTGCATTCTATTTGAAGCATGTTCAACATATTCACTGTATCCTTGACAACTGAAGAATTTGGGAACGACACTTTAAAATTTTCTTATCAATTTTTTGGTTGTTGCCGCTCAAACCGTTTCGCTTCCCACGATGGATTCAAGAACTCACCCATGACCCCCCACAATCTCCACCTCTCAGTACGTGGGTGACACATGTTGTTAGGATAGCAAGGGACAGTGGCATGTTTGTCCAAAATCTTCGGACGAGCAGATTTTCACTATGGTTATAAACAACCCTCCCCGTCCTCATAACTCATTTACTCCACTCGGCTGCTACTCTCCTCGCTCGAGCTCTCAGACCTAGCGCCGCCGCTACACTCCATCATTGCCGGTGAGGAAGAGTTTCACTGCCTCGACCTCTTCTCCGTCATACTCGCGCCGGTTGTGGAAATCTTCACTCCGCCACCGCCGTAGCTGTCTCCCTCCACCAAGTTAGGGCGTGAGAGATATGAACATACGGACTTCTCCATCTGTACTCCCAGTTCGTCATGTGCTTTGTAAATGGTAATTAAAATCTAAATTTACTGTCGTACTTTGATTCATTCGTTTTCCACAAAATCCTCAAAAGGTGTTTATTCTTCAACCTCCCACTCTTTAAACACATGCATGATTATGTTCCTTGATATGTTTCTCTAAACTCTGGTTATTCTTTAAGATTCCTCAATTGTGTGGATTTTCTAATCTATACAACTCTGGAACCTAAGACAAGAACGTTTAGCAAAATTCCTCAAGACACATATGGTCGTAATCCTCAAACTTGATTCCTTTTGAAAAACTTCCGAGAACGCATATGACCTCTTCAAATTCTTCGCACCTATACTCTGTTCACAGGTACAAATGCCTGCTGCTGAATCACTAGGTTCTCATCAACTTAACTCATTTGCAGTGTTCCTCGAAGAAAACATGCTCACTTTCTCAGAAACATCAAAAGTTCAAAGTCCGGAAGTGAGGAAAATGGCAGATGGAAAGAAACCCCAGAAGGGAGGCTAGAGGCCATAGACAAACACAACATTTGAAATTGTAGAGGATATCTATGATGATTATTGCACACCAGATGAAGAAACTCATGGATAAGAAAACAAGAACCAGCGCAAAGTGCGCATACAAAGAATTGAGAGGAGATGGGCAAAGGAATGGAGGGAGTACCACTATGTTACTCCAAAGTACATGGAGAAATTCGCCGTAAACCCACCATGTCCAAGACCTCCCTTGGCTGCTGGTCAAATACATGACCCCACCAGCGTCAGACACGGTGAGGAATTTCCTAAGGAATGGGTCAAGCACCATGCTAAGCTTCAGAAAGTTGCAAAAGAAGTTCTGCAGAAATTCAATGAGGATACTCCTGCTGCTGAGGCCTCTGTCAGTAAGCCTAAGAAGGCTATGCTGAAGAAATATGTTGTTAAACGAAGTTCCTCAATAGCAATGCCTTCACGACCAAGTTCTTCAACGTCAAAGCCCTCACGGAATACTACTCAAGCAACTTCCTCAAGGGTTGTGCCAATGCCCCCAGATGCTTCAAAATCTTATTTTGCTGCTACAAAGCCATCAACTCCTGTGCACCTTGAAACATGTCAACGGACTGCAGACTTCTTTATAGCCTCAGAAGCTTTTGCAACTTTCTCAGCTCCTTCACAATCTTCAATTGGTCCAACGTTGCTAAAGGTCATGACCACTACTGGACGTGGGTAGAGGCCAAGTCCTCAAAAGAGGAAACTGACATTCCAAGTTCCGTCTGATGATGATGAAGCTAATGATGAGGAACTTGCTGAGATCATCAGGGATAGACAACTAAAGGCCGCTAGAGCTAAAGGCAGCTATGTGCCTCTCATGTTGGATCCCAAGGAAATCCTCAATTATATTGATCTATGGCACAGGCATCCCAACACTCCACTCCCTGACTTGAACCTCACTCCTGGTCAAAGTCACATGTTGTCTTCCTTCATTGGTGATGAAAAATGGAAGTTTGAACAAGCCAGAAAAACCAAGAAGAACCTGGACAAGAAAGAACGGTTCTTGAAGAAAAATGTTGTGAACATGCCACCTGAGGACCTTGTGAAGCTACAAACTGAAATCAAAGGCCTCAATGATGAATTTGACTGATATCGTGTTGATTGGCTAGGAGCTAAAGTCAGATTCGTCAAGCTCTCCAAGTCCCTCAAACTTAGTGGTGCAACTTCCTCGCAACAACAAACTCACCTTACTAAAGAAACTGAAAGCGCAGCTGATGAAAATCAGGCTGCAAAAGAAACTGTGAATGCTAGGGCAAATCCCAATGCTGCTAAAGAATCTGCTCTGCCTGAAGAAGCTGAAAATGCTAGGGCGACTGCATCAATCGTGCCTGAAGAAACTGCACCAATTTCATTTGCTCCTCCCACAAAATCTTCAATGATGATGTCACACCCAACATTTTGCAACTTCTCATTTGCATTAATAAAGCATGAAAATTTGGACCAACAAAAACTTTTGAATTATTTGGCTTTTTTTGAGTTTGGATTTCTGTTTGTGATTTCAAGTGCTCTTTGAAGTTAACACAACTCCACCTTATATACTTGATCTCCTTTCTCCAAAATTCGGCCCAATGATTATGCCATGTGTATAGTGCAATATAGTATTTTCTTACAAAAATAATTTGGCCAAAAAGTATTTTATAAATTAAGTTTTCCAGAAACCCCTGAATTAAGGTTTGCACTACAAGTACTTGATTTGGGGTATGAAAAATATTTCTAAGAGCATATTTGACTCCTATAGGTATAGGACTCGCATAAACCACAAAAAAAATATAATTTTAAAAGTTATTCTCCTATTTTATTTAAAGGCTTTTTCTTAAGGCCAGAAATGATCTTTAGTAGGTTAAAATTATTTAACTATTTAAAAAATATTTTATAAAATTTAGGGAAACTTAGTGGACATATATTTTCCATATATATGACTTTCAACGCAAGGTCATGTTCAAACTACTAGACAAAGCCCTCCAAAACCATTTCTATCCGTTTCAAGAATTTGAGATATTTCTATAAGAAATATTTTCAAATAAATCCAGGAAAATTCTAGTAAGTCACATATGCATAATGTGATGACTTCGCAAAGTTTGAACTCAACCAAAATAGATTTGGTTCACAAAAGTGCCCCAAAACCCTCTCTGACCAGATCCAAGTTTGAACAACTTTACATTGCCTACTTTTTCCTATTGACCACAAATTTGGTGGACATGCTCATAGCCCCAAATGATGAAACTACACCAAGTGGTGCATCAAGGGGAATAGTTTTGCATGACTAGATCTTGGAAAACCCAATCTTGATGATTTCTAGGATTTAGAAAAGTTTCATTGGCAACTTTACCAAAATCGACTCAAACTTGGTGGAACACCTTATTTCTTCATGCCATTTGACCTTGTTAAGTCTCATGCCAAGAGGAACTCATCTACATGCCCAAACCAACATCAAACACCTTCTACCAATTTTCCAAAAGCATAACTTTGACTTCTTCTACTGATCTCCATGGGCTCAAATTTTTACCACAGCTACTCCTAGTACTCTTCTACCTCCAGTAACTCTCCCCGGCCATGGCTCAATGATTCAGTGGTAAAATACCCCCATTTACCCTTCTGGACATCAGCATTCTTCTCCTTTGTCACCTCCCTCCTCACTCTAGTGGCCCTCCATGGCATCCAAAGCTTCCTCCCCATTCTTTACTATCCCCTAGAGCTACTAGAGACCAATGGACATGCTCACCATGCATATTATATGACATGGCATGCCATTTGCACACTCTGGAGCATGCTCCAGTGTGGCCAGGCATGGTAGCCGCCCCCTGCCAACCACCTCCGGCCCCCTCGGGCCTCCCCCACGCGCTTGTCAAGGCCCCTCGGCATGCGCGCCATGCTACACCCCTGTCCCCCTCCTCCTTCTCCATCCTACCGCATCCTCTCGCACGGGCGCCGGCCACCGGAGAGCCACAATGGGTGAGCTCAAACGTGCAGCGTCTCTGATCTCTCCATGCCCTCTCTCTTCACTCCGCTCGCTCTGGACCAACCCCAGTAATGCCCCAAACACGTCGCTGCAAATCCCCATGACCCTAAACGACGACAACAACCTCGCCAGCGCATGGGTTCACGGTGAGCCATCGGCCGGCTATATAAGGCAGACTTGTGCTCTCCTCTCCTCACCACTCGCTCTCCCAGCCCCAATCTACCACATGCACCCCCAGTTCATTTCCAGAAGCACTCAAGCTCAAGATCGATCTCGAGCTCCGTCGCTTACGCTCGCCGTCATTCACACAGTGCAGACCTCCTCCGCCACTCCTATTCCTTCATCTGGAACTGTCGTAGCCCACTGACCCTTTCTGCTCTCCTTTCCACTTCTTTTGTAGTCGGAAACGGCCGGAACCACCGACGCCTGACGCTCGACCGCCGCGTGACCTTGTCACCGACAAACTAGGCCGCTACGGCGACCGCGACCACCACCACCCGAATGGAGACACGACGCTGAGTCCAGCCATGCCCTCGCTCGAACTCGCCTTGCCCTGCATCACTGTCGGTGAGCTCGCTGGCCCTCTAGTCGCAAGGTTGGAGATGACTGGCGGGCCTCGCGTGTCTTTCTCACCTCTCCCTCGCCCCTTTGTCTCCTGCTGACGACTGGGCCCCGCCCGCCAGGTTTGAAACCTCGCGCGTGTGCGCCTCGGCTCACCCGGGACTGTTTTCTCTCTAGGCCTGCTACACTATGGCCTTTCTGGCCCAGTAACATAGTGATCTTTTTCTTTTTCTTTTCTATCTGTTTTCAAAATATTCCATAGGATTAAATAAATGTTCAAATGAAATAATTCCAACTCCTTAAATCTTGTAATAACCCACCTATTTAATGGTGTAACTTTCATGCAAATCCACCACCCTTTTATGTGTTGTTCAAATTTAAATTCAAATTTGAGCATTTAAATCCTTCTTTGAAAATCCATTACTCTGTTCCTTTAGCCCCAAATCCAAAACTAAGATTTTTCACCTTCTTTGTTTTCACCCTAGTATTTAACAAAAATAAGTTGACATTTTTCTGAGCACTTTAGTTTTTCTGTTTTACTATTGCCTTATTTCCGGTGTTTATTTGCGATGAATAGATGTCGTATTTGATGAGATAGTTGGAGAAGAAGTGGGAGAAATACTTGAAGACTTCGAAGACCAAGCCAACCAAGGCAAGCAGCCCTTTGACCATGATACCTGTCTTATTCACCGGTACCCTCTTTCGATTGTAAAATGATGAAAGTGACGATGATGAACTTGTCATGAACCACCAAATGATGCATGCCCAATACTCGTAGCTCTACCTTGTGCATGGAAATATTATGTCATAAGATTAGTTCTTGATGCATATTGTTGCATGTATACCATGATCACCTCATGGTTGCATTCTTTCGAAAACCCCATCGGGTGCCACTAATGCCCATGGGTGATGTGAACTAAGGTCACCACTTGAGGAAGAAGTGGTGTGCCAGAGCAAGCATTTGTGTGTGATTACAATGATGGATTAGATTTAAGGTGTGATTACCATCCCAACCAAACATGTGCAACCACTCTACCATTCGTGTATCTGTGATAATAAATAGGGCATCATCCCAAAATCTTATGCTTATACACGAGGGCCATGTACCAACGAGTGGACCCTATGTTAGTGTCACCTAGAGAAAGATAGTGATCGGGTGCTTCCCTAGAGAACTTGAGGTACTGCGGGATCGTGGGTGACACGAAAGCTTCCCGGATCTTGTGGGTAAAGTGTGCAACCTCTGCAGATTGTCAAACTGTTCGAATAGTCATGTCCACGGTTATGGAAAGTTGGGTGGTGCTACTTAAACTATGTCCAGTATTTTACAAACTTGGTACATGTGTGTGTGGAGGAGAACAATTTGAGTCGAGGAAAATGACTTGACATGTTGAATGAGCTAGCATTAATCCAAACTCTATTTATGTTGATATCTCTAATCTATTCACATGGTTACCAGAGTTCATTGATGCATATCTTACAAGATGATAGGTCATTTAAACTATCTGCATGCTAGAATGCCTACTTTTTGTTACGTCATGCATTGTTACCTTGATCCGAAAACTTGGGTTGCTTGCGAGTACATTCAAAGTACTCATTAGCTTGCCTCTTGTTATTTAATTGGCCAGGCATGGAAGAACATGAGTTCGAAGAAGAGTTCTTTGGAGACGAACATGCGAACTAGGACGCTTTCCCAGTCAGAATGCATGTATGGTTACGCCAGATGGCATGGGTTCTACTTGTCAACGAAGATTTCCAATGCGTTAGTTTATTTGATGTTCATCCCTTGAGGCTCTATCTATGTAAGACTTGACCATAATGGTCATAATTTGTGTAAGACGGTATGTATGGATGTACGACTCTTGTTATGCAGCTTCTATGTGTTCAGTGAGCATTAATCTCTGGGATCACTGTACACTTGCATTCGGTGATCTCGAATTATGAGTCGGTGTCGGGGGAAACTGTCCGCCACGAACACCTATGGGACCGGAGCCCCTTGTCTGTGCGGTACGAGGGCGGAGGGAGCACGAAGAGCAGATCGAGGCAGACGCGCGGGCAGTTTTTACCCAGGTTCGGGCCGCACGGATGCGTAAAACCCTACTCCTGCTTGGTTGTGTATTGAGTTGAGCGCTCGGGAGCTTGAAGAAGCAGCTACACCGTGCGTGAGAGTAATCTAGGTTTCGAACCCCCTCCACGTTGTGCATGGGCCTCCTTTTATAGTGCAAGGGGTCACCGACAGGTGTCAACGTAGGAGAAAGGGGTAAAAATGTAAAAGAGGTGGTAGTTGTAACAGTGCGGGAACAGTGGAGCTACAGTACAGAACAGTGGTCTATACCTACTTTAACAGTGGGGGACAAGGGCATTTAATGCCCGTCGCCGTCGACCCCAAAAGCTCCCGCCGTTGCGTCTCCGTCTGCCACGGCGATGGATCCTCTGCCGCGGAGTGCCACCGTGTCCCCCAGGCTGCACAGCCATCCGCCACGCGTCCCTGGAGTGGCCCCAGGGCGACGCGTGGGCCGATGAGCTGGAGCGCGGGCACACAGCGCACCTCCCCCGGCAAGCACCTTGCCGGGGATCTCGACCTTGCCGGGCCCGGAAGCTTGCCGCTCCCCGAGCCCTTGCCGGGTCTTCTAAGATAAAATCTTATATTCGTCCTGACAAGCTCCTCTTGCCAGGGCCTCGTGCTAGCTAAGCAATCTCGAGCCTGGGACGGCCTTCCCGGCAAGCTCCTCTTGCCGGGGTCTTGGTCTTCTGTCTTGT
This sequence comes from Secale cereale, assembly GCA_902687465.1. NCBI lineage: Eukaryota > Viridiplantae > Streptophyta > Magnoliopsida > Poales > Poaceae > Secale > Secale cereale. Next base: position 392,012,846 of record LR738712.1, read on the forward strand.
ATACTTTGTTTTTGAATGGCTAGATAAGGGGCAGGAAGGTCTCCGGCAAGCGCGTGGTGAACCCTGCCGCGGGGAGCTGCCGCTGCCCGTGCACAAGTTGGGGTACTAGGGTACCCCTACCTTAGTACACCGACAGGAGCCCCCGGGCCTGGGCCACACACGGTGCCGAGCGCTGTTGGGCCAGGCCCAAAACAGTGCACGGGCACCCGCGGCCCGCGGCGCGCCGAATCCACTTCCATATCCGCCGCACCCCATGGCAACGGCACGCGTCGATTGCGGCGCCGTGGGATGGGACGTGCCCACGATTTCTTTAATGGGAAGGGCGAAACGCCCCCCACTCTCCCATAAAAGCAGAGAGAGCGGCGCGGTTCCCCTCCCTGCGCACTCATTGCCATCGTCTTCTTCCTTAGATTCCTCTGCGCTTTGCCTCTACTCCTCCGCCACCACCAAGCTCTTCGTCCCCTTCCTTCCACCGCGTCCGCCATGGCCCCAAAGACCGACAAGGCGAAGTCGGAGAAGTCCAAGCGGGAGAAGTCAGATCAGGCGGCGAAGCTCGCCGCGTACCGGAAGGAGCACATTGTCTTCGCGCCGAAGCTCGGCGTGCGGGAGCTCTGGAACAAATATTATTTGTTCTGGGCCAAGGAGACCCCAGCGCACCCCCGCACGCGCGTCTACCCGGCCGTCGCCAAGGACCACTACCCCGGCGGGTATTACTTTTTCGCAGCCTTCTTCCACTGCGGTCTGTGCCCTCCCTTCTCAAACTTTTTCTGCGATATCATGAATACTTATGGCCTCCACCTCCTCGACTTCACTCCCAACGCCATCCTCACCATGTCTGTTTTCGCACATATGTGCGAAAACTTCGTAGGAATCCAGCCCAACGTAGCTCTCTTTAGGCACTTTTTCATCCCCAGAGTAGAGGCCGACGCCCCCCTCTCCGGAGGAATCTCTTGGGTGTTTAGGCTGAATAAGAAATCAGCCTACTTGCCGGGGGAGCTCCGCGGCAAGTGGGAAGAGTGGCGCGCGGAGTGGTGCTGGGTCGTCGAGGAGCGGCCGCAACACTTCACCGCGCCGCGCACATCGCCCATCGTGCGCGGCAGGGATTGGAGTAATTTCGATTCCGACGATTCCAAGCTGGATATCGCTCTCGTCAGAATCCTTCGTCTTCGGATGGCGCCGCTGTCTGTCGCTGAAGTGGGCGCGGACTTTCTTCGTCGCCGGATCGCCCCCCTCCAAGACCGGAAAAGGCCGGCGTGGCAATACGGCGGCCCGGCGGACATCATGAGGCTGCGCCCCGGCCTCAATTTTAACTTCACAACACTCGAGCTGCGGGGTATGGTCAGGGAACTTTTCAAGTTCGACCCGGCACACCCCGAGTACTTCCGCGCTCCCCGGGGAGTGGTGCCGCTCTGCGCCAGCAGCGCCCGGGATCGCCTTGTCGCTATGATGCCCGCGTGCGACTCTCATGGATTGGAGCGCACGTGGATTGCGCCCAAGCCTATCGACGTCCTCGAGTTCTACGACCGCCTTGTGGAGGTGTTGGAGAAGAAGGACGATCTCAAGCTGCACACGCGGGCCACCACCGACCAAGAGATTGCTTACATGGCTTCTCGCGCTGAAGAAGTCGCCGCAGCCGCGGCGGCGGGAAACTTTGGATACACACCCGCGGAGGCGGAAGCCGCGGATGCCTCTAGCCAGGCGGATAAGGAGGAGATTCGCAAGCTGCTAGAGCTCCCTCCCGACGCGCTCGCCGGGGTCCCCTCGCTGAGGCACTCCGGGATCAGTGGGATCGCGACGGAGGCCGCGGCAATGGAGGGCACAGCCGGAGGAAGCAGGGGCGCCGCGAGGGGCGGAGGCGCCAAGGGGAAGAGGGCCGCATCGTCGGATGCTGGGCCCAGCGAGCCGGCCGAGGCAGAGGAGGAGGAGGAGGAGGAGGCCGAAGACTCTGGCGGATCGACAGAGTTGTACGCCGACGACCTCTCCTCGTCGGAGAGCTCCCCGCCCCCGGCAAGCCCGAAGCAGTCCCCATTGAAGCGTCTCCGCAAGGCGGCGACGGGGGAGCAGGCGCGAGCGCCCCGGCAACAGCCAGCTCGCCGGGCAGCTCCCCGGCCGAGCCAAGCCGTGCCAAGGGCGACCGGCGTGCCGGCCACGGCAGAGGCCCCGCGCGCGCGGACCACGACAGAGGCGTCCCGCAGGCCGGCACCGAGCCGGCAAGGATCTTCTCGGAGCGGAGCAGCTGCTCCGCCCACTTCTCGGGCGCCGACCACCACAGGGGCTGGGCCTACGCAGCCCCCAGCCCCGGTGGCTCCGAAACGCGCGAGGGAATCTTCATCCTCCGCTCCTCGCGCCGACGCGCCCACCGTGGAGTTTGACTTCTCCGCGCTGAGCGAGGACGACGAGGAGGACCAAGAGTAAGGACCCGAGACCTTACTCCTTCTTGATTTTTATATCTCGATTGTTGCTGACGCTTGACTTTGCTTGTTGCTTGTGATTGCAGGACCTTGGAGCAGCGCGCGAAGAGGGTTAAGGTGCCCACAGTTGAGGTCGAGGGAGACCCATCCGTCGCGGAAGCAGGGATCGCGCCGGAGCCGAGCTTGCCGGACCCGAGCGCCGCTCCGGGGAGCAGCCCCCAGCGCAGCCCCCAGCGTAAGTTAGAGGTTTACTGTTTTTGCTCGTCGGGGCGCGCTTAGGGCTTTGATCTCTGAATGTCTTAGTTCTTCTATCTTCTCTTGTGCAGAGGTGGAGCCGCAGCGGGAAGAGCGCCCGGAGACCGTCACCGAGGAGCCGCAGGCCCCGCCGTCCCCGGCAAGGGAGAACTCTCCGGCAAGGGAGAGCGCTCCGCCAAGGGCGGGTACTCCGCCAAGGCAGAGTACCCCGCCAAGGGCGAGCAGCCCGGCGAGGACGGCCACTCCGCCAAGGCCGAGCCCCCCGGCAAGGGAGCCCGCCGCAGAGGGCGTCCGCCAAGGTATGTTCTGTACTTGGTTTTCTTGACTTTGCTTCTTTTTGGATCTTTGCTTGATTTTGAACTTCTTTTTCTTCTTCTTCTAGATCCTCCTCCTCCTCCTCCTGCGCCGATGGAGACCGAGGTCATCAATATCGAGGATGAGGAGGGCGCGCAGGGCGGTGGCGATGACGTTCCCGTCGTCGTGGAGATGGTCGAGGCCACCGAGGAGGCGACCAAGGCCACCGAGCCGGCCGCGCAAGAGGACGCTCCGGCCGCTGACGCCGCGACCGGGGAGGGGGACGGCGACCGCACCGCCGACCCGGAGGTGGCGGGAGCACCGGATGCTACACCGGCCGCCGGCCCCTCCACCAGCGAGAAGCAGGCGTACTATCTTCGTGCCCCCAATGGCGTCTTTATCCAAGTGCCTTGGGGGTCTTCATCAAGAGCTCCCGCGGAGGGCGAGGCGTTTGACGGAGAAGTCCTCGCCTCCGCGGGTCTGACAGTCGTCGAGGCGCCCGGCGAAGGAGACGGGCCCGAGGAGGAGAAGCTTCTCCACCGACTCCTGGCCCTTTACCGGGCCAGGCAGGCGAAGCTTGCCTCCCGGGAAGCCCTTGCTGCCCAGGCCGCCGCCGAAATGGAGAAGCGTGCGGCGGAGCTCAGTGCTGCCCACAAGGCGGGCCTCCGCGAGGTGGCGGAGGAGCGTGAGCGTCTCGCCGGCGAGTATCAGGAGTGGGTACTTGAGAAAGCCGAAGCCGACGAACAGCAACGGCTCGCCGGGGTAGAGATGTCCCGGCGAGAAGGAGAGCTCGCGCAGCGGAAGGTGGATCTCGACTCCCATGAGGAGGACCTTGCCGCTCGCGAGGCTGCCCTTGGCGGGGAGCTGAAGGAGGCGAAAGCCGCTGCTGCTGCCGCGGAAGACGCCAAGAAGGAGCTTGCCGCCAAGGTTGTTCAACTAGAAGCGGCGATGAAGGTGAGCACCGAGAAGGTTGCCGCGCTCATTACTGAGCGCGAGAAGGACGCCCACACCAACGCGGAGCTCCAAGTGAATCTGTCCAAGAGGGGCGATGAGCTTAAGGCCGCCAAGGACTCCATCGAGGACTTGGAGCTGAAAGTCTCAACTCTGAGGGATTCAATTGACGCCGCCAAGCTTCGAGAAGACAAGCTGAAGGAGGAGCTCCGCAAGGAGCGGACCTTGGTGGACAGCGCCAACAAGGCATCCGAGCTCTTTCGCAAGAACATTGAGCTGTGGACCGAAGAGCTGGTTTCTTCGGCATCCATCATTGACCAGGAGTTGCTTGCCTTGAAGGTCGAACACCTTATCTACTCGCCGGATCCAGACCTCCCGCACAGCGCCAAGCTCAGCCTCTTCTTCAGAGGCGTCGCTCCGGCCCTTGCAGGTCTCCGGAACCGCATCCCCGCGCAGCTGGCCGAGGAGTCGCGCCGTCTCTGCGCAGGAACTCTGGAGCGGGTCTTGACGAAGATCGTGTACCGCAACCCGGGGATCAACCTCAAGAACGTTCTTTGCAGCTTGCCGGCGGATGCAGACACGGAGGCCCTGAAGGAGCAGGTCAGCCATATCATCGCCAAGGTGGCAAAGCTTGGCAGGAAGGAGGGCGACCGCGTAGACTAGGGCCCCATTTATCTTTATCTTTTCGTTGCTGCACATTATGTTACGAACTCATTAGTCCATTGCGACAAGTTGTCCTTGTAAGATATTTGCTTTACTTCAATCAATCAGTGCAATGTTATCTTCCTTGTTCCAATCTTTGACTTTGTATGTTCCTCACCCTACGCTCCCGGGGAGCTTGCCGGAAAGGGGCCCTTGCCGCGAGCGCTGAGCGCTGAGCAGCCTGCTGGCCAAGGTCCTCGCCGGCAAGCAACCTCGCCGCAGCAAGTCGCAACGCACTTAGCTTGCTGAGTGTACTCGGAAACGAAGCAAGGGCGCGACACTTGTCGCAGCTCACTTAAATCGTTGAGTGGACTCGAAGACAAGATAAGGGTGCGGCAAGCCACGGGTAGGTTCCTCCGCGCACAGGTTTTCCATATAAAGTGTGATTGTTCAAGGAAGACAACCAAAAATTAAAATTTGAACTAGTCAAATTCTAACAACTTATCTTTCACATGCTGCTTGCTCATGTTGTTTGCTTTCCGGTAAGGCTCTTCTTTCTTGAACGGCACTTAGTTCCTCCTCCACCTCCTTCCCCCCTGGCAAACTTGCGCGCGAGGAACGTTCCTTCTGCTTAAGAGAAAAAGGAAAAGGAGAGGGAAACAAGCATATTGCCTTTCGGCGTAATAGTGCTTACCGAATGTCTAAGTGTTGCATCAAATGCCAAATAAAACATGCGAATAGCGAAGAGAAGCATGCGAAAGGCAATCGATGCGAAAACACGAAATCTTTACTGATGCACGGGGTCTGCGCCCGGCTTTGTACAAAGGGTTACATGCAACAGCGGCAAGGCTTGTACAAAAGGTGGTTGCCGGAACGGATCACGGCAACCGCGCCTTAGGGGTGAAACTTGCGAAGATGCTCTATGTTCCAGGAGTTGCTCACCGGTAAGCCTTCTTCGGTCTCGAGGCGGACAGCGCCGGGCCTCGTAACTTGTCTCACCCGATAAGGGCCTTCCCACTTCGGCGTCAACTTGTTGGAATTCTTGGCGGACTGAACACGCCGAAGAACAAGGTCGCCTTCCTCGAGACTCCTGGCCTTGACTTTGCGGCTATGGTAGCGGCGCAAAGCTTGCTGGTATCGAGCAGCTCATACAGCAGCCTGGAGACGTCCCTCCTCAAGGAGCAATGCGTCATCTTGCCGCAGTTGCTCTTGCTCGAGCTCATCATAAGCGAGCACTCGAGGAGATCCGTATACGAGTTCCGTGGGGAGAACTGCTTCTGCTCCATAGACTAGAGCAAAAGGTGTCTGTCCGGTGGCTCGACTTGGTGTCGTTCTGATTGACCAAAGAGCCGCCGGGAGCTCCTCTATCCAATTCCTTCCGCACTTGCGCAGCCTGTCAAAGGTCCTTGTCTTGAGTCCGCGCAGCACTTCAGCATTTGCCCTCTCCGCTTGACCGTTGCTCCTCGGGTGAGCAACAGAAGCGAAACAGACCTTGGCGCCAAGGTCTTGGACGTACTGCATGAAGGTGCGACTAGTGAATTGTGTACCGTTGTCGGTGATGATCCTGTTAGGGATCCCGAAACGGCAAACAATCGACCTGAAGAACCTGACTGCTGACTGTGCTGTCACCTTTCTCACTGGCTCCACTTCTGGCCACTTTGTGAACTTGTCGATTGCAACGTACAAGTACTCAAAGCCCCCGACAGCGCGAGGGAAAGGGCCGAGGATATCGAGCCCCCAGACCGAGAAGGGCCATGACAAAGGGATTGTTTGGAGAGCTTGAGCTGGCTGATGTATTTGCTTTGCATGGAACTGGCACGCTTCACACTTGGTTACTAGTGCGGTTGCATCTTCGAGGGCTTCTTGCCAAAAGAATCCTTGCCGGAAAGCTTTCCCGGCAAGTGCCCTTGCGCCAATGTGGTGGCCACATATGCCTCCGTGTATTTCTGCCAACAGCTTCTGTCCATCTTCCCTGGAGATGCACTTCAACCTGACACCATTGAGTCTTCTTCTGTACAGCTTGTTATCCACAAACTGATACATACTTGACTGCCTGGTTATCTTCTCTATCTCTTGAGGGTCGTCGGGAAGTTCTCCAGTTTGCAGAAAACGGACGATCTGCTGTGCCCATGCCGGAGCCCGGGGCTCGACGGCAAGGACTAAAGGCTCGAGGGCCGCTGCGGGAACCCCAGCTTCTACGGCAAAGACCTCTGGTCCTGTCGGAGCTGACGGTCCCCCGGCAAGCTCGCCGGGGCGAGGCTTGTCGGGAACACTTGCTTCAACTGCACAAGCCCGAGGGCTTGCAGGAGCAAACTGTTCCTCAGCGTTGTCGTTGATCTTGGGAACTTTGGCGGTGGGTTCAGGAAGATCCGCCGGCAAGTAGTCGCCGGAGACCAACTTTCTCTTCTTGGACTGCCCAACTGATGGTGTAACTGATGGTTGAGTCAGCTTGAGCAAAAAGGTCCCTGGTTCCACAGGTAGCTTCATCGCAGCACACTTTGAAAGGCCATCTGCAATTTCATTTTGAGCTCTCGGGATGTGCTCCATTTGCAGACCTTCAAAGTGTTCTTCAAGCTTCCTCACTTCATCTACATATGTTTCCATCAAAGGGCTCTGGTAGCTCTTGTTAACTTGCCGGACCACCAACTGAGAATCGCCCCGCACAATCAGCTTTCTGATCCCAAGTTCGGCCGCAATCCTGAGGCCGGCAAGCAAGCCTTCATATTCTGCAGTGTTGTTTGTCGCTTGCTCCCTGGGAAAGTGCATCTGGATAACATATTTGAGGTGTTCTCCGGTGGGCGCGATGAGTACCACGCCAGCACCGGCGCCTTGCAACGAGAAGGCACCGTCAAAATACATTACCCATTCACTTGTCGCTTCTTGCACGGGTACGCTCGTTTCTTGAACTTCTTCTTCTGGCGTTGGGGTCCACTCAGCAATGAACTCTGCCAAAGCTCGGCTCTGAATGGTTGAAGTACTTTCAAATTTGAGTCCGAAGCTTGACAGTTCCAGTGCCCACTCGACGATCTTGCCTGTTGCCTCTGGATTGTGTAATATCCTCTTCAACGGAAAGCGAGTGACCACTGTTATCTCATGGGCTTGGAAGTAGTGGCGCAGCTTCCTCGAGGCCATGAGGAGGCCGAAAAGCAATTTTTGCACACCGGAGTACCTTGATCTAGCTCCCTGGAGAAGGGAACTTACAAAATACACTGGGCGCTGCACCATCTTCTTCCGCACCTCTCCTTGTTCCTGCGCAGAGTCTTCCTTGTCGGGGCCAGAGCTTGTCGGGACAGCCCCCTGCTTGTCGCTAGATTCGCTTGCCGGTAACGCTGGCTCCTCGTCGGACTCCCTCTCCGCTACCAACGCGGCACTAACCACCTGGTTGGTTGCCGCTAAGTATAGCAACAACTTTTCCTGTGGTTTAGGTGCGACAAGTATAGGAGTGGAGGACAGGTACCGTTTCAAATCCTGCAACGCCGCCTCCGCTTCCGGAGTCCACTTCATGGGACCTGCCTTCTTCAAGATTTTGAAGAAAGGTAGGGCGCGTTCCGCGGATTTTGAAATGAACCTACTGAGGGCAGCAACGCAACCTGCAAGCCTTCTGACATCCTTGACGCGCTTCGGGGCTTCTATCTGCTCGATGGCTTTGATCTTGTCGGGATTGGCTTCAATCCCCCTTTGTGATACAAAGAACCCGAGAAGCTTGCCGGAGGGAACTCCAAAGACGCACTTCTCGGGGTTCAGCTTGAGCTGTATCCTGCGCAGGTTCTGAAACGTTTCTTCTAAGTCTTGAATCAGTGTTTCTTTGCTCTTGCTCTTCACCACGATGTCATCCATGTAGGCTTCTACATTCCTGTGGATCTGTGGCTCAAAAGCAGTGTACACTACCCTAGCAAAAGTTGAGCCTGCATTCTTCAGTCCAAATGGCATGCGGATAAAGCAGTAAGTGCCACATGGAGTGATAAATGCAGTCTTCTCTTCATCTTCCTTAGCCATGAAAATCTGGTGATAGCCTGAGTATGCATCAAGAAAACAGAGTAGCTCACATCCGGCAGTGGAGTCAACGATCTGGTCAATGCGCGGCAAAGGGAAGGGATCCTTGGGACATGCTTTATTGACATCAGTGAAGTCTATACACAGCCTCCACTTCCCGTTGGCTTTGCGCACGACGACTGGGTTTGCCAACCACGTCGGATGGATCACACCTCTAACTAGGCCTGCTGCCTCTAGTTTCTTGATCTCCTCGTTGATGAACTCTTGGCGCTCCACGGCTTGCTTCCTTACTTTTTGCTTGATGGGCCGCGCATGAGGGCAGACAGCAAGCTTGTGCTCAATCACCTTCCTGGGAACACCGGGGATGTCAGATGGTTGCCAAGCAAACACATCGACATTCGCCCGCAGGAAGGCGACGAGCGCGCTTTCCTATTTGCTGTCAAGGGTGGCGCTGATGGTGAAGGTACCACCAGTGCCATCCTCCTTTGCGGACACCTTCTTGGTTGCCGGAGGAGCAGCCATTCCTTTCTTGCTCTTGCCGGTGGAGCTCGATGGAACGTCCTCGACGGCGGCGCAGCACTCCGAAGAGGTGCGGTTGCCGGAGTGTGTCCCAGAGATGTCGGGGGAAACTGTCCACCACGAACACCTATGGGACCGGAGCCCCTTGTCTGTGCGGTACGAGGGCGGAGGGAGCACGAAGAGCAGATCGAGGCAGACGCACGGGCAGTTTTACCCAGGTTCGGGCCGCACGGATGCGTAAAACCCTACTCCTGCTTGGTTGTGTATTGAGTTGGGCGCTCGGAGCTTGAAGAAGCAGCTACACGAGCGTGAGAATGATCTAGGTTTCGAACCCCCTCCACGTTGTGCATGGGCCTCCTTTTATAGTGCAAGGGGTCACCGACAGGTGTCAACGTAGGAGAAAGGGGTAAAAATGTAAAAGATGTGGTAGTTGGAACAGTGCGGGAACAGTGGAGCTACAGTGCAGAACAGTGGTCTATACCTACTTTGACAGTGGGGGACAAGGGCATTTAATGCCCGTCGCCGTCGCCCCCAAAAGCTCCCGCCGTTGCGTCTCCGTCTGCCACGGCGATGGATCCACTGCCGTGGAGTGCCACCGTGTCCCCCAGGCTGCACAGCCATCCGCCACGCGTCCCTGGAGTGGCCCCAGGGCGACGCGTGGGCCGATGAGCTGGAGCGCGGGCACACAGCGCACCTCCCCCGGCAAGCACCTTGCCGGGGATCTCGACCTTGCCGGGCCCGGAAGCTTGCCGCCCCCCGAGCCCTTGCCGGGTCTTCTAAGATAAAATCTTCTATTCGTCCTGACAAGCTCCTCTTGCCAGGGCCTCGTGCTAGTTAAGCAATCTCGAGCCTGGGACGGCCTTCCCGGCAAGCTCCTCTTGCCGGGGTCTTGGTCTTCTGTCTTGTATACTTTGTTTTTGAATGGCTAGATAAGGGGCAGGAAGGTCTCCGGTAAGCGCGTGATGAACCCTGCCGCGGGGAGCTGCCGCTGCCCGTGCCCAAGTTGGGGTACTAGGGTACCCCTACCTTAGTACACCGACAGGAGCCCCCGGGCCTGGGCCACACACGGTGCCGAGCGCTGTTGGGCCAGGCCCAAAACAGTGCACGGGCACCCGCGGCCCGCGGCGCGCCGAATCCACTTCCATATCCGCCGCACCCCACGGCAACGGCACGCGTCGATTGCGGCGCCGTGGGATGGGACGTGCCCACGATTTCTTTAATGGGAAGGGCGAAACGCCCCCCCACTCTCCCATAAAAGCAGAGAGAGCGGCGCGGTTCCCCTCCCTGCGCACTCATTGCCATCGTCTTCTTCCTCAGATTCCTCTGCGCTTCGCCTCTACTCCTCCGCCACCACCAAGCTCTTCGTCCCCTTTTTTTTTTTTTTTGAATGTCTTGGTTCTTCTATCTTCTCTTGTGCAGAGGTGGAGCCGCAGCGGGAAGAGCGCCCGGGGACCGTCACCGAGGAGCCGCAGGCCCCGCCGTCCCCGGCAAGGCAAAACTCTCCGGCAAGGGAGAGCGCTCCGCCAAGGGCGGGTACTCCGCCAAAGCAGAGTACCCCGCCAAGGGCGAGCAGCCCGGCGAGGACGGCCACTCCGCCAAGGCCGAGCTCCCCGGCAAGGGAGCCCGCCGCAGAGGACGTCCGCCAAGGTACGTTCTGTACTTGGTTTTCTTGACTTTGCTTCTTTTTGGATCTTTGCTTGATTTTGAACTTCTTTTTCTTCTTCTAGATCTTCCTCCTCCTCCTCCCGCGCCGATGGAGACCGAGGTCATCAATATCGAGGATGAGGAGGGCGCGCAGGGCGGCGGCGATGACGTTCCCGTCGTCGTGGAGATGGCCGAGGCCACCGAGGAGGCGACCGAGGCCACCGAGCCGGCCGCGCAGGAGGCCACTCCGGCCGCTGACGCCGCGACCGGGGAGGGGGACGGCGACCGCACCGCCGACCCGGAGGTGGCGGGAGCACCGGATGCTACGCCGGCCGCCGGCCCCTCCACCGGCGAGAAGCAGGCGTACTATCTTCGTGCTCCCAATGGCGTCTTTATCCAAGTGCCTTGGGGGTCTTCATCAAGAGCTCCCGCGGAGGGCGAGGCGTTTGACGGAGAAGTCCTCGCCTCCGCGGGTCTGACAGTCGTCGAGGCGCCCGGCGAAGGAGATGGGCCCGAGGAGGAAAAGCTTCTCCACCAACTCCTGGCCCTTTACCGGGCCAGGCAGGCGAAGCTTGCCTCCCGGGAAGCCCTTGCTGCCCAGGCCGCCGCCGAAATGGAGAAGCGTGCGGCGGAGCTCAGCGCTGCCCACAAGGCGGGCCTCCGCGAGGTGGCGGAGGAGCGCGAGCGTCTCGCCGGTGAATATCAAGAGTGGCTTTTGGAGAAAGCCGAGGCTGAAGAACAGCAACGGCTCGCCGGGGTGGAGATGTCCCGGCGAGAAGGAGAGCTCGCGCAGCGGAAGGTGGATCTCGACTCCCATGAGGAGGACCTTGCCGCTCGCGAGGCTGCCCTTGGCGGGGAGCGGAAGGAGGCGAAAGCCGCTGCTGCTGCCGCGGAAGACGCCAAGAAGGAGCTTGCCGCCAAGGTTGAACAACTAGAAGCGGCGATGAAGGTGAGCACCGAGAAGGTTGCCGCGCTCATTACTGAGCGCGAGAAGGACGCCCACACCAACGCGGAGCTCCAAGTGAATCTGTCCAAGAGGGGCGATGAGCTTAAGGCCGCCAAGGACTCCATCGAGGACTTGGAGCTGAAAGTCTCAACTCTGAGGGATTCAATTGACGCCGCCAAGCTTCGAGAAGACAAGCTGAAGGAGGAGCTCCGCAAGGAGCGGACCTTGGTGGACAGCGCCAACAAGGCATCCGAGCTCTTCCGCAAGAACATTGAGCTGTGGACCGAAGAGCTGGTTTCTTCTGCATCAAACATTGACCAGGAGTTGCTTGCCTTGAAGGTCGAACATCTTATCTACTCGCCGGATCCAGACCTCCCGCACAGCGCCAAGCTCAGCCTCTTCTTCAGAGGCGTCGCTCCGGCCCTTGCAGGTCTCCGGAACCGCATCCCCGCGCAGCTGGCCGAGGAGTCGCGCCGTCTCTGCGCAGGAACTCTGGAGCGGGTCTTGACGAAGATCGTGTACCGCAATCCGGGGATCAACCTCAAGAACGTTCTTTGCAGCTTGCCGGCAGATGCAGACACGGAGGCCCTGAAGGAGCAGGTCAGCCATATCATCGCCAAGGTGGCAAAGCTTGGCAGGAAGGAGGGCGACCGCGTAGACTAGGGCCCCATTTATCTTTATCTTTTCGTTGCTGCACATTATGTTACGAACTCATTAGTCCATTGCGACAAGTTGTCCTTGTAAGATATTTGCTTTACTTCAATCAATCAGTGCAATGTTAGATGTCGGGGGAAACTGTCCGCCACGAACACCTATGGGACCGGAGCCCCTTGTCTGTGCGGTACGAGGGCGGAGGGAGCACGAAGAGCAGATCGAGGCAGACGCGCGGGCAGTTTTTACCCAGGTTCGGGCCGCACGGATGCGTAAAACCCTACTCCTGCTTGGTTGTGTATTGAGTTGAGCGCTCGGGAGCTTGAAGAAGCAGCTACACCGTGCGTGAGAGTAATCTAGGTTTCGAACCCTCTCCACGTTGTGCATGGGCCTCCTTTTATAGTGCAAGGGGTCACCGACAGGTGTCAACGTAGGAGAAAGGGGTAAAAATGTAAAAGAGGTGGTAGTTGTAACAGTGCGGGAACAGTGGAGCTACAGTACAGAACAGTGGTCTATACCTACTTTAACAGTGGGGGACAAGGGCATTTAATGCCCGTCGCCGTCGACCCCAAAAGCTCCCGCCGTTGCGTCTCCGTCTGCCACGGCGATGGATCCTCTGCCGTGGAGTGCCACCGTGTCCCCCAGGCTGCACAGCCATCCGCCACGCGTCCCTGGAGTGGCCCCAGGGCGACGCGTGGGCCGATGAGCTGGAGCGCGGGCACACAGCGCACCTCCCCCGGCAAGCACCTTGCCGGGGATCTCGACCTTGCCGGGCCCGGAAGCTTGCCGCTCCCCGAGCCCTTGCCGGGTCTTCTAAGATAAAATCTTCTATTCGTCCTGACAAGCTCCTCTTGCCAGGGCCTCGTGCTAGTTAAGCAATCTCGAGCCTGGGACGGCCTTCCCGGCAAGCTCCTCTTGCCGGGGTCTTGGTCTTCTGTCTTGTATACTTTGTTTTTGAATGGCTAGATAAGGGGCAGGAAGGTCTCCGGTAAGCGCGTGATGAACCCTGCCGCGGGGAGCTGCCGCTGCCCGTGCCCAAGTTGGGGTACTAGGGTACCCCTACCTTAGTACACCGACAGTCGGGGTCCCCACAGAGCTGGTATCAGAGCCATTCTTACTGTAGGAAGCCTTAGTTAGCATGGGCGTTAGTTAGGATGAGACCATTTTCATAAGCCATCTAAACTTCTCTTGTTTTATGAGACTTACCAAACCTAAGATATAATCCGCTTATTGACCTCTCCCATTGAATCTTTATAGATGGCTGCTGTACCCGAAGAGCTCCTGACCACCGGGTTCCCCTTGCTTCTCGGTGATAGCCTCCATGAGTGCCAGTTTCACCGAGCCCCCATCCTCACCTATCATGAGCATTGGGTTAGCGACACCGAGACGGAGTACCATGTGGAAGTGATCGTGAAGGCTAATGATCCTCCCACAAGTTGGTTCTTCGAGGGACCCTAGATGGCAACACTACTCCTTGCTGTCGAGGCAGCTTCACTCAAGGCACTGACCCGCCTGCGAGACCTTCTTTCGGAGATGGCAAACAAGCTAACGACTCGCTTCTTGCCTTATCGGAAGGAAGGTGAACATGAGAGCAGCGCATGAGCCCCACCACTGGAGGAAGGACTTCCACCCTGATTCCAGAACTACTTCAGCCTTAGTGTCGGCATCCTCGGATCGAGGGTACCCAGACTTGCCTGCCCGCGGCCCAATGTGTGGCTCATCAGGCGGCCTAGTACGGCCCAGCCTCGTCAGCAACCACTCAAGACCCTCGCGAGGGGATGAGCCTCGCGAGGCGGATGACGCAAGACCTCACCTGGGGCGGCCTCACTAGGTTGGCTCCTGAGGAGCAGGGATGTCAAGGCAAGGGGCACCTCGCGAGGTCCTCGTGACGTGAGCAGTGATGACCAAGGCCAGGCAGGCACCAGCGGGCGCATGGCGCCAGTTTCCTCTTTGGTGCTAAAGGAGCAGGTGCAGGCAAGGAGTCCCGAGGTGTCCGGTAAAGGTTTCCATATCGGTGCAACAAGACCAAGACCAGCAGGACGGTAGAGCGGAGGTCATCGCGGAGCCCACGGCGGCATCACCACCAGAGCCTTTTCCAGGCGAAGACCACCTTTTGTCAGGATAGCTTGTACTACCTGCCCCCCATCAAATTCGGCCGTTGTGGGATCCCTTCCCGCTCAATATTTGGGAAGAGGACCCGGGCCTCTATAAGTAGGACGAGCCACCACCATTGAGAGGATCTCATCTAGAATTGATGAGATAGAAGGCCACACACTCACAAGCTCACTCGAGCACAAGAACACCTCTCCTCAGGAGGTAGTTCTCTCCATGTACTAGTTCTTCCTCAACCAACAAGGAAATCCACCACACCACACTGGATTAGGGTATTACACCACAACGGTGGCCCGAACCAATATAAACCTTGTGTCCCTTATTCTTCGGATCTGACGAGCTAGGCCTAGGGATCGGTGAGTAGACGAGCTAGGGCGGGAGGAGAGATCTTCGTGCGCACTCTAGAGTTCGAACTACAAGGGTTTTGCCGGAACCCAAGATCTGACATTTGGCACGCCAGGTAGGGGTGTGCAAAGACTCCGCCTCCCCGTTGATCCCGCTCTCCGCCCACCAGGTTCCCATGGGAAGCACCTCTCCTCCGGCCGGCTTGGTGGGCGCGCGCGGCACCTACGGGCCACCGGGTGATACGTCTCCAACGTATCTATAATTTTTTATTATTCCATGCTATTATATTATCCTTCTAGGATGTTAAATGGGCTTTGCCATACACTTTTATATGATTTTTGGTACTAACCTATTAACCTAGAGCCCAGTGGCAGTTTCTGTTTTTTCCTTGTTTTTGAGTTTTACAAAAAATGAATATCAAACAGAGTCCAATTGACGTGCCAATTTTTGATGATTTTTTCTGGACCAAAAGAAGCCCCCGAAGTAAAAGAGTTGGGTCAGGAGAGCCACGGGCTGCCCACGAGGGTGGGGGCGCGCCCTGGGCAGGTGGTGGCGCCGCCCTATCTCGTGGACAGCCCGGAGACCTCCCTGACTTGTACCCGACGCCAAAAAATCCTATAAATATTGAAACCTTTGGAAAATAACCTAGATCGGGAGTTCCGCCGCCGAAAGCCTCTGTTGCCACCAAAAACCAATCTAGACCCATTCCGGCACCCTGTCGAAGGGGGAGAACCCCTCTCTGGTGGCTATCTTCATCATCCCGGTGCTCTCCATGACGAGGAGGGAGTAGTCCACCCTCGGGGCTGAGGGTATGTACCAGTAGCTATGTGTTTGATCTCTCTCTCTCTCTCTCTCTCTCTCTCTCTCTCTCTCTCTCTCGTATTCTTGAGATGGCACGATCTTGATGTATCGTGAGCTTTGCTATTCTAGTTAGATCGTATAATGCTTCTCCCCCTCTACTCTCTTGTAATGGATTGAGTTTTCCCTTTGAAGTTATCTTATCGGATTGAGTCTTTAAGGATTTGAGAACACTTGATGTATGTCTTGCACGTGTTTATCTGTGGTGAAAATGGGATATCATGTGATCTACTTGATGTATGTTTTGGTGATCAACTTGCGGGTTCCGTGACCTTGGGAATCTGTGCATAGGGGTTGGCACACGTTTTCGTCTTGGTCCCCCTATAGAAACTTTGGGGCACTCTTTGAGTTTCTATGTGTTGGTTGAATAGATGTTTCTGATATTGTGTGATGCATATCGTATAATCATGCCCACGGATACTTGATGTGACAATGGAGTATCTAGGTGACATTAGGGTTTTGGTTGATTTGTGTCTTAAGTTGTTATTCTAGTACAAACTCTATGATAGATTGAACGTTTCTACGGACTATTGAATATATCGATCAGAAAGAATAAATTTGAGGTGGTTTCGTACCCTACCATAATATCTTCGTTTGTTCTCCGCTATTAGTTACTTTGGAGTGACTCTTTGTTGCATGTTGAGGGCTAGTAATATGATCCAATTATGTTATCCTTGTTGAGAGGACTTGCACTAGTGAAAGTATGAACCCTAGGACTTGTTTCCTATCATTGGAACACCGTTTATGCTCACGTTTACCACTTGCTACCTTGCTGTTTTTATATTTTTAGTTTACAAAAACATATATCTAACATCCATATTACACTTGTATCACCATCTCTTCGCCGAACTAGTGCACCTATACAATTTACCATTGTATTGGGTGTGTTGCGGACACAAGAGACTCTTTGTTATTTGGTTGCAGGGTTGTTTGAGAGAGACCATCTTCATCCTACGCCTCCCACGGATTGATAAACCTTAGGTCATCCACTTGAGGGAAATTTGCTACTGTCCTACAAACCTCTGCACTTGGAGGCCCAACAAGGTCTACAAGAAGAAGGTTGTGTAGTAGACATCAAGCTCTTTTCTGGCGCCGTTGCCGGGGAGGTTAGTGCTTAAAGGTATATCTTTAGATCTTGCAATCGAATCTTTTAGTTTCTTGTTTTATCACTAGTTTAGTTTATAAAAGAAAACTACAAAAAATGGAATTAAGGTTACCTCATATGCTTCATCTTTTTAATATCTTTCTTGAAAATGATGGGAAGGAAAACTATGCTGAAGTACTAGAAGAAGAATTACATAGAATGCTTGGCATAAAATATGTCCATGATGAGCATGATTGCAATGTTGTTAGTATGAATTCTTTGAATACCCATGATGTAATGATATGCAAAGCCACAAGGCCCTGCGCCTGTGAAGACTAGGCTCCATGCCTGTGAGGAACAAGGCCCTGCGCCTGTAAAGACTAGGCTCCGTGCCTGTGAGGAACAAGGCCCTGCGCCTATGAAGACTAGGCTCCCTGCCTGCGAGGAACAAGGCCCTTCGCATGTGAAGACTAGGCTCCATGCTTGCGAGGAACAAGGCCTGCGCCTGTGAAGACTAGGCTCCGTGCCTGCGAGGAACAAGGTCCTACCCCTGTGAAGACTAGGCTCCGTGCCTACGAGGAACAAGGCCCTGCGCCTGTGAAGACTAGGCTCCGTGCCTACGAGGAACTAGGCCGTGTGCCTATGAAGACTAGGCTCCGTGCCTGTGAGGAACAAGGCCGTGCGCCTGTGAAGACTAGGTTCCGTGCCTCCGAGGAACAAGGTCGTGCGCGTGTGAAGACTAGGCTCCATGCCTGCGAGGAACAAGGCCGTGCGCCTGTGAAGACTAGGCTCCGTGCCTGTGTGAAACAAGCCCCTGCGCCTGTGAAGACTAGGCTCCATTCCTGCAAGGAACAAGGCCCTGCGCCTGTGAATACTAGGCTCCGTGCCTGTGAGAAGCAAGGCCCTGCTCCTGTGAAGACTAGGCTCTATGACTGCGAGGAGCAAGGCCCTCCGCCTGAGAAGCCAAGGCACAGTGCCTATGAAGCAAGGCTCACGCCTGTGAAGATCTCCGCTCATGACACTCTCACGTAATAATGAGTGGGGCTGTACAAGCCCCGGAGTCTCCGGAGAGCCGCCCTCGGGCATCAAGGGCTCCCTCCCACGTCCTAGTGGCAGCACTTAGCTCCACGCTGGTGAGAAGACTAGATTATGTGCCGGACGCGGCTGGTCATTTGCTTTCTGGAGTTGGCCTGCCCCTTCCTCCTTTTTAATGGATTTTGAAAGCTCTGGTGTTCCCCGAATTGCATGGTTTAATTTCCCTCTCTGGTCCTTCCCACAGTTTTTGGTCTTGCCCAGGGAGAGCGGGAGTTGCCTGACGCTCTCCCCAGCACGCCTCCCTTAGCCTTCATAAGGCGCCCATGTCGGGGCTTGTGATTGGGACACGCCCCCTCCGTATGTCCGTACCCCACGGGTACCGCGACAGGTAGCGTCCGACCATGCTCGGCCCACGTTAGGGACCTCTGGGGTGGAGGGTAAACGATAATAACCACCTAACGATTTTTTGCAGCCTCACGAAGGGTCAAACGTCATGAGATGAGGGCTATTCCGAGTGCGTCGAGATAAGTCTCTGATACGTCTCCAACGTATCTACTTTTCCAAACCCTTTTGCCATTGTTTTGGACTCTAACTTGCATGATTCGAATGGAACTAACCCGTACTGACGTTGTTTTCAATAGAATTGCCATGGTGTTGTTTTTGTGCAGAAATAAAAAGTTCTTGGAATGACCAGAAAATCCACGCAGAATTATTTTGGAAAATATAAAAAGTACCTGCAAGAAGATCCAGACCAGGGGGCCCACACCCTGTCCACGAGCATGGGGGCGCGCCCCCTGCCTCGTGGGCCCCCTGGTGTTCCACCAACGTATCCCCAGATCCTATATATTCACTTTCGGGGAGAAAAAATCAGAGACGAAGAATGATCCAAGCCCTAATCTCTCTTGGGAGGGCTGATACGGAGTCTGTTCGGGGCTCCGGAGAGTGGAGATCGTCGCCATCGTCATCATCAAACTTCCTCCATCACCAATTCCATGATTCTCACTGCAGTGCGTGAGTAATTCCATCATAGGCTTGCTCGACGATGATGGGCTGGACAGGATCTATCATGTAATCGAGTTAGTTTTGTTAGGGTTTGATCCCTAGTATCCAATATGTTCTGAGATTGATGTTGCTATGACTTTGCTATGCTTAATGCTTGTCACTAGGGCCCGAGCGCCCTGATTTCAGATCTGAACCTATTATGTTTTCATGAATATATGTGTGTTCTTGATCCTATCTTACAAGTCTATAGTCACCTACTATGTGTTATGATCTGGCAACCCCGAAGTGACAATAATCGGGACCACTCCCGGTGATGACCATAGTTTGAGGAGTTCATGTATTCACTATGTGTTAATGCTTTGGTCCGGTACTCTATTAAAAGGAGGCCTTAATATCCCTTAGCTTCCAATAGGACCCCGCTACCACAGAGGGCAGCACAAAAGATGTCATGCAAGTTCTTTTCCATAAGCACGTATGACTATATTCGGAATACATGCCTACATTGCATTGATGAACTAGAGCTAGTTCTGTGTCACCCTAGGTTATAACTTCTACATGATGAATTGCATCCGACATAATTCCCCATCACCAATCCAATTCCTACGAGATTTTCACATATTGCTTGTTGTTTATTTACTTTTCTGTTGCTACTATTACAAAAACTACAAAAAACACCACCGTTACTTTTATTGCTGCTACCGCCATTATCATATTACTTTGCAACTAAACTACCTTGCTGCAGATACTAAGTTTCCAGGTGTGGTTGAATTAACAACTCAGCTGCTAATACTTTGGAGTATTCTTTGGCTCCCCTTGTGTCGAATCAATAAATTTGGGTTGAATACTTTACCCTCGAGAACTGTTGCGATCCCCAACACTTGTGGGTTATCAGTCTCCTCACCCTAAGAGCGCATAATACACAAATGATGTAGTGATGGTCCAGGATGCTAAACATGGCGCTAAACATCATAAAAACCATGGTTCATTCCATGCCCTTTCGGGGCTCCATACTTGTTTGCTTGAACGATGCAGGAAGAAAGAAATATCGAGAACGGGCGGTGACGACCCTCGAGGCCCGGCTGCTCACGGGGACCTTCTCCCTGAGCTCAGCCGGAACACTCCTCATGCTTCACCCGGGCGTGACAACGAGACAACCCAGCGCCACCCTCAAGGCGGGTGCGGCAGCATGGCGGCTGGTCCAAGCCACCGCTGCCGGAGCTGCCGCTAAGGGAGGAGCCACCGTAGGTGGATGAGTTACGACCATCGCCCAGGCCAAGCACCTTGCCGTCGTCGTTGTCCTTGGGGCAGCACTCGGCACGGCACCCATCTTCCCCAAACACCCTCACGAAGAGGGTCGAGTCGCCATCGTACCTGAAGTGAAGGGTGCACTGCCTGCCCAAGACACGCGCACGGGCAATCGTCTGCCAGCCGCGGGCCAGAGTCACAGCACCTGCGGACGAGACCTCCACCGCAACCCACAATGCCCTGCTGCAGCAACCATCCGCTTGCAGCCAAAAGCCGCCGGAGCTCACGGCAAGGAGGCCCTAGGGGCCCTCAAGCTCGCCTTCAGGGCCACAGCGGCAGCACGCCCGGTCGACGAAGTGGCTCCGGAGGCCGTGGGGGCTGTGCCAGCAAAAAATAAACATCTTTTCTCTCAAGACCGAGCCAAGACGAAGCAAGTGCTGGTTGATGAGGACAGGGCGTCGGAGCCACGTTCACCATAGGCGCCAACCATCCCCCAGATAAGGAAAAGGTGATGGTCAGTTTCTTGCAGATGTTCAAGCAGGTTTTCGCGTAGGAGCCCAAGGACCTAGCGGGAGTTCCAAGGGGGGTCATCGAGCATCACCTAAATGTATGCCCCAATGTATGCCTAGTAAAGCAAAAGGCACGACGGCAGTCCACTGAGAAGCAGTCCTTCATCGTATAAGAGAATCGTAAGCTACAGGAAGCTGGTGTTATCCGCGAAGTGCGGTACCCGGAATGGCTGGTGAACCCGATAGTTGTTCCTAAGAAAGGCTGGAAAGAGCGCATGTGTGTCGACTTCACGAACCTCAACAAGGCCTGCCCACAAGACCCATTCCCATTATGGCACTTTGATCAGATCATCGACTTCACTGCCGAGTGTGACCTGTTGTGTTTTCTGGATGCCTTCTCGTGCTATCACCATATCAAGATAGTGGTGCAAGATATCGAGAAGACAGCCTTCTTGACCCTGTGTGGGGTGTATTGCTACACCTGCATGCCGTTCGGGCTACGTAATACCGGAGCAACCTTTCAGGGACTGATGCACATTGCTCTGGGCTGACAACTCAGGGGGAATGTTGAGGCCTACGTGGACGACATTGTGGTGAAATCTTTGGAGGCCAAGACCCTCGTTCATGATTTGGAAGTGACCTTCACCAGCCTGCACAAGGTAGACCTGCTGCTCAACACAGAAAAGTGTGTGTTCGGCGTCCCATCAGGCAAGCTCCTGGGTTTCCTAGTGTCGCACAGAGGAATCGAAGCTAACCCCCCGAGAAAGTCAAAGGCCATCGAGAAGATGAGTCCCCTGAAGTCCCTCAAAGAGATGCAGAAGCTAGCATGCGTAACATCACTCGGGCGTTACATCTCCAAGATAGGGAGCGCGCCCTCCCCTTCTTTAAGCTGATGAAAAGGAAAGGCCCATTCGAGTGGACTCGGGAGGCTGATGCAGCTTTTGAAGACCTCAAGAAATACCTCACCAGCCCACTAGTAATGGTGGCGCCCAAACCTCAAGAGCCCTTGGTGCTTTACCTGGCCGCTACACCCCACTCCGCTAGTGCGGCATTAGTGGCAGTCCGAGAGGAGCACCAGGACAAGAAAACATAGCCCCGGGACAATACTCCCAAGGCTCTGGAGTGATAAGCTATCGATCGGGTTCCACGAGACGGCATTCCTAAAGCTGCAGTTGCCCCGGGTGGCGACCAAGCTCCTGAGGCCTCCCAGCCTCAAGAGGCACCACAGCCACATGAGAGCTCAGACTCTGCCAACACTTCCACCCTCGTCGAGCACCCAGTGTACTTCGTCAGCACAGTACTTCACGACGCTTGGGCGCGTTACCCCATGCCGCAGAAACTTCTGCTCGCACTCCTCGTTTGTTCGCGCAAGCTGTTCCACTACTTCCAAGGCCACCCCATCAAGGTCGTATCAGCATACCTGCTGGAGGGGTGTTGCGGAGCCCCAATGCCACAGGAAGTGTCGCCGAATGGAACATCCAGCTACAAGCATTCCGGCTAGAGTTCAGCACCACCAGGGTTGTCAAGGGTGCCGCGCTCACCGACTTCATGTTGTAGTGGACCGACACTCCAGGGCCTAGAGCAGGCGAGGATCGGTCCATCTCGCCAGGGAGTGAAGCGCCGGACGGCTGGGTCATGTACTGTGACGGCGCCTTCGCCCGTCAGGGAGTGGGGGCTGGAGCCGTGCTCATCTCGCCCACCCAAGACAAGCTCTACTATGCCGTGCAGCTCTGCTTCCACACGACGAGAAGGTCCGAAACAACATCACAGAGTACGAAGGCCTAATCGTCGGCCTGAAGGCCGCGGCCGCCTTGGGTGTGAAGCACCTCACCACCAAGGGTAACGCCCAGCTCCTCATCAACTTCTCCAGCAAGGTGTACGAGCCAAAGGATGAGCACATGGAGGCAAAATGGAGAAACAATTCTTGGGCCTGGAGCTGCAGCACGTGCCACGCGACACGAACAAGGAAGCCGATGAATTTGCCAGGAGGGCGTCCAAGTGCGAGCCACATGAGCCCATCATCTTCAAGGAGCGCCTCTTCAAGCTCTCAGCAGCCCCTTCGGCTCCGGAGCTGACACCGCCGCAGGAGGACCTTCCCCTTCTGCCGACCTCGGGAGCTCCAGCCAGCGGCCCGACCTCGGGGGCGTGATACGTCTCCAACGTATCTACCTTTCCAAAAAAATTGCCCTTGTTTTGGACTCTAACTTGCATGATTTGAATGGAACTAACCCGGACTGACGCTGTTTTCAGCAGAATTGCCATGGTGTTGTTTTTGTGCAGAAATAAAAAATTCTTGGAATGACCTGAAAATCCACGGAGAATTATTTTGGAAAATATAAAAAATATCTGCGGAACGATCCAGACCAGGGGGGCCACACCCTGTCCACAAGGGTGGGGGCGCGCCCCCTCCCCCTGGGCACGCCCCCTGCCTCGTGGGCCCCCTAACTCTCCACCGACGTATCTTCGGACCCCATATATTCACTTTCGGGGAGAAAAAAATTATGGAGGAAGAATTATCAGTTTTTACGATACGGAGCCGCCACCAAGCCCTAATCTCTCTCGGGAGGGCTGATCTGGAGTACGTTCGGGGCTCCGGACAGTGGAGATCGTCGCCATCGTCATCATCAACCTTCCTCCATCACCAATTCCATGATGCTCACCGCCGTGCATGAGTAATTCCATCGTAGGCTTGCTTGACGGTGATGGGTTGGATGGGATCTATCATGTAATCAAGTTGTTCTGTTAGGGTTTGATCCCTAGTATCCACTATGTTCTGAGATTGATGTTGCTATGACTTTTCTATGCTTAATGCTTGTCACTAGGGCCCGAGTACCATGATTTCTGATCTGGACCTATTATGTTTTCATGAATATATGTGTGTTCTTGATCCTATCTTGAAAGTCTATAGTCACCTACTATGTGTTATGCTCCGGCAACCCCGAAGTGACAATAATCGGGACCACTCTCGGTGATGACCGTAGTTTGAGGAGTTCTTGTATTCACTATGTGTTAATGCTTTGGTCCGGTACTTTATTAAAAGGAGGCCTTAATATCCCTTAGTTTCCACTAGGACCCCACTGCCACGGGAGTGTAGGAAAAAAGATGTCATGCAAGTTCTTTTCCATAAGCACGTATGACTATATTCAGAATACATGCCTACATTACATTGATGAACTGGAGCTAGTTCTGTGTCACCCTAGGTTATAACTTTTACATGATGAATGACATACGACATAATTCCCCATCACCGATCCAATGCCTACGAGCATTTCACACATTACTTCTTGTTTATTTACTTTTCCGCTGCTACTGTTACAAAAACTACAAAAACACTACCGTTACTTTTATTTTCATTACCACTATCTCCATATTACTTTGCTACTAAACTACCTTGCTGCAGATACTAAGTTTCCAGGTGTGGTTGAATTGACAACTCAGCTGCTAATACTTAAGAGTATTCTTTGGCTCCCCTTGTGTCAAATCAATAAATTTGGGTTGAATACTTTACCCTCGAAAACTGTTGTGATCCCTTACACTTGTGGGTTATCAAGACTATGTTCTGGCGCCTTTGCCGGGGAGCATAGCTCTATTTTTAAGTCACTTGGGATTTATATTTGTTGATCACTATGAAGAATTTGAAGGACCCAGAAACCAAGATCTTACCCTCCACTACGAGGGGAGGTAAGGAACTGCCATCTAGCTCTGCACTTGATTCACCCTCTGTTATGAGTAAACTTGCGACACCTACTCCTGCTATTGAATCTGATATGTCGTATGTTCTTGATGTTGCCACTTCTGCTATGTATGATAAAACTACTTCTATGCGTGATAATACTATGCCACTAGGTGAATTTCTAGATGAACAAATTGCTAACGTTAGGGAGAATGCAAATATTGTAACTGATAATATTTATGAAAGTGATGATGAAGCTTCTCCCCCTAGATATGAATTGCCTAATGTTCGTGAGGGTTATGTTATGGATGAAGAAACTGCTAGAGACTTTCTTGCTTGCAACAATAGATATGATAGTAAGAAATTATTAGCTAAGATGAAAGAAAAGTCCTTGAATGCTAGAATGAAACATGACCCTGCATTTGCTACTTCACCTATCTTTGTTACTGATAAGGATTATGATTTCTCTGTTGATCCTGAGTTAATTACTTTAGTTAAATCTGATCCTTTCCATGGCTATGAGTCTGAAACTGTTGTGGCACATCTTACTAAGTTGAATGATATAGCCACCCTGTTTACCAATGATGAAATGATTCGCTACTACTATATCATTAAGCTGTTTCCTTTCTCATTAAAGGGTGATGCTAAGACTTGGTTTATTTCTCTTGATCCTGGTTGTGTGCGTAGTCCCCAGGATATGATGTACTACTTCTCTGCTAAATATTTTCCCGCTCATAAGAAACAAGCTACCTTGTGGGAAATATATAACTTTGTGCAATTTGAAGAAGAGAATCTCCCACAAGCTTGGGGGAGGCTTCTCCAATTACTTAATGCTTTGCCTAATCATCCTCTTGAGAGGAACGATATACTTGATGTCTTTTATAATGGACTACCCGATGCTTCCAGAGACCACCTGGATAGTTGTGATGGTTGTGTTTTCAGGGAAAGAACAGTTGATCAAGCTGAATTACTATTGAATAATATGCTGGCCAATGAAAATAATTGGACACTTCCGGAACTAGCCCCTAAGCCAACTCCGAAAAGAGGTGTTCTATCTCTCAGTCCTGAAGATATGCAAGAGCCAAAGAAATCTAAGAAAGAAAAATGTATTAAAGCTGAAGATGTTAAGAATTTACCGCCTATTGAAGAAATACATGGTCTTGATAACCCGACACAGGTAGTAAAGGTAAATTCTCTTTATAGATTTGATGAAGGTGGTTTTCCTCATTATAAGTATGCTAGCCAATGCTTAGATGAGTTTGACAATTTTATTGTGAAACAAGAAAACTTCAATGCTTATATCGGTAGACAATTGCAACATAGTGCTTATATGATTGAATCCTTGAGTGATTATCTTTCTAGAGTTAAAGGTGATTTGAAACTCATTAGTATACATGCTTCCATGGTTACCACTCAAGTAGAACAAGTACTTAAGGCTCAGAATGATCTGCTCAATGAATTAAATAGTAAGAATAATGATAATGCCATTAGAATTGTGACTAGAGGTGCCAGAATGACTCAGGAACCTCTGTATCCTGAAGGCCACCCTAAGAGAATTGAGCAAGATTCTGAGAGAGCTAATTTAGATGCACCTAGTTCCTCTAAGAAGAAGAAAAAGAAAAATGATAGAACTTTGCATGCTTCTAGTGAACCTGTAGCTGACAAACCTAAGAATCCCAATGATATATCTGTTTCTGATGCTGAGACACAATCTGGTAATGAACATGTACCTAGTGATAATATTAATAATGATGTACATGATGATGCTCAACCTAGCAATGATAATGATGTAGAGATTGAACCTGCTATTGATCTTGATAACCCACAATCAAAGAATCAATGTTATGATAAGAGAGACTTTGTTGCTAGGAAGCACGGTAGGGAAAGAGAACCATGGGTTCGGAAACCCATGACTTTTCCTCCGAAACCATCCAAGAAAAAGGATGATGAGGATTTTGAGCGCTTTTCTGAAATGATTAGACCTATCTTTTTGCTTATGCATTTGACTGATGTGCTTAAAACAAATCCTTATGCTAAATATATGAAGGATATTATTACCAATAAAAGAAAGATACCTGAAGTAGAATTTTCCACCATGCTTGGCAATTACACTTTTAAGGGTGGAATACCTAAGAAACTAGGAGATCCTGGAGTACCCACTATACCTTGCCCCATTAAAAAGAAACTATGTTAAAACTGCTTTATGTGATCTTGGAGCTGGTGTTAGCGTTATGCCTCTCTCTTTATATCGTAGACTTGACTTGAGTAAGTTGACACCTACTGAAATATCTTTGCAAATGGCTGATAAATCAACTGCTATACCTGTCGGTATTTATGAGGATGTGCCTGTTGTAGTTGCAAATGTTACTATTTTAACGGACTTTGTTATACTTGATATTCTCGAGGAGGATAGTATGTCTATTAGCCTGGGTAGAACCTTTTTGAATACTGCAGGGGCTTTTATTGATTGCAACAAAGGCAATGTAACTATTCATGTCAATGGTAATGAGCATACGGTACATTTTCCGAGGAAACAACCTCAGGTCAACAATATCAATTATATTGGAAACATTTCAACTATTAGTATTGGTGGTTTTGAATTTCCTCTTCCTACTGTCAATAAAACATATGACATTCTTATTGTTGGGGACATACATATCCCCATTTAGGTAACCTAGTGTTATTCAAAAATTCTCCGGTTTCATGTTATTCGGGAAGAGTTTATTAACAAGACCTGATCAACCTTGTTAATGGATTCCTTTTGATGAGCATGAGATAGGTGAATATAGATAGCACAACCTTCTATACCCTCCTTTTACTTTCTGTTAATTAGGATAAATAAAGAAAAAATAGTATTCTATGTCTATTTCCAGACTTATCCGTGCAATAAAAAAATACCCCGAAAATAAAAGTTCTCCAAATGCCCTGAAGATTTAATATGATTGTTTCTGGAATATTTGAGGATATATGGCACAGAACACACAGCGAGGGAAGCCAGCACCTGGCCACGAGGGTCCAGGGCGCGCCCACCATCACAGGGCGCGCCCCCTGCCTCGTGGGCCCCACGTGGCCCCCCTCCACTTATTCCTGCACCCATATTCTTCTTCTTCCTCCCAAAAAAATCACCAACCAGCTCAAGCACGAGTTCTAGCTCATCTTCCTACCATTTTCGATCTCCTTGCTCGAACCACCATTCACCAAACTGTTTGAGGAGATTGTTCCTTGGTATGTGACCCCTCCATTGGTCCAATTAGTTTTTATTCTAGTGCTTTATTTGTTGCAAATTTTTGCTGCTGTGGTGACCTTGTTCTTGAGCTTGCATGTCAAATTTCTTTGGTCCCAAGTAGTTCTAATGCATGATATAGTCTCTAGGCACTTCTAGGAGTTGTTGTTATCAATCTTGTTGAGTTTGGTTAACTTTTATTTTGATTCACTGAAAATTTCAGAAAATTTCAAAAAAATGCATAGGAAAATCTTCCAAGGTGGTTCTTCAAGGAAGCAAGAACCGAGGCTCGTGTTTTGTGAGCCGGACGATGAACTACCGAGGGAAGCGTAACTGCGGCCTTGTGAATGGCCATCAGACAATTTTATGATTCAGGTTGGCATCAAGGAGGAATTTGATGCATATGTGCGCAACGCTGACCCTGAGGGCTTCATACAAGATAAGTGCCCTCAATACGTTGGCTTCACTAATAATTTTGTGAGAAGGTTTAAATTTTCATCTACACGCAATTATCATAATGCCCTGTTTGACCTTTATGATAAATCTTACACCATGGACTTAGAGGATTTAATGATGCTTGTAAGCTCCCGCAATGGGGTAGTATGGGTGATCCTCGCAAATATGAATTTAGAGATTTCCTTGCTAGTATCGCTGTGGGGGAATCCAGAGAAATCACACAGGCTACCATAGGGAGCATTGATTCTCCTGCTATACATTACTTTGCTCTCTTTATTGGTAGATGCATAAACGGTAAAGATGAGGCTTGCCACATGTGTGTCCCCGATCTTAGTGTTCTCAAGAGTGATGTATGAGGTGATAGACAATATAACTTGGGAGCCATTGTTGCACGTAGGCTACATCATAATGGTTTGCATGGAGATTTATTTGGTGGGATTTAGGCCACGCGCATAGCCCACCATCTTGGTGTGCCTGTATATGAAAGTGATGAACCTTTACCGCCTGCTCATTTGGATTACAATGCCATGACTAGTCACTGGATTATAGAGATGGACGAACAATCTCTCAAATATCATCTAATCTTTAACAGGCGTCATGCCGTCCCTATTACTCTTCCTGCCCCTACTTTGTTCAATTTTCAGGCAAAAGGGAGATATACTATAACCTAGAAGGAGGCAAATGAGTATCATAACATGATGGAAGCAGCCCGCCTTCATGCTGCAGCTCAGCAGGCAGTAGCTGCTGCATCCCAGTACAACCCCAACTATGACTTTGGATTTCCGTCAGGCCAATACTGGCCATAGACCAACTTAGGCCAAAAGCCTAAGCTTGGGGGAGTATGTGTTTCTCACCGTCATTACATTCATGCCCACACACTTATTCTAGTTGTCGGTGCTCACACTCTTTCATTGTACCATCCATGCTTAGTTTCAATTCTTTTTCTTAGTCTTTTTTCTCATGTGCTAGAAAAACCTTAAGAAAAACAAAAAAAATAGTTGTAGCTTTTAGCTAGTTTACTTTTCCTTGCTTGTAGTTATAGTAATTAAAAGAAAACCTAAAAAGATTTCTCGTTCTTCTTTTGCTTGTTGGGAGCTTTCCAGTGTAAATAGTTTATTTTCTTTTCTTTGGGGGTCAAGAGTAGAAGACCATGATTAAAATGCTTAGTGGCTCTCATATGCTTTATTGATTGATTTAACCTTGATCCATATTACCTTGTCTTCTCTCTTGAATTAAATGCTCGCATATTCCAGCTTAGTCCAATGCACGTACACTATTATTATTATCCACACCATTCGGTCATGCGAGTGAAAGGCAATAATGACGATATATGATGAACTAATTGAGATGAGAAAAGCCGGTATGAACTCGACCTCTCTTGTTTTTGTAAATATGATAGTTCATCGTTGCTGGTTTAGCTTGTTATGAATGAAACATGGTTGCAATGACAATTAGAGATCATAGATGCTTATGCCATGCTTAATTAGCTGATAGTTTATAATGGTCTATCTTGCATGCCAACATGATATTAAAATGGTTGTGATGTGGTATGATGGGGTGGTATCCTTCTTTGAACGATTCAAGTGGTCTGACTTGGCACATGTTCACGCATGTAGTTGATACAAATCAACATAGCCTCCACGATATCTATGATCATGGTGGTTTATATCCTACTCGTGCTTGCATTCATTGTTGATTAATTTTATTGCATGTTCATGACTGTTGTTGCTCTCTAGCTGGTCGCTTCCCAGTCTCTTTCTAGCCCTCACTTGTACTAAGCGGGAATACTTCTTGTCCATCCACTTCCATAAACCCCAAAGTCATTCCAATGAGTCCACCATACCTTCCTATATGCGGTATTTACCTGTCGTTCCATGTAAATTTGTATGTGCCAAACTCTAAACCTTCAGATGAAATTCTGTTTTGTATGCTCGAACAGCACATGTATTAACTAGGGCTGTCTATATCTTCCATGCTAGGTGGGTTATTCTCACGATGAGTGAACTCCACTCATCATTCATGAGAAAATGGCTGGTAACCGGGATGCCCAGTCCCATGCTCAAAATCATAATAATTAAACAAAACTCCCCCAGGGCTGTTGTTGGTTTGGACGGTACCCGTTGTTTCGGACCGGCCATGGAGTGTGCTTGTTGGTGGTTGGGGGAGTATAAACTTTACCATTCTGTTTGGGAACCGCCTATAATGTGCGTGGCATGGGAGATATCGAGATTCTTGGTTGTTATGTTGACAATGAGAGTATACCGCTCAAAATGTTATTCATCTCTTTTTCAAAATCGAGATCTGGCACCTCCACAAATCCCTGCTTCCCTCTGCGAAGGGTCTATCTATTTACTTTTATGCAGAGTCATCATCCTCTTATAGAAGAGCACCAATAGGAGAGCACCTCTGTCATTTGCATGTATTACCATTAATTTGCATTGAGTGTGTGTCACAGCACTAGACCAGCCCTTGCCTGCCTTGCTTGGTCTTCATGTGCATCATGTTTACTTTCACAGAAAATTGAAATGGGGATGTTCAAACCCTAGCACCAAATGAATTCAACTAGGGTCAAATTAAAATCTTTTTCAATGAACCCAAAATGCCTTGGGAAAAGTTCATCATTTTTGGATTGATTAAAAACCTCTGCCAAAAATGTTGCACCTATTTCTAGGACCATTCTGGATTTTTGAATAACCCATATTGTATTTAAATTGGGGCATTTAAATATTTTTAAAATCTTTAAATGCTCCAACAATTCTGAAAATAGTTGAGGGCCTTTGTAATAATTCATTTAATGCCCACAATTATTTTCAGGATTTATTAAAATGATTTGGGCTATAAACTAAATCAAAACAAAATAACAAAAATAGAAAACAGAAACAATTTAAAGAAAAGAGCAAAGACAGAAACTAACCTAGCCTTACCAGTTGCAGCCCAACACTATAGCCAGCCCAGCCCACCACCAAAGCCCCTCTGTCGTCTTCTCCCCCTCGCCCCAAAGCAGCTGCGTGCCCGGCATGCCGCAGCCACGCCACCACCTCCTCCCTGCCTATCTGCCTCTCCCCGGCCCCTCTAGCGACGCCCGAAGATGCCCCGGAGCCACCTCGACCTCTCCCCACACTCGCTGCTCTCTCCTCCCTCCCCTGTTTCTCTCGCACGCGGCCACTGAGAGGAGCTCGTCGCCGCCGCCCTGAACCACCGCGGCCACCGGCCACCGCACGCCTCGCCAACATGCCAAGAAGAACCGCCGCAGCTCCGTCTTCCTATTTCATCGACGTACTCAAGCTGGGGAGCACCGCAACGCCCTCAACGCCGTCGTCTTCAATATCCAGCACCCCAGATCGCCGGAGATGCCCCGACGTCGTCCGACCTCCTACGAGCCCACTAAGACGCGAGTTGCAACCTATGTGAGCTCCTCCGTCGTTTGCCCCTCCTCCCCATGCCTCTTGATCACCGTAGCCACTGTTTCTACTGAATCCGAAGCTCGCCGCCGCTCGGGCTGGTCGCCGGCGCCACCCCGGTGACCTTTTCGTCACACCACCAAGTCCAACGAGTTTGCGAGCACTCGTAGAGACCGTAGGTGCAAACCTCAGCTCCTCCCGCGCACCGTTTCGTTGAATCCGTCGCCACCAGAGCTTCAACCGCCGCGGACCTCGTCGGTGGTGCCTCTGCAGGCCTCCCCGAGCCCAGCCATGCGCACCCCTAGATGCGGGCGGGTGAGGGCTTCCTTCTGGTGCCCTCAGCACGCCCAGCCGCTGCCCCTAGCACCACTCCCGCGAGCCGCCGCCGCACTGTGACGTCGCCGGCGCTTAATCCGGCGACGCTGACGTGGCCTAATTAGTTCAGGTACTAATGACCCCACCCTGGGTCAATGACAGGTGGACCCAGGCCCCTAACTAATTAAGGTTTAGACTTAGTTTAGTGTTATTTATCTCTGTTAGTTAGATTGGACACTGACATGTGGGTCCCGGGACCACTCACAGTTTAGTTAGTATTAACTTAAGGCTAACTAACCCTGTTAGTTAGTTGTGTCACTGACATGTGGGGCCCAGACTCTGTTAACCTTTAGTTTAGTTTTAAAACTTTTAGTTAGCCCTGAGAGACTGACCAGTGGGACCCACTGGTCAGGTTTGACACGAATAGCCTCTGTTGACCTGCTGACGTCAGCATGTGGTCATGCTGACGTAGTAAAGTGTTTCTGGAATTTAAAATAAATCTTAAATGATTTATGAATTTCAGAAAATACTCAAAACTGCTAAAAATCATATAAAATCAACCGTAGCTCAGATGAAAATAATTTATATATGAAAAATGATCAGAAAAATTCAAGGAATATGTTTATGGCATTTTAAGGCATGTTAGAACAACTTATGGATACTGTTTAGGACAAATCATATAAATGGCATTTGAATATCCACATATGGAGTTTGAATTTGAATCTTGGATTCAAACCAACTTCATTTAACCTGTTGCTAGTTGCATTAGCTCAAATCATAGCATAATGCCATGTCATGACCATGCATCATATTGTGCATTGCATGGACTGTGTTTCTTTCTCTGTTGCCGGTATTGTTCCCTTTCAGTAGACGTGTTCCGACAATGTGATCGATGACACCGATGAAGACTCAATGATATCTTCAGAAGTGCCAGGCAAGCAAAACCCCATTGATCATACCGATACAATCCCACTCTCTCGCTCTTGCTCTCTTTTACTGCATTAGGACAACAACGCTTCAACTGTTACCTGCTGCGGTAGTTGAACCCCTTTCCACTGCATGACTTGTCATTGCCATAGTAAATAGTTGAAACCCACTAGTATGAGTAGGAGTTGTTTGAGCCATGTTGTGCCTACTCATTCATGCTTTCTGGTTATGCCTACTATTGCTTAGAGTTGTGTCAGGTGTGATTCATCGGGGATGAATTGGAAGGGTGATGAACATGTCCTACTGTGTGTGAGCTAGGTGTGTCAACACGATTTGGTAAAGGTAGCGATGAGAGGCCATGTAGGAGTACATGGTGGGTTGTCTCATTGTAGCCGTCCTCAGGAACTGAGTTCTGTGTTGGTTGATCCATGACAAGTTACTACCATGCATTGGGCCCGAAACCAATGGACCCTCTCGACTTATTAACTGCCCTTGTCCTCTGTCCAGGATTTGCAACTAGTTTCTGGTGTTTGTAGTTTACCGGAGGTCGTGTGCAGCGCTGACCCTCGGGGTGGGCTGTGACGCGGCAGGTACATGGCACGGTGTACCGATCGCCCGTTTGGTGATGCGGGAACCCTGTACACATCGTTTGGGGCCGTGAGCGACACCCCGGCCGGATCTCCCCACGGATGGAACCCAAATAGGCGATAAACCTGGACGAGAGACTTGTGTGGTTAGTCAGATCTTGGCCGACACCCTCGCTGGGCCTCCGCTTGAAGGTTGCCGAGTACATGTCGTGTAAACGGCGGTAAGTGGTGAGAGCGTGTGTGAAGAAGTACACCCTGCAGGGTTATATATGATCTATTCGAATAGCCGTGTCCGTGGAAATGGACTTCTGGGTTGCCTATAACAGTTCATAGACAAGTGAAAGTGGATACTCTAAAACACGCAAGATAAGCGTGAGTGCTATGGATGGCCTTCTCGTAGGGAGACAGGAGCGGATCCATAGTGGTGTATTGATTGGTGAATATGTGGACTCGTGTGCGCCACCTCAAAAGAGTTACTTGTAGTCGTAGTTCAGGATAGCCATCGAGTCAAAGCTGGCTTGCTGCAGTCAAACTCCACCCCCCTTTGTTGATACTGATGCATATGTAGTTAGTTCTGATGTAAGTCTTGCTGAGTACCTTTGTACTCACGTTTGCTTAATTTATGTTTTGCAGAGAGACTTCAGTCTCGCTAGTGGTTCCGCGTGGACTTCGACGTTTAGCTTGTTACCTCAGCTACGATCTTGTACCCTTGTAGGATCTTGTAGATAGTCAGGCTTCTCAGCCTTTTTCATTTGTAGTTGTTTGTACTCAGACATGTTATGATTCCGTTGCCTGTATGCTCTGTATGATGGGTCATGTGACCTTTGTTTGTAACACATGCTATGATGGCTCTTCTGGTCCTTTATCTATATGAGTTGTTGAGTTATGTTGTGATGCCATGTTGTACAGCACATACTTGCATGTTATGTGTACGTGTAATGTGTATTGCTATGTGTGGGATCCTACACCTAGTTGTTTACCCTTGGTAGCCTATCTTACAGGGAAATGTCTCCTAGTGCTTCCACTGAGCCTTGGTAGCTTGCTACTTCTCCGGAACACTTAGGCTGACCGGCATGTGTCCTTCTTCGTTCCTGTGTCTGTCCCTTAGGGGAAATGTCACGCGTTGCTCCCTTAAGTCCTTGTAGCTTGCTACGACTTGGGTTCATACGTTGATGACCGACACGTTCGTTGCTGGGTCATGTATGCCTGTCTTTGTAATTTAGTGCCACTTTTGGTTTATAACTGGTCATGTCGGCTCGGGTTCTCTGTCATATGGATGCTAGCGACACTATCATACACGTGTGCCAAAATGCGCAAACGGTCCCGGGCCAGGTAAGGTGGTACCCGTGGGGACACCGTGCGTGAGGCCGCAAAGTGATATGATGTGTTACATGCTAGACCTGTGTGACTTAGGATCGGGGTCCTGGCAGCTTTGGTATCAGAGCCTGACTGCCTGTAGGATTAGTAAGCCAAATTGGTCGAAGTCGTGTCTAAAATTCTTTAGTTATGTAAGGGAATTGGTTGTGGAAGGGAACGTAAGGCTCTTTTTACTCCTTTACCCCATGACCTTCTAATCTGAGTCATCTTCTCCTTTTCTACGGGGATTAAGAACTAGGATTCTCATTCTATTTCTCAGGATCACGTTAATTATGGATTCAACCCTCAGTTCAGTTTCTACTACTTCTGTTGGTTCAACTGTTGGTCCCAGAACCTTGACATTATGATGTTAAGTGGATATGCTACCCTTTTGCTTGGATCTCATAAGTATTTTCGAGCATTTACAGTCGTTATGCTGTCCGAGTCACCCCAGGCTTCTAAATAGTCTGATGCATTTGCAAATCCCTTCTTCCTGTTCCGATGCTCCCTTCCCCCAGATTAACCACACTAGTCGTTGTGTTGAGGTACTTCATTGCCTCGACATACGTGATGAGTTATTATTATGACCCTAGGTGTCTTAGAGGATCACCCAGTAATCTAGCAATGCTTTATATTCTCAGTGTGATGATTCTGGCCATTATTCTCGAAAGCATCACGTGATGCCATTTAGTTAGTAGGCATTCTACTCCTGGGTTTTGAACCCAAGATTCATTCTACTTACTTCATGTTGGTAGTATTTGCTCGTTCCTTTAGGATATTAGTAACCTTGTGATAGTCCTCGAGGTCCTTGGTTATCGTTCTTCCAATACCATGAACTATCATGGCAGAAGTTCTTCTGAACCAAAGATCACAACCAGAGTGCTCTTGAGTAGTACTCCATTCATATTGTGACTCTGCCAGTCCTACCTTTCTGCATGGATTATCCGGAAGAAACATGCTGAACTAGTTCGACATACTAATCTATGCACCCACAACTCAAAAAGTTATATGTTCCTTTAGTTGCCCCTTTTAGTTGTATTCTGACCATCGTCTATCAATTGATGGTTAGGAGTAGTTGTGCATTCGTGTTCATCGATGCCTTTTACTCTTGTGGTCTGTCAAGCCATTCTATCCAGAATGAATAGGAGAAACAAACCCCAGTACCTCATCCATATACAAGGATCGGGTCAAAGCAGTTGTACTTCGCAGATCAAAATGCAATCAAGCTTTTGATCCATTCTACTCTGAAGTGTTACCCTCTTTACGTCAGGATCGTCATGAGAATTGCACTATCTCTTATGAATTCTTGACGCAGTAATACTTCTTGCCATCATTGTTCATTCCTTGGTTTCCATGTTATTGTAACCGGAATGCTGACAAGTGAATTGTGATGTGTGAAATCAATACTTCTAGCAACTTTGTTGCTTGGTAGTTAAAGGACAACAATTTCATTCTTAGCATGTTGATTACTGAATCACCATTCTAAGATTGATCGTGCTACTAGTCAATCTTTCCTGGTGCACTTATCGATCAATGAGTTAGGATTGTGTCAATCTCTCGCTCTTTTGATCATATCATCTTGCCCTGAAAAGCGAGATTGATCTCGAGCTTAGTAACATAGCGGTGGTCCGTGATTTTCTGAATATCTTCTCGGAAGTATTACCAGGTTGCTCCCTGACCGTTATGTTGAGCTCATGATCAAGTTGGTTTCTCTCTAAACCACCCTTTCTCCAAGAATCTGTGTTGGATACCCTGAACTAGTCGGTTAAGCTAAACGACAACTTGGAGAGTTGGAAGATAAAAGCTTGCCTGACTTAGTTCCTTCCAAGGGATATCTTTTGTGTGTGTGTTGAAGAAAGATGATATCTTCATCGATTGATCCTCGTGACCAGTTGTTGGATCCATTGTCTTGACAAAACTTTGACTTGAGAGTGGCCTAGCGTTAAGTCAAATCAGAACCAACGATATTTGTAATGTTGTCTTACTCGTGGTTGATCCCTCGAGCATACACCGTTACATCTATTGGTCTAACCAATGCTATCACCTTGTTCACATAGTTATGGAATTCCAGTTTATGGAAGCCTCGGTGAATTGTTGTTGAGCCCATCGGCAACATGTTTATTCCCTCCATGATTCATGTTGAACATTAAAGCTAGTGTTGGAAACTTTGTAAGCATTGCCTTCGTGTCCCGTTCATGAGGTATATGTTGGATGAGAGAAGAGACTTTCCCTAATTCATGTGTAATTGACATAAGTTGCCACCATGAGTTCGAGAAAGTTGTTTTGCTTCATGTTGAATCATCCCAAGTCAGTCATGCATACGTGCGAAGTATTCTGTGGTTTGGAGATTTGCAACCTTCACTCCATATGTATTACTAGCACACCAAGCCACTGATTGATTTGTTTAAGGAGAAGGAGTTCCTTCTTAAGAGCTAACCCGGGCTTAATCAAGGACTTCGTTATCCGCAATGATGGTTCCCCCTGAACTCGGTAGTGTTTCGTTATAAGATTACCATGTGGTCATGCTTGTCTTGGACAATGTGTTCACATGTATGTAGCAGAACCAGCTCATGTTTTGGAGCTTGCTATCGTAGTTCACTCCCCGAAAATCTCGCAACACCATCTCGTCGATTTGTGTTGTAAACTTTCTTTTTTCTTTCTAGACTCGATGATTCTGGAATGTCCTAGCACCAACCAGAACTGAATGTCAGCAGATATGATGGTTGGAGTGTTTTCCAAGAACTATAATATTGGTCTCTCGATAACCGGTAAAGTGGATGTCGTGGCCAACACACCCAGCCGGAAGACCTATTGTTGTAGTATCTTGATTGAAGAAGTTGGCCACCTCCCCATAAGGATTTCATAGGATTTACTCCAACAATTGTTCCCTATGTATTTTTGTGCTCCTGAAGTCTGACCTTTTACTTGACGTTCTAGGTACCAACCCATTATAATAAATGGGTTGCGCTAGCACATCAAGGAGAACATTAGAAGCGGAGTGCTAAATGTCTATCGGTCGATCATCCAGATTTTGCCCCTTGACTCCGCTAAGGTGAAATCTGAGAAAGCGTTATCTTCTTTTGCATCTGCATCGTCCATCATTATTCATCATGATAGTATGTGGTGTTGCCAGGATCCTTGACATGGATATTGGTAAAACCTTGATGAATATGGGAATGCTCAAGTTCTTGAGAGCACGCACAAACACTAGGTGTTATCTCTGGCTCTAACCGGGATTGCTCCCAGTGTTCTTGGTTATGTTATAACCTCTCAAAGAGTAGATTACCCTCTACTGTTGGGATTCTTCCCAGTTACCAGAATCATTTCCAGCATTTGCATTTTATTCCCAGCTTGCACCGCCAATGTGCCAATTTTCCATGGGTTGCCTTTCTCAGCCACTGCTGTTCAGGATTATCTTCAGAAGTGGACTTGCCATGGGTCCCATCCATTTCCGGTGATAAGCAAAATCAACCCTGGCATTGTCTTTTACAAGGCAGTCCATATCATCCATTCTAGATGGAGAATATCATTATTTTGGACTCCGTCAAACGATCGATTTTGATTTGCCTTAGCCTGGTATAGAGAATTTCAATGATCTCTATATCAAAAGTAATTCTTTTTGCCACTTAAGGGAATAACTCTATGAGTCACCTTCTCTAAGGTGTCCCGTGTGGTGATATCGATCACCCTCTTCTTAGGTGTGGAATTATTGCCACTAGGTGAACCTTTATCGTTTGTTTCACTCCATCCCTTTGGATGTGTATTCCGTGCCTCAGCTCAAGAGATGTTTCATTGTCTCGCTCCATGAGTTGATATTGAGTTGCTCGATCTTTCTGGAGATCAATTTTGTAAAGTTCTTTCGTCGTCATCGTGTTGGACAAATATCTCGAAAGCAAGGATGCCATGATCAACATGATGCAAACAATCAACATTCATATGAAGGGCACCTGGATCATGAAGATTGTGTTAGTTAGTGTCCCCTCTGATTTCTTACCCTATGCTTGAATCTCGGGACAAGATTCTTGTTTAGTGGGGGTGAGTTGTCACAGCCCTAGACCAGCCCTTGCCTGCCTTGCTTGGTCTTCATGTGCATCATGTTTACTTTCACAGAAAATTGAAATGGGGATGTTCAAACCCTAGCACCAAATGAATTCAACTAGGGTCGAATTAAAATCTTTTTCAATTAACCCAAAATGCCTTGGGAAAAGTTCATCATTTTTGGATTGATTAAAAACCTCTGCCAAAAATGTTGCACCTATTTCTAGGACCATTCTGGATTTTTGAATAACCCATATTGTATTTAAATTGGGGCATTTAAATATTTTTAAAATCTTTAAATGCTCCAACAATTCTGAAAATAGTTGAGGGCCTTTGTAATAATTCATTTTATGCCCACAATTATTTTCAGGATTTATTAAAATGATTTGGGCTATAAACTAAATCAAAACAAAATAACAAAAATAGAAAACAGAAACAATTTAAAGAAAAGAGCAAAGATAGAAACTAACCTAGCCTTACCAGTTGCAGCCCAACACTATAGCCAGCCTAGCCCACCACCACAGCCCCTCTGTCGTCTTCTCCCCCCTCGCCCCAAAGCAGTTGCGTGCCCGGCATGCCGCAGCCACGCCAACACCTCCTCCCTGCCTATCTGCCTCTCCCCGGCCCCTCTAGAGACGCCCGGAGATGCCCCGGAGCCACCTCGACCTCTCCCCTCACTCGCTGCTCTCTCCTCCCTCCTCTGTTTCTCTCGCACGCGGCCACCGAGAGGAGCTCGTCGCCGCCGCCCTGAACCACCGCGGCCACCGGCCACCACACGCCTCGCCAACATGCCAAGAAGAACCGCCGCAGCTCCGTCTTCCTATTTCATCGACGTACTAAAGCTGGGGAGCACCGCAACGCCCTCAACGCCGTTGTCTTCAATCTCCAGCACCCCAGATCGCCGGAGATGCCCCGACGTCGTCCGACCTCCTACGAGCCCACTGAGATGCGAGCTGCAACCTATGTGAGCTCCTCCGTCGTTTGCCCCTCCTCCCCATGCCTCTTGATCACCGTAGCCACTGTTTTGACTGAAGCCGAAGCTCGCCGCCGCTCGGGCTGGTCGCCGGCGCCACCCCGGTGATCTTTTGGTCACACCACCAAGTCCAACGAGTTTGCGAGCACTCGTAGAGACCGTAGGTGCAAACCTCAGCTCCTCCCGCACACTGTATCGTTGAATCCGTCGCCACCAGAGCTTCAGCCGCCGCGGACCTCGTCGCCGGTGCCTCTGCAGGCCTCCCCGCGCCCAGCCATGCGCACCCCTAGATGCGGGCGGGTGAGGGCTTCCTTCTGGTGCCCTCAGCATGCCCAGCCGCTGCCCCTAGCGCCACTCCGGCGAGCCGCCGCCGCACTGTGAGGTCGCCGGCACTCAATCCGGCGACGCTGACGTGGCTTAATTAGTTCAGGCACTAATGACCCCCCCCTGGGTCAATGACAGTTGGACCCAGGCCCCTAACTAATTAAGGTTTAGACTTAGTTTAGTGTTATTTATCTCTGTTACTTAGATTCGACACTGACATGTGGGCCCCGGGCCCACTGACAGTTTAGTTAGTATTAACTTAAGGCTAACTAACCCTGTTAGTTAGTTGTGTCACTGACACGTGGGGCCCAGACTCTGTTAACCTTTAGTTTAGTTTTAAAAGTTTTAGTTAGCCCTGAGAGACTGACCAGTGGGACCCACTGGTCAGGTTTGACCCGAACAGCCCCTGTTGACCTGCTGATGTCAGCATGTGGTCATGCTGACGCAGTAAAGTGTTTCTGGAATTTAAAATAAATCTTAAATGATTTATGAATTTCAGAAAATACTCAAAACTGCTAAAAATCATATAAAATCAACCGTAGCTCAGATGAAAATAATTTATACATGAAAAATGATCAGAAAAATTCAAGGAATCTGTTTATGGCATTTTAATGCATGTTAGAACAACTTATGGCTACTGTTTAGGACAAAACATATAAATGGCATTTGAATATCCACATATGGAGTTTGAATTTGAATCTTGGATTCAAACCTACTTCATTTAACCTGTTGCTAGTTGCATTAGCTCAAATCACAACATAATGCCATGTCATGACCATGCATCATATTGTGCATTGCATTGACTGTGTTTCTTTCTCTATTGCCGGTATTGTTCCCTTTCAGTAGACGTGTTCCGACGATGTGATCGATGACACCGATGAAGACTCAATGATATCTTCAGAAGTGCCAGGCAAGCAAAACCCCATTGAGCATTCCGATACAATCCCACTCTCTCGCTCTTGCTCTCTTTTACTGCATTAGGACAACAACGCTTCAACTGTTACCTGCTGCGGTAGTTGAACCCCTTTCCACTGCATGACCTGTCATTGCCACAGTAAATAGTTGAAACCCACTAGTATGAGTAGGAGTTGTTTGAGCCATGTTATGCCTACTCATTCATGCTTTCTGGTTATGCCTGCTATTGCTTAGAGTTGTGTCAGGTCTGATTCATCGGGGATGAATTGGAAGGGTGATGAACATGTCCTACTGTGTGTGAGCTAAGTGTGTCAACACGATTTGGTAAAGGTAGCGATGAGAGGGCATGTAGGAGTACATGGTGGGTTGTCTCATTGCAGCCGTCCTCAGGAACTGAGTTCTGTGTTGGTTGATCCATGACCAGTTACTACCATGCATTTGGCCCGAAACCAATGGACCCTCTCGACTTATTAACTGCCCTTGTCCTCTGTCCAGGAGTTGCAACTAGTTTCTGGTGTTTGTAGTTTACCGGAGGTCGTGCGCAGCGCTGACCCTCGGGGTGGGCTGTTACGCGGCAGGTACGTGGCACGGTGTACCGATCGCCCGTTTGGTGACGCGGGAACCCTATACACATCGTTTGGGGCTGTGAGCGAAACCTCGGCCGGATCTCCCCACGGATGGAACCCAAATAGGCGATAAACCTGGACGAGAGACTTGTGTGGTTAGTCAGGTCGCGGCCGACACCCTCGCTGGGCCTCCGCTTGAAGGTTGCCGATTACATGTCGTGTAAACGGCGGTAAGTGGTGAGAGCGTGTGTGAAGAAGTACACCCCTGCAGGGTTATATATGATCTATTCGAATAGTCGTGTCCGCGGAAATGGACTTCTGGGTTGCCTATAACAGTTCATAGACAAGTGAAAGTGGATACTCTAAAACACGCAAGATAAGCGTGAGTGCTATGGATGGCCTTCTCGTAGGGAGACGGGAGCGGATCCATAGTGGTGTATTGATTGGTGAATATGTGGAATCGTGTGCGCCACCTCAAAAGAGTTACTTGCAGTCGTAGTTCAGGATAGCCATTGAGTCAAAGCTGGCTTGCTGCAGTCAAACTCCACCCCCCTTTGTTGATACTGATGCATATGTAGTTAGTTCTGATGTAAGTCTTGCTGAGTACCTTTGTACTCACGTTTTCTTAATTTATGTTTTGCAGAGAGACTTCAGTCTCGCTAGTGGTTCTGCGTGGACTTTGACGTTTAGCTTGTTACCTCAGCTACGATCTTGTACCCTTGTAGGATCTTGTAGATAGTCAGGCTTCTCAGCCTTTTTCATTTGTAGTTGTCTGTACTCAGACATGTTATGCTTCCATTGCCTGTATGCTCTGTATGATGGGTCATGTGACCTCTGTTTGTAATAAATGCTATGATGGCTCTTCTGGGCCTTTATCTATATGAGTTGTTGAGTTATGTTGTGATGCCATGTTGTACAACACATACTCGCATGTTATGCGTACGTGTAATGTGTATTGCTATGTGTGGGATCCGACACCTAGTTGTTTACCCTTGGTAGCCTATCTTACAGGGAAATGTCTCCTAGTGCTTCCACTGAGCCTTGGTAGCTTGCTACTGCTCTGGAACACTTAGGCTGGCCGGCATGTGTCCTTCTTCGTTCCTATGTCTGTCCCTTAGGGGAAATGTCACGCGTTGCTCCCTTAAGTCCTTGTAGCTTGCTACGACTTGCGTTCATACGTTGATGACCGACACATTCGTTGCTGGGTCATGTATGCCTGTCTTTGTAATTTAGTGCCACTTTTGGTTTATAACTGGTCATGTCGGCCCGGGTTCTCTGTCATATGGATGCTAGCGACACTATCATATACATGTGCCAAAATGCACAAACGGTCCCGGGCCAAGTAAGGTGGCACCCGTGGGGATACCGTGCGTGAGGCCGCAAAGTGATATGATGTGTTACAGGCTAGACCTGTGTGACTTAGGAACGGGGTCCAGACAGTGTGATCATGACTGGATCTCTTTTACCATGAATTACAATGTCTACTCAGTCCTTGATCCTTAAAGGTGCTCTGCATTTATGTTTCACGGTCTTAGAAAGGGCTGGCGAGGTACCATCTTGGTATATCATATCATGACTGTTTTGAGAAAGTGTTATCATCCGAGGTTTATTATTATTGCTCGCTAGTTGATTATGCCATTGATATGAGTAGACTTGAGACCTGAAAGTTATTGTGAATGTGGTTAGTTCATGATTATTGCTGAAAACCTGAATGATGGATTACATATTTTCAACAACAAGAGCAAATAGAGTTTGTCAAAGTTTTTCAATATCACTTTCAGTTTATCAACTGAATTGCTTGAGGAAAAGCAAAGGTTTAATCTTGGGAGAGTTGATACGTCTCCAACGTATCTACTTTTCCAAACACTTTTGCCCTTGTTTAGGACTCTAACTTGCATGATTTGAATGGAACTAACCCGGACTGACGCTGTTTTCAGCAGAATAACCATGGTGTTGTTTTTGTGCAGAAATAAAAATATCTCGGAATAACCTGAAAATCCATGGAGAATTATTTTGGAAAATATAAAAATACCCGCGGAAAGATCCAAACCAGGGGGCCCACACGCTGTCCACGAGGGTGGGGGCGCAACACCTCCCCCTGGGCGCGCCCCCTGCCTCGTGGGCCCGCTGACGCTCCATCGACCTATCTCCGGACCCCATATATTCACTTTCGGGGTGAAAAAAATCAGAGAGGAAGAATTATCGCGTTTTATGATACGGAGCCGCCGCCAAGCCCTAATCTCTCTCGGGAGGGCTGATCTGGAGTCCGTTCGGGGCTCCGGAGAGTGGAGATCGTCGCCATCGTCATCATCAACCTTCCTCCATCACCAATTCCATGATGCTCACCGTCGTGCGTGAGTAATTCCATCGTAGGCTTGCTGGACGGTGTTGGGTTGGATGGGATCTATCATGTAATCGAGTTAGTTTTGTTAGGGTTTGATACCTAGTATCCACTATGTTCTGAGATTGATGTTGCTATGACTTTGCTATGCTTAATGCTTGTGACTAGGGCCCGAGTGCCATGATTTCAGATCTGAACCTATTATGTTTTCATGAATATATGTGTGTTCTTGATCCTATCTTGCAAGTCTATAGTCACATACTATGTGTTATGATCCGGCAACCCCGGAGTGACATTAATCGGGACCACTCCCGGTGATGACTGTAGTTTGAGGAGTTCATGTATTCACTATGTGTTAATGGTTTGGTCCGGTACTCTATTGAAAGGAGACCTTAATATCCCTTAGTTTCCACTAGGACCCCGCAGCCACGGGAGGGTAGGACAAAAGATGTCATGCAAGTTCTTTTCCATAAGCACGTATGACTATATTTGGAATACATGCCTACATTACATAGATGAACTGGAGCTAGTTCTGTGTCACCCTAGGTTATAGCTTTTACATGATGAATCGCATACGACATAATTCCCCATCACCGATCCAATGCCTACGAGCTTTTCACATATTGCTTGTTGCTTATTTACTTTTCCGCTCCTACTGTTACAAAAACTACAAAAACACTACCATTACTTTTATTTCCGTTACCGCTATCTCCATATTACTTTGCTACTAAGCTACCTTGCTGCAGATACTAAGTTTCCAGGTGTGGTTGAATTGACAACTTAGGTGCTAATACTTAAGAGTATTCTTTGGCTCCCCTTGTGTCGAATCAATAAATTTGGGTTGAATACTTTACCCCCGAAAATTGTTGCGATCCCCTACACTTGTGGGTTATCAGGGCGCCCCTAATCCTCGCACTCGAGCCACAGGAGGTTTACTGGACTAAAGAGTTCAAGGTATACCTGCTACAGGGAACCCTGCCGGAGAAGGAGGAAGACAGAGAGCGCGTGGCTCGGCAGGCCACAGCCTACTGCCTTCAGGATGGTTAGTTATGCTGAAAACGACCCAACGACGTTTCCTTGCGATGTATCTCCAGGGAGAAGGGGTGTGAGCTGCTGACTGACATACATGGCAGAGACTGCCGGCATCACTCATCATCCGGCACCTTGGTGGGCAAGGCGTTCCGCAACCGAT
Organism: Secale cereale; assembly: GCA_902687465.1. Taxonomy (NCBI): domain Eukaryota; kingdom Viridiplantae; phylum Streptophyta; class Magnoliopsida; order Poales; family Poaceae; genus Secale; species Secale cereale. The sequence goes on from LR738712.1 coordinate 392,057,629, forward strand.
TCCATTGGCCAACAGCGCTAAGCGACAGGGCTGAGATGGTGAGATCATGTGAAGCCTACAAGTCCATGCCAAGAAGATCCACCAGCCTGCTCAGGGCCTTCAGACTATCCCGCTCTCGTGTCCATTCGCGGTCTGGGGGCTGGACATTTTGGGACCATTCCCTCGGGCGCCCGGAGGCTACCGCTACCTCTACGTCGCCATCGTCAAGTTCACCAAGTGGATGGAGGTGGAGCCAGTGTGCACCATCCCCGCCGGCTCGGCGGTCAAGTTCAGCAAGGGCCTCGTGAGCTAGTTCGGGGTCCCTAATCACATCATCACCAACAACGGCTCGCAGTTCACTAGCAATCTCTTCAAAACATATTGTGCTAACCTTGGAACGCAGATATGCTACGCCTTAATGGCACACCCCAGAAGCAATGGTCAAGCTGAGTGCGCGAACGCGGAGGTATTGAGGGGCCTGAAGAAGAGGACCTTCAGGAAGAAGCTCGACGCCTGCGTCAGGGGCTGGCACGACGAGCTCCAGACCATGTTGTGGTCCATCCGCACCACTGCCACCAAGCCAACGGGCGAGACCCTGTTCTTCCTTGTCTACAGAGACAAAGCGGTTCTCCCTCATGAGGTCAAACATTGCTCCGTGCAGGTCTTGGCGTTCGACGAAGCATGCCAGGACGCCATGTGGGGGATGGATCTCGTGCTAGGGGAGGACTGCCGCCGCCAAGCCTCGCTCTGCGCGGCAACGTACCAGCAGGTGTTGCGACGGTTCCACTGCCGTAGCATCCGTACCAGGACGCTCGAGGTGGGCGATCTTGTCCTGAGGCGGGTGCTCTCCAGGGAAGGGTTGTATAAGCTCTCACCCATGTGGGAGGGCCCGTTTAGGATTGCCCACAGCTCCATGCCTGGCGTCGTGCGCCTGGAGACGGGGTACGACATCTCCATCCAGAACGCATGGAACATCCAGCACTTCCAGAAGTTCTACCCATGAAGCAAGGCCCAGTGCCTGTGAAGGTCTCCGCTCGTGACACTCTCACGTAATAATGTCTGGGGCTGTACAAGCTCCAGAGTCTCCAGAGTGCCGGCCTCGGGCCTCGGGGGCTCCTTCCCACGTCCTACTGGCAACACTTAGCTCTGCGCTGGTGAGAAGAGTACACTAGGTGCCGGACGCGCTGTTCATTATCTTTCTGTATCTGGTTGCGATGTTTTAATGAATTTGGAGTTCTGGTGTTTCTCGATTGCTTAGTTGAGTTTTCCCTCTTCTACTTTGCTCGCCCCATTTTTTCTTCTTGCGCCAGGGAGGACAGCAGTTGCTTGATACTCTCCCTCGCACACCTCGCCCGGGGGCTAGGCAGGTGTGTCCATGTCTATGCACTGGGTCAGCCCATGCCGCAGGCAAACCTCGCAAAAGCCATGTCGCCCCAGAACTTCGGCTTCCCTAATCTTCACGAGGCGCCCTCGAATGATCTTGTGATTGGCGCACCCCCTCAAGTTAGTGCTCCCGGGTACCACAACGTGGTGCATTAAGCCATGATTAGCCCACCCCTGAGGGCTCGTGTAAGGAGGAACATGGTACCCGGTGGATTCCCTAACAAATTTTTCAGCTTTAGGATGCCTCCCAAGGCCAGTGGCTCCCGAGTCGATAGCAAGGAGGTCTTCCCAGATATGAGAACACGCATCCTCAGGAGGCAAGAGGCCACCCTCAAGCATGTCAAGCTAAGTTATCCCTCTATACTCACGAGGAGCATGAATATCATAGCATAGCGTAAGAGAAATAAACATAGCATAGCAGCATAAGCATCACAATTCATTACACGCCCCAGGTGTTCTATCTGTATTTCTTCAAAATGTAGGAAGAAAGGAAAGGCTAAACAAAAGTGGGCCGCACAGCCACATCAGCTCGCGAGACCCGACTCCAAGGTCCCCCCGGAATCAACTCACTCTGAGCCCTCCTCGCGCTTCACTGCCGCATGGCGACAGGATGACCCGTTGCCGTCCTCGAAGCGAGCCCGACGGTGAGGTGGTTGGTCGTAGCCGCCGTTGCTAGTGCTCTCGCTGGCAGAGGAGCCGCCGCTGCTGGATGGGCCACGGCCATAACCAAGGGCAAGTACGCCATCAGCCCCATCACGACCGTCGCCGAGGCCGAGTCCTTTGTCGCCGCTGCTGTCTTCGGGGTAGCACCCTGCGCGGAGACCGTCTGCCCCAAACACCCTCACAAAGAGGGTCATGGTGCTGTTGTACTTGAAGTGGAGGGTGCATCCCCTGCCCAAACCGCACGCGCGGGCGAACGTCTGCCAGCCGAGGGCCAGGGCCACGTTGCCCTCAGAAGAGACCTCCACCGTGACCCACGAGGCCTTGCTGCAGCAACCATCGGGCTGCAACCAGAGGCCGTCAAAACCCTCGGCCGGCAGGTCGCAGGCGAAGGAGCGCGACAGCTAGAGCCTGGCGCCGGCCGGACTCTCGGACCACACGACAAACTCCGGGAGCACATCTGACGAATGGAAGCATGGTCGGGGAGGCCGGGCAACCACGACGTGTCTTTCCGCGACAGGGGGGCTGCCTCGAAGAGGGCGGTCTTTGCTTGAAAACAGGTGCCGTCACGGCCGCCTAGGACAGCGTCGGTCCCAGAAGGATTGCGCCCACGACCCTAAAGCACCACTGCAGGGGTAGCGACATCCTTACAAGGACGGCCCCGCCCTCTTTTGAGCGGCGGCAAGTCAGACCACTCCTGGCGAGTTTTCCCCTTCTCCACAGCGGAGAATCTCTTTGTTGGTGCCATGGAGGCTGCAGCAAAAAGGCTAAGTGGGGAGGAAGAAGAAGGGGCAAGCAGGAAGAAGAAGGAGATGAGCAACAGGGGCTTCGCCCTCTCCTCATTTATAGCCAGGAGGAGGCCAACCACTGGCCTCCATGATCGCACGTAATGATGGTTTGTCCTATGCATGCAGCAGGGTCTTATCAAATCGGGCAGTTGTCGAGGAGGTCTGGGGAAGCAGGGACGCCCACGTCCAATCAGTCGCCACGCGTCGACCAAGGCTACAGGCGATTAGGGCCCACAACGCTTCACATTTTCCCCTTGGCTTCGCCTCGAAGCCAAGTTCGAGCGTGCCTTGGGCCCGAGGGCTACTGGCGGCGTCCAGGGAACGGGGGTGCCCAGACTTGCCTACCTACGGCCCATGACGTGGCTCCATCGGCGGCCTGGTACGGCCCACCTTCAGCAACCACAGCTCATGACCCTCGCGAGGGCCAGGCCTCGTGAGGCGGACGACGACAAGTCCCCCCTGGGGGCAACCTCTTTAGGCTGGCTCTCGAGGAGCGGAGATATCTATGCAAGGTGCACCTCGCAAGGTTCACGTGATGTGATCCATGACGACCAAGGCGAGGTGGGCACCAGCGGGCGTAGTGTACCAGTTTCCCCTTTGGTGCTAAGAGGGCAAGCGCAAGCGGAGTCCCGAGGAATCAAGCAAAGGTTCCATATCGGTGCAACAAGAGCAAGGACCGTCTAGACGGCAGGATGGAGTTCACCATGGAGCCCGGTGCGGCGTCACCACCAGAGCCTTTGGCTGGCGAAGACCACTTTTGTCACGATAGCTTGTACTGGCTGGTCCGCTTCAAATTTGGCCGTTGTGGGATGCCTTCCAGCCGATATGTGTGAAGAGAACAAAAGCCACTATAAATAGGACCTAGCCACCACTATAGGGAAGCGGGATCTCATCTCATCTCACCTTGAGCAGATCCAACCATATAAGGGATTAGATCCATTCCACCCTGACCACACCACAAGCTCATCCGAGCCCAAGAACACCTCTGCTCCGGAGGCTGTTCATCCATTGTACTAGTTCATCCTGAGCCCCACGAGGCAATCCACCACACACACTGGAGTAGGGTATTACACCGCAAGGTGGCCCGAACCAGTATAAACCTCCGTGTCTCTTCTTCCTTCAGTTCGTCGAGTTAGGCCGTCGAATCGTAGGGCGAGCGCGCTGGGGAGAGAGTGTTCTTCACGCGCACCCCAGAGTTCGAACCTCTCTAGGGTTTGCGGAACCCGAAATCGGACACCTGCCCATCCTCCTGCTTCTTCTTAACCTATGGTTAGGAAATATACAAGCTGATTATCTTATGTACTCAATATATTAAAAAAACTAACAGTGCAATTCAAAAGCTTACATGACTCTTAAACCGTTTCGCAAATCCTGCCATAACCAGTTTGTCAATGTTTCTTGTATTTTGCGGTAGTAACTCCTTTTTGTAGTTGCTGCACAACATAGTGATCATGCCAAACATCGAAATATATAAGAATGTGCTGTAAGTTTAGTAGATTACGATGTATAAGCTGCACTACTTAGCACTTACTCGATATAAGGTAGAATCTCAGGACAGTTATTCAACACATACCAAAACATTTTGTCCAAATCTTTAGGTTTGTCGCCTTGTCGACTCTTCCTGTAACTCGAACAGGACAATCAAAAACATTGAGCTCGGGATTGTCTTCACACACCTCTTCGCTAAGCTCATCAGCTGTCACATATATGTTTCTTGATGTGCATCACATCAAGATTATGCCGCAGATCAAAATCTTTCCAATACTCCAAGTCCCACAAAGTGGACCTACGAGTAAACACTAATCTCTCTTCCGCCCTGCCACACTCCCTTTTGCCGCTATCATTATCAGGATGGTTTCCTGGGTAATATGCCCGACGTTCTCTAATTCCACTTACAACTCATCGGCGGTGAGCTTCTTTGGTGCATCACGGTTTTCATGCTTTGCATTGAACACATATCTTTGGTAGTTGTAGGACACGGCTTGTCCTTGGTAAGGAAAAGACACTGTCCAATGTAACAGATCTTGCTATGTATTGTGTATGATAGTGGATTCCTGTCACAACGAACACATGCATTGTAACCATGTGTCGTTCGCCCTGAAATAGTGCCCAAAGCCGGATAATCATGGATGCACCAAATTATAACAACACACACGAAGAAATCAGCTGGTGGGCTAATATATAGGTCTTGAGTGAGAACACCCCTTGTCGGTGTCAAAACCGACAGATCTTGGGTAGGGGTGCCCAAGCTGTGCATATAAGGATCGATGGTAACAAGGGACTGGGGACACGATGTTTACCCTGGTTCGGTCCCTCTCTATCGAGGTAATACCCTACTTCCTGCTTGATTGATCTGGATAAATATAGGGTTAGAAGGGATGATCTACCTCGAGATCGTAATGGCTAAACCCTAGCCGTCTAGCCTATGATTGTTGTGATTCTGTTAGTCTCTACAGACTAAATCCTCTGGCTTATATACACGTCGGAGGGGGCCTAGGGTCCTACGGAGATGAGTTGGGGAGGAAGGAATCATTAAATCCGGACATCTATCTTGCCCTTTTACATACAAAGGAGTCCTATCCGGACATAGGGATGGCCTTCTGCTTTTATCTTCACGTCCCATCAGTCCGGCCCGCCTTTAGTAGTCCGGTCACCCGAGGACCCCCAAATCCAGGACTCCCTCAGTAGCCCTCGAACTTGCTGAGGGAGTCCTGGATTGAGAGGTCCTCGGGTGGCCGGATAACTCGTGGTGGCCCGCACTGGTGGGCCGTGAAGATCATTGTTGAAGATCGTCTTTCGTATCCGGGTAGGACTCCTGTATTCGTATAATGGCAGGTTTTAGGTTCGGGTGTGATATTTCCTTCCTCTACAAGATGGTTATGTAAAAATCCTAGGCCCCTCTGGTGCATATATAATCTAGAGGGTTTAGTCCGTAGAGGCTAGAGAATCATAACATCCTCATAGGCTAGACTTTAGGGTTTAGCCATTACGATCTCGAGGTACATCAACTCTTGTAATCATATTCATCCATATTAATATAGCAGGAAGTAGGGTATTACCTTGATCGAGAGGTCCTGAACCTGGGTAAACATCGTGTCCCCAGCGTCCTGTTACCATCAATCATCAAACGAATAGTTCGCGACCCCCTACCCAAGATCTGCCAGTTTTAACACCGACATTGGTGCTTTCATTGAGATTTCCACTATGTCGTCGACAGAAGGACTGATGGATCGTTTCATCAACCATGATGGCGCCACTGAGGGAATTTTCCCTCCGGGCTAGCTTCTTGTGTTCAGCGGCTTCATGCTCCGTGCCAACACAGAAGGCCACCTCGAGCATGTTGAGAGCTACACCTCTGGCCATCAAGTCAGGTTTGGAAGCTTGAACTACGTTGCTGATATCTGCGGAGACTTGGTCTTCGACGGATTCGAGCCCACGGCGACCTATCCCTGCCACCACGATGAACATGACATAACTCTGTCATCGGACCAGGAAATAGCACATGTAACCATTCTGGCCTTAGATCCGGAACAGATCACGTCACCCGAGGACGAGAAGCTCAGCCCCGCCGAGGAAGTTGCAAACTAAACGGCACTGGAGCCGCACATAGACTCAACTCTGAGCGGAGTGTGTGTTACCGGAACTCTGGACTCGTCTCCGGCCATAGGTTCCGAACCATGCGCATCTGCGCCCTTCAAGCTCGATCAGGCGTCTGTCAGCGAATGCGGCACTCACCCTTTGGCGATGTGCTGAACTCGCTAAAATCTCCCTCCTTAGTTGGGAACACACAGTTGAGTTATATCCGGTTCGAACAGGAGGCTGATAATGGAAAAAATTTCTCCCTACCCACCACTCACTTGTAGCCATGGTCGAAGATCTAACCGATCTACTTGACTACGCTTCCGAAGACTTCGAAGGGCTGGACCTCGAAGCCGAAGCAGATCTAGACCAAAACCGGCCCGCACCCGGGTGATGGACAGCTACGTCTTCACAGGACGTGTATATGGTGGATACACCAAAGGAGAGGCAGGGCGACGGCGAAGACGATCCTGCAAATGACAAGCCTGTCAAAGAACCTCCCAAACGTTGGCATCCAAAGCGCCGAACTAAATCCCGTAAAGGAAAAGATAGCAGCACTGTCACTAACGACGGCGACAGTTCGGAGCAAGCTGAAGACCTCGCAGACCCAGCGATGGAGCAGGACGAGCGAGAGGACGATGGACATTGTACGAAACCGCAGTCCGATGACAGCGATGCCGAAGACAGTAATTATGAACCTTTCTCCGAAGAGGATGTTAGCCTGGGCAACGACAAATACATTGTCTTAGAAGAACCCTTAAAACAAAACCGCTTGCATCGGAGGCTTATTGCCACCACGAGGAGTCTAAAAAATCAGCAGAGACGGCTTCGAGCCGAACAGGATACGCTCAACGATAGTTGGAACGAAGTGCTGGACGCTGAGAAAAAATATGGCAATCGCCAAACCAAAGGCTATCCTAAGCGTAAACTGGTGCCTGAATTTGACGACAAGGCCGCTGCGCCTATACCACTGAAGAACAACACCACCGAGAAGCCGGACCGACCACCTCATGGACGGGACAGAGTGGCTAGCAACGACATGCATAAGCCCGCACCCCACCCCGTAAAGGTAAGGAGGATGCGGCTCAGGCTCGGAAACACTATCTGCGTGAGGACCTGAACAAAAAGGCTGGCAAGACCAGATCCATCTACGGATCTAGGGACCGTGCTCCCGCACGGGACGGCGGCTATCAAGCCAATCGCGCCGGTCATATACCAGATCGGGGGGTCAATACCAAACATCGCAACCATCGGACATTCGCCATGACATAGAAAAATACAGGGGCGCCGTGCACCCTCTGTGCTTCACCAATGAGGTGCTGGATCACGACTTTCCAGAAGTGTTTAAACCCGTAAACATCGAGGCATATGATGGAAGGACGGATCCTACTGTCTAGATTGAGGACTTCATTCTTCACATCCACATGGCTCGCGGAGATGATTTCCATGCCATTAAATATTTACCCCTCAAGTTGAAAGGACCAGCTCGGCACTAGCTAAACAACCTCCCAGAGAACTCCATTGGGAGTTGGAAAGAACTTGAGGATGCTTTTCGGGCTAATTTTCAACGGACTTATGTCCAGCCCCTGGATGCTGACGATCTAAGTCACATCGTCCAACAACCTGGGGAATCAGGCCGCAAGCTTTGGAATCGATTTCTCACTAAGAAGAACCAAATCATCGACTGTCTGGATGCCGAAGCCTTAGCGGCCTTCAAGCACAGTGTCCGGGAGGAATGGCTTGCTAGACACCTCGAACAGGAAAATTTGAGGACAATGACAGCCCTAACTACACTCATGACCCGTTTTTGCGCGGGCGAGGACAACTGGTTAGCTCATGGTAGCATGAGCGACCTTGGAACATCTGAAGTCAGGGACGACAATGGAAATCCACGATGTAACACAAACAAATGTCGAAACAACCCCGGAAGCCCAGATGATACAGCCGTAAAAGCCGGATTCAGCGGCTCTAGACCCGGTCAACGGAAGAAGCCATTCAAAAGCAACAAAGATGGTCCATCTAGCCTAGACAAAATATTAGATAGGACCTGGCAAATCCATGGCACCATAGAGAAACCTGAAAACCATACCAACCGTAATTGTTGGATCTTCAAGCAGGCCGGAAAGCTCAACACCGAACACAAGGGAAAGGGAACTCAGAGCGAAGACGAGGACGAACCTCGCCAGCCGAACATAGGGGGACAGAAGAAATTTCCACAGGAGATCAAAATAGTGAACATGATATATGTCACTCATAACCCAAAGAGGGAGCACAAGCGCGCACTCCAAGATGTCTATGCCGTTGAGCCTGTTGCCCCCAAATTCAACCCATGGTCGGCCTGTCCGGTCACTTTCGATCGCAGGGATCATCCGACTAGCATCCGTCATGGGGGTTCAGCTTCCCTGATGATTGACCCAGTAATCGATGGATACCATCTCACCCAAGTCCTTATGGACAGCGGTAGCAATCTAAATCTTATATATCAGGACACTGTCCGCAAGATGGGAATCGACCCGTCAAGAATGAAGCCAAGCAGCACGACCTTTAGAGGAGTGATACCGGGCATGGAAGCCCGCTGCACAGGTTCATTAATATTGGAGGTCATATTTGGCTCTCGTGATAACTTTCGTAGCGAAGAGCTAATCTTCGACATAGCTCTGTTTCGAAGTGGCTATCATGCACTACTCGGAAGAACGGCCTTCGCCTGCTTTAATGTAGTCCTTCATTATACTTATCAAAATCTTAAAATTTCTGGACCACATGGCATCATCACGGTCATTGGAAATATGGAGCGCTCTCTCCGTACATAGGAAGACACTGAGGCCTTAGCAGTCGAAGTCCAAAATGGCCTAATCAAGTCGGACATCCTATCGGTCGTTAAAACCACGAACACAGCTAAGCGTGTCCGACATATGCCTTAGTGCGGCAACTCAGATGAACCTGAGCTAGATTAGAAGTTACGCCCCCATCGACTGCCCCATAAGGCGATAGCATACGTGCCTCGTGTACATAATTATGCCCTCAAAATCCCTTGGGCGGCGCAGGGGCCACACTGCATACACATAGTCCCTAGTTTGGCTTGACCCTATTCGGACTCTAAAATTATCTTTCAAGGTTCACTAAGCGAATCGGTTCTGTTTATGGCCACACTGGATCTCATTCCTTTTCCAGGTTTCTTCTTTTTTCTCGTTTTTTACAGATGGCCATCACAATCCCTCCTTCAAGGACACATCACATAGTAGGAAATGGCGTAGACGTGCAGCAGGGACCCGCGCTAAGGTTTCTTTTTAGATTAAGACCCTGTGTAAACCTTTTTTATCTTTTTGTTTTATACTTTTCCGGCATGTAAGATGTCCAAAAAAGTCATCGGCATTATCTGTAAGCTTACGGCTCGCCATACTATAACGGGAAAGTATAAGAACAGTTTGGTTCATATTATGTTTGGAGTTTTATTCATTCACCATCTATGTTCTCTCCCCATGTCAGATTGCCACATGTGCCTTGCCAACAGGGTCCATTACCAGGGGCTGTATTGAGCCCGGTGTATGTCGAAAAGTCCGAACACCTATAAGGAGTGTTCGGCGTCCTGGATGTTTGCCCTATATGCATCAGTTCCGAATCATGTCTTGGGTTAATAGTCGGGTTGCCCAGCTCCTGTGCTTACCCCTACGTTCCCGATTGTTCGGCTAGGGTGTAAAGGGAGAACTACTGCGATTGTACTTCTGGCTCGTCCGGTCAAGTTCCTCAGTAGAGAAAGCCGAAAACTGACTGTCATGATAGGTGAGAACCTGGTCTGCAATCCGGTGACTTACTTTTATACTACAATTGATAGAGATCTACCCCGTGTTATACGAAGGGTTGGTTTTTTTGCCCAGCCGGGTGCAATTGGATATCTTAATTTAGAAATGTCATATCCGCACTAGTGGCTAGTACCTAGCCCCACTTGTCGCACTCCTATGGCCAAGTGAAAGCAATAACGCCGCATAGTCTGATTGCCTGAATTGCTCTGCATACACCTCCTACGCGGACCAAGACGTTGGATAAAGAGTGTCTATGCGTATGACCGAACACCCCAACACTATGTACATGGGGGCTCAAGCCGATGACTGGAAACCTTCAGATTTATATAAACAGCCACACAGGAGGTAAAAGTCGCTCACATTATAATAGCGCAAAAGTTATATACATCGGTTCATAAGCTCAAGTCTTTACAACCGGATACAATTACTCAAAGATAACATATTTTGAGCACTGGCCTTCTACAAGGCGGGCACCTTCTATGACATCCTCGAAGTATTTATCCGGCTTGCAGTGCTCCTTGCCTGCGGGCGAGCCAGTAGTAGCTATATCTTGTGACTTCATCTTCGCCCAGTGCACTTTTACACGGAAGAAGGCAATTCGAGCACCTTCTATGTAGGCCGAACGCTTCAATGTGTCGACCCGCAGACTCGCCTCGACGAGCCGCTTCACCAATCCGATTTAGATAGTTGGGATTCGATCAGTGGGCCATAGCCGAACTATCATGTCCATCATGGCCAAATCCGCCATATTGTGCAGCACGACCAGCTGCTTCATCTGGTCATTGAGGGGCACTGGATGTTTTGGCGCATAGAACTGTGACCAAAACAACTTATTCGTGTCATTCCCCTCCTGGGCTCGGAAGTATTGGGCAGCGTCAGCACTGCTCCTGGGAAGATCAACACACACGCCTAGAGAACTTCATAACCGTGTCAGCCCAAGATACTTTCGCCCTCCGAAGATGCTTTGTAGGAGAAAGGTCTTACCAGATGCTATCTGCCGCGCCTGCTTGATTTCTTCACAGGCGCTGCGCGACTCACTTCATGCATCCTGGGCAGCCTTAACTACCGCATTCAGCTCAGACGCTTGTTCTGAAGCCTTCAACTCCAACGCTTCGCATTTGCAAATAGCATCTTTGAGTTTGTCCTCGACTTCGGACACCCGAACCTCATGTTGTTGGCACGGGCCTTTTCGGCCTCTAGTTCAGCAACCGCTTTGTCAGCAATCGCCTTGCTCGCCTTGGCCTCCTTCTTGGCCTTCGCGAGCTCGCCCTTGAGGGCCTTGAGCTCAGTTGCGCCAACTGTGTAATACAGAATATCATAAAGAGTGTATACTCATACCCAATTACTTAGTCTTCTTGACATCTTAATTTTTTAAATCTACATACCTTGCATTTCATCTAAATGTTGGTTGATGCGGTCGAGGTCCACGTTGGCCAACAAGAGCTTCCGATTTAGTTCGACAACCTCTGCATCTTGTGATGTTGCCGTAACTAGTGAAGCATGTTCAAATAACAGAAGCATAACATTTTAGCTCTATAAACATGCTATACTATGGATACTTCGTTCGATTCTGTTCAAAATCACACAAAGCATCAGGGGCTACTAGCTATATATGTGCATATAAAGCAAATAAAAGTTCCATAAAGAACATTACATTGCTTACCTCAAAGCCTATTAATAGGTTGTTGAAGGCTTCATTCAGTCTGCCTTTGATGGACTAAATCTTCTTTATCACCGCAGCCATCATGGTGTGGTGCTCCTCCACGACGGAAGCAGTCTGAAGTGCTCCCTTCAGAGGGTGTGGCACCTCCGGATTGACTTCGGGCGCCGTCGTATCCTCCCCCGCCTTGGTGATATGGTCTTCGGATCCCGGAGCCACGCTAGGCTCCAGATCAGTATTCGGCGGGGCCTCGGACAGTCTGGGCCCCCTGTCTTCGGTCTCCATGGGGATTGTCTCCCCATGGTCAGCGGCAGCAGAGGTGTTTCCCTCGGTCGCCCTATCACTTGCCTCGCCCCCATCTCCTTGAGCGGAAGACACCCACATGGAGGAGACTTCGGTGTCCCCGCTGATCAAGGGCGATGGAGATAGGACCAGCGGGTCACTCTCCATCTCTCCAGCCGCTAGAGAGTGTGGGGACCCCGACTCATAAGTCGAGATCACCGAATGCACGTGTACTGTGATCCCGGAGATCAATGCTCACTGAACACACAGAAGCTGAATAACAAGAGTCTTACATCCATACATACCGTATTACACAAATAGGACCATAATGGTCAAGTCTTGAGTATAACGTTGCAGCGGAATCTTCAATGACAACATGGACCCATGCCATCAGCCTCAACCCTACAGGCATCCTGACTGGGAAGCGCATTAGCTCGCATGCTCATCACCAAGAAATCTTCATCATAACCTGTTCTCTCATGCCTGGCCAATAAAATAACCAGTGGCAAGCCAATGAGTACTTTGAATGTACTCGCAAGCAACCCAAGTGTGATGACAGAATAATTATGCAAAGCTCTACTGTTAAATTGGCAGTTTTGCGGGAAGCTAGTTTTTCAAATGCAAGTATGATCAACATATAACATGGGCATGCATGTGTCTGCAACAAGTATCAGGAGGTCACAGACATCATTATCGAGAAAGAGTTGTGATCAACTCATGCTCAAGCTCATTGTGACTTCCTCACAATCACATCAACAGATCCACCATACCGTGTTGTTTTCCAGAAACTTGTGGACATAGTCTAAGTAGCACCACCCAACTATCCTTGACCGCGGACACGGCTATTCGAATAGTTTGACACTCTGCAGAGGTTGCACACTTTACCCACAAGATCCGGGGAACTTCCGTGTCATCCACGACCCGCGGTACCTCAAGTACCCGGGGTAAGCACCCGATCACTATCTTTCCCTAGACGACACTAATATGGAGTCCACTCGATTGGTAACAGCCCCGTGCCAACATTTCACATCTTAAAGATTGTGGAGCCTTGCTCGCATATTCATCACATACCACTTACACGGGGTACCAACGGTGTGTCCGGTGCCCTGTGAAAACAGTCATGGCAGCCTATCCAAGCAGGACCCCATCCCGAGAGTGACCTCATGTCACCCCCATCACTAGTAATGCGGGCACCATGCTAGTATCGACCTAGGTAATCAATAATGCTCTTTCCCATATAAGGGTAGAGTGGTTGCGCATGTTTGGTTGGGACGGTAGTCACACATAAATCTAATCCATCTCTGTAAACAACACTTTCGTCAAGCCTCGGCACACTACTTCTTCACCAAGTAGTGCCCTAGTTCCTCATCAACTCCCAGGGGCATTAGTGGCACCCACTGGGTTATCTGCAAGTATGTCAAACCACACTTGTTTCACTCAATGCATAACCCTGACCCATTTTGCGTAGCCAACTACTATAGCATACATCTATCTACTCCCACCCACATAACCCTCATAGGAAGGTAGGGTCATGTTTGATGCAAGTTTCAATAGTAAGCAACAAGGGCAGCAACCAAAGTGGTCTCCACCTCAACATGATTCCGATGCATTGATAATAAGGTGCTAAGAGACATGCATAAAAAGTTTCTCGAACATGGTCAAAGGGCTGGTTGCCTTATCCTTCCGAGTCTTCAAACCTTCTGGTCCATCTCCGAGTACTCCGTTTATTTCGTCAACTAACGATGGAAACAATCATAATAAGCAACACAACAAGGCAAAAATAAAAGTGCTCTAAAAATAGGAGTTGGATTTTTCTAGGATACCTCTGGTCATATTAGAAATGACCAAGGTGTTTTCATAGGCATTGGATCAATGGATAGTTTGGATCATTACAATATGATGGAACCAAGGGGTTTATGGATTTGAAAGAAGTATACAGAAATATTTTCTTGAATGATGGGCAAAGGCACCCATCAACAAGTCATGATTTTAGAAGCATCTAGGAGTTGGTTTCACTGGATTTGGAATTCAAATGAATTTTCTAGGATTTTGCAAAGCTGATAAATATGAAGAAATGGCTCAATATTTGGTGGGGTACAGAAAGTATTAATAAAAATGTTCCAAAACTAAGTTTGGATATGACAAGCATCTAGGAATTTGAACCACTGCATTTGGATCAAATTTGAGCCCTCTGTGATTTTCTAAAGTTCATCACAGAAAATGGAATATGGGCATTTGATAATTATGTGTGAAGGAAATGTCTCTGGAATAATGTGCATGTTGCACCATGTGATAGAGCATGATTTTAGAGACTACCAGAAATTTGAATCGTCAAATTTGGAGTTAATTTGAATTATAAATGGATTTATGAAGTTGTCTCGAAAAGAAAAGAACAGGGAAAAAGGGGTATACCCTTCACTGTGCTCAGGGCGGCGGATAGGCCGTGGGCCGGCCCAGCGGCTCGGCCGTGCGGGCGGAGGTGGTGACGCCGAAGGCGTCATCTCCGAAGGGCGCTTCTGCCTGGGGAACACGGTTTCCGTGTGGCCCATCTCCACTTAAGCAGGTGGGCTGGCCTCCGGGGTCGCTGACCTGCGAGCCCCACCCGTAGGGTCATCCCCTTCCTCCCGCGCCCGCGACGGAGGGGCTTCATGCCTCGGCTGCGCGCCGGCCGGCGCTTGCCCACGGCGGTATGGGCCACCCCCGGCCAAGATCCGGGCACCGTAGGGCCCGCCGGGGAGCAACCTACCAGGGAAGGTTCTCGGGGACATCGGGGAACGACCGAAGCGCGTCCTACACTTGCCGTGGCGGAGGGCCTCGTCGGGCGGTGGTGGTAGGGGCACCACGGGCACGGGAAGAGGTGGCGAGGGAACGGGGAGCTCCGTAGCCTAGTGGCCGTTCTCCTCCTGGTGGCCAACAGAGAAGGAGGAGGCCACAGGGAACAAATTTGGGAGGAGGCCGACGACGACTCGTCGGCCATGGAGGGGCAAAGAGGTCACGAGGGGGAGAGGGAAGATGTCTGGGAGGTGCACCGGAGGGAGGAGGGTCCAGAAGAGGCAAGGGAGTGCTCGGGGGGAGGCTTAAATAGATACGGCCGCGGTGCACCGTGGGCGCGGTCCAGGGCGCGCACGGGCGAGCTTCATAGAGGGGGGAGGAGACAGGGCCGGGCGGGGACCGGCGACGTGCCGTGTCCCAGACGTCGAGGCAACCTCGGGGACATGCTAGAGAGGCCCGAGGCTGTCGGGGCATTGGGATGGGGGTGCGGCTACAGTGCTCCAGAGCACTATAGCACGCTCCAGAGCATGCTTTTGGCTGCCATTGGCATTGCCTGGCGTCCAGGGCGTGGCCAATGGTGTCCAGAGGGTAGAGGGAGTAGTAAACTATGGAGAGGTGGTCTTGGATGCTCTGAGAGCCACTGGGGTGAGGAGGGAGGTGAAAGAGGAGAAGAGTGTTGCTGTCCACAAGAGTAAAAATGGGGTTTTCACCGCACAATCATTGAGCTGAGGACATGGGGAATTTACTTGGGGTAGAAGATGATCAGAGGAAGCTGTGGTAAGAATTTGAGGTAAAGGGAAATAGTAAAAGGGGTCAAAACAAGGGTTTTGGTATTTGGACAGAAGGTGTTTGATCAGGTCTTGGGAAAGCAAATGACTTCCAATTGGCATGGGACTTAACAGGATCAATTGTCAGATATAATTACGGTCTTTCACCAAATTTGAGCTCATTTGGGAAGAGTTGCCAATGTAACTTTGGTGAACCCTAGAAATCAACAGAAATGGTTCCACCTTGTTTGAGTTGAGTTATTCATCTCCCCTTGATGCACCACTTGGTGTAGCATCATAATTTGGGGTTATGATAATGCCCACAAAGTTTGAGGCCCCAGGTAAAAAGTTGACAATGTAGAGTTGTTCAAATTTGAATTTGAACAGAAATGGTTTTGGGGCACTTAGACCAAGTTATGATTCTCCAAAACTTGTGCCATTTGGTATAGATGCATAATTACATCCTTTTAGCATGTGCACCAAGTTTGAGAGCATTTGGACAAGTCTGGCAATGTAAAGTTGCTCAAACTTCAAAAGGAACAGAAATGGTTTTGAGGTGATTAGATGATGTTTCCTTGATCTTCAAGGCATGAGGCTTTGCCAGATCATCAAATATGTCATATATGACATGATAGAATTTCCCTGGAATTTTTGGAGAATATTTCCTTTGTAAATATTTCAAAAGCTTGAAATATCCTGAAAGGGTTTTGGAAGGATTTGTCCAATAGTTGAATATGACCATGTGTTGAAACTCTTATATATGGACAATATATGTCCTATGAGTTTCCCTGAATTTTGGCAAATATTTTTGAAATAGTTAACTAATTTTTCCCTATTAAAGACCATTTCTGGCCTTAAGAAAAAGCTTTTAAATAAAATATAAAAATAACTTTTAAAATTATACTTTTGTGTTTTCTGGGAGTCCTATACCTAATAGGATTCAAATATACTTTTTGAAAGATTTTTCACACCCTAAATAAGGTACTTGCAGTGCACACCTCAATTCAGGGGTTTTTGGAAAAACTAATTTTAGAAAATACTATTTGGCCAAAATATTTTTATAAGAAAATTCTATATTGTTCTATACACATGGCATGATCATTGGGAAAAAGTTTTGGATCAAGGAGATGAAGTATAAGAGTTGGAGGATTTATTTGATTTTTAGAGCACTAGCAAACAGCAGACAAAAGTCAAATCAAGCAAAGTCAAAAACACTCAAAAGTTTTTGCAAATCCACATCTTTAACATGATAATTAGCTTAAGCAATGTGGCATGAAAATCAGGGTGTGACAGACCTACCCCCCTTACAAGAATCTCGTCCCCGAGATTCCCAGACTAGGCGTGGAAAGGAATACGGAGTCTTGGATACGGGGTAGTCTTCACTTCTTCTTGTTGGTTCTGCTTCCGAGTGGTGCTCCATGGAATCTTGAAGTACTTGGTGGTGTGGCTTCTCGCTTGCTACCTTCCTTGATGGAGGTTGCTGAGGGGTCTCTTGCGTAGGTTGGGTTGAGTTACATGTCAAAGGCTCGGTGATCGATGTCCTTGCGGGCACCGGGCTAGTTAGGAGATAAGAAGTATTTCCAGCGTGGGGACTCGTGGAATATTTGGTGTACGGAGGGTATCTCAGGTAGTAAGTCTAGTTGGGAGCCGACTACTATTTGCCTTGCAGTGGTCTTGAAGAAGGGTCGATAAATCTTGGTGTGAGCGTCCCTTCGACACGGAAATGCTCGGTCCCTTCGAGAGGAGTGGTTTGCAGATACGCCCGGTCTTCGAAGCGGAAGTTTACTTCTTGATGACGGTGGTCGGTGTAGATCTTCCTTCTTGACAGGGCGGTCTTCAAATGTCTTCTATCCAGCTATCCATCTCCTCTTTGTCTTCAGGCAGACAAGTAGGCCATCAAATAATGATGTTACCCAACTTGTCCAATTACTCCATGAAGTCTATGGGGTACGCAAGGTAGGCTGGGGTACTGGTGGTGGTCTCCGTTGAGTATTTGCAGAGGCCTTCCTGACTTAGAGCGAAGGCCCGTGGTCAGAATCTGACCAGGTTGTGGCTTGGTGGGGTTTAAGGGTTTCAAGGATTCTAGTGAGTGAGTAAACATATATCATCTTATCCTTAAGCACAGTTTTTTAGATGCCAATAGCTCTATCTAGTACTCCGAACGAAAAAGCAGCCTTTCGCATAGACCATCTTCAATCACCACTCATGCCATACATATCCTCATGACTCTCAAGAGGCGGTCTAACAAAATTGTACTTGCCTACGATCCCCAAATCCATATGCATGCCTTCCCCTAAAATCCATGGGTAGGTCATACATGCTACTAAGCTTAAATTAAACTCCATAATCCAAGCACTCAATCTATTCTTGCAAGGCTCACGATAATGCATCTCTATTCTAAGGAAACACGTCATATGCCACTCCAAGATTTTGTTTCCTTCCTATAGATCATCTCCAATAGCCCGGTAATTTCAATCAATCACCACATAATCCAACAATTCTACAAATCCGATGTCTATGGTGTTCCACAAGATCTCAAGTCCCTATAATACCCAAATACTTGGAAGGACTATGCATTACGATAGTAAGTCCACCAAATTCTCATCATCCGGGTCAAGTAAACTCCAAGATCATGATTATATAGAATCCCTAAATCAACTCCAACAAATAATCCAATCTCCTAGGTTATTGTCCCCCGAGAAGCATGGTATCATGATCAGGATCATAGGTCTAAATCCAATTTACTCCGAACCATGCAGGCATATCAAGCATTTATACCAACCAGAATCACCTACATAAATCCAAATATCATATCCAACGGGTACTCCTACATGCTTCCCCGAAGTCATGATCCTAGCAATATGAAAACCTCACAATCCATCAAGGTCTCAGATAATTCCTCGAAGTCACTGATATAAGGCCACCAAGTCATCTGTCTTATATCCACAAATTGGTCTATCTATGGCATCGTCAGTTCTTGTGCTATATTAGGATGAAAACGTGCTCGTTCACTGCGTCCACTTGCTCCTTTACGAACCCAGTGTTGTGCAAGGTTACAAAGGCTTAACTGGTTCTCTCGCAATACTTATAGGTTAGGCGAATGGTTAAGGGTTCGTGCTGGAGTGTCTCGTGGAGTCTCAAAGGGTCTAGGAATGGGTTACTAGTCTGGAGGGTCAAACATAATTCTACGTGGTTGCACTAGGTCACGGAGGTTGTGGCAGGAGTCTTTAGTGCCAGTTGGTTGCCGAGGTAGAATCCTTGGTGCATCTTGTCTTGTGGGTCTTCAGTTGGGGAGAGAGAGAGGAGAGGGAAAAGTAGCGTAGAGGAGGGAAATGCCTAAAAAGGGGGTTCTATAGTGCAGGTGCAAACAAACAGGTGCAAAAAGGCCGAAACAAAAGAAACAAGGCAAGGAAGATGACATAGCCACGCACTTGTAGCCTAGGGCAAAAGTGCGAATTACATCAAAACACAAACAAATAAAAGCAAACAACACACAATCATGGTTCTATTCGAACCATCATACGGACTCGACTGTGCTTAGGGGGTACACGACTCATCCTACCCTAGGGGTTCTCGGACTCAGTGTCGTGACTTGTGCCTCGTGCAGTCTTCTGAGCTTCCTCAGGTGTTGCTATGTCCCTTGTAGTTGTTTGATGAATGATCCGGGTTGAACCTGAAGAATCTTCAACAACTTCTCGCCTGATGAGGTGATGCGGTGAAGGTGTCTCCTTGTAGTTGGCGTTGACTTGGTCTTCTCTTGTCTCTTAAATCATGACAACCCCTTGGGCCTTCTGGGACGTCAAGGGTACCAGGTAGGCAATCCTTTATGCAATGATATTAATCAAGGCATAGTAGAGGTTCAACATGCCGGTTGCATTGATGACAACATCGACACCAAGGGCGGGGGACGAAGAGAACCGTTTTCCTGCTCACTATAGTGAGGCGGACCAAATGGCGAGGTTCTCATCCACCGGTGGTTGCCGATACAACAACGGTAGTGACACGATTACTCTATTAGCGATGCATATCATGATTTTGCATAACCTATACCCTGGTCATCATAGGCCAATGTTGCATCTTCTTGGGGCACTGTCAAGGGTATCACCTTCTTCTGGGTCTTTATGCCCTCACCCACCGAGGATGTAATTTCTATTGGTATCATCTTGTCGTGGTGTCACCAATCTTGCGTTCAGAAGAGGTGGGTGAGTGTTTGGCAAGGTGCACTCCACGAGGATTATAGAAAATCCAGTGGTCAGGGGCATAAGGGTTCTAGCGACCAAAGTTTTGAAGGGGAAGAGATCAAGTATAGCCTAGTTTTCGAAAAACTGAGAAGGGAAGAGAAGTATAGGCAGTTTTGAAAACTAGTTTTACCCTAACTAACGACCATGCTAACTAAGGCTTCCTACAGTCAGGATGGCTCTGATACTAGCTCTGTGGGGACCCCGACTCATAAGTCGAGATCACCGAATGCACGTGTACAGTGATCCCAGAGATCAATGCTCACTGAACACACAGAAGCTGAATAACAAGAGTCTTACATCCATACATACCGTATTACACAAATAGGACCATAATGGTCAAGTCTTGAGTATAACGTTGCAGCGGAATCTTCAATGACAACATGGACCCATGCCATCTGCCTCAACCCTACAGGCATTCTGACTGGGAAGCGTCTTAGCTCGCATGCTCGTCACCAAGAAATCTTCATCATAACTTGTTCTCTCATGCCTGGCCAATAAAATAACCAGTGGCAAGCCAATGAGTACTTTGAATGTACTTGCAAGCAACCCAAGTGTGATGACAGAATAATTATGCAAAGCTCTTCTGCTAAATTGGCAGTTTTGCGGGAAGCTAGTTTTTCAAATGCAAGTATGATCAACATATAACATGGGCATGCATGTGTCTGGAACAAGTATCAGGAGGTCACAGACATCATTATCGAGAAAGAGTTGTGATCAACTCATGCTCAAGCTCATTGTGACTTCCTCACAATCACATCAACAGATCCACCATACCGTGTTGTTTTCCAGAAACTTATGGACATAGTCTAAGTAGCACCACCCAACTGTCCTTGACCGCGGACACGGCTATTCGAATAGTTTGACACTCTGCAGAGGTTGCACACTTTACCCACAAGATCCGGGGAACTTCCATGTCATCCACGACCCGCGGTACCTCAAGTACCCGGGGTAAGCACCCGATCACTATCTTTCCCTAGACGACACTAATATGGAGTCCACTCGATTGGTAACAGCCCCGTGCCAACATTTCACATCTTAAAGATTGTGGAGCCTTGCTCCCATATTCATCACATACCACTGACACGGGGTACCAACGGTGTGTTCGGTGCCCTGTGAAAACAGTCATGGCCGCCTATCCAAGCATGACCCCGTCCCGAGAGTGACCTCATGTCACCCCCGTCACTAGTAATGCGGGCACCATGCTTGTATCGACCTAGGTAATCAATAATGCCCTTTCCCATATAAGGGTAGAGTGGTTGCGCATGTTTGGTTGGGACGGTAGTCACACATAAATCAAATCCATCTCTGTAAACAACACTTTCGTCAAGCCTCGGCACACTACTTCTTCACCAAGTAGTGCCCTAGTTCCTCATCAACTCCCAGGGGCATTAGTGGCACCCACTGGGTTATCTGCAATTATGTCAAACCACACTTGTTTCACTCAATGCATAACCCTGACCCATTTTGCGTAGCCAACTACTATAGCATACATCTATCTACTCCCACCCACATAACCCTCATAGGAAGGTAGGGTCATGTTTGATGCAAGTTTCAATAGTAAGCAACAAGGGCAGCAACCAAAGTGGTCTCCACCTC
This sequence comes from Secale cereale, assembly GCA_902687465.1. NCBI lineage: Eukaryota > Viridiplantae > Streptophyta > Magnoliopsida > Poales > Poaceae > Secale > Secale cereale. The sequence continues at coordinate 392,079,136 of LR738712.1, forward strand.
AACATGATTCCGATGCATTGATAATAAGGTGCTAAGAGACATGCATAAAAAGGGCTGCTTGCCTTATCCTTCCGAGTTTTCAAACCTTCTGGTCCATCTCCGAGTACTCCGTTTATTTCGTCTACTAACAATGGAAACAATCATAATAAGCAACACAACAAGGCAAAAATAAAAGTGCTCTAAAAATAGGAGTTGGATTTTTCTAGGATACCTCTGGTCATATTAGAAATGACCAAGGTGTTTTCATAGGCATTGGATCAATGGATAGTTTGGATCATTACAATATGATGGAACCAAGGGGTTTATGGATTTGAAAGAAGTATACATAAATATTTTCTTGAATGATGGGCAAAGGCACCCATCAACAAGTCATGATTTTAGAAGCATCTAGGAGTTGGTTTCACTGGATTTGGAATTCAAATGAATTTTCTAGGATTTTGCAAAGCTGATAAATATGAAGAAATGGCTCAATATTTGGTGGGGTACAGAAAGTATTAATAAAAATGTTCCAAAACTAAGTTTGGATATGACAAGCATCTAGGAATTTGAACCACTGCATTTGGATCAAATTTGAGCCCTCTGTGATTTTCTAAAGTTCATCACAGAAAATGGAATATGTGTATTTGATATTTATGTGTGAAGGAAATGTCTCTGGAATAATGTGCATGTTGCACCATGTGATAGAGCATGATTTTAGAGACTACCAGAAATTTGAATCATCAAATTTGGAGTTAATTTGAATTATAAATGGATTTATGAAGTTGTCTCTAAAAGAAAAGAACAGGGAAAAAGGGGTATACCCTTCACTGTGCTCAGGGCGGTGGATAGGCCGTGGGCCTGCCCAGCGGCTCGGCCGTGCGGGCGGAGGTGGTGACGCCGAAGGCGTCATCTCCGAAGGGCGCTTCCGCCTGGGGAACACATTTTCCGTCTGGCCCGTCTCCACTTAAGCAGGTGGGCCGGCCTCCGAGGTCGCTGACCTGCGGCCCCACCCGCAGGGTCATCCCCTTCCTCCCGCGCCCGCGACGGAGGGGCTTGATGCCTCGGCTGCGCGCCGGCCGGCGCTTGGCCACGGCGGTATGGGCCACCCCCGGCCAAGATCCGGGCACCGGAGGGGCCGCCGGGGAGCAAGCTACCAGGGAAGGTTCTCGGGGACGGCGGGGGATGGCCGAAGCGCGTCCTACACTGGCCGTGGTGGAGGGCCTCGTCGGACGGTGGTTGTAGGGGCACCACCGGCACGGGAAGAGGTGGCGAGGGAACGGGGAGCTCCGCAGCCTAGTGGTTGTTCTCCTCCTGGTGGCCAACAGAGAAGGAGGAGGCCACAGGGAGCAAATTTGGGAGGAGGCCGACGGTGCCTCGTCGGCCATGGAGGGGCAAAGAGGTCACGAGGGGGAGAGGGAAGATGTCTGGGAGGTGCACCGGAGAGAGGAGGGTCCAGAAGAGGCAAGGGAGCCCTTGGGGGGAGGCTTAATTAGATACGGCCGCGGTGCACCGTGAGCGCGGTCCAGGGCGCGCACGGGCGAGCTTCACAGAGGGGAGAGGAGAGAGGGCCAGGCGGGGACCGGCGACGTGCCGTGTCCCAGACGTCGAGGCAACCTCGGGGACATGCTGGAGAGGCCCGAGGCTGTCGGGCCATTGGGATGGGTGTGCGGCTACAGTGCTCCAGAACACTGTAGCGCGCTCCAGAGCATGCTTTTGGCTGCCATTGGCATTGCCTGGCGTCCAGGGCGTGGCCAATGGTGTCCAGATGGTAGAGGGAGTAGTAAACTATGGAGAGGTGGTCTTGGATGCTCTGAGAGCCACTGGGGTGAGGAGGGAGGTGAAATAGGAGAAGAGTGTTGCTGTCCACAAGAGTAAAAATGGGGTTTTCACCCCCCCAATCATTGAGCTGAGGACATGGGGAATTTACTGGGGGTAGAAGATGATCAGAGGAAGCTGTGGTAAGAATTTGAGGTAAAGGGAAATAGTAAAAGGGGTCAAAACAAGGGTTTTGGTATTTGGACAGAAGGTGTTTGATCAGGTTTTGGGAAAGCAAATGACTTCCAATTGGCATGGGACTTAACACGATCAAATGTCACATATAATTAGGGCCTTTCACCAAATTTGAGATCATTTGGGAAGAGTTGCCAATGTAACTTTGGTGAACCCTAGAAATCAACAGAAATGGTTCCACCTTGTTTGAGTTGAGTTATTCATCTCCCCTTGATGCACCACTTGGTGTAGCATCATAATTTGGGGTTATGATCATGCCCACAAAGTTTGAGGCCCCAGGTAAAAAGTTGACAATGTAGAGTTGTTCAAATTTGAATTTGAACAGAAATGGTTCTGGGGCACTTAGACCAAGTTATGCTTCTCCAAAACTTGTGCCATTTTGTATAGATGCATAATTACACCCTTTTAGCATGTGCACCAAGTTTGAGAGCATTTGGAAAAGTTTGGCAATGTAAAGTTGCTCAAACTTCAAAAGGAACAGAAATGGTTTTGAGGAGATTAGATGATGTTTCCTTGATATTCAAGGTATGAGGCTTTGCTAGATCATCAAATATGTCATATATGACATGATAGATTTTCCCTGGAATTTTTGGAGAATATTTCCTTTGTAAATATTTCAAAAGCTTGAAATATCCAGAAAGGGTTTGGAAGGATTTGTCCAATATTTGAATATGACCATGTGTTGAAACTCTTAAATATGGACAATATATGTCCTATGAGTTTCCCTGAATTTTGGCAATTTTTTTGAAATAGTTAAATAATTGTTCCCTATTAAAGACCATTTCTGGCCTTAAGAAAAAGCTTTTAAATAAAATATAAAAATAACTTTTAAAATTATACTTTTGTGGTTTCTGGGAGTCCTATACCTAATAGGATTCAAATATACTTTTTGAAAGATTTTTCACACCCTAAATAAGGTACTTGCAGTGCAAACCTCAATTCAGGGGTTTTTGGAAAAACTAATTTTAGAAATACTATTTGGCCAAAATATTTTTATAAGAAAATTCTATATTGTTCTATACACATGGCATGATCATTGGGAAAAAATTTTGGATCAAGGAGATGAAGTATAAGAGTTGGAGGATTTATTTGATTTTTAGAGCACTAGCAAACAGCAGACAAAAGTCAAATCAAGCAAAGTCGAAAACACTCAAAAGTTTTTGCGAATCCACTTTTTTAACATGATAATTAGCTTCAGCAATGTGGCATGAAAATCAGGGTGTGACAGAGAGTCCCCCTCCGATAAGGAGGCGTTGGGGTGTGCTCGGGGAGGGCTGTAGGTCAGCAAGTGAGAAATACTAAGTAAGCATCAAAATGCTAAACAAACAAGGTGCAGCAATTAATATATCCGGATGAACTTACATTTCGGTCGGGGGTTTCTCCCTGAGCTTCACCACAAAGCTTGATACGTCCATTTTGCATCATGCTTTTATGTTGATAATTATTGCATTATGGGCTGTTATTACACGTTATGTCACAATACTTCTTCCCTTTCTCTCTTATTTTACAATGTTTACATGAAGAGGGAGAATGCCGGCAGCTGGAATTTTGGGCTGGAAAAAGAGCAAACATTGGAAACCTATTATGCACAACTCAAAAAGCTCCGAAACTCCACGAAACATCGTTTCAGAAAATATAAAAAATATCTGGAGAAAGAAATTCACCAGGGGGGCCACCACCTGTCCACGAGGGTGGGCACGTCCCCCCCCCTCGTCTGGGCGCGCCCCCCTGCCTCGTGGGCCACCTGATGGCCCCCCGATGCCCATCTTCTCCTATATGAGGTGTTTTGACAAGGAAAAAAATCAGAAGGAGGCTTTCAGGAGCATAAACCACCGTCTCGAGGTGGAACCTTGGCGGAACCAATCTAGGGCTCCGACGGAGCAGTTCTGCGGGGATACTTCCCTCCGGGAGGGTGAAATCGTCATCACCAACAACTCTCCCATCTTGGGGCGGGCTATCTTCATCAACATCTTCACGAGCACCATCTCCTCTCAAACCCTATTTCATCTCTTGTATCCAATCTTTGTACCCAAACCTCAGATTGGTAGCTGTGGGTTGCTAATAGTGTTGATTACTCCTCGTAGTTGATGCTACTTGGTTTATTTGGTGCAAGATCATATGTTCAGAGCCATTATGCATATTAATACCCCTCTGATCATGAACAATATTATGTCTTGTGAGTAGTTAATTTTGTTCCTGAGGACATGGGAGAAGTCTTGCTATAAGTAGTCATGTGAATTTGGTATTCGTTCCATATTTTGATGAGATGTATGTTGTCTCTCCTCTAGTGGTGTCATGTGAACGTCGACTACATGACACTTCACCATTGTTTGGGCCTAGAGGAGGGCATTGGGAAGTAATAAGTAGATGATGGCTTGCTAGAGTGACAGAAGCTTAAACCCTAGTTTATGTGTTGCTTCGTAAGGGGTTGATTTGGATCCACTTGTTTGATGCTATGGTTAGGTTTAAATTAATACTTCTTTTGTAGTTGCGGATGATTGCATTAGAGGTTAATCATAAGTGGGATTCTTGTCCAAGTAATGGCAGCACCATAGCACCGGTCCCCCCACATACCAAATTATCAAAGTACCGAACGCGAATCACATGATCGTGATGAAAACTAGCTTGACGATAATTCCCATGTGTCCCCGGGAGCGCTTTCCTTCATATAAGAGTTTGTCCAGGCTTGTCCTTTGCTACAAAAAGGATTGGGCCATCTTGATGCACCTTATTTACTTTTACTATTTGTCACATGCTACCAATTACCTTATCACAAAACTATCTGTTACCGATAATTTCAGTGCTTGCAGAAAATACCTTACTGAAAACTGCCTATCATTTCCTTGTGCTCCTCGTTGGGTTCGACACTCTTACTTATCGAAAGGACTACGATAGATCCCCTACACTTGTGGGTCATCAAGACTCTTTTCTGGCGCCTTTGGTAAGTGGAATTTGGTAAGGAAAATTTATATAGTGTGCTGAAATTTATTGTCACTTGTTATTATGGCTCATCATCCTTTGAGGGGCTTGTTCGGGGTATCTTCACCACGACCAGAAGAGCAAAGAGTTAATCCTCAACCTACTGAACCTACTGAAAATGTTTGCGTTGAAATTCCTTTGGGTATGATAGATAAACTGCTAGATAATCCCTTTACAGGAGACGGAACACTACATCCCGATTTGCATCTAATTTATGTGGATGAAGTTTGTGGGTTATTTAAGCTTGCAGGTATGCCCGGGGATGTTATCAATAAGAAGGTCTTCCCTTTATCTTTGAAGGGAGATGCATTGACATGGTTTAGGCTATGTGATGATATTGGATCATGGAACTATAATCGGCTAAAGTTGGAATTTCATCAGAAGTTCTACCCTATGCATCAGGTTCATCGTGATCGTAATTATATTTATAATTTTTTGCCTCGCGAAGGAGAAAGCATCGCTCAAGCTTGGGGAGGCTTAAGTCAATGTTATATTCATGCCCCAATCATGAGCTCTCAAGAAAAATGATCATTCAAAAATTTTATGCCCGGCTTTCTCTCAATAATCGCACCATGCTCGATAATTCTTGTCCTGGTTCTTTTATGATGAAGACTGTTGATTTCAAATGGGATTTATTGGAAAGAATTAAACACAACTCTGAAGATTGGGATCTCGACGAGGGTAAGGAGTCAGGTATGACCCCTAAGTTTGATTGTGTTCCAGCTTTTATGGATACCGATGTTTTCCGTGAATTTAGCACTAAATATGGACTTGACTCTGAGATAGTAGCTTCTTTCTGTGAATCATTTGCTACTCATGTTGATCTTCCCAAAGAGAAGTGGTTTAAATACCATCCTCCCATTGAAGTAAAAGTAGTTGAGCCTATTAGAGTTGAAGAAAAGACTATCACTTATAATGTTGATCCTATTGTTCTCACTACTTATATTGAGAAACCACCTTTCCCTGTTAGAATAAAGGATCATGCTAAAGCTTCAATTGTGGTTCGTAAGTGTAGTACTAGAACACATACACCCTCTGAGCAAATTAAAGTTGAACCTAGTGTTGCTATGGTTAAAGATCTCTTGGTTGAAAATATAGATGGACATGTTATTTACCTCCAAGAGGAAGCTGCTAGAATAGCCAAACCCGATGCTAGGAATAAACATAGATCTGTTGTAGGCTTGCCTGTTATTTCTGTTAAAATAGGAGATCATTGCTATCATGGTTTATGTGACGTAGGTGCTAGTGCGAGTGTAATACCCATTTCTTTATATGATGAAATTATGCATGATATTGCACCCTCTGAGCTAGAAGGTATTGATGTTACTATTAAGCTTGCTAATAGAGACACTATTTCACAATTTGGATTGTTAGAGATGTTGAAGTCTTGTGTGGGAAAGTTAAATACCCTGCTGATTTTCTTGTTCTTGGTTCCCCACAAGATGATTTTGGTCCCATTATATTTGGTAGACCCTTCTTGAATACTGTTAATGCTAAGATAGACTGCGTAAACGATATTGTTATTGTTGGTTTAGGGGATATGTCTCATAAATTTAACTTTGCTAAATTTCGTAGACAACCTCATGATAAAGAATTACCTAATAAGGATGAAATTATTGGTCTTGCTTCTATTGTTGTGCCTCCTAACGATCCTTTAGAAAAATATATGCTAGACCATGAAAATGATATGTATATGAATGAGAGAAGGGAAATAGATGAAATATTCTTTAAGCAAGGACCCGTATTGAAAAACAACTTTCCTGTTGAAATCCTACGGGATCCTCCTCTACCCAAGGGTGATCCCGTGTTTGAACTTAAACCTTTAACTGATAATCTTAAGTATGTTTATGTCGATGAAAAGAAGATATATCCTGTTATTATTAGTGCTAACCTTTCAGAGAAGGAAGAAGAGAAATTATTGAAAACTCTAAAGAAGCATCGTGCTGCTATCGGATATACTCTGGATGATCTTAAGGGCATTAGTCCCACTTTATGCCAACACAAGATAAAATTGGAAGAGGATGCTAAACCAGTTATTGATCATCAACGACGATTAAATCCTAAAATGAAAGAAGTGGTAAAGAAGGAAATACTAAAGCTTCTAGAGGTAGGTATTATCTATCCAGTTGCTGATAGCCAGTGGGTAAGCCATGTCCATTGTGTCCCTAAGAAGGGAGGTATGACTGTTGTTCCTAATGATAAAGATGAATTGATCCCACAAAGAATCGTTACTGGTTATAGGATGGTAATTGATTTCCGCAAATTAATAAAGCTACTAATAAAGATCATTACCCTTTGCCTTTTATTGATCAAAGGCTAGAAAGGTTATCCAAACATACTCATTTTTGCTTTCTAGATGGTTATTCTGGTTTCTCTCAACAAAAGGGGATCTAGAAAAAATCACTTTTACTTGTCCTTTCGGTACCTTTGCTTATAGACGTATGCCTTTTGGCTTATGTAATACACATGCTACCTTTCAAAGATGCATGATGGCTATATTCTCTGATTTTTTTGAAAAGATTGTTGAGGTTTTCATGGATGATTTTTCCGTTTACTGAACTTCTTTTGATGATTGCTTGAGCAACCTTGATGGAGTTTTGCAGAGATGTGAAGACACTAAACTTGTCTTGAATTGGGAGAAGTGTCACTTAATGGTTAATGAAGGCATTGTCTTGGGACATATACTTTCTGAAAGAGGTACTGAAGTTGACAATGCTAAGGTTTATGCTATTGAAAAGATGCCATGTCCCAAGGACATCAAAGGTATATGAAGTTTCCTTGGTCATGCCGGGTTTTATAGGAGGTTCATTAAGAACTTCTCCAAAATATCCAGGCCTCTGACTAATCTCTTACAACAAGATATTCCTTTTGTTTTTGATAATGATTGTCTAGAAGCATTTGAAATACTTAAGAAAGCATTGATCTCTGCACCCAATGTCCAGCCTCCTGACTGGAATTTACCCTTTGAGATTGTGTGTGATGTTAGTTATTATGCTGTAGGTGCTGTTCTAGGACAAAGAGTTGATAAGAAATTGAATGTTATCCAATATGCTAGTAAAACTCTAGACAGTACCCAGAGAAATTATGCTACTACTGAGAAAGAATGTTTAGCAGTTGTATTAGCATGTGATAAGTTTAGGCCTTATATTGTTGATTCTAAAGTAATTATTCACACTGATCATCCTGCTATCAAATACCTTATGGAAAAGAAAGATGCTAAAGCTAGACTTATTAGATGGGTTCTCTTGCTGCAAGAATTTTATTTGCACATTATTGATAGAAAGGGAGATGAGAACCCCGTTGCAGACAACTTGTCTAGGCTAGAGAATATTCTTGATGACCCACAACCCATTGATGATAGATTCCCTGATGAATAATTGGCTGTCATAAATACTTCTCGTACTACTCCATGGTATGCTGATTATGCTAATTATATTGTTGTTAAGTTTATACCACCTAGTTTCACATACCAGCAAAAGAAAAAGTTCTTCTATGATTTGAAACATTACTTCTGGGAAGACCCACATCTTTATAAAGAAGGAGTAGATGGTATTATTAGAAGTTGTGTACCTGAGCGTGAACAGGAACATATCCTATGCAAGTGCCACTCCAAACCTTATGGAGGACACCATGCTGGAGATAGAACTGCACATAAGGTATTGCAATCTGGTTTCTATTGGCCTACTCTCTTCAAGGATGCCCGTAAGTTTGTCTTATCTTGTGATGAATGTCAAAGAATTGGTAATATTAGTAGACATCAAGAAATGTCTATGAATTATTCACTTGTTATTGATCCGTTTGATGTTTGGGGCTTTGATTATATGGGACCTTTTCCTTCCTCTAATGGGTACACACATATTCTAGTTGCTGTTGATTATGTTACTAAGTGGGTAGAACCTATTCCAACTAGGAGTGCTGATCAAAACACCTCTATTAAGATGCTTAAAGAAGTTATTTGCCCGAGGTTTGGAGTCCCTATATACTTAATGACTGATGGTGGTTCACACTTTATTCATGGTGCTTTCCGTAAAATGCTTGTTAAGTATGATGTTAATCATAGAACTGCATCCCCTTATCACCCACAGACTAGTGGTCAAGTAGAACAACGTAAGAGAGAGCTGAAATTAATTTTGCAACAGACAGTTAATAGGTCTAGAAAGAATTGGTCCAAGAAACTTGATGATGCATTATGGGTCTATATAGAACTGTATACAAAAATCTTATGGGTATTTCTCCATATAAGATGGTTTATGGAAAAGCTTGTCACTTACCTCTTGAGCTAGAACATAAGGCATATTGGGCTATTAAAGAGCTCATGTCGGCGTCCTGGGAACTAGGGTACCTAGACTTGCCTGTCTGCGGACCATGATGCGCTCCTACTACAGCCTAGTATGGCCCAGCTGATCGACCAGCTGCACAAGACCCTCGCGAGGGGGCTAGGCCTCGCGAGGAGAACGACACCAAGACCCCCTCAGGAGCGGCCACGGCTAAGCTGCTCCGAAGGGGCGGAGAACCCAAGGCTAAGCCTGCCTCCGGAGGAGGTAGTGACACAAGCAGTGACACACCGCGCCAGCGGGTGCCAGCGCGTGCCAGCTGCGCAGTTGCCGTTTTGGTTCAAAGGAGAAAACACAGGCGCAGGTTCCCGAGGGGCGAGACAAAGATTTCCCCTTCGGTGCAACAAGACCAAAGACCGCATGGACGACCAGGAGGATGTCACCACCGAGCCCACCACCGCGTCATTGTCTGATCCCTTTGCAGGCGAAGACCGCTTTTGTCAGGATAGGAACATACTTGTGTTCCCACTCAAAATGGCCGTTGGGGGATCCCTTCCCACCTAAACATTTCTGGGGAAGAGGACCCTGGCCACCTATATAAGTAGCTAGGGTTCCCACTATAAAGCAAAGCTGATGAAATCTGATTGGCCCTGCCTTCACACCAAGGAGGAAGAACACTTGCCTCCTGACCCTCTTGAGCTCTCCTCTTGAGCCCAAGAACCACTGTACTTGTTCATACTCAAGCCCTCCAGAGGCTAATCCACCCAAGTAGGACGTACGGTTTTACACCGCAAGGTGGCCTGAACCTGGGTACACTCGTGTGTGCTTTTACTTGTTGCTTGCTCATATCTCACCATCGGGCGAGGGCGTGGCGCTAGGTAGACGTCAGTGGGAGAGATCTTCGTTCACGCCCCTGTGTTCGAACTTCTTGGGTTTGCGGAGCTCGTAATCCGATAGCTCAATTATGATTTCAAACTTGCTGGTGAAAAGAGGCTATTTGACATTAGCTCTCTTGATGAATGGAGAACCCAGGCCTATGAGAATGCCAAGCTATTTAAAGTAAAAGTTAAAAGATGGCATGACAAAAGGATACAAAAGCGTGAGTTTAACGTAGGTGACTATGTCTTGTTATACAACTCTCGTTTAAGATTTTTTGCAGGAAAACTTCTCTCAAAATGGGAAGGTCCTTACGTTATCGAGGAGGTCTATCGTTCTGGTGCCATAAAAATCAACAACTTCGAAGGCAGAAATCCAAAGGTGGTGAATGGTCAAAGAATCAAACATTATATCTCAAGTAATCCTAAAAATGTTGAATCCAATGTTATTGAAACCGTAACCCCGGAGGAATACATAAGGGACACTTCCCAGAACGATTCAGAGCCTGAAAATAAAGAGGTATGTGGTACGGTAAGTAAACCGACTCCAAAGCAGTTCTAAAGGCAATTTTTCACCGTTTTGGAATATTTAGAAAAATAGAAAAATAAGAGGCAGTCCGAAAGAGACACGAGCCGTCCATGAGGGTGGAGGGCGCGTCCCCTTCCCCTGGGCGCGCCCCTGCCTCGTGGGCACCTCGTGTGCCTCCCGGACTCCTTTCTTGCACGTTACTTCTTTTGGTCGGTAAAAATTCATTATATATTCTTCCGAAGGTTTTGACCACCTTATCACGCCAAAATCCTCTGTTTTTGTTTCGAGTTGTTTCTGTCGTAGATAAGAGCAATATGTCGTCCCAGGATTCGAAGGCAGAAAGCTATGTGGCTGATCTCCTTTCTGACCCTAAGGTCTATGGGGACTGGGAGCATTATGGTTGGACCATGGAGGAAGAAGAATACCATGATCCCAAGGGAAAGGATTGGACCAGCTTAGATGAAGACGAAGTCCCACTACATCTACCTGGGGACATGCATGTGGAGTTCAAGAAGTCAAGCCTCCCCAACAGAGCAAAGAAACCTAAGATCGAGTTTATCCCTTTTTGCCTCTTGCAGGAAAACAAGCAGGAACTATGCAAGAAGATATTAAACCTTGAGCAGGAAATCAATGACTTAAGGGAGCAAAATTCTATCCTCAAGCGCAAGTTAAAGAACAAGCCTACATCATCAACAACTCCATCATCACCTCCTCTGAAGAAAGAGACATAATCATACGGGTATGGGCACTCCCCTTGGCAACTGCCAAGCTTGGGGGAGGTGCCCTGGTATCGTATCACCATCACACTCCTATCTTTACCATTTTTTTCTTAGATCGATCCTTTTGGTAACATCTTGGTCTAGTAGAATAAAGTCGGTATGATATAGTTGTGAGCTTTTGCTTTATGATCTTTACCTTTGTAATCAAGTCAGTGAGCTATATAATAAAGATTAGTGTTGATTCAAGGGCTTGATTTCCTCACTTTGGTCATGAGAGAATAAAAGAAAATATAAAAAGTATCAAAGAGATCATATTGATCTTATGGGAAGTAATGACTTCACATAGAAAGAGTATGATGAATAAAAGTTGTTGAGAGTTGACAAACATAGTTTTGGTCATCGTTGCAATTAATAGGAAGTAATAAAGAAAGAGAGGTTTCACATACAAATATACTATCTTGGACATCTTTTATGATTGTGAGCACTCATTAAAATATGACATGATAAAAGTTGATGTTGGACAAAGAAGACATCATAATGGGTTATGTTTTCTTATATTTGAAATAAAGTATATTGTCATGGATCATCCAACATGTTGAGCTTGCCTTTCCCCCTCATGCTAGCCAAAACTCCATGCACCAAGTAGAGATACTACTTGTGCTTCCATACATCCTTAAACCCAGTTTTGCCATGAGAGTCCACCATACCTACCTATGAATTGAGTAAGATCCTCTAAATAAGTTGTCATGTTTGCAAACTCTCTAAAATATGTATGATTTATTAGTGTGGAGCGAATAAGCTTATGTGATCTTGTGATATGGAAGTAATAAAAGCGACAGAATGGATAATAAAGGTCCTTATCACAAGTGGCGATATAAAGTGACATTCTTTTATGCTAAGACTTTGTGCATCCAACCATAAAAGCACATGAAACCTCTGCTTCCCTCTAAGAAGGGCCTATCTATTATTCTTGCCTTATAAGAGTCAAGGTGAAAATCACCTTTCCTTTTTACATTTTATCCTTTGGCAAGCACATTGTGTTGAAAGATCCTGACATATATACCCACTTGGATGTAAGTTATCATGGTCTATTACTGTTGACATTACTCTTGAGGTAAAAGGTTGGGAGGCAACACCATAAGCCCCTATCTTCCTCTGTGTCTGATTAAAACTCCATACCCATAAGTATTGCATGAGTGTGAGCAATTGTGAAAGACTATATGATAGTTGAGTATGTGGGCTTGCTGAAAAGCTCTTATGTTGACTCTTTCCGATGTTACGATAAATTGCAATTGCTTCAATGACTGAGATCATAGTTTGTTGGTTTTCAATGAAGTTTCTGATTCATCCTTGACATTGTGAATGAATTGTTACTTTAGCATAAGAATCATATGACAATATATGTGTGTTGCTATTATAAGAGTGATCATGATGCCCTCATGTCCGTATTTTATTTTTATTGACACCTCTATCTCTAAACACGTGGACATATTTTTCGATATCGGCTTTCGCTTGAGTACAAGCGAGGTCTAAGCTTGGGAGAGTTGATACGTCCATTTTGCATCATGCTTTTATGTTGATATTTATTGCACTATGGGCTGTTATTAGACGTTATGTCACAATACTTATGCCCTTTCTCTCTTATTTTACAAGGTTTACATGAAGAGGGAGAATGCCGACAACTGGAATTCTTGGCTGGAAAAGGAGCAAACATTGGAAACCTATTATGCACAACTCAAAAAGCTCCGAAACTCCACGAAACACCGTTTCAGAAAATATAAAAAATATCTGGCGAAAGAGATTCAACAGGGGGGCCACCACCTGTCCATGAGGGTGGGGGTGCCCCCCCTGGGCGCGCCCCGTGCCTCGTGGACCACCCGATGACACACCGATGCCCATCTTCTCCTATATGAGGTGTTTTGACCTGGAAAAAATTGGAAGGAGGCTTTCGGGAGCAAACGCCGCCGTCTCGAGGCGGAACCAATCTAGGGCTTCGGCGGAGCTGTTCTCCCGGGGATACTTCCCTCCGGGAGGGGGAAATCGTCACTGCCGTCATCACCAGCAAATGTCCCATCTTGGGGAGGTTATCTTCATCAACATCTTCACTAGCACCATCTCCTCTCAAACCCTAGTTCATCTCTTGTATCCAATCTTTGTACCCAAACCTCAGATTGGTACTTGTGGGTTGCTAGTAGTGTTGATTACTCCTTGTAGTTGATGCTAGTTGGTTTATTTGGTGGAAGATCGTATGTTCAGATCCATTATGCATATTAATACCCCTCTGATCATGAACAATATTATGTCATGTGAGTAGTTACTTTTGTTCCTGAGGACATGGGAGAAGTCTGGCTATAAGTAGTCATGTGAATTTGGTATTCGTTCGATATTTTGATGAGATGTATGTTGTCTCTCCTCTAGTGGTGTCATGTGAACGTCGACTACATGACACTTCACCATTGTTTGGGCCTAGAGGAGGGCATTGGGAAGTAATAAGTAGATGATGGGTTGCTAGAGTCATAGAATGTCGGGGAAACTGATCGCCCACGAACACATATGGGACCGGAGCCCCTTTTCGGTGCGGCAAGGGAGCGGAGGATGCACAAAGAGCGGATCGAGGCGCACACGCGAGCAGTTTACCCAGGTTCGGGCCGCACGGATGCGTAAAACCCTACTCCTGCCTTGGTTTGTTATTGAGTTCTTGGCTCGGGAGCAAGAAGATCTACAGTGCTTGAGACTAGCTACACCGAGTGTGGGAGTGATTGAGAGTTCGGAACCCCCCCTACGTTGTGCATGGGCCTCCTTTTATAGATCAAAGGGGTCACCGACAGGTGGCAACGTAGTTGAGGGTAAAAACGTAAAAGCGATGGTTGTTGTAACAGTGGATGTACAGTGTTTTGTACCTAACCCTAACGGTGGGGGACAAGGGCATTGAATGCCCGTTGCCGTCGCCCCAAACAGTGCAAAAAGCGTCCGTCCGGGCGTCTCCGTTCGCCACGACGGTAGCCTCGTCATCGTGGCTTGCCACCGTGTACTCCAGGCTGCACAGCCATCCGCCACGTGCCCCTGGAAGGGCCCCAGGGCGACGCGTGGCCAGATGAGCTAGAGCGCGGGCACACAGTGGAAGCTTGCCGCAGCAAGTGCCTTGCCGCGGTTGCTACCTTGCCGCGCCTGGAAGCTTGTCGCTCTCCGGGCCTTGCCGGGGCGCGCGATGCGCCACGGCGAGTCTTCTGAAATGCCATGCTCTGTCCTTCCTGGCAAGCTCCTCTTGCCAGGGTCTTGTGCTAAAGGTATGGTCTTGAGCCTGGTACGGCCTTCCCGGCAAGCTCCTCTTGCCGGGGCCTTGTTTCTTTAACTTGAATACTTTGTTCTTGAATGGTTCTAAAGGATCCAGAGCGGGCCTTGGCGGGCGCGTGGCGAGCCCGACCACGGGACGCTGCTACTGCCCGTGCACAAGTCGGGATACTAAGGTACCCCTACTTTAGTACACCGATAGGAGCCCCCGGGCCTGGGCCACACATGGTGCCGAGCGCTGTTGGGCCAGGCCCAAAACAGTGCACGGGCACCCATGGCCCACGGCGCGCTGTATCCCCCTCCGTATCCGCCGCGTCCCTCCCTAACGGCACGCGTCGATTGCGGCGTCGTGGGAGAGATTGTGGCATGTTTCTTTAATGGGAAAATGCGGAACGTCCCCCACTCCCCCTTAGAAGCAGAGGAAACAGGGGCAGTTTCCCCCATTGCTTCATTGCGTCTTCAACCTCCAGAAACCCCCGCCGCTCTCCTCCTCCCCAAAGGTCGAAAGAGAGCTGAGATCCACCCTTCTTCCGCCGCCGCCAGCCTCCCCAGCGCCGCCGGCCTCCCTCGCTGTCCCCGCCATGGACCCGAAGAGCGACAAGGCGAAAACCGCGAAGACCGACCAGGCGGCGAAGCTAGCAGCAATGCGGAAGAGGATGGTGGTCTTCCCGCCGAGGCTCGGTGCGAGGGAGCTGAAGGACAAGTACTACCTCTTCTGGTCGAGGGAAACGAAAGCTCACCCGCGCACCAGGGTTCTCCCCGCCGAAGCCTGCGACATGTTCCCGGGAGGTTATCCTTACTTTGCCCTGTTCTTCCATTGCGGACTTTGCCCTCCATACTCTGAGTTCTTCTGCGATGTCATGAATACGTATGGATTCCACCTCCTCGATTTTACCCCGAACGCAGTCCTGACCATGGCCGTTTTCGCACATCTGTGCGAGAACTTCATCGGAGTCACCCCCAACGTAGCCCTCTTCCGCCACTTCTTCACACCTCGGGTAGAGTCTGGGTCTCCCCTATCCGGCGGGATCTCTTGGATCTTTAGGCTCAATAAGAAAGAGGCGTACTTGATTGGAGAGCTCCGCGGCAAGTGGGAGGAGTGGAGGGCTGACTGGTGCTGGATCCTGGAGGATGAACCCCAGCAGTTTACTTCCCCGCGCCGAGCTGCAATAGTGCGCGGCAAGGATTGGAGTGATTTGGCCCCGAAGGACGAGAAGCTGAAGATAGCTCTCACTAGGATTCTTCGCCTCCGGCAAGCCAACCTTACTGTAGGTGAGGTCGGGGCAGATTTCCTTCGCCGCCGCATTGCCCCCTTGCAGGAGAGGAAGAGGGCTGCTTGGGATTTCGGCAACACGGCAGACTGTATGAGGCTGCGCCCTGGCCTTAACTACAACTTCACTATCCTGGAGCTAAAGGGGATGCTCCGCGAGCTGTTCAAGCACGACGCCAAGCACCCGGAGTGGTTTGCCCCGTCGCGGGGGGTAGTTCCACTATGTAAGAATTCGTCACTTAGTGCTCTCCGCGCAGCGATGCCGCTGTGCGACTCCCACGGGGTTGACCCCACTTGGCTGGCGCCTTCAGAAGAAACTGCACAAACCTTCTTCGACAACTTGGTTGAGCTGCCGATCAATCTCGATGAGAAGAAGGGTCTCACCCGCGACACCACCGACCCGGGATTTGGCGTATATCGCCACCAGGATGGAGGAGGCAGCCGTAGCTGAGGCCGCGGGCGAGTTTGGGTACTCCTTGGACGAGGCGGATGCAGCGGATGCGGTGAGTCGGGCCGAAGAGGAAGAGATCCTCAAACTGCTGAGGCCTGCCGGGCAGCCTGCCGGGACGAGCGAGGCTACCGGGCAGGGCACAGAGTCAAGTGAGCCCGCCGAGGAGGATGCCGAATCGGGCGACCCTTCAGAAGACTCAGGCGGCTCTTTGGGCCTCGACGGCTCCTCTTCATCCTCGGGGAGTTCTCCGCCACCACCAAGTCCTCCGCCTCAGCCAAAGAAACGCCTCGGCAAGCCTACTGACAGGGCGAGGTGGCCGGCGGTCCAGTAGCAGCCGCAGCGTCGCTCGACGCGCGCCACCACGACGAGCAAGGCCGTCAAGGGGGCGCCTCGCGCCTCAGCGGCAGGCGGAGGAGGATCTTCCCGAACTGGTTCTGGCGTTACTTCCGCTCCTCGGGCTTCGGCGACGACCGGAGCGGGGTCTTCTCAGACCACGGCTCCGGAGCCCGCCAACCGCCCAAGGGAGCCTACTCCTCCAGCTCCTCGCGCCGGGACGCGCGTGGCAGACTTCGACTTCTCCGTCCTCAGTTCCGACGAGGAGGAGAAAGAGGTAACACTTGCAACTCTTATTTCTTTTGATTTTTGTTGCTCTTGTCTTGAATTTTCTTTGCCTGACTTTGATCTTGTTTATCTTCCAGGACCTTGGCCCAGAGGGTGGCGAAGAGGGCCAAAATCCCGGTGGTTGATCTCGAGGACGAGCCTGTCGCAGCGGCAGGGGATGCGCCAGCGACAAGCTTGCCGGACCAGCCTGCTGCTCCGCAGAGCAGCCCCCAGCGCAGCCCCGAGCGTGAGTCTTCTTTTTTACTTCTTCACTTGTCGGGCGCGCGTGGGCTTCTTTTCCTTGCTAATGTCTTGTTTGTTTGGTGATTTGTGCAGAAGCAGAGCCGCAGCCTCAAGAGCGTCAAGAGACTACTCCCGAAGAGCCGCTCGTCTCAGCCTCCCCGCCAAGGAGGAGCTCCCCGGCGAGGGAGAATACTCCGCCAAGGGCGAGCCCTTCGCCAAGGGCGAGTACTCCTCCAAGGGCGAGTACTCCGCCAAGGGCGAGCACCCCGCCAAGGGAAGGCGCCAGCGGCCCTCCGCCGACGGGGGCTACCACCACGCCGCCGAGGGAGGATCCCCCGGCGAGGAACCCCGTCGAAGAAGAGGCTCGCGCAGGTAACCCTTGTGCTTTTCTTCTCTTGACTTTTCCTTTTTGGATATTTGCTTGACAATTCTTCTTTCTTTCTTCTTTTCTTGCCTTCAGACTCATCTGCCCCGGAACCGATGGAGACGGAGGCCACCGTCAACGAGACCGCCGCGGCCACTGACGCGGCAGCTGGGGAGGGGACCGGCGACCGCACTGACGGCCCTGAGGCCGCAGGAGCGCCGGACGCTGCGCCGGCCGCCGACCATCCTGCTGCCGCGACTGAGTCGGGCGTCTATCTGGAGGCTGCCAATGGGGTCTTCATCCAAGTTCCGAGGGCTTCTACGTCGAGGGCGCCCGCGGAGGGAGAGGTCTTCGATGGGGAAGTCCTGGCCTCCGCCGGGCTGAGCCTTGTCGACGCGCCCGGCAGCAGCAGCGAGCCCGAAGAGTAGCAGCTCCTGCGGAAGCTCCTGGCTCTGTACCGCGCCAGGCAGGCCAAGCTGGAGTCCCGGGAGGCCCTGGCTGCCAAAGCTGGCGTCGATCTGGAGAAGTGTGCCGAGGAGCTCCGTGCCGCCAACCAGGCGGCCCTCCGGTCTTTGGCGGAGGAGCGGGAGGAGCTTGCCGAGGCGCACCAGGCTTTCATCCTCGAGAAGGCCGAGGCAGAGGAGCAGGAAAGGCTTGCCGCCGAAGATCTGTCTCGGCGGGAAGGAGAGCTGAGGCAGTGGAAGGTCGACCTCGATAGTCATGAGGACGACCTTACCGCACACGAGCAGTCCCTCGGCGGGGCTCTGCAGGAAGCGAGGGACGCCGCTGCAGCTGCAGAGACCGCCAAGAGGGACTTGGAGGCGAGGGTGGCGCAGTTGGAGCTCAACTTGAAAACGAGCGAGGAGAAGGTCGCCGCGCTCAAGATGGAGAGGGAGAAAGACGCCCACAGCCACTCGGAGCTGCAGGTCCGTCTCTCCGACAAGGGCAAGGAACTCAACGACGCCAAGGATTCTATTGCAGACTTGAAGCTGAAGCTGTCCACCCTCACCGAATCACTTGACGGAGCCAGGAACAGGGAGACGAAACTGAAGGAAGATTTCCGGGCAGAGAGGGCACTGTTGGACAGCGCCGCCCTCACGCAGAATAACTTCAGGCAGACGGTGGAGCAGTGGACCGAGGAGCTCGTCACCGCCGCCGCTGACATCGATAGGGAGATGGCGGTGCTGGGGACGGAGCACCTCGGGTTCTCCCCCGACGCAAACCTCCCTCACAGCGCCAAGCTGAGCTTATTCTCCAGGGGAATAGCGCCGGCCCTCGAGCAGCTCCGAGAAAAGATTCCAACGCAGCTGCGGACGAGGCGCGCAGGCTTTGCACGGGTACTGTGGAGCGAGTGCTGACGAAGATAGTCTACCGCAACCCCGGGATCAATCTTCACAACGTCCTCCAGACCTTGCCGCCCGATGCTGACCAGGAAGCGCTGAAGGCTCGTGTCGCCCACATCGTGGCCAAGGTGGGCAAGATCAGGAGAGTCGACGGCGACCGTGTAGACTAGGCTGTCTTCTTTCTACTTCCCTTGTCGCTGTCAATCAAGTTATGGACAGTAGTTTATTAGAACAGCGACAAGTCATCTTGTAATATAACTTTGTTTTGGGTAGTTGATGCAGTGTTATTTCCTTTACTCAACCTCTTTACTTTGTATGCTTTTACCCTACGCTTTTAGGAAACTTGCCGTCAAAGGGACCCTTGCCGCGAGCGCTGAGTGCGGAACTTCAGCAGCCTGCTGGCAACGCCTCTACCGGCAAGAAACCTTGCCGCAGCTAGTCGCAGCACACTTAGGTCGTTGAGCGAACTCGAAAACGAAGTAAGGGCGCGACACTTGTCGTAGCTCACTTAAGCCGTTGAGTGTGCTCGAAACAAAATAAGGGCGCGGCTAGCTACGGGCAGGTTCCTCCGCGCACAGGTTTTCCATACAAAGTGTGGTCGTTCAAGGAAAATAACTTTAAAATTTTAAAAATTTGAATGCTCAAACTTTGGCAACTTAGCTTTTTTGTTGTTTGCTTCCCGGCAAGGCGAGGCTTTCTTGAACGGCACTTGGTCCGTACAGCACTTGGTCCGTACCACTGTCTCCTTCCCCCCCCCGGCAAACTTGTGCGCGAGGAACAACTTCTTCTGCTTAAGAAAAGAAAGAAAAGGGAGGAAACATAGATATGGAACCTTGCGTCTCGTTACTGTTTACCGGGGGTGCTTGCTGCACAAAGTGTCAGATAATGCATGCAAGAAAAGCTAGAAGGCATGAAAAAGACAAGTTGTGCGAGGCACATAAGCTTTACTGATGCACGGGGTCTGCGCCCGGCTTTGTACAAAGGTTTACATGCAACAACAGGAAGACTTGTACGAAAGGTGGTTGCCGGAGTGGATCACGGCAACCGCGCCATATGGGTGAAACTTGCGAAGGTGCTCAATGTTCCAGGAGTTGCTCACCGGTAAGCCTTCTTCGGTCTCAAGGCGGACAGCGCCGGGCCTTGTGACTTGTCTCACCCGATAAGGGCCTTCCCACTTTGGCGTCAACTTGTTGGAATTCTTGGTGGACTGAATACGCCGAAGAACAAGGTCGCCTTCCTCGAGACTTCTGGCCTTGACTTTGCGGCTATGGTAGCCGCGCAAAGCTTGCTGGTATCGAGCAGCTCGTACAGCAGCCTAAAGACGGTTCTCCTCGAGGAGCAGTGCATCATCTTGCCGCAACTGTCCTTGCACGAGCTCATCGTAAGCGAGCACTCGAGGAGACCCGTATACGAGTTCCGTGGGGAGAACTGCCTCTGCTCCATAGACAAGAGCAAAGGGTGTTTGTCCGGTGGCTCGATTTGGTGTCGTCCTGATTGACCAAAGAGCCGCCGGCAACTCCTCAATCCAGTTTCTTCCGCACTTGTGCAGCCTATCGAAAGTTCTTGTCTTGAGCCCGCGCAGCACTTCAACGTTTGCCCTCTCCGCTTGACCGTTGCTCCTTGGGTGAGCAACAGAAGCGAAGTATACCTTGGCGCCAAGGTCTTGGACGTACTGCATGAAGGTGCGGCTTGTGAACTGTGTGCCGTTGTCGGTGATGATCCTGTTAGGGATTCCGAAACGGCAAACAATTGACCTGAAGAACTTGACTGCTGACTGTGCGGTCACCTTTCTGACTGGTTCCACTTCCGGCCACTTTGTGAACTTGTCGATAGCGACGTACAAGTACTCAAAGCCCCCGACTGCGCGGGGAAAGGGGCCGAGGATGTCGAGCCCCCAGACCGAAAAGGGCCAGAACAAATGGATCGTCTGGAGAGCTTGAGCTGGCTGATGTATTTGCTTGGCATGGAATTGGCACGCTTCACACTTGGTTACTTGTGCAGTTGCATCTTGGAGGGCTTCTGGCCAAAAGAAACCTTGCCGGAACGCCTTCCCGGCAAGTGCTCTTGCGCCAATGTGGTGGCCACATATGCCTCCATGTATCTCTGCCAACAGCTTCTGTCCATCTTCCCGGGAAATGCACTTCAATCTGACACCATTGAGTCTTCATCTGTACAGTTCATTGCCGACAAACTGGTACATACTTGACTGCCTGGTTATTCTCTCTATCTCTTCTGGTTCTTCGGGAAGTTCTCCAGTTTGAAGAAAACGGACAATCTGCTGTGCCCAGGTTGGAGCTTGAGGCTCAACAACAAGGACTAAAGGCATCAGTGCTGCTGCGGGGACGTCAGCTTCCACGGCAAGAACCTGCGGCTCTGCCGGAGCTGGACGTTCCTCGGCAAGCCTGCCGGGGCAAGACTTGTCGGGAACGCCTGCTTCAACTGTACGAACCCTGGGGTCCGCAGGAGCAGACCGTTCCTCAGCAACTTGGTCGTTGATCTTGGGGACCTTGGCGGCGGCTTCAGGAAGATCCGCCGGCAAGTAGTCGCCGGAGACCAACTTTCTCTTCTTGCTCTGCCCAACTGATGGGGTGACGGATGGTCGAGTTAGCTTGAGCACGAAGATACCTGGTTCCACAGGTAGCTTCAGTGCAGCGCACTTTGACAGGCCGTCCGCGATATCATTTTGAGCTCTTGGAACATGCTCCATCTGTATGCCTTCAAAGTGCTCTTCAAGCTTTCTCACTTCGTCGGCGTAAGCTTCCATCAATGGGCTCTGGTAGCTCTTGTTCACTTGTCGGACAACCAACTGCGAATCTCCCCGCACAATCAACTTCTTGATCCCAAGTTCTGCTGCGATTCTGAGGCCGGCAATCAATCTTTCATACTCTGCAGTATTGTTTGTTGCTTGCTCCTTGGGAAAGTGCATTTGGACAACGTACTTGAGGTGCTCTCCGGTGGGTGCGACAAGCAGCACACCAGCACCAGCGCCTAGCAGCGAGAAGGCACCATCAAAGTACATTATCCATTCTTTGCTTGCTTCTTTGGCGGGGATATTTGTCTCTGGAATCTCTTCGTCTGGCGTTGGTGTCCGTTCTGCTATGAACTCTGCCAATGCTCTGCTCTGGATAGTTGAAGTACTCTCAAACTAAAGACCAAAGCTTGACAGCTCCAGTGCCCACTCGACAATCCTGCCCATTGCTTCTGGATTTTGCAGTATCCTTTTCAGCGGAAAGCGAGTGACCACTGTTATCTCATGTGCTTGGAAGTAGTGGCGCAGCTTTCTCGAGGCCATGAGGAGGCCGAAAAGCAGCTTCTGCACTCCAGAGTATCTTGATCTAGCCCCCTGCAAGAGGGAGCTGACAAAATAGACTGGCCGCTGCACCATCTTCTTTTGCACTTCTTCTCGCATCTGCGCAGACTCTCCCTCGTCGGGGCCAGAGCTTGTCGGGGAAGCCCCCTGCTTGTCGCTGGACGTGCTTGCCGGGGCTGTGGGCTCCTCATCTGCCTCCCTTTTCCGCTACTAACGCATCACTAACCACTTGATTGGTTGCTGCTAAGTATAGCAGCAACTTCTCTTGCGGCCTAGGTGCGACAAGTATTGGAGTGGAGGATAGGTACCCTTTCAAGTCTTGCAGCGCTGCCTCCGCTTCCGGAGTCCATTTCATTGGACCTGCCTTTTTCAGGATTTTGAAAAACGGCAGGGCGCGTTCTGCGGACTTAGAAATGAACCTGCTGAGGGCAGCCACACAACCAGCAAGCCTCTGTACATCCTTGACGCGCTTCGTTGCTTCGATCTGCTCGACGGCTTTGATCTTGTCGGGATTAGCTTCAATCCCCCTCTGGGACACAAAGAAACCGAGAAGCTTGCCGGAGGGGACTCCGAACACGCACTTCTCGGGGTTGAGCTTGAGTTGTATCTTGCACAGGTTCGCAAAGGTTTCATCTAGGTCTTGAATCAGGGTATCCTTGTCCTTGCTCTTGACCACTATATCATCCATGTAAGCTTCTACATTCCTGTGTATCTGTGGCTCAAAAGCAGTGTGGACCACCCTTGCAAATGTTGAGCCCGCATTCTTCAATCCAAAGGGCATGCGTATGAAGCAGTAAGTGCCACATGGAGTAATGAATGCGGTCTTCTGTTCATCTTCTTCGGCCATGAATATTTGGTGGTATCCGGAGTATGCATCAAGGAATGAAATCAACTCACATCCAGCCGTGGAGTCAACGATCTGGTCAATGCACGGCAAGGGAAATGGATCTTTGGGACAAGCTTTATTCACATCAGTGAAGTCTATACAAAGCCTCCACTTCCCATTAGCTTTGCGCACGACAACAGGGTTGGCCAGCCACATGGGATGAAGAACACCTCTAACAAGGCATGCCGCTTCCAACTTCTTGATTTCTTCAGCAATAAACTCTTGGCGCTCCACCGCTTGCTTCCTGACCTTCTGCTTGACGGGCCGCGCATGAGGACAAACGACAAGCTTATGCTCAATTACTTGCCTGGGAACGCCGGGGATGTCAGACGGTTGCCATGCAAACACATCGACATTCGCCCGCAGGAAAGCAACGAGCGCACTTTCCTATTTAGGATCGAGCGTGGCACTGATGGTGAAAGTACCACCAGTGCCGTCCTCCTTAGCGGACACCTTCTTGGTTGCAGGTGGAGCTGCCATTCCCTTCTTGCACTTGCCGATGGAGCTCGATGGTGCGTCCTCGATGGCAGCGCAGCACTCTGAAGAGGTGTGTTTGACGGAGTGGGCCCCAGAGCTCTTGCCGGACTTGGTCTTGTTCTTCCCCCCCGGGAGCTTCAGCGGCAAGTGTTTTGATGTCGGCTGCGGCTGCTGCGTCCCGGTAGATCTTGTCGGCGCAGATAAGCGCGTCCTTCTTGTCACCGGGGACAGAGATGACGCTTATCGAGCCAGGCATCTTGAGCATGTTGTAGGCGTAGTGAGAGGCTGCCATGAACTTGGCGAGCGCTGGACGGCCAAGTATCCCATTGTATGGCAATGGGATGTCGGCAACGTCGAATGCGATCCTGAAGTTTGGCTCTCCGCCAAAGGTTACTGGCAATGTGATCTTCCCCTTCGGCTTGCTCCTTCCCGGGTTGATCCCTTGGAACGTATCGGTCTCTTCGAGCTCGCTGTCGGGGATCTGCAACTTCCGGATCACAGCAGAGGAGATCAAGTTCAGGCGGGCCCCGCCATCAACCAGCATCTTGGTGACCTTGAGGTTGCGGATGGTTGGCGAAACCAACATCGGCAAGCACCCGACCACAGTTGTGCGGTCAGGGTGGTCCTCAATGTCGAAGATGATGGGCGTTCTGGACCACTTCAGGAGCTTGCGCGACTCGACGGGCGGCTCTGCTGCATTCACTTCCCGCAGCCATTGCTTGAGTTGGCGGTGGGAAGTATGCAGAGAGGCACCTCCATCGACGCACAGAACTTCTGTGGCCTTCTGGAACTCCTGCTCGCTGTTGTCTCCGTCGTCCATATCCTCGTCGTCGTCTTCGTCTTCGTCCTTGTCGCGGCCGCGGGGAGGTCTATCTCCTTGCCGCTGCCTGGCCTTGCCGCGGCGTCCTCCCCGGCCATTGAATGGCCACTTCTTGCCGGACTCTCCTCCACCTCCCTGGGCCTTCTCCTTGTCATGTCGCTCGTACTCAGCCTTCTGCTGCTCGACGAGGTATTCGACCCTTTTGAAGTTCTGGAGATCGTGGCCCTTGGTGCGGTGGATCTTGCAGTACTGCTTGTCGGAGCCGTCCTGCTTGTCGGCGGCGGCTACAGTGGCGGCTTCCTTGCCGGAGCCACCAGCCTGAGCTTTCTTGGCGCCTGCCTCTTTGCCGGACTGCTCGACGGCCAGCACTTCCTTGTTTTTCTTCTTCTTATTGTTCCGCCGCCGGTTTTTCCTCGCCGGGGCGGCATCCTCACTGTCCGATCCTCCTGATCCAGCATCCTCTCCGGGGAGTCTCCTCCCCTCTTCAGCGCGCGCGCACTTGTCTGCCAGGGCATAAAGCTCACTGACATCTCGTATCTTGCACATCGCCATCTCCTCCCTCATCCGGCGGTTACGCACGTTCTGATGGAACGCGCTAAAAACCGCGGCAGGGTGGACGTCCGGAATGTTGTGCTGGACGCGGCTGAATCTCTGGATGTATTTCCGCAGGGACTCTCCCTCCTTCTTGGCAAGTATGTGGAGCTCACTTTCCTGGCCATGGGGCTTGTGGCCGCCCGTGAAGGCGCCGACAAACTGGTGGCACAGGTCGGCCCAAGAAGAGATGGAGTTTTCCGGCAAGTGCATAAGCCAAGATCTAACGTTTGGCTTAAGCACGAGCTGGAAGTAGTTTGCTAGTATCCTCTCGTCTCGTCCCCCGGCAGCCTGCACCGCAATGGTGTAGATGCTGAGGAACTCCGAGGTTTGCCGTCGTACTTCTCGGGTACGTCGGGCTTGAAGTTCTTCATGCTGGGCCACTGGACTTGCCGCAGCTCACGGGTGAACGCAGGGCAACCTGCCGCGTACGGCAAGTCACCTGGTTCACCGGGCGCGTGCATGTCGATAGCGGTCCCAGCGCGCTTGTCGGACTGTCGTCGCGCTTCTCTTCGACGCTCGATGCGAGTTCGAGCGTCTTCTTGTCGCCTGTCGTCGAGGACTTGGCCTTGATCGCGGCGAGCTCGTGGATCCGACGACGCTGTGGAGTCGTCGTCGACGTTGATCCGGCGAGTCGGCGATTTTTGCTTCCGCGGCGGGGAGTGCACGGTAGTTGCACCCCCGGCGGTCTTGTCTCCATCAGCCCGCGCCTGGCTGACTTGCCGCGGCCGTGATGTTGCCGGCTGCTGCGGCGTGTCGTTGTTGGTGAAGGCGATGAGGCTTTGGATGGTAGCCCTCTAGTCTTCGGCCTTGTCTGCCGCTGGAGGGAAGTCGAGGAGCAGCTGACCTCTAGCTAGAGCCTCTGCTGGAGCGGAGGGGAGCGGTGGCGAGCCGTGTGAGGAGCGAGATATGCTCGGACTTCTAACCGCGTTAGAAGGAGCAGGTTCTCGCCCCGGCGACCGCGCCTTGCTCGTACCAGCGCGTTGTCCTTGAGCATCCCGCGTCCCGCCAACTTGGCCTTGTCCCAGCAAGCGGATGGTACCCTGCGTACCACGCCGTTGCCGTTCCGGCACCTCCTGAGAGGGGCGCGGTGCGTGTACGGACACCGAGGTCTTGGAGTGCGCTCGGTCGTCCATCTTGTCCTTGGATTTGGCGGCGCCGTGAGTTTCCTCGCTGGCGTCCGTCCTTCCGCCAGCGTCTACCCCACCAACCGTTGGTTCTGGTGGTAGCAGGATCGACGCGGACGGGCCTCCTACCTCCGAAGCTTTCTTCTTCGGCGGGATGTCGGTGAAGTTATCGAAGTTGATGAAGTTGCTGAAGATTGCGCCCGCATGAACACCGGATTAGGTTCGCACAACCTCGACACCCCCTACCTGGCGCGCCAAAGATGTCGGGGAAACTGATCGCCCACGAACACCTATGGGACAGGAGCCCCTTTTCGGTACGGCAAGGGAGCGGAGGATGCACAAAGAGCGGATCGAGGTGCACACGCGAGCAGTTTACCCAGGTTCGGGACGCACGGATGTGTAAAACCCTACTCCTGCCTTGGTTTGTTATTGAGTTCTTGGCACGGGAGCAAGAAGATATACAGTGCTTTAGACTAGCTACACCGAGCGTGGGAGTGATCGAGAGTTCGAAACCCCCCCTACGTTGTGCATGGGCCTCCTTTTATAGGTCACAGGGGTCACCGACAGGTGGCAACGTAGTTGAGGGTAAAAACGTAAAAGTGATGGTAGTTGTAACAGTGGATGTATAGTGTTTTGTACCTAACCTTGACGGTGGGGAACAAGGGCATTGAATGCCCGTCGCCGTCGCCCCAAACAGTGCAAAAAGCGTCCGTCCGGGCGTCTCCGTTCGCCACGACGGTAGCCTCATCATCGTGGCTTGCCACCGTGTACCCCAGGCTGCACAGCCATCCGCCACGTGCCCCTAGAAGGGCCCCAGGGCGACGTCTGGCCAGATGAGCTGGAGCGCGGGCACACAGTGGAAGCTTGCCGCGGCAAGTGCCTTGTCGCGGTTGCTACCTTGCCGCGCCTGGAAGCTTGTCGCTCTCCGGGCCTTGCCGGGGCGCGCGATGCGCCACGGCGAGTCTTCTGAAATGCCATGCTCTGTCCTTCCTGGCAAGCTCCTCTTGCCAGGGTCTTGTGCTAAAGGTATGGTCTTGAGCCTGGTACGGCCTTCCCGACAAGCTCCTCTTGCCGGGGCCTTGTTTCTTTAACTTGAATACTTTGTTCTTGAATGGTTCTAAAGGATCCAGAGCGGGCCTTGGCGGGCGCGTGACGAGCCCGACCACGGGACGCTGCTACTGCCCGTGCACAAGTTGGGATACTAAGGTACCCCTACTTTAGTACACCGACATAGAAGCTTAAACCCTAGTTTTTGCATTGCTTCATAAGGGGCTGATTTGGATCCACTTGTTTCATGTTATGGTTAGGTTTACCTTAATACTTCTTTTGTAGTTGCAGATGCTTTCATTAGAGGTTAATCATAAGTGGGATGCTTATCCAAGTAAGGGCAACACTCAAGCACCGGTCCACCCACATACCAAATTATCAAATTACCGAACGCGAATCAGATGATCGTGATGAAAACTAGCTTGACGATAATTCCCATGTGTCCTCGGGAGCGCTTTCCTTCATATAAGAGTTTGTCCAGGCTTGTCCTTTGCTACAAAAAGGATTGGGCCATCTTGCTATACCTTATTTACTTTTACTATTTGTCACTTGCTACCAATTACCTTATCACAAGGTGATCCCTGATGATGATCTCGAAACACACAAGTTTGGATCTGTACATCATTTGCAGGCTGGTCTAGCCACCATCAACACAATCTTGAGGCATACACTGCTGCCTAAATCTGGAGATGCAAAGATGATCAGAGGCCATTCTATCAACATGCTGCATATTTTTGATGTGCCACAGAAGTTAAAAGTTATGAGCCTGATTGTAGAGACAATCAAGAGGACTGCTGCAGATTAGAAGAGATCATTGGATATGCTCCACACATCCAGATGCTTATCAACTCTAAGATGGTCACATGCACATACTTGTTGGACTAGGTATATCTACCATTGGTGCCTAACTTTGAGGACAACACAGTTGTCATGGATGAAAATGAACCATCTTAAGTGCAAGGTCATGAAAGGAGAGAGAAGGCCAAAGCGGAGAAAGCTGCCAAGATGCCAAGTGCAGAAGAAGCATCTCATATGACTTTCAAATCCAAGCAAGATCAAATGGAATATCTGATTCAAGCTACCATGAGGATTGAGAAGGGCTTGGCCACCCTGATTTAGAATCTGGAGAGCTTGGAGAGGATCATTGAAACTAAGTTCTATGATCTTGATCTAAAGGTGACAGAGATCCAGTCTGTAGTGGAGAAGCTTCAGGAGGAAGCAGAGGAGAGAGGAGGACAGGCTATCACAGATGTATTTCAGCGAGTGCCTCGAGGTTAGAGATCTGCTGCAATGCCAGTTCCAAATACTAGAGCAACTACATCTGCACCAGCAGCCACAGCTTCAGTGCCACCTCCAACAGCCACTCCACCAGCTCCAGCTACTTTCTCTGAAGCCTTCGTCCTTGGAGATCTCTCTACACCGCCTCCTGAAGACCAAGCCTGAGAGACGCATAGCACTATGCATTTTCAAACCTTTTGGTAACTTGTTGCCAAAGGGGGAGAAATATGTATAGATCATAGGCTTCGAGAGAGAGTGTTTTGCCTCTTTGGTCGTCTCTTTTGCTTTTGGTTGAACTTTATTGTGCGTTTTCTTAATACTCTATGTCCGTGTGTGAGATACTTGTGTGATCATGTGTTTGATCATATGCTACCTTAATGTTTGCTTGTATGATATTATCTCTATATTTTCATATGAACGTTCACTTTGCTTGGTGATGAGTGCATGTTTTAGTGTATATCATTTTGAGCACTCCACCAAGATGTATGTGACATGGAAGAGTAACCCATGATCCTAATCGATTGTGCATTTGCATTCAAAAGAAAATTTTAAATAATGCACAAATTTAGGGGGAGCTCTTGCTTATCACATACTTCTCAAAGCGGCGATGTATTTAAATCTTATTATCATTGGTCGAAGCTTTGATCTATATGTTGTCATCAATTACCAAAAAGGGGGAGACTGAAAGTGCAACTATCCCTGGGTGGTTTTGGTAATTACTAACAACATATAGCTCATTGAACTAATGCAACAGAAAGTTCAATGATTGACATGGCATGGATTAGGATTGTGGACCCCTCAAAATTCTAAGGACAAAGGATTGGCTCAAGCTAAGGACTCTTCTATTTCCATTTTAGTGATCCAAGATCACATTGAGTCCATAAGAAAGCCAATACTATTAAAAGGGGATGAGGTGTTGCTTAATGGCTTGCTTTCTCAAAATGCTTAGTGATATGCTCCAAAACCCTAAACCACTTTCCCACATCCACATATGTCCCAAACCAAAAGTCAAACTCAGCCCCACCGAAAATATCTATCCAGCGCCACCGAGTTCATTTGACATAGCCACTGCCAGAAACCCTAATCATTTCGGTCTCACCAAAAGGGATCTCGGTCTCACCGAGATGAGATTGCAAACTCTCTGTTTCCCTTCGTAACATTTCGGTCTCACCGAGATGGGCGATTGGTCCCACCGAGTCTGTAATGAAAACTCTCTGTTGCCTCTTCGTAACATTTCAGTCTCACCGAAATAAGCGAATCGGTCCCGCCGAGTTTGCCTGACGAACTCTATGTGTGCTTATTACAAAAATCGGTCTCACCGAGTTTGTGTAATCGGTCTCACCGAGATTACCTTATGCCCTAACCCTAATGAAATCGGTCCCACCGAGTTGATCATATCGGTCCCACTGAAATACCTAAAGGTCACATTATGAACTAAATCGGTCTGATCGAGTTTTCTGAATCGGTCCCACCTAGTTTGGAGAATTGTGTGTAACGGTTAGATTTTGTCTGGAGGCTATATATACCCCTCCACCCACTCTTCACTCGTGGAGAGAGCCATTGGAACATACCTACACTTCCATCATTCATGTTCTGAGAGAGAACCACCTACTCAAGTGTTGAGATCAAGATATTCCATTCCTACCATATGAATCTGGTTCTCTAGCCTTCCGAAGTTGCTTTCCACTAAAATCCTTCTTCCACCATATCCAAATATGTGAGGAGTTGTTTCAGTGTTGGGGAGACTATCCTTTGAAGCATTTGAGCAAGGAGTTCATCATCAACACACCGTTTATTACCTTCTGGAGAGTGGTGTCTCCTAGATTGGTAAGGTGTCACTTGGGAGCCTCCGACAAGATTATGGAGTTGAACCAAGGAGTTTGTAAGGGCAAGGAGATTGCCTACTTCGTGAAGATCTACCCCTAGTGAGGCAAGTCGTTCGTGGGCGATGGCCATGGTGGGATAGACAAGGTTGCTTCTTCGTGGACCCTTCGTGGGTGGAGCCCTCCATGGACTCGCGCAACCGTTACCCTTTGTGGGTTGAAGTCTCCGTCAACTTGGATGTACGATACAACCACCTATCGGAACTAAGACAAAAACATCGTTGTCTTCACTTGCGTTTGCTCCCTCCAAACTCCTCCCTTTACCTTCATATGCAATTGTTTACTTTTCGCTACTATACTCTTAGAATTGCATGTGTAGGTTGATTGCTTGACCTATGCTAAGTTGCTAAAATCTGCCAAGAATTAAAATTGGGAGAAGGCTAGATTTTTATTTGGTCAAGTAGTCTAATCACCCCCCTCTAGACATACTTTCGATCCTACACCGGGCCCTGCCGACGGAGAACATCAAGGCCTAAGTCTAGCACTCACTTCCCTCAAGGTCGTTTGTACGTCAAGGGGGGCCCTTGGGCATTGCGACCCAAGGGCCTAACTGGTCTCGTAGCCCCTCACTCCATGGTCTTGTCCTGGTTTCCGATCAAGACCAGCGATGGCTGAGGTACGGGCGAGGCCGGATCCTGCCGACGAAGAACAACAAAGCCCTACCTAGCGCTTCCTACCTAGGGATCGCTTGCATGTTAAGGGGGACTCCTGAGCATCGCGACTCTGGAGCCTAACTAGCCACATAGCCCTCACTCCCTGGTCTTGACTCAGTGACCTGGATAGGCCAGCTGGCGGCTGAGGTATGCGCGAGGTCGGGCCCTGCCGACGTAGACCGATAAATAAGGAAGGAATCGCGAATATCTAAGCAATTATTAGAAGACAAGTCGTCCTTCGAAACATCAAATAGGAGTCTTAACGCCTCCATGAGGCTCGTTCATGTCGCAGGGGAATGGAGATAAAGGGGAGCGCCATCACCTACCAGCAGGCCCTTCCTTCAACCCTGGGCGCTGCTGCTTGAAGGGACCTCCTCCCCAGCGGCACCGCCGTGCCCTGGGGAAACGGTCTCGGCTGCAGCATCGGTGGCGCCATAGGATGGAGGAGGAGGATTGACGATGACGAACTCCTTCAGCAACGCCTCCACATAGTCCTTCACAGCTTCTGTGGCGGCCTCGTAATGCTCCGCCTCCATGGGCTCGAGAAGTGCCCTGAGATCGACATTGGGGTCGCGAAGGTGCAAGTGGCTGAGGACGCGCGTCAAGGTAGAAGAAGAAAGCACGCGAGCTTCCTCCTCCACCAGGGGATCGATCTCACGGACGACTTCCTCGAGCGCCAGGACAAGATAAGGAAGCACCTGGGTAGAGCCTTGATCGTCCGTCGCCAGCGGCTTAGCCAAGTCCTTCTCGTAGAGTGCCCCCAACGCCTGGCGGGACCTCTCCTCGAGGGACTTCAAGGCCGCGCGGTCCTTAGTCAGGACCCTCGCCTTGGCTTCCAGTTGGGCCTCCTTCGCTTCCATCGCCCGCTT
This sequence comes from Secale cereale, assembly GCA_902687465.1. Classification (NCBI taxonomy): domain Eukaryota; kingdom Viridiplantae; phylum Streptophyta; class Magnoliopsida; order Poales; family Poaceae; genus Secale; species Secale cereale. Next base: position 392,111,004 of record LR738712.1, read on the forward strand.
CAGCTCCTCCAGCCGGCCGCGCTCCGTAGACAGCTCCCTCGTTAGCTGCTCCAGCTCGGCGTCACAGCTGGCCACTACATCTTCTCAGGCCTTCATCCTCTCCTCGCCCACGTCGCATTTCCCACGTAGGCACCTCAACTCGGTCTCCACCGACTGACAACGCTCTTGGGCGGTCCGCGCGTCCTGTTGAGCCACCTCACGACCGGCCACGGCCTGGTCGGCGGCCCACTTGTACCCCTCGGAGGCCGCCGCGACTTGGTTCAGCACATCTCGGATAGACGCGTTGGAACTCACCCAGCGGGAAACTACCTCTAGACGCCCAGCCGCCAGACGACGACCGGTACCCTGAAGGTCATCCTGGAGCTGCTTCAGTGCCGAGAAGGACTACATCAAGGCGCTAGGCGAAGCCGGATGGCCGCGAGCTGGCGGCATGATCACAGTAGGGAATTGTGGTGCGGCCAAGACCTCCTGAGCCCTGGCAACTCCAGCGGTGGAGGCAGAGACAGGGGTCCCCGAAGCCTGCTCGGCGGAGACAGTGATCCCGCCTGAGGCAGGTCCCCTGGGCCTTGCTATTGCACCCGTGCAACAGAAGCTGAAGCTCCTCCATCACCCGTCTGCGCCGGAGGGGACGGGCCCAAGCCAGGCCAGGGACCTCTAGCACGGGCGCCTCTCCCTTCGTCTTCTTCGTCGATGGCGCTGACCTATCAACACGGGGCAAGATGTTGAGAATCAACAACGGAATCAAGAACGAAGACAAAAACAGGCCAATGTGCTTACCAATCCACTGCGACAAGACCCCGAGACCTCTTCAGGGCTATGGAGCCCAATGGCCCCGCGGCCGACATCGCAAGAACACGGGCCCCCAAGACAGGCGGCGCAGCAGCGGCGCTTGGCGATGTCGTGGTCGGGACATTCCCTTGGGTGATCAGCGCTGACCGGCTCTTCGTTGGAACCCCGGCTGGTGGCTTCTTCAAGGGGGTGTGCTTTGACCTACTGACAGCTCCGACATGGGGCCACACCTCCTCCGTTGGGTGGTCGTCATCATCATCGTCGTTAGGCAGGGCACGAAGGAGGGGAGGACTCTCCAGCCCCCTCCACGGTTGCCTCTGAATCGTCTTCCTCGCTGGAGTCGCCTGAGGCGGATATCCCAGGTCGGCCCCTACTAGAAGACGGATAGCTGCCTCAAGCTGGTCGACAGACTGGGCGTCATGGCGGAGCCGGAGGTTGTCCGACTCATCCCCAAGCATCCACAAGGGGCGCGAGCGTGCCTGAAGCAGAGCCATGCGGCATGTCAAGAATTCCTTGGCGATCATGGCCCCCATCAGCTTCGCCACCTCGGGATCCTCTGGCTTCAGGTCCGCGGCATATTCTCCAACACCTTCTCTGCCCGTGTATTGGTGAGCTTCGTGCTGAGCCACCTATCGCTCGACTTGGGCGCACCCACAGGCAGCGCCAACCGAGGATGGGAGCACTTGACGTCAACTTGTTCCTGAAGTTTCTCGGCCTTCTTCCCAGCCCTCGAAATTGCGTTGGTTCCGTTGGCCGCAACACGATTGGCGCACCCTGAGCAATGGCCCTCCTTGATTCAGAGGTAAAAGAAGTGGTGAAGTAGCACCACAGACGGCATCATCCCCACAAATGCCTCGCAATAGAAGGCGAAGATGGATAGAAGAAGAACGGAGTTGGGATGAGGATGAAGGGCCTTAACCTTGTAGTGACTAAGGACAGAGAAAAAGAAATCGGAGAAAGGAGGGACGAGCCCCGCAACAATATTGCTCGAAAAGAGGGGATAGAAGGTACTCTTAGGGTCCTCCGGTATGGCAGAGGCAGCTCGGATGACGGTCTTCCCCTTCTCGTTGGTGCCCTCCACCGTCATCAGGAGCAAGGCGGTATTGTTCGCCTCCAAGAAGGTTGGCACCTTCAAAGCCGGCTAATACCAGGCTGGCGAAGCAGTGGCCTTCGGCTTGCCGGACGCCAACGGTGCAAGCTTGGAAGGGAGGCGGCAAAGATCTGGAACTTCGCGGAGGAGAGGAGCAAGAAAGGGGATCAGGAGCAAGGCAAGGGCTAACAATTAAGGCATAGCGGCACACACTTGCCTTTTGTTAGCAGTGCAGTTGCCGAGGCGGCGTGGGACCGCAGACGCCCACGTTCCATCAACCGCCACGCTTCAGACAAGGCCACAGGCTTTGAGGGCCCGCGGCGCTCCACGCTTAGCCCTTGGCTTTGCCGCGAAGCCAAGCCTGAGCGCACCTTGGGCCCGGAGGCTACTATCGGTATTCTGGGACAGGGGGTACATAGACTTGACTGCCTACAGCCTAGGGCGTGGCTCACCAGGTGGCCTGGTATGGCCCAGCATCTTGAGTGACCACTCAAGACCCTCGCGAGTGGCCAATCCTTGCAAGGCGGACGACACAGGGCATCCCCTGGGGCGGCCTCACCAGGCCGGCTCGCCAGGATCGAAAATATCGAGGCAAGGGGCACCTCACGAGGTCCTTGTGATGTGAGTAGTGATGACCAAGGCCAGGCGGAGGCCAGCGGGCACAGAGTGCCAGTTTACCCTTTGGTTCTAAAGGAGCGGCTGCAGACGAAGAGTCCCGAGGCGTCAGGAAAAGGTTTCCATATCGGTGCAACGAGACTAAGACCAGCAGGACGGCAGGACGGAGGTCATCGCGGAGCCCACGGCGGCGTCACCACCAGAGCCTTTGGCAGGCGAAGACCACCTTTTGTCAGGATAGCTTGTACTAGCTACCCCCCTTCAAATTTGGCCGTTGTGGGATTCCTTCCCACTCAATATATGGGAAGAGGACCCGAGCCACTATAAATAGGACTAGCCACCACCTTAGAAAGGGGGATCATCAAGACCACTTACGCACCCACAAGCTCGCCCGAGCTCAAGAACACCTCTCCTTGGGAGGAAGTTAATCCATGTACTAGTTCTTCCTTAGCCGCCAAGGCAATCCACCAAACCACACTAGATTAGGGTATTGCAGCACAACGGTGGCCCGAACCAATATAAATGTTGTGTCCTTTGTTCTTAAGATCTGACGAGCTAGGCCTAGGGTTGTTGAGTAGACGAGCTAGGGCGGAAGGAGAGATTTTCGTGCGCACCCCAGAGTTCGAACCTTAAGGGTTTTGCCGGAACCCTAGATCCGACAATATCCACCCCAAGACCGCAAAAGGCCAAGTAAGCGGGATGGTTCTCGGGGCGGTGGGAGGCATATGACGTTGATTGGCGAAAAGTTGGATCCAACTCAATATTGGACTAGGGTTTGTGCATCTGCTCGTGCCGTTGCCCAGAAGAAACCTGTTCGGAAAGCCTTGTTTACGAGTGCCCGAGCTGCGGTGTGATGGCCGCCCATACCAGTGTGTATTTCAGCTAAAATTTGTCGTCCCTCCTCTTCAGAGATGTACCTTTGGAGAATTCCACTAGTGTTTTTCTTGTATAGTTCACCTTCGTGAACTTTATAAGCATTAGAACACCGAACTATGCGACGGGCCTCATTTTGATCATCGGGGAGCTCTTGCCTATTAAGGTAGGCCAGGAAGGTTTTGGTCCAAGCGGCGATGATGGCCATGATCTCATGAGCCGAAGATGTTATTTCCATATTCGGATCCCTGATGACATCTGTATTGAGTTCGGCTGGTGGGGGTATGGTCCGGTCTGAATTCCCGTCTTTGATCTCATCCTGCCATATTATGGATGGCTTAACCAGTCCCGTGTTATGTGGGACTGGGCCGCGCTTGGCGCCCATGTGAGTGAGTATGTCCGCTGCCTGATTACTACCTCTCAAACCGAGCGGATATTTTTAATATGGCATTTCTATAAGCCACCATCTTTTGATCCTTCACATAAAATTCTCAATTTACCTGAGATGTTGCGAGGTTTGAGTCTCCACACACCTCTAGGCGTTGTATGCACATGGATACGTCCATGCTAAGACCATTTAGTAGCGCCTCATAGTCGGCAGCATTGTTTGAGTCAGTATACATGATTTGTAGTACGTAGCGGACTATATCTCCTGTGGGAGATGTCAAGATGACGCCAGCCCCCAGTCCAGCTAGCATTTTTGAGCCGTCGAAATACATGGTCCAGTGGGAATATGCCCCATACTCTTTAGGCACTTTGGCTTCTGTCCACTCTGCAACGAAGTCCGCCAACACATGAGAGATAATAACCCGGCGTGGGTTGTATTTTATTTTGAACAACAAGAGCTCGATGGCCCATTTGGCTATGCGGCATGTGGCATCTTGTTTTTTATAATATAATTGAGTGGTACTTCGGATACCATTATAATCGAACACTCTTGAAAGTAGTGTCGGATCGAGATCGTTGCTTCTAACACCGGCGTTTGGAAGGTTAATCGACGAGCTTGTCCTACTCTGGATTGATGTCGCCGTCGCCCTCCTTTTCGTGAGGTGTGTCCACCATGTATACATCATATGTGGAAGTAGCCGTCCACCACCCGGTTGCGGGCGGGTTTGTACTTAGATCAGCTTCGGCATCGTGGTCCATCCCATCGATGTCTTCGGAAGCGTAATCTAATTGGTTGGTTAGGTCCTCGACCATGGCTACCAAGTGGGTAGTGGGTGGGACGCGAAATTACCTGTCCTCGGCCCCCAGTTCGAACTGGGCATAATTTGGCTGGGAATCCTCCGCTAGGGAGAGAGATTTCAGTAAGTCCAACGCTTTGTCTAAAGGCGTGTGCTGGGCATGTGCTCGGGCGTCTCCATGGCTGAGTTCGGTAACAGCCGCTCGATCGGGCCCAGAAGATGCAGATCCTGAGAGTTCGGAACTTGTAGATGGAAACGAGTCTAGAGATCCGATGAGGGAAGTCCCGTTCAAGGCTGGACATGTGTGCGTCTCAAGCACCGCTAAGCTTGCGATATCCGTGGCGGGGTTAATCTTCCCCTCCTCGGATGAAGTGACCTGCTCTGGATCTAAGGCCAGAGCTATTGTAGGTGTTACCCCCTGTACGGGGTCTGATGACAGATCTAGGTCATGTTCATCATAGTGGCAGGGAGGAGCTGCCATGGGTGCGAATCCGTTGAAGATCAAATCTCCACGGACGTCAGCAACATAGTTTAAGCTTCCAAACCTGATCTAATGACCAGGGGCATAGCTGTCAACCTGCTCGAGGTGGCCTTCCGTGTTCGCGCGAAGCACGAAGCCGCCAAACACGAAGAGCTGGCCGGGAAGAAAAACTCCCTCGGTAGTGGCGTCGTTGGTGACGAAGCAAGCCATTGATCCTTCCGCTAACGACACACAGTGGAACACTCAATGAAAGCACCAATGTCGGTGTCAAAACCGGCAGATCTTGGGTAGGGGCTCCCTAACTATGCGTATGAGGATCGATGGTAACAGGAGACAGGGGACACGATGTTTACCTAGGTTCAGGCCATCTCGATCGAGGTAATACCCTACTTCTTTCTTGATTGATCTTGATGAATATGATTACAAGAGTTGTTCTACCTCAAGATCATAATGGCTAAACCCTAGATGCCTAGCCAATGAGATAGTTATATCTTTCTGTTATCTCTATGGAATAAACCCTCGTTTTATATATGCTCCGGAGGGACCTAGGGTTGTACGTGATCACCTTGGATAGGAAGGGAAGTATTACACCCAGACCCTAAATTTGCTATTTTACACACGGGGAGTCCTATCCGGATACATGTGATAGTCTTCATTGATAATCTTTACCGCCCACTAGTCTGGCCCATAATGGATGATCTGGTCACCTGAGGACCCCTTAATCCAGGACTCCCTCAATGACCTTGTCCTTAGGCGCGTTCAGTCCCCAAGGGTACACACAAGTTATCACCAACGTGGGAAGGCCCTTACCGGGTGGTACGAGTCACCAGACCTGGCGCAGTCCGTCTTGAGACCGGAGATGGCGTTAAATTGAAAAATTCATGGAATATTGAGCATCTCTATAAGTTCTACCCGTAAGGCGCGGCTGTCGGGCCCTGCCCGGCAGCCACCCATTGTACATGCCTTGCCTTAATTGCATGTAACCCCTTGTACAAGCCGGGAGATGACCCTGTGCAAGTGAAAAACAAAGAAGAACTGCAGGGGGGGCCAACCAAGATTGCATGCATGCATGAGTATTACAAGATCATTGCATAAGCATTTGCATATGCATATATATAGGACTGCATCCTGCATTCATTCTCATCTACATGAAGCTTCAGGTTCCTGCCGTGAACTTGGCTTCGATAAGGAGATGAGAAGATTGCCCGACACATCAATCCCCGGCAAGCCAAACTGATAAGTTCTACCTCATGTTCATTAGTGCATTGTAAGCTATAACTTGTGCATAAGAATACCTCGCCACTCTATTGAGGCTTGGGTGCCACCATCCCAGACTCAAATGTTGCTTCAGTCAGGATGGTTGTAGTAGCCCTTGGTGAAAAGAAGTTAGCGAGGGGCTGGCCACTTCGTCGGTTCCCCGGCCGATATGATTCTTCGGCAGATAAAAGGGTGCCGACAAGGTAGCTTGCCGGGAAGACTCGTTTACTTACTTTAATGAGGTACCTTACCTCTGTATGGACATACATATGCACGGGCTCCCGGCAAGGTCCACCTTTTTCATTAATATGCTGATACAAGTACTAGCATTACAGAACACAAACATGGACCCGGGAGGTTACATTATTTAAATTAAAATTCTCCAAGTGCCTACAGATTTAAGATTGAAAAAAGGATAAGTGCCCCGTGATGCCTTTGCCCCTGTCCATCCCCTCCTTGAGGAAGTTGAAGAGGCCTCAGGTGGGCACAACTGGGATTCAGCGCCTCCCCAGGATCAGCATGGCGCCACTCGCCAGCTAGGAGGAAAGAACTAGAGGGCAGGGGCGGATGGTGGAGCTGCCGAAAGCTGCAAGCCGAAGTTGTGGAGTCACCAGCAAGAATGACTCGTGGGAATGGTCGCCCCCATTCTTGAAGCTTCATGGGTTGCCACCGCCTTCAGCGCCACCAAAACCCAAAGCCCCTTTTGCGGCAGGGGGCTCGGGTACTTTAACAGCCCCAAAATTGGGTTATCAATTTTTGAGCTGTTAGTTCTTCATGGCAATCATTTTTCAAATTTTCTCATTAGTTTGCTGGATAACTTTGAGGATTCTTGCCATTTCCAACCCTTCAAAACCTTGCTCATGACTTTGTCAGCAGACAAGACCTCATTTGCATCATCTCAAATCCTCTCAACCCCTCATTCCAACTTTTTGGAATTTATATGTGGCCTTTGTGATTACAAGGGAGCCATCATTCTCCTTGACCTGTTGTTCATTCCATTTGTTCCTAGAGATCCTCCTATGTTTCTGAACCTTGGATATGCAATAATATTGCTAAGTCTCCTGCAATATTTTTGAATTGTAATTTATTCCTTTTCTTGCCCTTCTAAGGAATAAAATCCAAAGGCATAGCTGCCCATCTCCTAAATTCATGAGAACTGGTGGAGTTGATACTTATGCCTAATCCAAGCTCTGGCAAAAATATTGGCCACATTAAAATAACGAAAATTGCCTTTTCCCATTTTAAGCCAATATTGCATTTCTGCCATTTTCCAAAGGAACTGCCATTTTTATGGCAAGGAAAATTCCCAAATAATTTGTGGAGCTTGTCCTTGATATATAATCACTAGTTCCATCATCACCTCATGTTCCACAGTTCAAAATTTGGCACATGATCCAATGCAAGTTTCTGCCTTCTCTGAAATTTTGCAAAGTGCTTTACTGCTAATTTCAATTGAGCTGCAATTTGGCAGGGTGATTAACATTGATAAGTCACCCATGAATACCAAAGATGAGCTCAAATCCATTCATCCTAGCTCCTTGTGCTATTTTTCTAAGTTTTTGACCAGAATGCAACTTTGTGAAGGAAGTACCTTCATAGTGTTTACAATTGTGATGAAACTTTTCCATCCTCTCAAGTATTCCAAATCATTAGCCTCCACCCAAATTTAGCTCATTTTATTGAGCTATCTGAGCACAGGAGCAATTCTTGTTTTCTGCCCAAATTTTCAGTTTCTGAAGCAAGTATATTTTATCTTGCTCCATTATGGCTGAAAATATTCCAGGACCTTCTCCCACCCATATAACCTACCTCCACAAATTTTGGGCACATTTTATGTAGTCATTTTCCATTAGGATTTTTCCTAAGTTTCTGATCAGTGGAGGAGTTTGTGAAACAAGTACCATGTTGGTGAATCCAATTGGTATGAAACTTCTACAGCATCTTTATATGATCAAATCACTAAGCCTTGCCAAATTTGAGCTCAAGTTGATGCTTCATGTGAGTGCATCATCATGCTCAACTTTCTGGACCATTTTGGTCAGTTGCAAACCAACTATATCAACCATTGGTCCAAATCTTCTCAAAGTTACTAGGATAAAAGTCCTTCTTACTCTAAACCTCGCAGACAACACCATTTGACCCAATCAGTTTCCTGTTGATCACCAGTTCTCTTCAAGGTTTACCGTAGTAAACTTCAGATGGTGATTACCATTTAACCACTGCATCTTTAACCGAGCTACCACCGCAGTTAAAACCTACCTTGCATGAACTTACTACTAGAAAACATTTTCCAGCATTTGGCATCTTCTTGATGCCAGTCTGCGCGGTGACCACCGCTTTGGCATGCAATGGCCGCGTCCAGAGCGTCTTCTTGCTCGGTCCCCTTCTTTGTTCGGCATCTCAGCGAGCACGGGCCTGTCCAGCGTGCTCCCCGCATCATCGCCGTCCTCCGGGAGCCATCTCCCCCTTTGTCCGCTTCTCCATCGGTGCTCGTCGCCACGCGCCCACGGGCGAACTGTAGCCGACTAGCTCTGTTCACGCTGCGGCATCTTCCTCCCCAGCACCCTCGGCCCCTCCCACACAGTGCAAAATTGTCGCTCGTCCGCACCTCCTTCGTCGTGATCCCGCGCCTCCCCGTGATCGCTGCGGCCGCCAGAGCTTTGGCCGGACCCGAGCGGCGGCACCCGAGCCCATGCCTCTCGCCCCGACTATAAATACGCAACCCGAGTCCGTTAGACCTAACCACCAGCCTCCCCTCACTCCCAGCAGCCTTCCTAGCCTCTCCCTCGAGCTCTATAGCCCCTCCCCACCTCTCTCTGTCACCATGGCCGCCGGCGTCCTCCTCCTAAATTGGAGCGAGTCGAGCCCCCTCGCTCCACCCTTCAACCTCTAGAGGACTCCCACTGCCACCTAGAAGCCACCCCACGCCTACACCCCTCCTCCCCGCGGCCTTAGCACCGAGCCCTCCCACACCCGCCGCCGCCGTCCGCCATGGCCACACTTCTGCTCGCTACCAGCCTCTCTGCTGGTCATGTTGTACACCAGCGTGTGCGCCTCTCCGTCCTGAACACGTCAGTAGGCCGGGCACCAATCGAGGTGACCTGTGCTGCCGGCAATCGTCGTCAGGGTGAGATCCTCCCTCGGCCAGGCGCACGTACACGGCAGGAAGAAGAAGGCCAGGGCTGTTGGGCCCTGCGTCGCCCCGGTCCCACCTGTCAGCCACACCGGAGCCAGCCCCGCCACTGCCCACGTGGATAAGTGGAAGCGTAATCCCATCTAATACGCTTTCATTTTAGTGAAAGCGTAAACCGTTGCGGTTTCGGCCAAAAATACACCCTCACTGTCCCGAAAGAATAGTTCCTGGAATGCGCTCTTTCAGTTTTTTATGTTTTGGCCCAGTCTGTAAAAATTTCTTATAGATAGGTCCCTGGCAGAAAAACTATCACAACTTTTTGCTCGAGACTCTGATTGAGGTGATTCCGAAGCCCACTTCTTCGTTTTGTCGAGCCCGTTCCGATGGAATAATTTTCACCATGTTTGGACATTCTGAAAATGACCATCTTGCCCTTGCACGTAAAGAGCCCCCTCCGAGAGAGAACTGTTTCTAAAAATCTTTCCGTGATCGTTTCCCACTTCTTCCCGGAGTATTTGTCGACCCCCAGGCAAGCCAACCTCTTATCATGAGCCCCGAACTTGCATGTTGACTTTGCTTGTACCTTGTGTGTGTGTAGTTGCAGTTATTTCTTATTGTTTTCAGTTGCAGTCATTTCATTATGCCTATCATGCATGCTTGTGTTTTCATGACATCTTTCGCCATGCTAGTTAGAATGTTGTTATTAAAAATGCCATGTCACTACTCTATTTTATTTTCATGACATTGTTATAAAATGCTATGATGATCTTAATGCACCGTTAATATGCTAGTACTTGGTATTGTCATGTTCTTTATGCTATAGTTATCCACTTGAGAAGTTCGACATTTTGTACCTTCTTTTGTATGTTGCATGCTCAGTGTTGCATTCATGTTGAATATGCTCATGATGATGGAGAAGTTAATAAGATGACTTAATAATAACAAACCTCCTCTGTCATCGATGGGATCCAGTCATAGTTCCACGAAATCGAACTTCTTCAGTGGAGCCACATTTGCCTTTCTGGGAAGGCCTTAATGCGATATATTGTCTTCCCTCTCGCCAGTTCCTCCAACGAGGGAAGGCTATGGGCGCGCGCTACCCTGATCAGGTAGGCGGACATAAGCCTTGTGTGCCCATTGTTGTTGTATTGGTACCGCGTCCCCGTTTGGGACCATTTATGTTTGGCCATGATGGTGGTCGTTGTGTCTTTGGTAGACGCAGGGGCCACCCAGGACTAGCCCAGTGGGGAGTAAGTCGGAGTGGCCGGGAGAGTGTCATGACAGTAGGTCGGTTTCGTCGGAATGTCGTTGGTCCACCCGAATGTGATGACGAGGCCATGGGTTCCGCGGTGTAGGCATAGTGCGCTACCTCTGCAGAGTGTTTATAAAGTCTATCGACAGCAACCCAGTTCGTAGTAGGTCACACTATCGGGTCTTCGTCGAAATGGAGGATAAACCTAAAATTATTAAGTTAATTAATGTGGTAACAAGAATGTGGTGACTTGGACTATGAGATAGTCGTGAGAAGTCACGGTCATGTTTTGATATGATCATGAGACGAGGTCTCGGTGAGTGTTGAACGAAGTGTGGTTTCGTTGGTGATCCGTGGGTGATCACCATTCGGTTGCGAGGCAACCCATTGGTAAGAGAGTCTAAGGGACTCGGTGCACAAGTTTGGTTCCATTGCATGAGTAATATGTTGCATTTAAAGAACCATAGTGGAACAATAGAGTGTTGCCTAAAGTTAACATGTTAAGTCCGCATTGAATATATGTACCATAGTTTATTTTCAACATAGTTTCATAATGACATACCATGCTTTGTTTGATATGCTTAGTGATGCCATGATGGATATGATATGTTTTGCTATTGCCATGTTAGGAGCATGTTTTGTTATACCATGCCATGTTAGTAATTGATATGAGATAGGTTGTTGCATGCGCTTGTTTCTTGCTTTGTCTTCTGCTTGTTTGGATGCTATGTATTTGGTTGTCTTGCAGGTACATTCAATGTACTAACAAGGCGTGTCATGCCAGTTTTGTAGGTCATACCCGAATGGTTCAATTGATCCGTCATGCTAGGCCGTAACCTTGCCAGTCCTATGAGTTGTGGAGCCTAGCCAGAGTTGTTATGCGGCCAAACCAAGACTTTCGCCGCCATTTAAATAGCCTTAGGGCTATGCGAGATAATTGTATCATCAATGATGTAATCATATACACATTTACTTGATGAATATTCTTGTACCTGGAATGCTGTATCTTGGACCTGTCGTCCGTCAGGTGTTATCTTGGGCTGACGTGCGAAGGCCCCCTGCTCCTTGCGGATCGGGTTGCCACAGGTACCATACTCTCCGAGCTATTCTCAAGAGAGCATGGTCGTCCCAGAAGCCCTGGCGTTAGAAGACACTGCGTGTCTCGAGGACGTATACGGAGCGAAAATCCCTCCCGCGCGTTAAGAAGAAGATGCCTGGGAGGAGTCAGATTCTTCCCTACTAGCGACGAATCCCTTCCATAAGTCCTCTCTAGCGCCGTGAAGGGAACAAGAATAGGGAGCAACCGTCTACCATGCACACGACCCGCTTCGAGCCTCGACGTGATGTCGTTCGCGTCCCCTCCCACTGATGTCAAGGCCACGGGATTCCCGGCGGTGAACACACCAGAGTTGCCACACCCTGTTTGTCGCCACGCCGCCCGAATCCCCCTCTCAAATCCAGGAGAAGCTTCAAGCTGATACCTGGGGGCTGGCCCCAGGCCCTCTTTCCTAACATAACCAGCAGTAGCAGAAGAAAGAGGAGGAGGAATGCGGGGATGGGTGGCCCTGTCCTCCTCCGCTCCTCCTTTTATAGGCAGTCCAATGAGGGGAGACGCTCCTTGAACGAGCAACCACCATCCTCCTCCGCCAATTCAGGATGACCGGGCCCCCGCCTTGCTTCTCTCGCACGCCACACGCCTCCGTTACCTACCCTGCACGATGTATGCGGCATATGTGGCTAAGGTTAAGGGCGTGGTGGGAGAAGTGAATTCGCAGTTTCTACCCCTTGCGTTAAAGTCATTTACGGGCCATTACTGGAGTGGCCCCACCGCTGTTAGCTTTACACTACGCGCGGAGAAACCGGAAACTAGCCCAGATTCAAGACTCATGAAGAAGCAAAGAAGACCTCAAGAGACCAGCCTCTTCAGCAACCCCGCCTGTGCACTTATTAGGCCCTACCCCGATGACGCTCTTTAGCGTGTTCGGGGTAGACCCGGGGGCTTCTGTCGGTGCAACAAACCCTGGGTCTGTTGCCCTAACTGTGCACATGCACGGGAGCAAGGTTGAGGCACCAACCAAAGTTAGAGTACAAGAAACCAAGAGGTTTGAGGAACCAGCAAGCAGATCAGAGGGACCAAGGCCAAGCCAGAGAAGCAAGATATCGCCAAGAGAAAGGCCTCGCTTGCTGGGCAGGCGAGCCCGGCAAGGGGTGAGGCCACCCCTTGAAGAAGACAGCCAATGCATTCTGCAAAGCCAGCCGTGACTCGCGAAGGCTAAACCACCTCACCAATCACTCCCCCACGACTCACGTCGTTGATCAGTGCGGTGTCCAGCCGCAAGGTGACTAAGTGGCAGCCATTAGCCACATGGTAGCCTCCCCCTACAGGAAGAACCCACATATGACACCTGTCCTGCAACATGTCGAGCAAGTAGGTGCGGAGCTGGCAAGATAGCCCTGCAAGCCTTGTCGAGTAGCCAATGATGTGACATTAAGCGGTGCATTTAATGTGCCATGTCAGCCTGCAGAGTTAGGTATGATAGCAATGTTGCTATCATATCAATGCATAATGACTACTTTGCCACAGTGGTGACCCCTTGATCTATAAAAGGAGGCCCATGGCAACCGTAGACAGGGTTAGAAGATTGGAGAACTCACACCCTCATACGCGAGTAGTCGCTGCTGCCCTGAGACAACCCTTGCTGGGCAAGTGTACTATGCTCCACCACCTCATTTCCACCATCAATCCACCAAAGCAGGAGTAGGGTCTTACGCCACATTGGTGGCCCGAACCTGGGTTAAACTAGCCGTATGATCTCTGCCTTGTTGTCCCATGCTTGTCTGCTCTTTGTGCAACGCGACGTCCCCCTACCGAACCAGCAAGGGGCCTCTTGGTTCCATTTGTGGCCGTGGTTTCCCCCGACAAAGTTGGAGTACTCTATGATACTACTAGTATGTACTATGAAGTAGTAGTATCATACACTTGTATTATGCACATGATACTAGTATATGATACTCCCCACTATGACTAGCCAAGGCAGAACAACGGTCGAAGCATCACATGGTTAACTTTAAGAAGATGAGGGAGAAGCAGATTCAGCAACGAGTGAAATGATTGTTGCTTCGTCCCTCCAACTTCTTCTTTTTAGCATCACTTCATCCCTCCAACTTAACTACAGGAAAGGTGCAACTTTGTGATTTGATGCCTCATTGCTCATTATTACGCTGGCACCATGATCGGGGTGCTTCACCCCTGTTGCTCTGCACTATTATTTTGGTATAGCATGTAGACCCGGTTGCTTGATGTCCCCCATGTCGGCAAAAGGGACAAGAACATTTATAAAAGATAGCGCTCCACTCTTGTGACGGAGTACACGACACGAAGGCCTAGTTAAATGTTACTTGTACAATATTGCTACTGTAGATTTGCTATTTCGCACGATCCGTCGATACAAACCCAATCCATCGATACAAACAGGCAAGGGCGGAATTTTTCTCGCGGAGTAGATGATAGTACTATCCAATTTAGCCACTGGCACGTGGGCCTACTCGGCTCAACAGAGAGAGTGAGAGAAGAGATAAATGGCGGTCAGTGTATTTCAAGCCAAAAGCATAATACGGTCAACTGACTTCAGAATACGCTCATTACGATCACTATATACGTTTTGCGGTGATTATATGGTCACTTGCTCACCGTTCAACATCGGATAGCACTCTATTGACCGGCCAAATAGTCTATGTTTGTGTGCATGCGTGCGTGTGTGCGTGATACGTCCATTTTGCATCATGCTTTTATATTGATGTTTATTGCATTATGGGCTATTATTACACATTATGTCACAATACTTATGCCTTTTCTCTCTTATTTTACAAGGTTTATATGAAGAGGGAGAATGCCGGTAGCTGGAATTCTAGGCAGGAAAAGGAGCAAATATTGGAGACCTATTCTGCATAGCAAAAAAAGCCCTGAAACTGCACGAAAGTCACTTTTGGAAAATATAAAAAATATCTGGCGAAAGAAGTACAGGAGGGGGCCACCCACCGGCCACAAGGGTGGGGGAGCGCCTGGGCGCGCCCCCTGCCTCCTGGGTCACCTGGCAGCACCCCGATGCCCATCTTCTGCTATATGAAGTGTTTTGACCTGGAAAATAGCATAAGGAGGCTTTCGGCACGAAGCGCTGCCGTCTCGAGGCGGAACCTTGGCGGAACCAATCTAGTGCTCCGGCGGAGCTGTTCTGCCGGGGAAACTTCCCTCTGGGAGGGGGAAATCACCGCGATCATCATCACCATCAACTCTCCCATCTTGGGGAATGTTATCTCCATCAACATCTTCACCAGCAGCATCTCCTCTCAAATCCTAGTTCATCTCTTGTATCCAATCTGTGTATCAAAACCTCAGACTGGTACATGTGGGTTGCTAGAAGCGTTGATTACTCCTTGTAGTTGATCCTAGTTGGTTTATCCGATGGAAGATCATATGTTCAGATCCATTATGCATATTAATACCCCTCTGATTATGAACATGAATATGATTTGTGAGTAGTTACGTTTGTTCCCGAGGACATGGGAGAAGTCTTGCTATAAGTAGTCATGTGCATTTGGTATTCGTTTGATATTTTGATGAGATTTATGTTGTCTTTCCTCTAGTGGTTTTATGTGAACGTCGACTACATGAAACTTCACCATTCTTTGGGCCTAGAGGAAGGCATTGGGAAGTAATAAGTAGATGATGGGTTGCTAGAGTGACAGAAGCTTAAACCCTAGTTTATGCGTTGCTTCGTAAGGGGCTGATTTGGATCCATAAGTTTCAGGTTTACCTTTATACTTCTTTTGTAGTTGCACATGCTTGCAATAGAGGTTAATCATAACTGGGATGCTTGTCCAAGTAAGGGAAGCACTCAAGCACTGGTTCACCCACATACCAAATTATCAAAGTAACAAAAGCGAATCATATGAGCATGATGAAAACTAGCTTGATGATAATTCCCATGTGTCCTTGGGAGCGCTTTTCCTTATATAAGAGTTTTTCCAGGCTTGTCCTTTTCTACAAAAAGGATTGGGCCATATTGCTGCACCTTATTTACTTTTACTATTTGTTACTTGTTACCAATTACCTTATCACAAAACTATCTGTTACAGATAATTTCAGTGCTTGCAGATAATACCTTACTGAAAACTGCCTACCATTTCCTTCTGCTCCTCGTTGGGTTTGACCCTCTTACTTATCGAAAGGACTACGATAGATCCACTACACTTGTGGGTCATCAAGACTCTTTTCTGGCACTGTTTCCTGGGAGTGAAGCACCTTTGGTAAGTGGAATTTGGTAAGGAAAAATTTATATAGTGTGCTAAAATTTACTATCACTTGTTACTATGGAACATAATCCTTTGAGGGGCTTGTTCGGGGTATCTTCACCCCGACCAGTAGAGCGAAGAGTTGCTCCTCAACCTACTGAAAATGTTTGCTTTAAAATTCCTTCAGGTATGATAGAGAAACTGCTAGCTAACCTCTTTACAGGAGATGGAACATTGTATCCCGATTTGCACCTAATCTATGTGGATGAAGTTTGTGGATTATTTTAGCATGCAGGTATGCCCGAGGATGTGATCAAGAAGAAGGTCTTCCCTCTATCTTTGAAGGGAGAGGCATTGACATGGTTTAGGCTATGCGATGATATTGGATCATGGAACTACAAACGGTTGAAATTGGAATTTCATCAGAAGTTCTATCCAATGCACCAGGTTCATCATGATCGTAATTATATGTATAATTTTTGGCCTCGCGAAAGAGAAAATATCGCTCAATCTTGGGGGAGGCTTAAGTCAATGTTATATTCATGCCCCAATCATGAGCTCTCAAGAGAAATGATTATTCAAAAAATTTATGCCCGGCTTTCTATCAATAATCGTTCCATGCTCGATACTTCTTGCCCTGATTCTTTTATGATGAAGACTATTGAATTCAAATACGATCTATTCGAAAGAATTAAATGCAACTCCGAAGATTGGGATCTCGACGAATGTAAGGAGTCAGGTATAACACCTAAGTTTGATTGTGTTAAATCTTTTATCGATACCGATGTTTTCTGAGAATTTAGCACTAAATATGGACTTGACTCTGAGATAGTAGCTTCTCTCTGTGAATCATTTGCTACTCATGTTGATCTCCCTAAGGAAAAGTGGTTTAAATTTCATCCTCCCATTGAAGTAAAAGTAGTTGAACCCGTTAAAGTTGAAGAAAAGACTATCACTTATAATGTAGATCCTATTGTTCATACTGCTTACATTGAGAAACCGCCCTTCCCTGCTAGAATAAAGGATCATGCTAAGGCTTCAACTATGGTTCATAAGAGTAATACTAGAAGACCTACACCTTTGAGCAAATTAAAGTTGAACCTAGTGTTGCTATGGTTAAGGTTCTCTTGGTCGATGATATTGATGGGCATGTTATTTACCTTTGTGATGAAGCTGCTAGAATTGCTAGACCCAATACTAAGAATAAACATAGACCTTTTGTAGGCATGCCTGTTATTTCTGTTAAAATAGGAGATCATTGCTATCATGGCTTATGTGACATGGGTGCTAGTGCTAGTGCAATACCTCATTCCTTATATGAAGAAACTATGCACGATATTGCACCTGCTAAGCTAGAAGGTATTGATGTTACTATTAAGCTTGCCAATAGAGACACTATATCACCAGTTGGGATTGTTAGAGATGTTGAAGTATTGTGTGGGAAAGTTAAATACCCTACTGATTTTCTTGTTCTTGGTTCCCCACAAGATGATTTTTGCCCCATTATATTTGGTAGACCCTTCTTGAATACTGTTAATGCTAAGATAGACTGCGAAAAGGATGTTGTTACTATTGGTTTAGGGGATATGTCTCATGAATTTAACTTTGCTAAATTTCGTAGACAACCCCATGATAAAAAATTGCCTAGTAAGGATAAAATTATTGGTCTTGCTTCTATTGTTGTGCCTCCTAACTATCCTTTAGAACAATATCTACTAGACCATGAAAATGATATGTATATGAATGAGAGAAGGGAAATAGATGAAATATTCTTTAAACACGGACCTTTATTGAAACACAACTTGCTTGTTGAAATTCTAGGGGATCCTCCTCCACCCTAGGGTGATCCCGTGTTTGAGCTCAATCCATTTCCTGATACTCTTAAGTATGCTTATCTCGATGAAAAGAAGATATATCATGTTATTATTATTGCTAACCTTTCATAGCAAGAAGAAGAGAAATTATTGAAAACTCACAAGAAGCACCATGCTGCTATTGGATATACTCTTGATGATCTTAAGGGCATTAGTCCCACTCTATGCCAACACAAAATAAAATTGGAGAAGGCCGCTAAACCGGAGAAGATTGGTCCCTCCATGCCTATTGTTGTTACTGGTGTGCGTCGGTGCTATACAAACGGTTTTTAACCCCTTTTCGTGACGAAGTTTGGAACCATCTCCAAGTGAGTGTGGGAGATAGGGGGTCCTTCCCACACAAACCAGAAACCGTCGGGGATAGGGAGCCAAGATGAATATACAGTACTCCTACTCGTTTGTGCTCGCATTGCCATCACAGTCGGTATTCTGTGGTGCTACGTTTATGATGCGCAGCCTATCACAGACGGTTCACTATTATAGAATGTGTATGATAAGCATACAATCACACACATTCGCTTTGCCCAAACCGCATGCGACAACTAATTAAGAAGATTACCTAATCGTCGTATGAGTGTCGGACATGATTACGAAACGTCGTACCATCGTAACATCGTCGTACATGACAACTATGGCACACGCTATTCTATGGCGCAATGTTTACAATCCATACTTCATTAGAAACACTTCAAGGTTGCGAATCGTGTGCAATAAGGCAACTATCACAAACGTTTAGTTTGCCCGCACTGTTAGTGATATTGTCTGACATCGCACACGCTTTGCAAACGGTAACTGTGTGCATGCTTGCCCATGTTTCCTCTCTGTGAACTGTGTCGGATTATGGTGTATCGCAAATGTTTGTGTTTTACCAACCGTGTGTGTGCCGTAATAACCCGGAGAGCGTAATTTCACCATAATTTAATTGCTGCTATTTCAATTTTTACTAGATTTGAATTTGAATTTGAATGTATGCTATAGCTTTATTCATATCCGTCAGGTTCAAACAACCAATGCATTATTCGATTCATAGGTACATATGTTGAAGAATTACATAAGAACCAAATAAAGAATGATAACGTTGTATACTTGTACTATTAAAGACAGTAAAGAAAGAGGTGAAATACATTCTGGTTGTTGAACAAGGTGAAGTGGAATGCCCATATTGTGCCCTCCTCCATACAGAAGGCACACACGACTCTAGTCCAACCCCCTGTGATGGCCGACTGCCCATGCTTCACGGTGTTCGTGAAAACATCTAGATAATCATCGTATTCTGGTAGAAATACTTTAACCTTTGCATGCCCACCAATCATGTAGTTTGAGAGGTAATCTTGAGTGAACTGCTTTGGGAACCACTACAAAGGAAAAAGATTCAGACATTGTCACAAGTGGCGAATCTAGCATGACATTGGAGGGTAGGCTTACAACATAAAGTTCCTAAGTGTAATTAGAAAATGCATTGCAATTATTGCTCTTAAAGCACGAGAATATACTTGTCAAGTGGTATATTTAGCTTAATTATTATTTTGGAGGGTAGGATTAAGCCTATTGAATCCTCCCTAGTGGAATCGCCACTGGTTGTCATCTAACAAAACTCATTATGGGTAGTAAAAAGAAGGCTGCAGAGTTCTTACTTACCATCCTGTAGTTCGTTGTTGTCTGGGATAAAGTGTAAACAATTAGTTTAATTGCCATATTTTGAGCCATTTTACTAACAATCTTTATCAGCTTCCTCACTTGATGTTAGTTCATCGATATCTCATTTCCCCATACACAGAAAGGGTCGAATCACGGATCTTTACCAATGACATATGTACCTAAAAGCACCAAGTTAATATAAGAAGCTAAACAGCAATTGCACAATGATGTAGTACAACACTCTTTTAAATATCTTATAACATCCAATATACTCACATATTAGATGAATTAACATCTTATATTATGGGCCAGAAGGAGTTTATTGTATTCTTACAAATTCTCAGCTGATTAACTCTTGGTGTATCCATTGGTTAGAGTTAGTTTGAGATAGTTTGGGCTAAAATAGCCCTAAAGTATATCCAAACATGAGGGCTACTTTGAGCTAGTTGCATCTAACCTAGCCAAAAAAACTATCCAACCCAAGAGGTGCTAACTGGAGCTAGTTCTCCTAGTGCATTTATTGTCAATCTAACCCTGTCATCCGAACACCTCTTTGGATGGAGTTAGTTCAGGGTTAGTCATGAGCTATAAACAATTGTAACCTCTAGCTAAGTTGAGTATCCAAACAGGGTTGTGTTGTTGTTGTTGTTGTTGTTGCTGCTGCTGCTACTGCTCTTCTACATATATCTACACATCATTAGAACATTAAGGTAACACTCTTCCTTATTGCAATGTAGCCTAGGATTGCATATTCAGACATTAATTACAGTGCATGTTGCTATGTAGCCTCAGATATGTTATATATGGCCCTAGTTAACCTAACGATAAATGGGTTATAGATGTACTCCCTCCGTTCGGAAATACTTGTCGTAGAAATGGATACAAATGGATGTATCTAGTACTAAAATACATATAGATACATCCATTCCTCAGACAAGTATTTTTGGACAAAGGGAGTATCCAGTAAAAGTCCGATTGACCGATTAGTCCCTTATCAGCCCCGACCTATATAGTACCAGCTACCGATATCCTGAACAGTGAGTATATATAAGCCATGGGAAGAAACTAACCTCGATGGAGAACATCAGTCATTCTCAAATTTGTCATGTGTAGGTACATATGAAGGAAATATGCCCTAGAGGCAATAATAAAGTTATTATTTGTATTTCCTTATATCACGATAAATGTCTTTTATTCATGCTAGAATTGTATTAACCGGAAACTTAGTACATGTGTGAATACATAGACAAAACAGAGTGTCCCTAGTATGCCTCTACTAGACTAGCTCATTGATCAAAGATGGCTACGTTTCCTAGCCATAGACATGAGTTGTCATTTGATCAACGGGATCACATCATTAGGAGAATGATGTGATGGACTAGTCCCATCCGTTAGCTTAGCACTTTGATCGTTTAAGTTTTACTGTTATTGCTTTCTTCATGACTTATACATGTTCCTATGACTATGAGATTATGCAACTCCCGAAAACCGTAGGAACACCTTGTGTGCTATCAAACGTCACAACGTAACTGGGTGATCATAAAGATGCTCTACAGGTGTCTCCGAAAGTATATGTGGTGTTGGCATAGATCAAGAATAGGATTTGTCACTCTGAGTGTCGGAGAGGTATCTCTGGGCCCTCTCGGTAATACACATCATAATAAGCCTTGCAAGCAAATGACTAATGAGTTAGTCACGAGATGATGTATTACGGAACGAGTAAAGAGACTTGCCAGTAACGAGATTGAACTAGGTATAGAGATACCGACGATCGAATCTCGGGCAAGTAACATACCGATGACAAAAGGAACAACGTATGTTGTTATGCGGTTTGACTGATAAAGATCTTCGTAGACTATGTAGGAACCAATATGAGCATCCAGGTTCCACTATTGGTTATTGACCGAAGATGAGTCTCGGTCATGTCTACATCGTTCTCGAACCCGTAGGGTCCGCACGCTTAACGTTTGATGACGATCGGTATTATGAGTTTATGAGTTTTGATGTACCGAAGGTAGTTTGGAGTCCCGGATGAGATCATGGACATGAGGAGGAGTCTCGGAATGTTCAAGATGTAAAGATTGATATATTGGACGACTCTATTCGGACATCGGAAGTGTTCCGTAAAGTTTCGGAATTAACCGGAGTACCGGGGGGTTACCGGAACCCCCTGGGGAAGCTATGGGCCTTAATGGGCCATAGGAGAAAGAGAGAAGGAGGGCCAAGGCTGGGCCGCGTGCCCCCACCCCTTGGTCCGAATTGGACAAGGAAGGAGGGGGGGTGGGGCAGCGCCCCTTTCCTTATCTTTCTCCCTCTCCTTCCTTCCCCCATTCTCCTTCTTGGTGGACTCCTACTAGGAATAGGATTGCCTCTCTTGGCGCGCCATAGAGGGACGGCCGGCCTCCCCCCTTGCTCCTTTATATACGGGGGCAGGGGGCACCCTAGGACACACAAGTTGATCAGTTGATCTCTCCCAACCGTGTGCGGTGCCCCCCTCCATAGTAACACACCTCGGTCATATCATTGCAGCGCTTAGGCGAAGCCTTGAGATGGTAACTTCATCATATCTGCCACCACGCCGTCGTGCTAACGAAACTCTCCCATGAAGCTCAACTGGATCAAGAGCTCGTGGGACGTCATCAAGCTGAACGTGTGCTGAACGCGGAGGTGTCGTACGTTCGGTACTTGATCGGTTGGATCGCGAAGAAGTTCGACTACATCAACCGCGTCACTAGACGCTTCCGCTCCCGGTCTACGAGGGCACGTAGACACACTCTCCCCCTCGTTGCTATGCATCTAGTAGATAGATCTTGCATGATCGTAGGAAAATTTTGAAAATACTATGTTCCCCAATAGTGGCATCATGAGCCAGGTCTATGCGTAGATGATATGCACGAGTAGAACACAAGTGAGTTGTGGACGATACTAGTCATACTGCTTACCAGCATGTCATACTTTGATTCGGCGGTATTGTTGGTTGAAGCGGCCCGGACCGACATTACACGTACGCTTACGCGAGACTGGTTCTACCGACGTGCTTCGCACATAGGTGGCTGGCGGGTGTCAGTTTCTCCAACTTTAGTTGAATCAAGTGTGGCTACGCCCGGTCCTTGTGAAGGTTAAAACATCACATACTTGACGAAACATCGTTGTGGTTTTGTATGCGTAGGTAAGAACGGTTCTTGCTAAGCCCGTAGCAGCCACGTAAAACTTGCAACAACAAAGTAGAGGACGTCTAACTTGTTTTTGCAGGGCATGTTGTGATGTGATATGGTCAATACATGATGAGTGATACGGTTTTGTATGAGATGATCATGTTTTGTAATGTTATTGGCAACTGGCAGGAGCCATATGGTTGTCGCTTTATTGTATGAAATGCAATCGCCATGTAATTGCTTTACTTTATCACTAAGCGGTAGCGATAGTCGTGGAAGCAATAGTTGGAAAGAGGACAATGATGCTACGGTGAAGATCAAGGTGTCGCGCCGGTGACGATGGTGATCATGATGGTGCTTTGAAGATGGAGATCAAAAGCACAAGATGATGATGGCCATATCATGTCACATATTTTGATTGCATGTGATGTTTATCTTATTATGCTTCTTATTTTGCTTAGTACGACGGTAGCATTATAAGATGATCCCTTACAAAATTTCAAGGTATAAGTGTTCTCCCTGAGTATGCACCGTTGCGAAAGTTCGTCGTGCCGAGACACCACGTGATGATCGGGTGTGATAAGCTCTACGTTCAAATACAACGGGTGTAAGACAGTTTTGCACATGCAGAATACTCGGGTTAAACTTGATGAGCCTAGCATATGCAGATATGGCCTCGGAACACTGGAGACCGAAAGGTCGAGCGTGAATCATATAGTAGATATGATCAACATAAGATGTTCACCATTGAAAACTACTCCATCTCACGTGATGATCGGACATGGTTTAGTTGATTTGGATCACGTGATCATTTAGATGACTAGAGGGATGTCTATCTAAGTGGGAGTTCTTTAGTAATATGATTCATTTAACTTTAATTTATCATGAACATAGTCCTGGTAGTATTAGCATATCTATGTTGTTGATCAATAGCTCGCGTTATAGCTCCCCTATGTTTTTGATATGTTCCTAGAGAAATATAAGTTGAAAGATGTTAGTAGCAATGATGCGGACTAGCTCCGTGATCTGAGGATTAACCTCATCGCTGCACAGAAGTATTATGTCCTTGATGCACCGCTAGGTGACGAACCTATTGCAGGAGCAGATGTAGACGTTATGAACGTTTGATAAGCTCGGTATGATGACTACTTGATAGTTTAGTGCACCATGCTTTACGGCTTATAACCGGGACTTCAAAAACGTTTTGAATGCCACAGAGAATATGAGATGTTCCAAGAGTTGAAATTAGTATTTCATACTCATGCCCGTGTCGAGAGGTGTAAGACCTCTGACAGTACTTTGCCTACAAGATGGAGGAGAATAGCTCAACCAGTGAGCATGTGCTCAGATTGTCTGGGTACTACAATTACTTGAATCAAGTGGGAGTTAATCTTCCAGATAAGATAGTAATTGACAAAGTTCTCTGGTCACTATCACCAAGTTAGTAGAACTTCGTGATGAACTATAATATGCAAGGGATGATGAAAGTAATTCCCGAGCTCTTCGCGATGCTGAAATCAGCGAAGGTAGAAATCAAGAAAGAGCATCAAGTGTTGATGGTTAACAAGACCACTTGTTTCAAGTAAAGGGCAAAGGGGTGGAAAGGGAACTTCAAGAAGAATGACAAGCAAGTTGTCACTCCCATGAAGAAACCCAAAGTTAAACTCAAGCCTGAAACTAAGTGCTTCTACTACAAAGGAAATGGTCACTGGAAGTGGAACTGCCCTAGATACTTGGCGAATAAGAAGGATGGCAAAGTGAACAAAGGTATATTTGATATACAGATTGTTGATGTGTATTTTACTAGTGTTCATAGCAACCCATGGGTGTTTGATACCAGTTTTGTTGCTAAAATTAGTAACTCGAAACGAGAGTTTCAGAATGAACAGAGACTAGTTAAAGGTGAAGTGACGATGTGTGTTGGAACTGGTTCCAAGAATGATATGATCATCATCGCACACTCCCTATACTTTCGGGGTTAGTGTAGAACCTAAATAAATGTTATTTGGCATTTGCGTTGAGCATGAATATGATTTGATCATGTTTGTTGCAATACGGTTATTCATTTAAAGTCATAGAATAATTTTTATTCTGTTTACATGAATAAAGCCTTCGATGGTCATACACCCAGAAAAAATAGTTTGTTGGATCTCGATCGTAGTGATACACATATTCATAATATTGAAGCCAAAAGCTGCAAGGTTAATAATGATTGTGCAACTTATTTGTGGCACTGCCGCTTAGGTCATATTGGTGTAAAGCGCATGAAGAAACTCCATAGTGATGGACTTTTTGAATCACTTGATTATGAATCACTTGGTGCTTGCGAACCATGCCTCATGGGCAAGATGACTAAAACTCCGTTCTCCGGAACAATGGAGCGAGCAACAGATTTGTTGGAAATCATACATACTGATGTATGTGGACCGATGAGTGTTGAAGCTCGCGGCGGGTATCGTTATTTTCTGACCTTCACTCATGATTTGAGCAGATATAGGTATATCTACTTGATGAAGCACAAGTCTGAAACATTTGAAAAGTTCAAGGAATTTCAGAGTGAAGTAGAGAATCAACGTAACAAGAAAATAAAGTTTCTACGATCTGATCGTGGAGGTGAATATTTGAGTTACGAGTTTGGTCTTCATTTGCAACAATTTGGAATTGTTTCACACCTCACGCCACCCGGAACAATATAGCATAATGGTGTGTCCGAACGTCGTAACCGCACTTTATTAGATATGGTGCGATCTATGATGTCTCTTACCGATTTACCACTATCGTTTTGGGTTATGCATTAAAGACAGCTACATTCACGTTAAATAGGGCACCATCTAAATCCGTTGAGACAACGCCTTATGAACTGTGGTTTGGCAAGAAACCAAAGTTGTCATTTCTTAAAGTTTGGGGCTGCGATGCTTATGTGAAAAAGCTTCAACCTGATAAGCTCGAACCCAAGTCGGAGAAATGTGTCTTCATAGGATACCCAAAGGAGACTGTTGGGTACACCTTCTATCACAGATCCGAAGGCAAGATATTCATTGCTAAGAATGGATCCTTTCTAGAGAAGGAGTTTCTCTCGAAAGAAGTGAGTGGGAGGAAAGTAGAACTTGATGAGGTAATTGTACCTTCTCCCGAATTGGAACATCACAGAAACTAGTTCCAGTGATTCCTACACCAATTAATGAGGAAGCTAATGACGATGATCATGAAACTTCAGATCAAGTTTCTGCTGAACGTCGTAGATCAACCAGAGTACATTCCGCACCAGAGTGGTACGGCAACCCAGTTTTGGAAGTCGTGTTACTAGACCATGATGAACCTACAAACTATGAGGAAGCGATGATGAGCCCAGATTCCACAAAATGGGTTGAGGCCATGAAATCTGAGATGGGATCCATGTATGAGAACAAAGTGTGGACTTTGGTTGACTTGCCTGATGATCGGCAAGACATCGAAAATAAATGGATCTTCAAGAGGAAGACCGACACTGACGGTAATGTTACTGTTTACAAAGCTCGACTTGTTGCAAAAGGGTTTCGACAAGTTCAAGGAGTTGACTACGATGAAACTTTCTCACCTGTAGCGATGCTTAAGTCTGTCCGAATCATGTTAGCAATTGCTGCTTTTTATAATTATGAAATCTGGCAAATGGATCTCAAAATTGCATTCTTGAATGGATATCTTAAAGAAGAGTTGTATATGATGCAACCAGAAGGTTTTGTCGATCCTAAAAGTGCTAACAAAGTGAGCAAGCTCCAGCGTTCCATCTATGGACTGGTGCAAGCATCTCGGAGTTGGAATATACGCTTTGATATGGTGATCAAAGCATATGGTTTTATATAGACTTTTGGAGAAGTCTGTGTTTACAAGAAAGTGAGTGGGAGCACTACAGCCTTTCTGATAAGTATATGTGAATGACATATTGTCGATCATAAATGATGTAGAATTTTCTGGAAAGCATAAAGGACTTTTTGAAAGGAGCATTTTCAAAGAAAAACCTTAGTAAAGCTGCCTACATATTGAGCATCAAGATCTATAGAGATAGATCAAGATGCTTGATAAGTTCTTTCAATTAGTACATACCTTGACAAGATTTTGAAGTAGTTCAAAACGGAACAGTCAAAGAAAGAGTTATTGCCTGTGTTGCAAGGTGTGAAGTTGAGTAAGACTCAATGCCCGACCACTACAGAAGATAGAATGAAAGTCATTCCCTATGCCTCAGCCATAGGTTCTATAAAGTATGCCATGCTGTATACCAGACCTATTGTATGCCCTGCCCTGAGTTTGGCAAGGGAGTACAATTTTGATCTAGGAGTAGATCACTGGACATCGGTCAAAATTGTCCTTAGTTACTGGATGACTAAGGAAATGTTTTTCGATTATGGAGGTGATAAAGAGTTCATCGTAAAGAGTTACACTGATGCAAGCTTTACACTATTCCAGATGACTCGAAGTATCAATCTGGATGCATATTGGAAGAGGGAGCAATTAGCTAGAGTAGCTCCATGCAGAGCATTGTAGACATAGAAATTTTCAAAATACATACGGATCTGTATGTAACAGACCCGTTGACTAAACCTCTCTCACAAGCAAAACATGATCACACCTTAGTACTCTTTGGGTGTTAATCACATGGCGATGTGAACTAGATTACTGACTCTAGTAAACTTTTTGGGTATTGGTCACATGGCGATGTGAACTATAAAGTGTTAAGTCACATGGTGATGTGAACTATTGGTGTTAATCACATGGTGATGTGATCTAGATTATTGACTCTAGTGCAAGTGGGAGACCGAAGGAAATATGCCCTAGTGGCAATAATAAAGTTATTATTTGTATTTCCATATATCATGATAAATGTCTTTTATTCATTCTAGAATTGTATTAACCGGAAACTTAGTACATGTGTGAATACATAGACAAAACAGAGTGTCCCTAGTATGCCTCTACTAGACTAGCTCATTGATCAAAGATGGCTATGTTTCCTAGCCAAAGACATGAGTTGTCATTTGATCAACGGGATCACATCATTAGGAGAATGATGTGATGGACTAGACCCATCCGTTAGCTTAGCACTTTGATTGTTTAAGTTTTACTGCTATTGCTTTCTTCATGACTTATACATGTTCCTATGACTATGAGATTATGCAACTCCCGAATATCGTAGGAACACCTTGTGTGCTATCAAACGTCACAACGTAACTGGATGATCATAAAGATGCTCTATAGGTGTCTCCGAAAGTATTCGTGGTGTTGGCATAGATCAAGAATAGGATTTGTCACTCCGAGTGTCGGAGAGGTATCTCTGGGCCCTCTCGGTAATACACATCATAATAAGCCTTGCAAGCAAATGACTAATGAGTTAGTCACGATATGATGTATTACAGAACGAGTAAAGAGAGTTGCCTGTAATGAGATTGAACTAGGTATAGACATATCGACGATCGAATCTCGGGCAAGTAACATACCGATGACAAAAGGAATAACGTATGTTGTTATGCGGTTTGACCGATAAAGATCTTCGTAGAATATGTAGGAACCAATATGAGCATCCAGGTTCCGCTATTGGTTATTGACCGGAGATGAGTCTCGGTCATGTCTACATAGTTCTCGAACCCGTAGGGTCCGCACGCTTAACGTTTGATGACGATCGGTATTATGAGTTTATGAGTTTTGTTGTACTGAAGGTAGTTCGGAGTCCCGGATGAGATCACGGACATGAAGAGGAGTCTCGGAATGTCCGAGACGTAAAGATTGATATATTGGACGACTATATTCGGACACCGGAAGTGTTCCGTAAAGTTTCGGAATTAACCGGAGTACCGGGGGGGTTACCGGAACCCCCTGGGGAAGCTATGGGCCTTAATGGGACATAGGAGAAAGAGAGAAGGAGAGCCAGGGCTGGGCCGCGCGCCGCCCACCCCTTGGTCCGAATTGGACAAGGAAGGAGGAGGGGTCGGCGCCCCTTTCCTTCTCCTTCTCCCTCTCCTTCCATCCCCCCTTCTCCTTCTTGGTGGACTCCTACTAAGAATAGGATTGCAATCCTATTCGTAGTAGGATTGCCTCTCCTGGCGCGCCATAGAGGGCAGGCTGGCCTCCCCCCTTGCTCCTTTATATACGGGGGCAACGCCGCACCCTAGGCCACACAAGTTGATCAGTTGATCTCTCCCAACCGTGTGCGGTGCCCCCCCTCCACAGTAACACACCTCGGTCATATCGTTGCAGCGCTTAGGCGAAGCCCTGCGATGGTAACTTCATCGTATCCATCACCACGCCGTCGTGCTGACGAAACTCTCCCGTGAAGCTCAACTGGATCAAGAGCTCGTGGGACGTCATCATGCTGAACGTGTGCTGAACCTGGAGGTGCCGTATGTTCGGTACTTGATCGGTTGGATCGCGAAGAAGTTCGACTGCATCAACCGCGTCACTAGACGCTTCCGCTCCCGGTCTACGAGGGTACGTAGACACACTTTCCCCCTCGTTGCTATGCATCTAGTAGATAGATCTTGCATGATCGTAGGAAAATTTTGAAAATACTACGTTCCCCAACAACATCATTATGCATGTTATTCACAACAGGAAACATCAACTAAAATTATCCATGGCAAACAAAATAATCTCCAAAAGATAGCTTCAGTGTGCAGGTTTAAGCACGCTAGTAAATCAAAACAAGTGGAAAGGTGTGTTAACTGCAACAGGCCTAACATTTAACAACAAGCAAAGATAGTCATTCGAACTGCTATTGTGCCGGTCTAAGTACACTGGTTATTGTTAAATAAAAATGGAAAGGCGTGATAACTACAAGATGCAGCAACCAAATGTAGTCATTCATAGTGGTATTGTTGAAACTGGTACTGATAAAATAGAACAACACAGTTAATACTTGCACATATTGAACATCACGTTGTGAATAACTGAAATAAACAAGGCATACTACGAACAACTAAATATAGCATTTGAATCTGGACATATGCTAACTACGAACAACCGAACAATCAAAAAACTTTAAAAGAGGCATATGCTAGCTATAACAGGCTTAACAACAAGCAAATATATGCATTCCTATGGGTATGTTTAAAACTGGATTGATGAAATGTACTGCACAGTAAATAATTGCACATATAGAGCATCACATTGTTAACACCTGAAATAAACAGGGCATACTGCAAACAACCAAATATAGCAACTAAAACTGGACATGTTCTCACTACACTACAAAAGGGACTCGACAAAACAAATAATGGGTTTCCCCATGTGAAGAGGCACGACAAAACAAATCATTGGTTTCCTTGCTAGTAACAGATGGGCTCGTTCCCGTGGGAAGAGCACGAATCCTCGATGCGCTCCATGTTGTCGCAGATGGGCTCCGTCCCCTTGGAAGAGCACGACTGTAGGGTTCCCTCCTCGTGGTCGCTGTTGATGAGGTCTGACTTGGAAGCTCTAGAACCCAAGCAAGTATCGCATAACGTGTCCTTCAGAAATGACAAAAGGGGCTCGATGGCGATGTAGGATGGAAAATTCCTGACAGCGAGCCAGACGAGATCAGCGGCGGGGCCATGGATGAGATCGACGAAGGTTGAACCCGAGGGCTCGGGGGTGGGCCACTTAACCTATGACATTGCCTGCCGCAGGCCGTTGCTCTCGATGACCTCGGTGTCGTAGCCGGTGTCTGCGATATACCCGCATAATCTAGCCCACTGATTGAGAGCCTATGACCAATAATGGTCGTCAGCTTCCTCGGCGACATTGGGCGAAGAGATCGCGATACACCTCTTTTGGCCAAGTCACTCCTTGAGCTCAACAGGAAGCGTAGCGAGGCTTAGGCTGCAACGCTCTGGAGTGGGGGATGGGGATCTATGGGAAAGGGGGCGTTTGGCAGGCATCATCTAAGAAACTCAGGGCGGCTTGGGTATGGATATCGGTGAGTAAGCTGCACGGGAAAAACCGACAGATGTTGACAATGGAGGCCTTGCGGTGGTGGC